>JANVCC010000130.1:9752989-9995140 GCA_025345505.1 Todiramphus chloris collaris | reverse complement strand
TCTTTCTTTCTTTCTTTCTTTCTTTCTTTCTTTCTTTCTTTCTTTCTCTCTCTTTCTTATTATAAATCAATCTTCCATTTACATTTTTCTCAGGTATGACACTTTTTTTTCTCTAAAAACAGTTTTGGAAACTTTCTTCTCAATTTTGTTTATACAATACAAAGATACAGAAGGAGCCATTGCTTGAACTTTTCTCTAGTTGCACTTCATCTTTCAAAATCACAGTCCCAATCATGCATTGTTTGCCATGCTTTTCATGGAAAAAACCAAAACAAAACAAAAAACAAACAAAAAAAAACCCCAACAACCCAGGAAAAAAAAACAAAAAGAAAAAAGAAAATAACTACCCAATTGAGATAAACTGCAGTGTTAAAAAGAGCTAAATCCATAAAATAATATGTACTTTTCTCCAAGTTTTTAAAGCAGCTCACTTTGGCCAATAATTTTTTGCATTTGCTTTCGCTTCGTAGTCTAATAAATGAGTTTACTAGTATATAAAATTGTTACATTTCAATTTCTTTCTCCATATGGTGACATAAAGCATATCTCAAATTCATAGTTAGCATATAATTCTAGAGAAATCCATTCAGGGATCAGAAACTGCTCCAAGTGAGCTATACACTTAGTCAATGAAGAAATCTAATGCTGCCACATTAAACCAAGAATCAGAAAAATGTTGTGCGTAACTGCAGTTTTTGGTCAATTTTTTGAACAGCTAAAATAAATTAAATCAACTCCTTTACTTCAGAGTATTTTCTCATCTACAGTTTGACCTGCATAAAGACCAAGTAAGGACTGCATGATGCCAGCAGCAAATGAGCTACTTTGAAAGGGCTGGATGCACCTCATCAGCAGATACCTACTTCTCTGTGGAGAGAGCATCAACTCCCACACAACTCATTGCAGACACATTAGCTTTTCACAACAGTACCCGTACATGCGCTGATCAGTGCCATGCAGAGGCATCTGAGATAGCTCTTCATCATCCGTTGGGTCGCTGAAGCAAAACAGATGCTAAATACAGTCACCTGCCTGGGCATACGTGACTGGTTGTTTTGCTGGACAGGCTACTGAGTTCCTGTAGGGACAGCTGTCTTCTTGATTGCTGGAAGATTATAACTGCATAGATCCAGTTGTGAGACCTGTTCCATAAAGGCTGAACTAAAACCCAGTGAAGCCAGTAGGGTCTTTCTCATTGGCTTCAGTGGGTTTTTGACCATCCCTTTCTCCCTGCCCAAAAAATGAACTGATTTTCCAAACACTCAAAACATGACAACAGTTGTTTTTTCATGCAACATTCAGTTTGAAGTGTTATCTTGAGAAGTCATACAGGATTTAGTGCAATTCAGAAAAGATTTAATACGTAAGCTATACACGACTATTTACTCTCCCTCAAAAGAATTAGGCATTATAAGCTGCAGTGGTTTAGAATACCTTAAAGGACTATTTTTCTGATTTTGTTGTCTATGCAAAGACAGAGGTCATATCAAAACACTGCTTGGATATGACACTGCATATATGCCAGTGAGAAAACATGTGAATGAATTTGTATGAGGAAGGGTTATATTTGGCTCAAGTCAACTTCATTCAAACATTAAGAAATTACTATAAACTGCAATATAGACTTAGAAAAGGAAAAATGTATTTTAGTAAAAAAATAAGGATACAGTTCATCTGCAGAAGCCAAACCTTCTGTTTATGTAGATGTGAGCTACGAGGGAGCTTTGGACACTGAACACGATGAATCCATTCTTGTTCCCTAGGGCGTAAGCGGTGGTTTTGGTGATGAACAAGATCCCTGGCTATCAAAACTGGTTGCTCTGCCAGGTAACTGCAAGAAAAGTGTTAGTTTAACAAATGTCATCGTATCTGGCTCTGCATCACACTTACTTCAGAGGATGAGAAACTCTCTCAAGGAAGAACCCAAATCATATCTAGACCATTTCTGGATCAAAGTCTCCAGCAGAACTCATAATGGAAAGAAAATTCCTTAAGTGACCTCCTAAAAATGCTTGTTTCACAGGAGGGGGTTTATTTCAAAAATCAGGGTGATACCACTGTCTCCAAATTTACATAATCCAGTCAGATCCATGAATCTCTAAAAAGAGGCCTCTTTGCTACATTGACTCAGTTCTCTTCATATTCTTCTTTAGGTGTTTTACTGAAGCCTTGCTGTTGGGCTTTTCCTACGTGTCACTGGATGTGTGATGCAGTGATGTGCTACACAGTGGGGAAACCTAATGGCCCATGATGTCTCAGACAGCAATGCGTTTTTCTACAGTGATTGCTTTTGTGAAGGGCTAAATAGTTTGTCGTCTCTGTCCTGAAACGGGGCCTGCTACTTGAGGCTTCAATATAAACCTTTCCGAATCCAAAGCTGTGAGCATTTTGCATACAGCAAAATCAGTAAGATGTGGCCACAACAGTTTGAAGAACGAGCCCAAGACCAGAGACTTGTAGGTATAATCATGCATGCATTGGAATACACTTCCAGTAATTTCTGAGTAACTCTGGAGGTTGCTGCTGGCATGTTGCCTCAATTTAGCCTAATTATAAGGCCAGTTTCAGATTAATGTTTTAGCAGAGTAACTGTTCATGCTAAAGATTTTAGAATAGGAAATTATTGCTTTTGAAATACTTGCAAATGATCTCTTCTAAGTGGATGCAAGCTCCTTATCATAATCTCTGAAAACTTTAAATGCTTTTATTTAATCTTGTAATGCCATCAGTGCATCATGGAAACCTTTGAAATGGCACTTTTGACTCATCAGTAGACCCATGCAACTAGATTTATGTTGTGCTAAGAATCTTATAGCTGCTCCATAGATGCTGCACTGATTTTCATGATTCTCAGAAGCATGTAAGTTTAAGAGAGACAAGAACATTCACTATACGGAGAAGGAGAAAATTTCGCTACTTCTTACCTCTACTAGAGGATGCCAGTGAGTTATTGGTTTACGTGGGTAAGCCAACATTTCGTTCCAATGATCTCTTCCAAGCCCTTCAGCATCAATTCCAGTCCGACACACCCCAATGACCTCATTGTGCCCTACTCTGAAAATTGCAGAGAGGCAGATTTTTTTTGTAAATAAAAATGGTTTTAATAAAATCCTATGTATAATTCTGGTTATTGCTTTAGTGCAGCACAGAATACATGCCCAAAGTTTTCACACTATTTATTACAGATATTAGTTTTAGCAGTAGTATAATAATACTAAGTTCTGTAGTGGTAGCATCAAAAACCTCCAGCCATACTTTTATAGCTGCTAGCAGCTATAAAAATAGCTATGAATACTTAACCCTTGCCATTAAAAGATTACAACTGTAAAGACACAAGGACAGAAAAGGACCATAATACACCAAATGATCCAGAAGGAAAGCATTCTTAAATTTTGTGGGAGAGAAAGATGAAGGAAAATGGTGGGGAATACACTTCCTTCTGCAGATCCTTCAGCCATCATTTCACACTATATTTTCCAGCTCTAACTGTTGTGGTCATTGGAACTTCAGTCAAAAAAATGTGGAATGCATGAGGCATAGCCATAAATGGGCCATACCTTAATACTTCATGCTCGTGGCAGTGCTGTAGACTTGTTGAGGGACTCTGGAAAGTAATTTTCTGTACCTTGCCTATATGTACCTTAGAATAATGTTTCCTAACTTCTTCTTAGCAAACAGCTTAAAAGGAACAGCTGAAGAGGACTGAAAGTGTGCAGTTGCTGTGCTCTTCTCCCCTAATTGCACACCAGTGCCCCTTTCACATCTGACTGAGAAATCTGACTTTCACATCCTGACAGAAGTTGGAGGACAATCAGAAATCTGATGGCAAGGAAAAACACTCTGAAGGTCTGTGTTACTAAATTGGACTTTCACTGTTTATTTGTCCTGCAATCTCAAGAGCTCATTACTAATAGCACTTGAATGAAGCAGACTTGGCTCAGGCATGATTCTGTCAGTCACTCTCTAGTTTTACCTGCAGTCCTTGAGCCACTCTAAGCAGGAGTCTCATCCTGTCAGTTCTCAGTGAGGACATAGATAATTAAGGCTCAGAAATGTTATTGGCAAGAACTGAACCCAAAGGTTACAGAGCTTCTTTCTTTGAGACAACCAAATAATTAATTATTACTTAAGTCAATGAGATAATTAGCATCTAATTATTTTTTAGTAATCTAAATTTTCTTTGATTTCAAATAATTGCCATGTAAACGGAAATCAGAGGTGTGAGGGCCTTTTTTTTAGCAGGGAGGCATACCTGATCTATAAAGCTTTTGACTAGTCCAGACACCAGATGAGGACAGAAATTTATGCCAAGACTAATGGCCCATGTTTCTTCCTTATCACAGTTATTTATGATGCAGAGAAAATGTCCTTAGGTGTGGAAGCTTTAAACTTCTTCAGGAAAAGACCCAAAGGCTTTATGTTTTGTGATACTGAACCTACTTGTATGTTCAAGGAGGTAGAAGGTTGTTGATTGCAATGATGAGGTAACTTCTCACTGAAGATTAATGGTCAGAAAGCAAACTGTGCTTACCGGTCATAATCCATCACTGCAATGGAGAGGCTGACCTGGTCCACATTCTCTGGAGGGATATCAAAGATGATGGCCTCGTTATAAACGGGATTGAGAGTATTCTTCTTCGTGGTTGTTTTCCGCTTTTTTAGTCTTCGACCCTCACACATCAGCGACACTTTGACATATGGATCTGAGTAACAGATAATCAGTTGTGTGCATTTGGACTCAAAATCATTCAAATGTGTAGTATAAAAGCAACATATATATATATTTATTTTTTTTTGGTAGGAATGTCATATTGATAAGGCAAAAAATTACAAAGATTTAGTGACCCTGCAAACACTGCTTTCAGTATGCTTTCAATGCAAAGGAAAGGTATAGGCATTCTGAAGAGAAAACAGACAGTAGATCTGAACAGGGCCTATACCCATTCTCCTGCTACTTCAATTTCACAATCATGTTAAACACACGAAAACCAAGGAGTTCCTATTTGGCCCCTTCCTGAATAGACTCTGCCTTGTTATTTAAAAAAGAAGTAGATTCACCTGATGCACCAGTTATATCCATTGCTTTGAGATTCCTACATTTGATCACTGTTAATGTCATTCTCCCAGCAGTAGGCAAATAACAGAGGGAAAACATGATCTCACCCAAATCTATGCTTTCCTGAAAAAGAATAGTAATGATTAGAAATCTGACAATACTACCAACAACTCATTTCAGATCATGCAAAAATTTAGAATTTCCTTTTTTAACATGGAGAGACTCCTTTTGCAGCCTCAGATGCTTTTAAGGAGGTCACAAACAATTTTCAGAAAGTACTTCTATAAAATACATAAGGAGTACCAACAGGGTAATATTTTAGTCATAAGATCTAAAATTACTAAACTGAGAAATTAAAACAACAGCAGAGTCAAATCTTGCTGAATATGTTTGTGTTAAATTTGCACAAATGAAAAGGTGCTGAATGTAGAATGTCAAGTTCTGCTCTTGAAAAGATTGAGACTCCATCACTCCCAATAGAAAAAAAATGGTGGGATATTTACATGCATTTTAGCTACTGGAATTTATGTAGGAGATTTATTTCTGCACACATGTATGCATATGAAATGTTTATCCTGTCTAACTGCTTTGAAAAGGTTGATGTGCCTGCAAAAGTTTCTAGCTTTATTGCTTTTACTGTGCTTTGAGGGCTTGTTCTGTTCTAGAAGAAAAGCAAAGCAAAGGAGTAGCATCTGCAACTTTCCTAACTCAAGAGAAACTTGTTGGAGGATAATATACTTGGAAAGATGGATAAGGTCCATATGGATCTTAATAATCCTCACAAAGAGATAGTTTCTATGTTGAGACAATGTTCTGTGAATTCATACAATAGGATTCCTGAAATAGGATGTTGCTGTACAGTTCAGATGCTGTAACACAAAAATATATGTAATCTAAGGAAGAGAGGTTCGATCAGTTCTTATTTTTTCTTACCCTTTTTTTTTCTCATAGTTATATAATTATCCTAATACTACACAAATTTAGTTGTTGAGATTTTAATTATGTTCTAAATTATTCCTGTCCTTCTAAGACTTTAAATACACACACACACACACACAAAAACCCTCAGGAGTTTTGAGTTTGTAAGGAGCATGTAAGGAAGTCACTTCTGTCAGGCAGCCACTCTCAAGCATGCTCATGTGATCTCAAAGGACTCTTTTTGACTACTACTAAAAAGTTTATTTTTAATATCTCAGCTTCAATACTTTATGTCAAACCTACAGCTACCCCAAGAGTACAAATTTGTTTGAGAACTGCTGGATTTATGGTACATCTAGCGTCAGAAGTCAAGCATGATATATTTATAAATGATACAGACTAAAATAATGATAGCTGTGCAGGTGACAAATACATTGCTTATAGTTATGAGGCAGACTGGGGATTCTTGTTGCCATTTTTTCAGCTGCTTATATGAACAGTTTTATTGACTTCCTTTGAGTTAATACTCAGTTTAAATTGAAATACATACTTCAGATCTTTCTTGAGTAAAGACAGACTTAATAACATGCTTGAGGATTTGTTTTGTGGGTTGTTTTTGGTTTTTTTTTCCCCGCATTGCAGACTTTAGATCGAAGAATGCAATTTTAGAATAGCTTTAATTCTATGCTGCACTGTTAATAAAATATTGACTTTTTTTGTAGGTTGATTAATTCACATGTTCAGTCATTTTACTGGGATTCTATTCTGAGAATTAGATTGATAAGCATGTGAATGCACACTAGGGGAAAATTTCATGCTTGTCAGGATTTCAGATCTCTCAGGATTTCAAAATTATTTATTTCATTCAGTCCACATAGGATAAATACAGCTATTTGACATATCCATAGCCCAATCCCTTACTTTGCCATACAGAGTGCAGTCTTTTGTGCCGAAGTCCATTAACAATCTCACTTTTCTATTTCAGAAAATATAAATAAAACTTGAACAAATTAAGTGTAATCCTCTTCAATCATTTGTTAAAGTGGCAAGTGCTCTTTGTTATATTTCACAGTTTTTGTCATAACTGAAATCTGTCTTAAGAAAAGCTTCTTTCTGCTACTAGCATTACTGTCTGAGTTCAGATTGATTGTTGTTCCTCATACCCATATGTCAAAGACACCTCTTGCTTTTGTTTGAAAAGGAAATATAGTTCCCTCACATCCAGTGCTTCAAAGTTTAAGGTCTGTGCTGAGAGAGGTGCTGAAGATGGGTTGGATCATAAAACATAGTGGGCCACTCATAGAAAAGATTAATTATTCCTTCTTCAGAGAGAAGAGGTGTGTAGGTCAATAGAGAAAAAAGTCTTTTTTGCAAGATGGGAGTATGAACTTGAGTATTCTATTATTTCTTTTTTGAAGACAAATTGTATAGACACTTAAAGGTTTGGGTGAGCTCAGACAAGAATACAGACAGGACTATTTACCATGACTTAAATACTTTAAAAGAAGCATTGCTTAAAATACTTGCAAAACTCCATATAGTGGTTGCTCTAAAGTACTCTTTTGAAGGGCAGAGAAAAGCATCAGTGCTTAACATAATGGCAACCATTTGAGGCTTACGCTCAGTCCTTTTTCTTTCTTTTCTGAACACCATGTACTGAAGTTATATCGAAAAAGAGCTTGTAAAATCCCCTGCAATCAAACCCAGTGTTTTTGACCACGCAATAAATAACCAAGATGCCTTAATGCAAAAAAACCAAAAAAAAATGCTTGGTCGACAAATGAGAGGAATCTTTTTGCTCTGCACAGCAGGCTGTCCAAAGGGCAGAGGTACTGAAGTTACCAGAGCTCTGTAAGCTGTGTATTGACTAGTCTGTTTGAAGTGGTAAGGGATTGTTTTAGGATGGGGAAAAGGCTCTCTACCTCTCCACTGTTTATGCAAGCAATTGGTGACACCTATGACCTATACTTGGAAAAAATGTGGGTTTTGCTGCCTTGAAATGTCTGATTTTCTTACTGTGGTACTGGTTGTGGCATTTGCTGCTTGCTGACATTATCATAGAGAGTGGGTTTTTTTGGTTAGTAAGGAATATAAAATCCTAGTCCTTTTACTCAGTTTCTACTCTTAGTATCTGCTGAGATTGATGGCCTTATTTCATACTTGAATGAACTGACCATATTGTGCTAGGACCTCTACAAGTCATAGGGCAACAGAGGATTAAGATATTAAAATGCATCATTAAAATAAATGTTCTTCGTAAATCAATCACACTGGGTGAAGCCCAAGATTTATGAACTGTGAAATGTTCTTTTTAGGGATTAAGATTAAAATGATGCATATACATACGATAGCATCAGATACTGGGTAAAATGTCTGGGTAAAATGTCTGAGCTATCACCATTTCTCCCCATCGATGTTTTTTGTTAACTTGAGCACTAAATGTTCATGAATTTGGAGCTGAAAATACAGGTTCAGAACTAGATAATGCACAAAAGCAAGGCTCATCATTTAAACTTCTCATGCCAGTCTTTGGCTACCACATAGATTATCATGAGTAACATTCCTTGAATCCTTAAGTGTTATAGATTTTAAGTGAGATTTAAAAATAGGATTTAAATTACTTCAGAGTCCGAATGCACTAGAAAATTTGTGGTTTTCTCACTTTCTAAGATGATAGATAATTAAACTCGCACAAGTCCTCTGACAGGAACCCTTGCATGAAAGCAAATCTGAGGAAGTCAAGGCACAGACTGCCCTCAAAAATCACGTTTGCATTACAGCCCACCTCAGACAAAATACAACTTGGAAGATACAAGACTGGACCCTGTGGTTACAAATTTTTAACTATGCTTCTGATTGTTCACCCAGAACTGCACATTACGTAAGTAACTCCCATAAAAATTTCCCTCTTTCCTAGGCCTATTTTGAGGTTTTCTTTTTCTTCTTAAATTAAACTTAGATCTCAACTAACAGTTATCTTTACAGATGCTTGTAATGATTTCCCCCATTGACTTCCAATAACAGGTACAGAAAAGCCAGTACTAAGTAGAGCTGCACTAATGTAAAAGAAAGTATTTGTTGGTACTGCATATCTCTTCCTCATTTATTTCCCTTTTGTGTAAACAAGTAATCATACAGAATTAAGGAACTGGAATGGTGGCAAGTGCTATACCAGCTTCAGCTATTTTTATGGCTTCCAGTTTACCTCACCATCCAATCCATTTCTGGTACGGTAATGCTAGAACAAATCAAAACAAACACCAATCTCAAATGTGTATGTCTGCAGTTCAGAAGAACTTGTTTGGGTTTTTTTTTCTACAGAATACAGATTCTTCAAACAGTGTAATTGTCATCCCACAAAAGCAACCAGCCCTGAATGGGTGTGCTAATATATTACCAAGAATCCATATTTTGCCAAGGATCCATCCACATTCCCTGCTTTAGGGCTCTTGGGAAATCAAGCCCTTAGGGGCTGGCAAAGTCGCAAGAAAAAAGGTCCTGGCCCAATGGATACCAGTGCTCTCATTTTCACACTTAGGCCTGTAGAAGCACCAGCCTCTGCAGAGGATGTGCTCCCTACTCACAAAATGGGTAAACAGGGGAGGCACGTGAGGAGAAGTTTGAAGCCCTTGTGGGTGAGCATCAATTAGCCTGACTGAGGTTTTAGACCCATTGCTGCTGGAAAAAGCTTTGCTGTCTCTTAGTCCAATTAATTTTTTCAGTTGTTTCCATTAAATTAAATAGAAGAGACAACTCTTATCTAGGAACATCCACAAACGGAGTGATGAAGTTAGATACAGAAACTTCTGTGTTCAGAATAGTTTATTCTCACATATCACATCATTATAATGAACTGAACAATAAAAATTACTTACTGACTATACTGACAAGTGTAAGAACTTCCATAGTCTCCTTCCTATACTCCAAGATCTTAACTGGTTTACTATGCAAGCAGGAGTGAAAATCTTATAGGGAGCTGATATGTGAAATAAAGTGTCATTTGTGGGTCATTTTTTGATCACAAAAGAAGTCTAGGACATTTTCATACTGATGCTTACTTCTTCTTTTCCCCTAGTTTTTCAAGTTTTGCAATTCAAACAAATTCTTAAAAGACCAACTTGCTATGGTTTCTTACAATAAGCTATGTAAATGTTACTAAAAAAATTATAAACTTCTATTGTTACTTGTGTGTCATTAGTTTCCATGGTTAAAATAACAAGAATTTGTGTAATTAATATGGCATCAGAAATTAAAATCCCTCAAAAATTTCCTCGTTGTTACTTGTATTATCATTCAGATTACCATGATCCACAGTAAGTAATAATTTTAATTCTTAATCTTAATTGTAATATCCAGAATTACTTTCCTACTAATTATAATTTAAATGATGCTTTCCAGATTGCATATGAGAGTAGCACAGCAAAAATTCTAAGGGCAGCATGAATTTATTTTGTACTTGACTCCTAAACAAATGATTTGTCATTTTTTTTCCTTCATTTTCCTGCTGTATTTTGAGTAATCATCTGTACTAACTAGTAATAATTTTCTAGATAGCAAAGAAATTATTTAGCCATTTACATTCCTAGACTTTCAGCTGCTTTCTTTAGTCACATTGAAAACGGATTTGTTCTATATTATGCAAATTTAAAGAAAAATGAATTGGCAGAACTTGACCTTTGGATTATGTGCATACTGCAGGAAGATAATTCCCTCACAGGACAGATTAATCTCCCTCTCTTCTGCTTGTTCTGTTTAGAAACATATTATATATATTCCTGCTTTCCAATAAAGCTACTGACATCAAGCTTCAGGAATCAGGGACAAAATATAACTTGTTAGAGGTTGGATGGAAAAAAAAGAAGAGGGGAAACCTGTCCCCTCAGATAGTTAGGTAAGAATGTACTAATACATTTTTAGGTTTGAGGTATAGATCAAGATCTAAAAGAAAACTAGGAATCTACTAGTCTATCTGTTTTCTCATCTATGCATTTAGAATTTGATCGTATTTGTTCTATTACAGAAATTTTCAAGTTACACAGAGCTCGATCTGGAGAGCTAATTCTACCACCTCTCAAGGGGATTTTACTTTGAAAACCATGTCGCCACAGCTAATATTTCTTTTTCTCTCCTGTTATTCTTTGCATATCAAATCCAGTTCTTTTTCTTCCTCCTAGCACCACTTATTGATTGAACTGTTGAAATGGGAAATGAATCAATGAGGTCTGTGTTTGTTCTTGCCTCCGTGAAAGACAGTGTGGAAGCAGCAGGGCCTGTTGCTCTGTAACGACAGTGTCTTCTGCTTGTGCAGACCTAATACTTTGCCTGATGTCCTGATTGCTCTGGGTAAGTGAAGCTGCTGATTGCAGTCTTGATTGCATAGGGAGGACTCCCTGAGATAGCACGCTGGGTCTAGCAGACTGAATGCTCTGTATCACACCCCAGGAAGCCTCCTGGGTGCTTCTTTTGTCACTCCCTCTGTACATAACCCTCTGTCTTGTGCAGCAGGGGGGTGGTTTCATCTTGCCAGGCAGCAAGGAAACCCATTCCTGCTTCAGAACAGCTGAGAACAGAGGTACTTCTGTGAATTAATTGTGGCATCTACTGGTATATGAATGAACCAAAATGTATGTGGCTTCCCATACAAAGATGCTCTTCTGAAGCAGAAATGCATTGACTGCAAAGACACTATTTGCACTGAGAAACTCAGAGACCACTTAGGGCACAGTAGGTCAGTCAAGTTGTGCATCTTAGCATAGCTACCACGGTACCACCTGGACACAGAGATATTAACTTCCCTTGAGGAAACCACATTCTTCATTCATCTAATATTTCTTATGTTTAAGATATACTGAAAGTGGTAGTTTACATATAGCAAAGCAGAATATTCAAATCATTTGTCATTTTACGTGAAAAGAAATATTTAATAATAATAGAAACCTTCCCTGCTTTCAGTAACTGAACAGAAGCCCACTTTCTCCTTTGTCTTTTCTAGTTATCATCCAGACCTAAAGCAGTCCCAAATCTAAATTAAAAACCTCAGCACATTTCCTATAAAGACTAACTCAGAGTATTCTCTCATCTACTCATCCGCAAGTGATCACATGCATCCTTTACATCAATCACTGCCCTGGGTAGAAATCGCAAGTGGCAGATATTCTTACCTTTAAAGACCCTGTTCCCATTATAGAGATGATAAATGTTTTTATAATGGCAGGCCTTTACTTTTACACCTATTTAATATGGTGTTAAAGCTTTTATGTACACTTCCAGAAACACTTGTAGTCTTAACGCCATTCTGATGAGGATGGCTATCTGTAGGGCATAATCCACCACGTTGCCAGTGATAAAACATTTCCTGATAGTGCTGCTCTTTGAACGCTAGGAAACATGACAATCCTTACAATGTGGCCTCAAAGTTTAACAACCATACGACATATTTTTGTCAGCTCTATACCTCTGTTGCTTTACTCAGAGTAAGTAAAACCTTTACTCAGAGTAAGGTTTAGCATGCTTGTTGTCCACTTATAAAATAGAAAACTAAGCAAGGATAATGTCTGGAATTGCTGTGGGTGTACTAGAGATGGGCTTCATTCTTGTTTGGTCAGGGTCAGAAGAATCTCTTTCTGTAAGAGAGGTCAACAGCGAGCAGGATTACCTGTGTGACATCCTACTCTGGCAAGTGTTTGAGGTAAATGAACTGAAGACAAAGGTTACTGTCATGCTTATTAAAAAAGTTATTTAAGCACTTCTCTTTGCCAGCAATGCCATTCACTTATATTGCAAGTGCCTTAGGAACAGCAGTCATGTGTCATAAGCACCACACAGTCTGTATCCCTATAAAACTTTCTTTTATATTCCACTTCACAAATGAGAAAATTGTAGCATTGAAGTGACTGGTGTTGAAAAACTAAATAATAATCAAGTTCAATCTGTCAACATGAGAAGATTCCAAAGGCTACAGATATATGACAGCTCCACAACTAACATCCCCAAGAGACTACTACTCTGCTGGAAATGGCTTTCATCTAAATTCTGAGCCCTATTTTTTTTCCCCAACTGCATAGCTTCCTATAATTGGTTACAATAACAAGGTTCACAGAATACCTATGGAAAAAACGATGTTTCCAACAGCCACTTGACTTTTTTTTTTTTTTTTAGGCAATGATTTTCAAAGATTTTAGGCAGAGATTTTCAAAGCAAACAATTGTTTTTAAAAGTATAATAGGAAGCTAATAAGCTTTTCAACCCAGAAAGTGCTACATCACAAGAGGTGGTCTTTTTGCCTAAGCAATTTTATAACACTGAGTATTTGCACTTAAGTGCTTGCTAGCAATTCCACTGAATGCATTTTCTTCTTTAAAGTATGTGGTATATTTTGATTGTAACAAAACCTCAGAAATGTCTGCAAAACTCAAAAACACTTTGCAAAACCAGAAGCTAGATATGTTGAGTAAACAATACATTTGATATTATTTGTTTGCCTCTGATGTTATGAATTAATTTCCTAAAGTGTATTAAGAACTACAGTATTCCAGTATACTAAACAACCTTCACAGGTGGTCCGAAAGTGCCTTCTTTTTCTTTTAATTAATCAAACGAACAGAAGTAAAGATGGATTATTTATTGAAAATTCACTCATGTATAAGCAAAATTTGGGGATAATAATATAATCAGATAGCTAGGATACTTCTTTTCCACAACTGATTTTACACCAAATTTACCTCAATATTTTGACATTAAGAAATGAAAATGCTTCAGCACTTACAACAGGTACATGCTACATATTATACAATAGCTGTAGATTTTCAACATAACACATAACAGAGAAACAATGATATGAATGAAAAATTAAAGAAACAAAATACAAACTACAAAAGATGAATAAGTATCAACAGTTGAAAATCATAAGAATAAAAACAAGGGCGGGGGGGGGCCAATCCTGCACTTCTACAAAATAGTTTCAAATTCCTATTAAAGAATGAAGTATTCAGATAGTAAATTCCCACAGAGTCACTGGTTTTACAGCCAAAAGGACTCAGTGCAATCATACAGTCTTATTTTCCTCAGACTGCATATTTCCTGTACCAAATAAAAACTCTTTTATGAATGTGCAAGCAAATCTTTTTAAAATTGTTACTTACTGACAGAGAGTCTTTGCATAGCAGAATCTCTTGATTTCATGTGGTAGCTTCCTTTGAATCACAAAATCATGGAATCATTTAGGTTGGAAAAGACCAAAAAGATCATCAAGCCCCACCATTAACCCAGCACAGCCAAGTCCTTCACTGGTAAAACGCTGCAGTTAATTTCCATGGTAAATCTGTCTAGTAGGTGTTCAACTCAGACTGCAGAGCCTTGTGTCATAAAAATTGGTTCTTTCCAAGCTGGTAATACAAATGATTTTACCCTCACTCTACCTTCTGCACAGAAGATTCATGCCTATGGAACATATGTAGAAGACTCAAAGCTGAGGAAAGGATGCTTCTGATGTGTTTTTTAAGTTTTGGACCAATCCTTTTATCTATCCCTTCTACCATTTTCTACTATCTTACATTTAGCTACACCATGAACAAGACACTGAGTGTAAGAAACATGTCTTAACAAAAGGCTGAAAAACTTCACAGAACATAAAAGAAAAAAGAGGAGATGTAAAGAAGGAAAAAGCATGAGAGAAATATATTTGCAGAATGGCATCTTGACTCCTATGCTCCAATGTGTAAGTAAGGACCTTCTGACTGAGACAGACAGACTGATTTTTAAGGATTCTTTTGAATACCAAAGCAAGTTTGCCTGAAGTGCAGTTATTTTTCACTAATTGTAGAACAACCTGGATCTTCTTTTTCAAGGCTTAATCCAAGTCCAATTGACTCTGGCAAGCATTAGCTATTTAATTGCTTGTTAGTGTCTTTGCTAAACTTCAGATCTGATGCTTAAGCCCATAATTCCCCACTGATTAACATCTTATGCACTGTGCAGGATTGGCTCCCTCATCTTACAGTTTCTGAAAGGGCAGAACTAGAAACCTTTGTTACTAACCAGTTTTAATCCACATGAAACAGCTGAAGACACAAGGCAGCACATTGCACATACAGTAACAGGACATCTTATAGGAGGGTTTCACTTTGCCAGGAAAAATCAATTCGTTTCTATCAATTTCTTACACGATTTTCTGTGAATTGTGTAAGGCTTGTGAAAGCTGATGTGGTCACCCAGTACTGGAAGATATCTCAATGTTATGGGTTTATTGTTTATGGTTTAAGTGGAGACAACTTATTTATACACATGAAATACTGTAAACTATGCTGGTGGAAAGGCTGAAATCTAAAACCTCGTGCTTTCTCTTAAACTTCATAGATAGTATGACACCAGAAGGGTGAATTAAGCACTATAACTGCACTGTACTAACCTTTAGTGAGGAAGAAATTTGAATTGAAATTCAGTGCCAAGATTAGCAACCTTTTTCATCCAGACAGATATTAGTATCTCTCACAACTGAATAATTTGGTATGGCATTTCAATCTGCTCAAACCCAGTGATGAACAGTCCAGGGATTCTAATCTGCTGAAACCACTCCAGTTATCAGCTAAAAATCTCACACACTCGTCTGTTGCAATGGACCAGTGAGCACTCAAATCATTACTAAAGTATTAGATAATATCAAAGCTAGAAGAAATTTTAAAAATTGTTACCAGGCTATTATTCCAAGACCTTAAACACAGATTCAATTTTAAGCTTGAGAACACAGTTCATAAATTTACTTGAAATCTGAGCTTGATCAAACTAAGATGTGGTTTTCTGGAGGTGTGCCGGAGGCTGTTCAGACCAGTTTGGTAGACCCAGCAGGTAAAATAAATAGCTAGTTTTGTGAATTCACATTTGAAAACTGCTTCCTCCCTAATATTTCTACTTAATTAGGAAACACATTGCTTATAAACAAATACCTGTCTTCTTTGTCCTCCTAGTCATGAAGTCCTAGACTTCTCTGTCTAGCAGGTATGAACAGCATGAAAACATTTGAGAAAAGAGGTATGGGAAGTATTCAGCTCTATTGAAGAGATGGGGTAAAGCTTCTGGAACTGAAGCAGTGTCAAGTACAATCTCTGTCCTCTGTTCTTCCCTGCTGTGCAACTCCAGCCCATACTCAAAAGCAGGGATGATTCAGAGTGTTTTGGTTATCTTGACAGAACAAGAGATGGGAGAACTTCTACATAAACAGAGTAGTAGTTAAGAAAAATAAACCCAACAAAAATAAAAACCCCACAGCTCTCCTTTTTTTCCCCTCAAATTCCAGATGGGGAAGATGGGTCTGGATTTCAAGGTTAATAAAAACAATGTTTGGAGACTGGTGGTTTTGCTGATGGTAGTCTCTCATCCATGCACAGGCCTCCTTTTCATGCTTGCAAAAATAAACAGATAATTTCTATTTCCTAACTCTACTTGCCTGTGTCTCTTGAGCTTTGCTAGTAACCAGAAGCAACACAAATACATCTACTGAGGACCCTAAGCACAGGGCAGTCAGCAAAGAATATTTTACACTTCAAGCATTTTCAGTCTCTCTCTCTTCCTTCACAAGATTTCCAACCTATGAAAATCTGCTAACAAGAGCAGGACAGGCTCTGTTCCTTAACAGACAGTCATTTTGAAGGACAGGGTATTTCATTAACAGGAAAATGTAAATTGTTCTTGTTAAGCAGTGACTATTGCAATGTACTATTTAATTAATAAATCTAATTTATATTTGCACAGTGAGCCATAGGGGTGATGGTATGTTCCCTGAAGATTTTTTAGTAATTAAATTTTATAGCTTCCCAAGCATCTTGTTCTCTCTGCTCAAAGGAAGATATTGACATTTTTTTTTTAATTTCTTTTTTTTCAGACTCTGCTGATAAACAGAATGCTCTGCCACAAACTACAAAAGAGAAATGAAAATATCACATTAACGCTTTTGGAACATATTACTTACTGTGGTGGCACAGTGGATGTCTTTCCATACATTGGCTTCCCTGGAGAGATCTGAGACTTCAAAAAGGTTATCAAGAATAACTTCCCCAATCATGTCATGTCTAGAAAATCTGTCAAAATCATAAACACTGAAATGCAATTTCCTGTTGCTGAGTTGATCATAGGCTACAGGAAACTGAAAGGTTTCATCAAAGACAGGGTTTAATGTCTTTCTGTGAACTCGTGTCTGAAACTTCTTTTTCCTATCTGGAAGCAGATAAATCTTCACGTAGGGGTCGGACGTTCCTGTGAAGTCTTTAGCAGGCAGATCTAAGGCTTTGACAATCGTGACAGCCAGAAGTTCATTCTCATAATCATACCGGAGAGTGAAGTTAAGTTTTCCACATGTTTTCACATCTTCTTGTTGCCCATCAGAATCCACAGACTTCTGTTTGTAGAGTTCTGGTTTTATTCTCCCAATGCTGGTTGTCGTCTCTCCCCTCTGCAAAATTGGATCTGTCCCCATGTTAAAATCAACACTGGACACTTGCATCTGCCTTGGCAAGTGCCTCCTGAAAGAATTGTGCCTGCACACATACACATACACACACACACAAAATGAGCCATGGTTATCTCCGGGAAAAGGCCTGGCTATTACTAAGCAGAAAATATAAGAATACAAATTAGCAAGAGTTCCTCTCTTTAAAATATTTTTAAAATAATCCCCCCAAGTGTTTTGAAATTGTTAAAACACCCTTGAAAATGATCATTCAGAATGAACTTCCTGGCCCAAGACACACCCAGTATCCTGCAATACATATATTTATAACCTTGTCTTCAGGTGATGCAGCTGAAACTGAATTACAGTTCTTTCACAGAACAAGTTGACAGTTCCAACATTGCTTGGTCCCACTCTGCTAGGGCCTAAGCAAACTACAGTCACACACAAAAAACCCAACACTTGCAGCATTGTCATCAGTACTTCCTGGTTTTTGGAGGCAATTTTCGGTGGTTTTCCAATTAAATATTTGACAAGCTTAACACTGATCACCGGGAAACGTGCATGAAGAAGCCATACAGAGTTATGTCTGGAGGTTTTCAGCATAGTGCTTTTCCATCCTACAACATTTTATATACACCTGCTTGGCATTTACTACATGGAGATACAGGCTGTCCTCTCCAATCATACTGGGAACATTTTGTTCTGGCTGCAATACTTTTCAAAGTTTTGGTCAACATTTTTCTGTGATGGGTTTTTTTCCTTCTGTTCCCACCCTGTGCTGTGCAGTGTATTAGAAAGCTCCTAGCAAGAAACAGTATGTTGAAATCTTTGTAATTATGAATACTGTGTTGCATAAGCATATGTATTTATGGGCTTATCTTGACTCATGAACATCAATGGAAATTTGAGCCTTTCCTGCTAAGAGTGAAATCAAACCCTTAGTGTGCCATACAGACTTACACTAGCATAAAAACACTGGTCAAAAAGCTTCACAGAAAAGCATCAGCAGATGCCATTATGACCACACCGTCCAGTTTATTTTTTGGACATTTTCACATTTCCTTGGTACTTCACTATCCCAACAATCAGCACTAGGAAAGCTCATGACCTCCTCCTGTGAGCATACTTAGTTGCCATTAAAACCCAATTTAATTGTCAGAATTTCCTCTGCTTTTTGCAATCAATTGCTTATTAATGCCAAATGCAGCCTTGCCTTATTGCTTGGTTTCCCTGTGGTGTTGTGTTCTGAAAACAAGAGGTGTCACAGCTGTGTGTTTCTTTAAAGCCGAAATGCAAATTATTCATTTGAAAGCAACCAGGACTCATTTCATAGATATTATTTGTATTTTTGCTGTAAGTGAGGTGGTTTCAGAAGCCACAAAGCACAAAACTACTGCAATTCAGCTGAGCAGAGATACAAGAGGGTAATCTACAGTCATTAAATAATAGACAAGAACGTTTCCCCTTTTGAGTGTTTTGGTATTGCTAGGTGCAGGGAACAGTCCTAGTGTATCACAAGAACAGGGGAGGGAGAACTTCATTGTTTAGATTTGAAGGAGCTCCAAAAAATCCAGGTGTTTTGATCTCAATTTTAGATGAACAATATACCTCTCTTGTAACACATTCTACCTTCCTCTTTTTTTACAGACAGACAAGTTGAAAGATTTTCTTTTCTCTTAAAACTCTCTGAATTCATAGTATACAATACCCACTCTGGAATGGAGTGAGAGGAGTGGAGTGGCCCTAACTAGTCAGAAAAGTACAATATTGTCCTCGGGAAGTGTTGGGGTTTTGGGGAGTTCTTTTGCTTTCCTTCTTCTCTGAAAAGAATTTTTCCATACTTGTTCGT
Organism: Todiramphus chloris collaris; assembly: GCA_025345505.1. Classification (NCBI taxonomy): domain Eukaryota; kingdom Metazoa; phylum Chordata; class Aves; order Coraciiformes; family Alcedinidae; genus Todiramphus; species Todiramphus chloris. Next base: position 9,975,874 of record JANVCC010000130.1, on the reverse strand, counting down.
CAAGGAGATAAATTGCTGTACTTAAGAGAGACAAAAGGACCTGTCCACGGGGGGAGGGGTCCAGCCAGCCGAATAAAGGGGGTTGGGTGGAGCCCCTGGGGCTCTTGTTTTGCTCCCTGCATTCGAGGTGAGGAGAAGCTGCCCTCGTGGTGCAGAGAACTCATCCGCACTGCGTCTCCTGCTCTCCTTCTGCCCCTGCTGTCTCCCGGGGATCCTGCTGGGCACCGGGATCGGCTGCCCAACGGGGTTTGTGATGCGGGTTTTTTCGTCGGCCATTGCCCCGTGAGGCCTGAGCTGGCTCCGGAGCGGCGGGGAGACCATCGCGCCCTCCCTGCTCACCGGGAGCCGCCCGCGCCCCTGCCGGTTGTGAATGGAACTGCACCAAAGGGGAGAGTGCTGGCAGCCGAGAGAGGCTGGCACTGCGTTCCTGGCACTGTTTGTTGTTACTACCATAGTTAGTGTTGATTGTTTGCCTTGTTATAAATATATATTTACTAAAGAACGGTTATTCCTATTCCTCATATCTTTGCCTGAAAGCCCCTTAATTTCAAAATTATAAGCATGCGGAGGGGAGAGGGTTGCATTTGCCATTCCAAGGGGGGCTCCTGCCTTCCTTGGCAGACACCTGTCTTTCAAACCAAGACGGGCAGTTTCAGGGCTCTCCTTGTGCCTTTGTCCCCTGAGAAGTCCAGCCTCATAGGTGTGCTAAAAACAGGGAAGGAACTGAACTCCACCCAAAATGTAGTGGCAATAGATGTTTGGGTATGAAGCAATTTAGGCACTAGCTCTCTTAGTATCTTTGACTCACAATGAAGCACACGAAGACCTGTTTTACTAATACTTCTATCTGTCCTAATGAAACCTGTGCAGGTAGGCCTTCCTGAGTGCTCCTCACACATGCAGCTGTAGTGCTGAGATGCCCAGATAATCATGTTCAAACTGCCATAGACAACAGTGGAGAAAACTGCCTACGCAGGAGAAACTGAAGATGAGAGTCTGGCATTTACAGTTTGAGCGCAAACAGACACACGACCAATTCTCTTTTCCTTGACTTCTCTTGCTTTTATTAACATCTAGGTTAACGCTTATAAAAGTAACATATAAACCCCCAAATCTATTATTTCTAATGTACCAACCTTCTTTCAAATTTTCAAACTTTATGCACATAAGATCCTCTAGTGAATGCAGTCATTGTTGCAAGATGTCACTAAATAAAACAGTGCAGCTCTATGGCTGTTCCCCACAGGAACCAGCAGCACTTTTGCGCTAGTAATCCAATGTCCTAATTACATAGTGCCTAGTATTTGTTCTGAGTCATAGGATTTCACCAAGATAGTTAATTGGTCTGTTAATTATTAAGATGCTTCATTGTCGTCATGGCAATATATTTATCTTCCTTTGTTCTACAGTAACAAAGGAATTAATGACTGTGATAATGAAGTACAAGGATGTCAGACAATCAGGTTGTGAAAATGCAGCGAAGCTACTAACGTGTAAATCCAGGTACTTCAACCTCCACTGGTACTTACACATAGCACTCCTATAAAAGATGTGTCTTCTGTAACTTAGAACAAATACATTTTGAGTGACAGTTTATTTGTATATAAATCTTTCATATAAAATTTTGCTTGCAAAGGTATAAAGGCAGTATGAAGCTGCTTTCTAACTCAGTAAGATCGCCACATGTATGACAAGAGAAGGATAGGATGCTGACTTATGGTATGACTTGAGATTTATGGGGGGTGGCTCTACTCTACCTTTCCTACATTATATTAGATCAAATTTTTGGACCAAATCCAGGAATGGACAACAGCACTTGTGGTATTTGGACAGAATACAGGCTGCAGCAGTCACTGAAATCAACAGAACTGGTTGGTTTTCTGAAACCTTAACATTCTCAAGCACCTCACTTTTGCTTTTGTGCCTCTTGGGAACCAACTTACTCTTTGCAGAGCTGAATTAGAAGCTCCTCTCTTATCTTACACTAAAGAGCAAAAAGAACGTCCTTTGCAAATACAGGTGAACATCTGAAGCAAGGAGTATCACAGAAGCAATAAACTATACTACAAAATACTTTCACAAAGTACTGGGAGGAGTGGTTCTCAGTAACACAGAGCAAAAATATTTGTAAATAAACACCACTGATGCAGGACTTCTATTGTAGTTTACTGGTTAATTGGGATCATGAACTAAAGATGTTGTTTTTTTTTTTTTTGTTGTTCTGTTTTTCTTTCTAACAAGCTGGTCTTTTCATATTATTGGGAATTATGAAAATTGTACAGTTCTAATTAAGCAGAAATGCATAATTTCCCTACACTAACGTGTCACCATGTTAAATGTACAGTCTATGAAAAGTGATTAGACACACTTTATAACTGCTCTGAATGGCTTCTTAAAACCCTTATGCTTCAATTACAAAGACTTAATGAAATTCCATTTATTTTATCAGGAGCTGATGGCTGCATGAATCTATCACAGAACTGGTTATAACCCTTTTATTTGCCCCAGCTCAGGTGAGATCAGTGCAGAGGTGACAATCCAGAGAGCAAACATTTCTCTTAGATTGTTGACGGAATACATTTAGGAGATGGTACATTTGGATCATTCAGGACTCGTGGGTACAGTGAAACACTGCTACATCAAAGAGGGTGCAAGAGAAAGTTGTGTTACTTCTGTGTCTGCTAATGGGTCCCCTTTATTTAGGGGTCCCCAACAAAGGACACCAGTGTCAAGTTTTAATAGTTTTGTGGTACAACATTCTGCAAAACAATGGAGGAGTAATCCTGAAAGCTGGTCTAAATATCCAGCCTTTGTCTCATACGCGATATTCTTGTCAGCAATAATTAATATGGGCTGTCAGAAGGTTAAGTCTCCCTTAAGGCAGACAAGGGTATAGAAAAATTGCATTTACAAACACAGAAAGAACGATTTCTGAGTAATTTTTAAGACATCTCGTTCTAAATGTGTTTTGTAGCACGGGTGTCATTTTTCAGCAACCTATAAGAGAAGGTGATGTCTCCAAACACTCTGCTATGGTGAAACAATCAGGGTTACTCAAAATAGAGGAACCCTCTCAGGAGAGATTTAACCTTGATAATCTAGAGAGGATTAGAAACAAAAGATCCCTTATAAAGTTACCAACATATGCAGAAAGACTAGGATTGATGGCAGGTTTTAATTCTGTAAAACTGTCTTTGGCTTCACAGATATTTTATATGCATTTAGATCCCAGTCCAAATCACTCTAGAGGTCTGTGGGAATATTTTCACAGCCTGAAGTGGCACTGGAACATATCCCAGGAACTTTTTTCTTCCTCTGTAGTACCACAGGGACTATTCGAGTCCATTTGCCAGCCAGCTATTTTATTTCTTCTGTCTGTGCAGGAAGTCAGACAGTCTGATTACGTACAGATTTACCTGTTAGTACATGATGGATAAAACTTCTTCCAATTAATATGCTATTAGGTAACAGCAAGTTGTGTAATATCCTTGTCATGCTAAGATGTATCAGTCTCAGTCCCTCTGTTTAGTACACTTACAATTTCAAAGTTGTTGTTCCAGTATTTTGAAAATGTTTCTCAGAGTGGCTTGGATACTGTGCTCCCTCTCTTACCAGATGGATACAGTAGCTGGAGCCAGGCATAAGCAGGGCAATGTGGCTTAAAGCCAGCTGTACCGTCTCATAATACAGGAGATGGTTCAGCTGCTACAGTCAGTTAGACCTCCCCTGGCTGGAGTGCTCTCATTTTCAGCAGCCTCCTGTGGTTGCCTGTTAGCTGTTCCACACTGTTGGAATAGCTGGGAAAAAGCACTTCGACACTCACCACCGCAATGAGCGCACTGAGCTGGCAAAACACTGTCTTAGGGACTCGCAGAAGAACAGTGAAGTATGTGCCCACTACATGTAATGCATGTGTCTTCTCCAAACTGGCACATCCAATGATTATTGTGAATGTGAGGTTTTGTGGTGTTGGTTTTTTTTTTTTTTGTTTTGTTTCTTTGTTTGCTTGTTTGTTTTTAGTTTGCTTTGGTAGCATGTGTTCATTTGGCAAATGATTTATTGAGGGAAAACTTCCTATACTTATGGCATTACACAATACATCAAGTGCCTCTTTCTCATTGTTTATAAAACATTCACTTTTTCTTTTATTTTCTCTTTCCTGTAGAAAGTGATCTTTGCATTTCACTGTTTGCTTTCCATGCAATGAATTCTCTGACAGTATTTGAAGAAAATCCCATTTGAAACTATAGCTCACTATGTACATCTTCACTACTTTTCAGTGTAAAGTAGTGCCTAAGACAAAATTAGCGTCCCCCACTAATACAATGGAAATCACTTCAGGAATACTACATGCTTGTAATTTCTTTAAAGATCTGTATGGAATTTGTACAGCTTTAAGATCAGTCCATAAAAATCTACATCCTCAGACTAGGATTTTAATTCCTTTACAAGTGGCAAACCATGTTTTAAAGAAATGTGCCATGAACAACAAATCCATCACTTACATAGCAGAGAAAGAAACTTTCATCTGCAAAAGCAACTCTTGTATCTATAAAAATATCTCTGTGAAAATCTAGACTTGCAGTACTTCAAGAAATAACACAGAAGTAGATTTTCCTGTACACAAAACTTTAAATGGAAATGCTTAAAGTAGCAACATATGTATTTACAAAGTAGTAAAAGATGGAGATTCGACCTTCACATGTTAAAATAATGATGTAATTGAAGGTAGAGCATATGTTTCAGAATATACTGTTCAAAGGACACTGAGGCTTTGCCTTCATGTGACTGCCATTTCACCCATAACTGTTAAGAATTCAGGGAATAATCCAGGACCTTGGAAATTTTCAGTAGAGCATTCTGGCTCTACCTCTTCCCAGGAAATGTGCCACAAATGTGAGTGCCCCTGACTTACCTTGAGGACGATGTGGGCTCAGTGATCTGCCTCTGCATACGTGCATGTTTGATCAGATGCTCTTTCAGTGCGTTCTGGACCTCTGCTGGTATATCAGGTGAAGTGTGGCTAATTTTCATTGCAGCTTCAAGTACCTTTGTTGTAGGTTTCCCATTTTCCTTAACTTCCTTTTTCTCACTGTTCTCAAAAACCTCTGTAGGAGCACTGGAGTTGCTCTGAGGGACATTACTGGCATTGGAAGTGAGAGGTTTACTTCTCCAGCAGGGCCAACACAACTTCCAAAAGACAAAAAGAGAGACTACCAGCAAGGCGAGCCCGCAGAAGCTGACGACTACTGCTAGCAGACTGACTGAGATGTCTGCAAGGAATTAGAAATAAAGATCATCATGACAGACAAACATGGAGAGAGAAAAAACATATTAAAAATGACACAGGTAAGGAGACAGAAGCATTTTTGAACATTATCTTGCGTAGAGCTTTAAAGTTTTTTTTTTTTTTTTTTCCTTTTTGGTATCTAAGCCTGTACCTTTAAAATTATATCATTCTGTAATACCTATTTCACAAATACTCCATCTATAGTTGTTCAGGCCAGGGGCCAGTATCTGTACCACTACCCACAAACTCAGCCAGACTTCTCAGGAAGTAAGGGTCTACCCAAATAGTCCCAAATACTCCTAGCCATTGTTGTCAATGAGTGTCTTCTCAGGGAACACATCTTGTGAAAAAACTTCTAAACTACAGCCAGCATTTTCTGTAAAGGCACATCAAGGCAAACAATTTCTGAACTGCCAGGTGGATATACAAATTTCTTCAGGACTTGCCAGACTTTTGACTCTATACTAACTACTTCAGAAATGTGTGAAACTCTAATATTTAAGTGTCATAAATAGGGCCAAGATATAGTCTGCCTTAAATAAGAAATTTCTAGTGTTAAATCTTAAGCTCTGGACAAAGACTGGGATAGACCAAGACAGCACATTGGTATCTAAAATTCTGCTCTGAAAATGCATCTGGCTTCAGACTGTGCTATACAATGTCCTGAGTTATACACAGACCATACTGTACACTTAGCTACCCCTGCTGCCCTGCATTTGTTTTTTTTCTGACACAATTAGCTAGTACATCTAATAGCATGGCCAAAGAGAGAACAGGTTTCATACCAATGAAATTCTGCAATCAGACTTATATTTTAGGAGATAGTGGATCATCAGAAATGCCAATTGAGCCTCAATTAGGAGTTTTATTATATGTGACACGTTTCAGTTTGATTTTTAACATGTAGTATTATAAAATATAAGTAAAAGAATCCCTTTCCTTTTGAAAAGAGCCTTTTACATGTTTTAAAAGTATTCAATAAACCCTGCTTAAATGTCACTCAAGTAGTGGCTGTTGCTGCTTGCAACAACAAGTTTTGACAGTTTAACAGCTAATATTATGTATTCATTGCTCCAGGCTACTGAACTGAACCAGTGGAAAAATGCAACAAGAGTTTGAGAGTATTTTTTTCTAGAGAATCACAGGAAGAGAAAGAGTACTCTAGGTATGTATTAAGTATGGAGCTCACAGGTCCCCTTGGGAGATGAAGGTTCCAAAAGAAAATGTGGGATTTTATTTTTTTTTAATTAATATCTAATATCTAAATACATCTCTCAGTAACAAACACTGAACTTAATGCCTACTCAGCATTAAAATGTGTGAGAATAGCAAAAGCAAATAGAAAATGTTTGTAGTCTGGAGATTTGAAAGATACGGTCCTGCTTGACCTTACTTCATATATGTCCTGGCCAGTGTCATGGAGGAACTGGCAGAAGATGTACTTCTTGGTTTAAAGAGTTTGGCACAAGCTGCTTCCCTGCCTTGAAAAGAAGCATGGCTCCTCGACCATTTCCTGCCAGTCCTAAGAAAGGTTTCTTCCTTTTCTGCCTGTAGTTAAATGTCAAAATGTAGCCCTTGGAATATGCATATGAACTTCATATGGCAGATTCTGATTTAAGATGCTTCCATGAAATTAGTGGATGCTTAATTATATCTAATAATAATAATATAATGCAAGAAGTAAACAATACTTTTGCATATGATTTTTCTACATAATTTACCCCCAGTAGGGATTATTAGGCTACTTGGTTTAAACTGCTGTTTATCCTGATACCCTTCCTGTGCCCAGTAATTTTTAGCAGACTGCTCTGTCTTGAAAAGAGAAGACATTAAGAGATGATGAGTTGACAGCTTGTTTCAATGGCTAATCACTTTGTTGCAAGTTTGTATTTCTGATTTGTATTTTTGTAGTTCTAATTTACAGTCACTGCTTCTTTCACATCTTTGTATGAGAAATTAAAAGATATGACATGCTTCGTAAGACATGACTATGCAAAATACAAATAAAATAAACTGTGCCAGGAAACAAACCCAGAACTTGAAACTCAACTTTCTATACCAGTTCCTAGTAGTAAACTGGGATAGTTCATACTCTCCCAGCCAGTTGCTGGGCATGAGTCAAGAATCTGAGTAGGCCAATGATCATTCTTGGTAGGTGATTTTGATGTGGCTCTTCTGTTTCAGCTGAGAGCTGAAGAGAATAGCATGGAAAGAGGCTCTTAACATGCAAGTCAGCCTCAGTACCAAAGAACGGGCTGTGATGGGTTGACCCTGGCTGGATGCCAGGTGCCCGGTGAAGCCATTCGAACACTACCCCTCCTCGTCTAGACAGGGGAGAGAAAATATAATGAAAGGCTCACGAGTCGAGACAAGGACAGAGAGAGATCGCTCACTAATTACCATCATGGGCAAAACAGACATGACTGAGGGAAAAATAAGCTTAATTTATTATCAATCAAATCAGAGTAGGATAATGAGAAATAAACCCAACTCTTAAGAACACCTAAGAACTCCTAAGAACCACCTCTCCCTTCTTCCCAGGCTTAACTTTACACCTGAACTCTCTTAACTCCTTCCTCCTGGTGGTGCAGGGAGATGGGGAATGAGGGTTGCGGTCAGTTCATTACATGTTTCTTCCACTCCTTCCTCTTCAGGAAGAGGACTCATTCTTCTCCTGCTCCAGTGTGGGGTCCCTCCTATCCGAGACAGTCCTCCATGAACTTCTCCAGTGTAAGTCCTTCCCCACAGGCTACAGTTCTTCATGAACTGCTCCAGCATGAGTCCCTTCCACAGTGAAGTCCTTCTGGAACAGACTGCTCCATCGTGGGTCCCCCTACAGGGTCACAAGTCCTATCAGCAAGCCTGCTCCAGTGTGGGCTCCTCTCTTCAGAGGGACACAGATCCTGTCAGAAGCCTGCTCCAGTGCAGGATTCCAGTGGCGTCACAGCCTCCTTTGGGCATCCACCTGCTGTGGTCCTCCACAAGCTGCAGATGGTATTTGCTCTACTGTCAACCACCATGGGCTGCCTGCGGACAGCCTGCCTCTCCATGATCTTCACCATGGGCTGTAAGGGGATTGCTGCTCTGTTGTATGGAGCACCTTATCTCCCTCCTTCTTCACTGGTCCTGGTGTCTTTCTTTCACATACTATTACGCCTCTCTTCTAGCTGCTGTTGTGCAGTAGATTTTTCCTCCCCTCTTAAATATGTTATCACAGAAGCACTACCATCATCATTGATGGGCTTGGCTTTGGCCAGTGGCCGGTCTGTCTTGGAGCTGTCTGGCACTGGCTCTATTGGACACAGGGGAAGCTTTTAGCAGCTTCTCACAGAAGCCACCCCTCTAGCCCCCCTGCTACCAATACCTTGTCATGTAAACCAAATATATGGTCATAAATGAATACATTAATACAGAGGTATGCCTCACTGAGGAACTTTTTTTATAAATTGAACTGGTAGAATTTTCAATCAAGCTGAACAAATTTTTTTCCATTCTCAAATTCTGACAAAAGGTAGAATTCTTGAAAATGTTGTTGATCTATCAGAAATTAAAAACAAACAAACACATAAAAACAACCAACTAAAAAACAAAAACAAATAAACAAACAAACAAAACCAACAACCAACCAAAACAAAACAAACCGCTCCCCCCCCCCCAAAAAAAAAAAAACAGAAAAAAAAAACCCAAAACCAATTCAATTTTGTGACACTTGCCAGATTTCCAGCTCAGTTTAGGGATGGTTGGCATAATAAGGTTACATTTTGAAAGGAAGGCTTTTAGAATTGAAAATTGGTGGGGGTTTTTTCCTTTATAAAATGTTAAAACAAGATGATTTAACAACTTTGAAACTGCTGGAAACATTTCAAAAATATGAAAATTGATCCCTTCTAGCAGTTTCAATTTGATAAATAGATACTATCATCTGAAAAACATTCCATCAAAGCATTTCTAGCAAATTCTTTTTTTTTTTTTTTTTTTAGGTCTTCACTGCAAGACACTTTTCAAGACTTCAAATAACTTGGTGTCTCCTTTCAACATGTACTCACATACTTCAACTTTCTGTAAGCTTTTTTTTCCTGTATTCCCATTCAACTACTTCAAATTTTAAGACAATCCCAAAATCTTTGTAGAAAATATGTTTTACAGCCATAAAATAATCCCATGGAATATCTGATGTCTCAAGAGCAGAGAAACAGAGCTAATTCTACATGCAGTTGTACAAATTATAGTCTCCATTTTTGTTATTTTACTAATAAATTAAACAGCCTCATGTATTGTACTTCATAGTACAATAAATGCTTAAACAGAAACATGAAATATTTTAATTGCTGGGAATTTGACCAAGAAATAATTCATTACAAAAAAGTATTTAATTACATTTACTGTTGTAATTTCTAAAAAGCAATCAGTATGCCATATAAATTGACATAAAAAGCATCTTGATTTATTTCCTGTTGACAGGCACTCAATTGAGCTGTTATGAGAGATTTGCTGTTATGTAAAGACTGAAATAATCTGTAGAAAAGCAGTCAAATGCAGTTTCCCACACCCTTTGTTTGTTAGACTGGATACGTCTCTTGTATAATATTTTTATAGGAAGTTTGGTTTAAGAATACAAAACATTAGAGACAGATCTGCAGATCTTCACATCCCTGCCAAGGAAACCTTGTTATGAAAGAAAATGGGTACTGAAGGATGGATGTGTTACAGACCAGGGTTACACTTCACATATGTAAATACCATTTAAAGATGTGCAACTGCTGACAAACTCAAAGGCTGCCTAAGTTCTCAGAAGCAAAAGGAGATATACCTGCTTTGCTGGGACAACATTAATTGCCAACATTGTAAACAATGTTCTTGCTGGTCTCTAGAACAAAGGAAGAGAAAAATCATCTTGAACTACAAGCATTTGTTTGACAGCTCTTTTTCTGAACTGGTAATTGCAGCTTGTCTTCAGTGTTACACATTTGCACAAATCAGGACATCTTTCCGAATATTCACCTGGAAATACAGCATTATGCTTTTGCCATTCCTGTTCTCATACTGGGTAAACTCAGGAATGTGAAGAAAATCCTCTTTCCACAGACATTCTCTTCTGATAAGTAGGAAATCTTCCAGCAACTTCAGTGGAGTTACAACTTCACTCCTGGTGGTCTTCCTTTACTGACCTCTGTCCTTATTGTCATCTTCATAGCCTTGATAAAATTTCATAACTGAAAGTATCCTGTTTCCTCATGGTTTTCTATTTAAAACTACTCTTTCAAAATATGGAACTTTCAACAATTTTATGTTTCTCATTTAAAAAAGGCATGTCTATTTGGGGAATGTGTGAATTCTATTTACCTCAAAATCTCTCTGCATTTTTTATAGATATCCTCAGAAACATTTCCATCGTATGAGGCTCCTCAAAAGCCAGTCTTTCATATTAAGCTAGTACTTCATAAACACTCCCATCTGTTTTTTTTTTTTTCCTGGATGCCAGGGAATGTTTTGAGCAATGGTTTCTGTACAGTGGTTTCCAACAATTTGTTGTTTGAAAGTTGTCTCAGAAAAGTTCTACCCAGGAATCCATTAGCAAACATGCACATTGGCAGACTTCCCTTTCCAAACCAAATTAAGTTAATTTATATTTTAGTCCATGCCATGACAGCATATGACCCTTGATGCTTAACTTTGGAAAAAAATACTCCATAAACCCATTGTTTTGAACGAGAGACCAGAAAGTGCTGTGACATAGATGCCCATGAGTATAAGAGACAAGCATATGTCTGATGTGAACTGTACTAAAGAGAATGTACTCTGGCCAGCAAAGAAACAGGCAAAAAGGAACACCTGGAAAAAATGAGAGGTATATTCTCTTTTGATCCAGCTCTTGGTCTGTATTTGATGTTGGTTCTCTTAAATATTTAAAGCACAATGTCTCTGTAACTTTTTTCAAACATATTTTTCTTTTAACCTTTACTTTGCTCTCTTGTTCATCAGCAATAAGAAACTTCACCCTTTCCATACTGACAACTCTAAAGGGAATTCTTGTGTCTGGAATATCAGGAGGCAGTTCATCAAATATGTCTCTGCTTTTCTAGGATTTGGAGGGAAGCAGGAGCTTTATAAATTATGGAAAGTCTGGGTGCAATAAACCTCCCTTATCCCCATGTATATGAACTAGTTGGTCCCACCTATCATTTCTGCTGCTCAGTTTTCCTTGGGGAAATTTGAGGAACATAAAAAGTTGCTGGTGTTCACTTTTACCCAGCATTAGCAGATCTCCCACAATTACCTCTGTCTCATCCAAATCCCTGCAGATGGGGACATAATACTTTAGCATGCCTCAGAAAGTGGCAGGTGCAGTCTTCTATTTTCTTTTATAAACTGAACTTGTGAAAACACCCAACTTAAATTCCAAATGGCAAAAAAAGCTTTTCTCTTAAAAGCCTACATAATGACCTTCTCTCCTGCTCTCATGGAAAAACATGCTTTGTAGATTTTCCTCAAATCTTTTTACTCTAGTCCTGTTGTGAATGTGTTCCTTCCTAGGCTGTTAATTCAGTGGGATGCCTGAGTTTGTTCAAAATAGCCATCACCATTGACTGTCTGGCGTGTCCCTTCTTAATACTAAAAGAGCTCTATGGTAGCGTGTTTCTTGATAGTAAGGGGGTCAAATGAAATCAGATACCAATTTGGTTTACTACATAATTACAGCACTTAAAGAGATTAATCTTGTAAAAATAGTTTTATTGAAGCTTATTAATGCATCTGATAATCTATCCAACCACAAATAGAACACCCTCTCTTGCCATTTCAATCTCCACATATGGGACTTTAGATTATGTGACATACAGCAGATACAGCGTATTTCTCAAAAGCTTACTAGCCTTCTACTCCACATTACCTTCTGGTTTACAGAAATTGAAAGGAATTTCTCACAACAGCTGTCTGTTTGTGAATGTCAGTATATGATTTCTGTGCTGTATGCAACTAGAGAAGATGACTCTCACTTTTGCCTGACATTGTGTTTTGCCTGCGGTGTGGGAAGCAAAAGATGTTGCACTGAACATTGGTCTCTCCTCTCCAATACACTGAATATAAACTATTTGTCTCCATTTCCAAGGCTTTTTCTGACCTGCCTACTTTTCTGCTTGTTAACTCTCACTTAATCGCAACAGGAGGCAATTCCCATTTTTGCTCAACCCATGTCTGCCTGCCTTGCCTTCCATTAGGCAAAAAACTATCTTTGGGTTTGGTCCCAGGCTGCTCTGACACTTGCAAAGATGTCTCTGGGAGCACCTGCAAGAAACCCTCATTATCCTCTTTCAGCCAAAACAATGAACTGAAAACATATGATAAGCCCACTGGATTGCCATTAACCATAAGCATGCCATAACTGTAACAAGGTTCATGCAGCTCAAATGTCAATTTTGAATTGTCATGGTTATGATTTTTTCTTACCCAGCATTCCATAACAAATATCTCACACATATGATGAGACCCAGTGTCACTTTATTCATCATTACACATTTTTCCGCCAGCTATTATAAACACTGTGGCATTTTTCATCTGTATCTCTTTGCAAAACACCTATGAAGGAAGATTCTTTTGTAAAACTCTTGTTTTTACTGTGTGCGACTGCTATCTGCATGCTGAGCACTTCTGCATTGTTGTGACTGCCTTCACATTTACTGTAAATAAATCTGGTCTCTGCGGTATGTTTACCCCCTGTTCTGCCTTTATCCTGCTGAATTAGATGCATTTCTAGTTTTCACAGCTTGTTAATGCTCATTTTGTAAAGGATATTTGTAAATATTGTAAAGGATATAGTAACCCTTCACTATATTCCCTGGTAATAACTTTGTTGTGACCAGGTGATGAGCTGTATTGTAAATAATTTGATTGGTCTGTTAACTGTTCAAATGTTTATTATTTATCGCATTTCTCTCTAACAGAACAACAGTTGCTTTCTCATGAAGAAAAATGTTCCTTTCTTGTACGACAGTCCTTCACTGATCACAGTCTTCACATCCATTCAAGCCATTTCTGGTCCCATTCATGCTTGCTGTAGCACTGTTGAGAAGAACTTGCAAGCACACAACTAGGTAAATTTGTTCCTCTCTCCCCACTAAGTGTATGCAGGCAGCGTAAATGTACCTACAAGTTTTATAGTGTGTGTGTGTGTGTGTGTGCTTGTACGTGTGCGTGGGCGTGCAACTGTATACATGCTCACATGCATGCTTAAAGGAACCATGCCTAAATGTAAACCATGAGCTGTCATCAGAAGGTAGGCAGTTGATAGCCAATGAGAAACACGCCAGATACAGCAGGAGGATCCAAGGTACTGCTTTTCAGGGAAGACTGAGACTACATTACAGAATGGCCATGCACAGGATGCTCCTGGGTTTTCTTATTCCCTTTGTACTTCTATAATAAACTGTCAATCAGGGATAGTTTACAAACTTGTGAGATTAAACTTTTATGCTAATAAATTAATTGTGAGTAGAATATTTAGAAGAATAACAAACAACCCTGTAAAAGGCGATGATCTTTGAATGGTCAGCTTAAAAAATTCATTGTGTGAGAAGTAATAGAGAAAGAATAAACATCACTCTATAGAACTCTTTACCCAGTCTAGATGGCTAAAATATGCCCTCCTGGCAGGAAAGGATCATGGGGAACATCAGTTCCCCAGGAGAACTGATAATGAGATAGAAGTTCTGCAGGACCAGCAGGCCTAGAAAACGGCGAAGACAGCAGAAAATGCTCACCATTTGCAGAAGACCTGCAATGAATTTTAAACATGTCCCTAGAGCAGGATACCAAGGCTCCTCTCATTATGTTCTGTGCAATTGGCTTAACCTTCAGAAAAGCTCCCAACTGGGACTTTGATGTGCTTGGTTGCTCTGAAAATGAGAAGGGTTGCTTAACTGGCAAAAATTAATTAGAGTCTTTTATTAATCAGATAACCTGAATCAAAGTACATGTATAATCAAGCTGCATATATGAATTTTGTACACTTCTAGAAAATAATTTACTTGGATTAGAGACAAATTTTGTTAGCTGCAATCCTGCACATCGAGCTCCAGTTTATTCTCCATCTGAACTCTTCCTATTAGTTGACAAATGTCTTAATCATTTTTGCCCAAATCTACTGGAAATAAAGGAGGTGTAAAATAAAAACAAAACAGCTGCACATCTAATTCAGCATTTTGTCAAAAATGTTCCAGTCTTCAGAAGAAAGCTCACATAGCCATCTAACTATGTAAAGATACCATAAATGTAAACAGCTTCCTAATCTTTTCACTTGAGAATTCCCCTGAGATGAGCGAATTAATAGTCCTTGTAATTACCAGGGCAGAAAGTGTAACAGCAGATGTCTATCTTCACTAATTATCTAAAGCTCTTAGAAATTTACAAAATTATTTATCTCACTAAGATTCTTTACTATGAGTTCCATAGAGTAATTTCCATTAGACTAAATATGATTAGCCCTTCTTGACCCAAGCAGTGAGAAGTAATTGAGGGTCCTAAAGGTGGTGGTGTTGTCACTGAGAGGAAAAAAATATTGCATAATCAGCCATGTCTTTGATGTAAACCTGTTTGTCCACAATGAATGCCCAAGCTCTTATTTCTCTAAGAATAATTGTACTTTGCCTTCCCAAAGCCATACTTGCCATTTTTTTTTTTTTTTGTTCTCTGGCTCTCACTCTCTCATCATTTGATTTTGTTATCCCTGTTATGCTTCTTTCTCATAGCTAGACACCTACAGTATCAAAAAAATCAGTACTCAGTCTCTCTGCTTGCCAGTGAAACTTCTTGAGGCCTGAGGTCAATATTGTCTCATATTTTGCTTTGAGCCTGTGATTGGGTGTTGCATTGTTTGTCTCAAGTAGCTGACTCTGCTGAGAAGCTTGGCTGCTTTTCACAGTCTAGTTGAACAGAAAGCAATCATCACACCCGCCAACATAACCATATCACAACAGTTCTTGTTGCCTTTTAAAATGTTTTTTACTTCCAGAGCATGTTTTTATTCTTGTATTAAGCAAAAATGGTCTGCTTTCTTTTTTACCATCTACTCCTACTTTTTGAAATGTTTCTTGTGCTATTCTTTCCTTTCCAAATATGTTTCCTCATCCTTTAGCCTTTATTCCTCTAGTGAAATGTCATTAGTGATTTTTACCCATGTTATCTTTGTGACACTTTTCCATATATTCTTTTTGAAATGAAGAAATCTGAATCTACATGCCTTTTAAAGAGAGAATATGCTGTCCCTATATAAACAACTGTTAATTATTTTTCCTCTTCTCTCCTCTTTATACTGTCTCCTGGAGTATTTGCTTTTTGGATTTTTATTGAAAGGTTAGTTGTGATTCTATAATGTAACAACATATAATAACGAATCATTACTCTGCAATAACTCTATCACAGTTTATCTTCTCCACATCTTCCAGAAGCCCTCCTCACAACTCAAGTATCTTCTTTCTCTTACTACAGAAGTTTCTTCTCTAAGCACTTCAGTGTTTGTTGCAGGAGCTAATTCCAAACACACTGCTGTATCTGGAGCCCCAAAGAGCAAATAACTGAACTGGTTCCATGATGCATATCAGCTAGCACAGCATACACTGGAAGAGTGCTTCCTGCACCACTTTTTGGGACATACAGCAACACTGGTAGGGCTCAGTTATTCCTCCTCTCTAACATACAGCTACAGCTGCATGACACCAGGACTGTGCAGAAACAAGAGAAGAATATGGCTATGATACAGGCTCTCATGGCAAATGCTACTACCCTATGTGAGACACAGATATTTCAGAAAAACACAAGCATTTACCGCTTCATTCTCAGAATGATGATGGAGAACACTTGACATTTCTACCTTTAATGAACAGGAACTATGGATGTTCAACACTGTGGACAACATTAACTTTATCAGTACAGATGGCAAGGAACTCTGTGTGCATTGGAGGAAGAGAAGGCATGATTCACACCTTTCAATGACCACACTTCTCTCAGCCTAGACACTGTTATTTACAATCTTTCAGTTCATAAAATGAATGTGATAGATATTTATGTCTTGTCTATCCAAGTGTTTACATATTAAAATATCATCAATTATCAACAATGACAGTGTGGCTGTTCCTCCTCTGGAGACAGAAAGTATTAATATATGCTCTTTAGCAGTGTTATTAATGAGACAATGTTTAATATAATGTGTGTGCCAATCAAGTGCCGCACATCATCAAACAATGGTTTCATTTTAAGGTGGAAAAGGTGAGATTTAGGAACTCAGTTGAAATATGGGACCCAGTGGTTTAAGCCCCTGGTCAGTTATAACTCTTTTTTTCTAATCCAACAATTTCAAGTGAGTTAGGGTTTACAAATGAAAAACCAAGAAGATCACTGACTTTGAAGAAATGCCTAAAAAGAAGGTCCTGTTACTGTAAACAATGCAATATCAAGGCAAGTGTTGGAAGATTCATATTTTCTAACAACAAAACCTTGGTGTGCCTGGTGGAACATTTCCATATCTTTCACATCCCGCCTGCTTATAAAAGACCTTTTTTTTTTTTTTTTTTTTTCATGACACCTGATAGTCATTCACTGTGCACTACTTTCGAAAACTCAGCTAAACTCATCTTTTCAGTGACCAATTTTCCAGGCTCCTTAGGGCAATTTTATTTTCATGCAACCTTCTACAATTCGGATCAAGACAACTAACACTGTGAGCGACCAGTCGGCATTTACGAAGCACAATAGATCCACGATCCGTGCTGGTGGAAGCGCGCTGCGACCCCCGCACCTCGCTGCCCGGGCCGGGCTGGGTCAGCTCCCCCTCAAACCCCAGCCCGCCGGGACGCGCCCGCCTTCACCGGCTGGAAACTCAGCGCTCGCCTCAAGCGCAGAGCCCTGGGATGAACCGTGCAGGTCGCGAGGTCTGAAAGAAGACTCGCTCCTCTTTCAGACAACAGATTTTTTGCTCTGAGATGCTACAAGTAACTCGGAATTTGCAGTAAAATCTGTGGACATCAAAAGAAAAAAAGAGAGAGGAAAAAAAAAGTAACAGCTGAGACGGTAGCTACAGCGCAGCTGGGGCACATGCTGAGGACCTGCTGCTTTTCATGACTTGGTGTTAATTTATTTAATTTGCGCTGTACGCTTGTTATTTGTTGGCCGTAACACAAGCTGTCCATTTGCATTTATAAACAGATAGAACGGGTTACCAATTCCTTCTGGCAGAAATTAAGCACAGAACTTGGACTAATTTTCAAGCCCCGTCCTAAAAACAAGTACCATGGGAAAGGAAGGGGGGCAGACTACTGTACAGAGAATAACGCAAAGCACAGTGTTTCGAAAGAGCCTGTCAATCCAGAAATCGGTGGCAAGAGACCACGGTTAGGAGTCAAAAATCTGGTTTTCGGAAACCCTTCCCGCCCTCCACCATATCCCCCCCCTGAAATTTTCCTGGACGAGTCCCGGACCGGACCGGAGGGCTGCCCTGACTCTACAGGTTCCCAGCGGCTGTCAGAAAGCCCTCCTGCCGTCCCCACCGATTATACAAGGGGATGTAAAACATCTCAAAACCCTCTCAGAAAGCGCCGGGGGCTCCGTCAACTTTTCATGGCAGGGATACTCTGAGGCACGGCTCGGCGCACTGTGCCCCGAGCCCGGGCTGCACCCCGAGCTGTGACGGCTGCCGCTCCACCGCCCCCCACGGAGCCACCTCGCCCTCCGCCACGACCGCACCTCCGCGCAACCCGTTGCCGCGGCGCCGCCGGCCGTGGTCTCCGGGCCGCCGGCGCGACACGCCAAACGCAGAAGGCCAGCTGAGGAGACGAGAGAGGGCGGCCGGGCGCAAACCATCCGTGGAGCGCCCGTCGCACGGAAACGCTGCCCACCCTGGAGAAGAGCATCAAACACAGCCCTCTCTCCCGCTCCCCGCACGCACGGCCCCACAAACACATGGAACAGCCCAGGTCCAAGCTTTGCATAAAGAGGAACTCCCACCGCGGGGAAAACCTTGCTGAAGCAGAGCTGCGGGGGGCAAACGAGCGAGCTGTTAGGGAAGGCGGCCGTCTTCGGCAGCTCGGCTCCAAGCCGACGGCGGGGCTCGCACGTCGGCAGCGATTTCTCTCCCCTCGGCGCTCCTCAGTGCTTCCTGTCCCCACGTCTACACCCCGCTCGCTGCCCTAGGTTTTCCCCCCTCGCTCCCGGGGCGCTGGCCCCCACACCGCTGCTTCCCTCGCTGCTTCCCGGGAGCCTCCGCGGGCTGCGAGAGGGAGACGATTTTAAAGCGGGCTGTGTGACTGCCCCCCCTCCGCCCCCTCCGCACGCAGGGAAGGCAAAGGGAAAAGTTGCGCTCTCAGGCCGCCCACGCCGGCGCTGCCCGCCCCGCGGCGGCGGCAGGACAAGCTCGGCGGCGGCGAGCGGCGGGGCGGCGGCGAGGCCAGTACCGGTACCTGTGCCTCCGATGCCCTGACGGGCGGTCTCCAGGGGGAAGATGCCGGAGCACTTCTCCCGCTCCACCTGCCCGCCCAGGCACAGCTCCGAGATGATCTGCAGCGCCTTGTGGCAGAGGCTGCCCACGCCGTCCTCCGCTGGGAAACTCATCTTCTGCCCCGGCCGGCCGCCTGCTAGGCCATGGCCAGCGCGGGACGGCTCCGCGCCCCGACACGCGCAGCCTCCCGCGGGGAGCGGGGCGGAGCGGCAGCGGCGGCGGGAGCGGAGCGGCGGGCGCGGCGCGAATGAACCGAAGAAGTAGTGAAGGGAGGGGGAAGGGAGAAAAAAGGGGGGGCGGGGAGGGGGGCGGTGGGGGGGGTGTGAATAGGCATCCACTTAGCAACGCCTTTTGTGCCTAGCGGGCTTCGGTAGGCGGCTCGGCCAATGGCAGCCCACCACAGGGGGCGCGGGTGGCGGGGGGGCTCCTCGTGTTCCCCAGGGAAACTTTTCGTTCCCTCGCCCCACGGCAGCGCGGGGTGGCGGCGTCCGGGACGAATCCCGGGGTGCCAGTCCCGGTCAGAGCGCGGCAGGGAGGCGGCGGCGGCGGCCTCGAAGCGGCGCGGGGCAGTGCGGGGGTTGCGCTGGTGCCGGCGGGCGGAGACCGGGCCCCCTGCCCACGGCAGGACCCCGGCAGCCCCACGGAGCCTCGACGGCAGAGCTGCGCTTCGTGCGGAGTTCCTCTGTCGCTCATCACGCCGGAACGACGAAGCAAGAGTTTATTCCCCGATGGTCCGGTCGTTTTTCTCGTGAGGTTGGGTGACCTGTGCAGTGTACTTTTCAGGACAGTCTACCAAGCAGCGTCAGATAACTTCAGTAACCAAACCATTTCCACTACACTTTTCAGCAGCAGAGTTATGAATAGTTGAGGTCGGCTATTTCTTTAACTTGGAAAGGAGTTAGAGTAACCTTACGATTTTCCGATCTATTGAGTAACAAGTTCGCTAAAGTTGTTGGTTTTTTTTTTTTTTTAAATAAATAAAGTTCCAGCTACTGCGTGTGCTCCATCATACTTGTAAAAATCAGTACAGCATATACTGCTAGTGGTTGTTTCAGTTATTGTTTGGCATAGCCAGACAAGACTTAAGCTGTTAATTTGTTCATGTACTTACTGGAAATCTGATATATTTTTGTGTTTGTGGAGAAAAATGCCTTTCAATGTCTATGTCTTTCAATGCTTAATTTGAATTAGACATAGTTGAAAGGAAGTCTGCTAGCAGTTTGCTTAACAGCACTGCCTGTAGTCTGCTGCTAGGGTGTCTTGGTTTCATAAGCATTGGAAGTTAACTTGTGTACTGCTGTGCTTTTTTTTTTTTTCCTCCAGATGTCAAAACTTATATCTATTACCTGAAAATTAATAATTACCTTTTACAAACTGCAAAGTTTAACATTTGAAAACCTTATAAATAACTGTAAATTGTGAAAGAATACAGACATGTGTATTACAGTTTTAATTATGAAATTCTGTACTTTATGTCATATAGATACTTGTAAAAACCAGAAGATCATACTTCTGAAAATCAGCCACTTGGCATTTTGAAGGCTCATGCATTTATGCATATAAATTTATACACATGTATTTTTCAATAGCTTCAGAAAGTAATAGACTCTGTTGTATACAACAGAGTAACATAAACAGAAATTCTGTTCCATAAAGCTTTTCCACAGATATAGCAAGTATTTCAGAAATATCAGATGCTACTAAGGAAATCATTCCCTGTTCAATGCATTTCCTGAGAGTAGCATTGTCAAAACTCTATGTTATTTCTGCAAAATACTTGGATGAATCCTAGAATATTTAGACTATAGCTAATCAGAGCACAGAACTGTCTGGTACTGCTTGAATACTCATTTAAACCCTCACAGGCACCTAGATCTGTATAATTACCTCATGAAAATAGGCTTACTAGCAATGAAAAGGTATGTACATGTTTTCATTACAGTGAAGGCAATTGATGCCTCCTTCCAAACTTCAAAATATGAACATATTTGCTGTTCATGTGACATTTACAGTCCTGTTCCCAAAATCCTGTCATGCACCACCAGCTAATAATTAAGCAGTCTGTTTATCTTTGAGACATATTCAGAACTCTAGCAGAAGCTAACAGGAGATACATATTCACATTGCTGAAGGAAGAGTCTTAAGTAGAAGATGGTTTTAATAAGAGTAAGGACTGCATTTAAAGGCTGAGACCTAAGCTATTCTATTTCTGAACATTTCTACAGACTGTCTCTTGTGCCCTTGGATGTATCACACAGTCCATGAGTAAAACTTTTTGTCTCTGAAGTTACTTGCAATTTTGCCATTGACTGTAATAGAGTTTCACACATAGATCAGTTTGCCACCCTGCTTTTTTACTTACGTAAGTGAGACTTTGGTACTTTCTTATATTGTTTGCCTTTTCACACAAGAACTTCATTTCAGTGAAGATCATACCATCTTATTACTATTACTGTTGATAACAATATTAAACAAATTGATACAGAAAAGCTCAAACAGGTAAATTCTATATCATTGTTTAAAAAAAAATAATTGAAGACTGAGGTTTTCAGGTAGATGTCTGGAAACAGGTACCCAGCTGGTACCTCTCTTAACTGTCCAAAGTACTGTAAAAAACAGTTTTGGGTACACAGAAAATACCAGCCACAGTAAGTAGTATTACTGTATCTTTATCAAATGCTTCACCATCTAAATCCCATTCTTCAGTAAGTAGAATGGATGTAAACTTTAATTCATCAATAAATTAGTTTTTATCAGTCTAAGTACTATGAGATGAGTTTCACTAGGAATGATTCTGCTGGTGAGATATGTTGACAATCTTGTCCTAAACCAGATCCAGACATAGCTTTTGTTGTTGGAGTCAAGTTATTGATGAAAGAAATAGTTCACTTCTGTATTGAGGAGTTTAATCTGAAATGTGAATTCAGATTAGGAATCATGACATTTTTCTCCAATGTGTTCTTTCAGTGGAAAGCACCTTTTTCTGCATATGAAAGACCATAAAAGCTTGTCTTCTAGCTTCAGCTCCCACTGCTTGGATTTTCAATAGCTTGGCAGTTTTTAAATGAATATGAAGTTGCATGTATCCACAAAGACCAATTGTTTTATTTCCTCTTTGGAAGTGCTCTCATGCTGTCTCACCACATGTGACTTACTAGGACACGGGGGACTCATGCCTCATGGGTCCCAGCTGCTGGGACCACAACAGGCCTCATCCATTCTTGCTATGCTGACTGCTGGTCATCACCAAGTTCATACTGACTTCATTGCTTTCTGTTGACTAAGAGAGAAAATCTCTTTTTTTTTTTTTTTTTTTTTTTCACATTAGTTGCGTATTTTCACATCCTCATGTTGTCTATGCAATATCCAACCAGTGGTTAGGGTACTACACTTTGGACTGCAAAACCAGGATAAATAACTGTTTTTGCAAGATGTGTTCTTTAACAAACACTGTGTTCACATTTTTGAAATTTACTCAATCTGGGTGGCCTAAAGGCAGATAAGGTTCATATGTCTTTCAGAGTTAAGCTGCACTACTAAGTGCAAGACCACAAATTATCTAGTGTAAATGAATGAAGGCCTGGTAATTTGCAAAGGAAAAATGAAATGGTCTAGTGAATATTGAGTCAAAAGTACCCTCTCTGCTGCAGGTGGTGATAAACAGGTGTAAGAATATCCATAGGAACAGTATAATCCACAGATCATAGCTTTAGACCACTTTCTGAAGTGAATTTCTGTCTGAAATTCAGCTAGAACGGCAGAGTACAATGCCAGAGATGGTTTCAACAGAAAGGAGTCTCCAACTGCAATTGTAGCCAAGTCGGCACTGAGGGTGCTGCTGAGCACGGTCAGATGGAAGCTTTGTAGATAGACCCAGGAAGAACCAAGATTTACTCTTGATTTGTGGAATCTTCGTCATCTCCCCCCTGTGCTTCTTGTATATTGTGCCTGTTCACATGTGTGCATAAGGACTCATTTTATATTTTTAACAAGATGGCACCCAGATCTTAGCTGTAACTTTCATGTATTTCTCTATCTTTTTACCTTAGCTAGGAGTTTGGCCTTGGGATCTTGATTTAGAGTTAAATAAGGATACCAAAAAAGCAACAGAGTTGGGGGAAAAGAAACATTTCAGCATTCAGCTTTTAAGAAGCTCTGAGTAGAAAAAGAAAGTGAAAACACAAGTTACAGTTTTTGTTTGCAATGAAGATATAGATACAATTTTTTTTTTTCCCAATAGTATCTCCTTAACTTTTAAGTCCTTTTTAAACAACAAAATAAACCCTGAAACATTAAAGATTGCTTACTCTAGTTGCATGTTTTTAACCCTCTAATTTGGAGTAAGAAGTACCTTTCATTCCTAACATAAAAAAAAAAAAGAAAAAGAAAAAGAAAAAGAAAAAAATAGAAAAAGGAAAAGAAAAAGATCTGTCTGACAGGCATTATTACAGTTATACAGCAATCCAGAAGACAGTCAAAGTGGAACGTTCCTAACCTACGAATTAGAGAGGAAGGGTGCCGTGAGCTGTGTAAAGGTGCCCATAATAACAGACTGTAACATTATGTCAGTTGGATATGGGAATGATGCTGTTCTTTGCATCCTAATTGAATGAAGATTAGATCATTTTGATAAGAATTGGGCCTCCACTCTTGAGGTGAAAGGTTAGCACAGGAAAGCAATGCATGAAATCATTGCCTATCTTTTTGTGTCAAGAAAAGGTAACTGCTTGGCATCATTTTGTCATCAGAGCAGATATTGAATACACTGGGAGGGAGCTTCCAGCTTTTTTAATATTCAGAACTGCCATTTTGTAAGAGCACCAAGGCCTCGTTGCTACAGCAGTGAAGGACCATGGTGTGCATTCCTATTTTCTGACAGTCTTCAGGCTGTCCCTGAGAGTTTGAGAGAGACCCTTAATTTTTCCAAGTCACAAACTATAACATGGGGATAGTAACTCTTTCTGGTATCTTTCATTTTTCTTGCCTACATAAGGTTTGAACACTTATGAATGGGAGCCCTGTTTTATTTTTTTAATTAATAATAAAAAAAAAAAAAAAATCTTTTTATACCATTCTTGTCAATTTTCTCTTCCCACTTTTCATACTTTCATAGCACCTGGTACAATGGAGCCCTCATCTGGGTTGCTTTTTCCGACTTGTAATTCCCTATGAATAAGTACCATAATCACAAAGACATCCCTCCACATTTGGTCCAAAGAGATGTTTCCTCAATTCTCAGAAATGCTGAGCAACTATTACTTAATTTTTTTTTCTGCTTAATTTGGTGTAGTTGATACTTAAGACTACAAGTCTGAGCAAAAAGAGTCATACAGGACCTGCACAGAGAGCTGCAGCAACTTCTGATAGCCAGCATTTGCAGTTTTGTGGAAATATTTTTTACAAGATGTATGGCATGGAATAATTTATGGGGATTTAATATGTTATAATTCTTTGAGAATAATTGGTTAGGGACAGAGGACAAAGTGATTGCTGTTCTATTTCAAATTGTGCTTTGTAAGTGATACACAGGATGGGGAAGTTGTGCTGTCTCGGAGTCCTGAATCCACTGTGAACTGTTGTTTGCTTTTCAGCTACTAGCTGGTAATTAAATAAAATACCTTGTTGGGGTTTTTTTGTTGTTGTGTTTTGCTTTTTTTTTTTTTCCCTACTGCAAAGTCATAAGCATGTGGTATGGTCTTTGTGGATAGCGTAGCAGAAGGAATAGTGAAGCAATCGACCTGAAAGCCAGCATATCCCAAGAGCTCATCCTGGCCTTCTGGGGGAATGGCTGTGTGGTCCAGCATGCCATTTGCCCCCTCTAAAGATTTTAAGGCCTGGGCCTGTCTAACCAGTTATGTACACACGAGCTGAGAACCACAATGACCGCAAAATGCACAAATGCGTTGCTGGCGGGCTGCGGGAAGGGGCAGCAGCTTGCTGAGGGACATGGAGAGAGGAACAATGGTGGCTTCCTGTGTGAGGGGCAGCAGGCTGAGGCCTGGCAACCAGGGCCCGTCCTATCGTGTCCCTCCTGAATCCAGGTACAGGGCAGCTCATATGGCAGATCCCTGGGGACAGGGACGGGCTGAGACTGATCTAGGATGTGGTCCCAGCTTGGTGGGACCCATGGCCAGGAAAGACAGGGCTGTGGGCAGGTGGAGACTGGCCCTGCTGCAATGTCCCTGGGCAGAGGCTGATGGCCCTGTGGGCTGACATGGAGTCCTGGGCAGTAGACAGGGTGAGGGGAGCTCCAGAGCAAGTGCAGGGTATGTCTGGCCTGGCAGTGACCTCAGGGCCCTGACAGTTAATATATAAATGGTCCTAAGTAATATTAGATGGAAGTAAAGGGTGCTTAGAAAACCTCATCTGGCTAATCTTCAGTTCTATATGGGGCAAGACAATGGTTGAAGATGTGGTGCTTTGTGAGGAGGTAGCACCAGGCTGGTGACAGACAGTGCAGCAAGGTAGCAGTAACTCCTGCTGTGTGATGGTTAATTATGTGTTGGAAGAGGTGAGAAGAACAGTCTGGACCCAGTTTCCTCCTCCGATAGTTGTTGGTTTTGGGGTTTTTTTTTTAGCAGATAAAGTATTTTTGAGGCCAATAAGCTTTTTATATCTGCCATTTCTCAGTCAACGGGCTTCCTTGCCACTGCTCTGTGACAGTTGGCTGTATCACCTGCATCACACAGCCTCATTTTTTGACATTTTTCACCTACCTTTTGAAACAGAAGAAAGGCAAGGTCACAGAGAGGCAATGTGTTCAAGCATGTGTCTGTGACGTAGCACCTTAAAAGGACACAGTCTATTGAATGGTAATGTGTTAATAAATTCTGTTGCCTTTTTTCTTCCATTTACCTTCACTTCTTTCTCCTAGTTTCACTTGCTGAGGAATGAGGTTGTGGCTGTTATTAGTAAGGTTTCTTCATCTGCGGATAAGAAATTATGCTGAAATAATCTCATGATTTGAGAAGTATGCGAAGGACTCAGAATAATAGAATAATGATTTTTTCTTTCTCAGCAGACTTTTCAACATTCTTCTGCAAAAACAGCATCCTCGAAATACTGTCTCTGGTACTACAAGACAACCATAAGCCTTGGTGAAGTAAGGTATGTTTTACAATTAGAATAGTTCAACGCAGACAGATTTTACTGGTGAATTTGTGTATTCTTCTGCATCTAATGAATTTGTATCTCTGGGTGCCTTCTAGTGAGATGGCTATGAGAATGCTCCTTACTGATTTCCAAAAGATATTATCAACCTGAACCCAGCTACAAGTAGTTTGTTTGGTGATTATAATTTTTGTTCCGGTTTTGTTCCTCTGTACTTGATCATTTCATAGTAGAGTGCCTCCTATAACAAATTCTAAATTATTTGATTTAAAAACTTAATAAATTAAGGATTTTGTGGCCCATTATGTTGTATCCCCCTCTCACAGCAACACTATTTGGTGCATGTATGATTAGGTCCTAATAGAGCAGTACAAAACTAACAAATAATTTGCGATAGTGCAAATACAACAAAAATTTTTGCCTTGAAGGACTGCACTCTTTTGCTACAATACATTAAGACATCTCCTGTCTAATCTAATTAGAATAAAATAGGTCAACCATTTATGAAATTAACACCTGTTCATCTATGTTATCAATAGCCACTGGACAAAATTATTACATCTGTGTCAATCATTTAGTTCCACATAATAGAAACAAATATTTACTACTCAGCATTGTCAAAAGAGTAAAGCTTCATGCTTTTAAAAGACACCAGCTCTGCCTCGACATTCATTCATGATAAATGAGCCTCATTTCAGCATTTGTTGAGTGACAGGAGACCTTTATCCTGTGACATTGTTCTATTCCACTGTCATTATTTCTTAATTATCTCTGTCATAACCAGTTTGGAACTTGCTTTATGTTACTGGCCAAATTCAGCTTTGACTTAAGTGGGTACAATGCCATTTACTTGCAACAGAAATTATGTCCATTTGTGTCAGGACTGAGCTTAATTCCCAGCTCTTAATCAGTGTCTCCTGATTCATTTTTCTTGTTCACAGCAGACGCTAGAAAATTTACTCAGAAAAAAAATGCCACTCAATACACATCTGTGGTTGAGTCTCACTCTGATATCTTCCTCCTCTCCTTGCCATCTGCCCTTATTCTACTGGGGAAAAAAAGAGAGCTGCCCTAACAGGGTGTCTGACATGTCCTACAAGCCAGGTTTGCTATTTGCACAGTGTGGTATGTTCTTTGAAGGTCTGATGGTGGCAGCAGGAATGCAATACTCCTTGGCCATCCTCAACAAAACCAGTCTACTTACATAACTGAAGATTAATCAGATTCTCCCTGCTGTGCTCGTCTTTTGTACTGCTCCATAATACTTCAGCTAAACCATGGGACCATAGTAATGTGCCCAGTCATGAAGTGATATATCATGTGCTGATTCTGAGAGAGCCTGTTTCCCATCTAGGTCATGGAAAATAAATTCTGTTAGGCTTAAATAGATTTTTTATATTCTCTAATAATTTGTGGGGGGTTTTGTTTGTTTGTGTTTTGGTTTGGGTTTTTGTTTGTTTTTGTTTGTTTGTTTTGTTTGTTTAATTTTTGTTTGTTTTTTGTTTGTTTGTTTTGAAAGAAAGGAACTAATCTCTGGTAATTCTAATTGACACAGCTTCAATTCTGTGTAATCAGTCATTTCAGGGATTTCTTCTTAGCCCTTAATCACTTTACTTTACAGTCAGGGGAATAAGCCAGAAAAAATGCACAAAGACAAAGTGTTAGCACCATGCAGAGACCTGGTTATGGCATCTTTCATTAGCAAGCAGAGTGCAGTTGTTACTGACTGAATAATTTGGTAGGGATGGGGGCTGGCAATGTACATGGCTTTCCAGAATAAATGTGAAGGGAGTATGTAGGACCACAGCATCAGCTTTTCTTCCAGCACTGACTGACAAAATGGGGAAGTCTGGTGCACTGGAAGAAGCATGCTGCATCTCTTTGAAGGGTTGTCTTTTCCCTTTCACTTGGCCTGATCAGGTTTCCTGGTGGACTTCTTAGACAGTAGTTGTGGTTTTGCAAATGGCATAAATAAATGCCAGGAATGCTGATTCCCTTCACCCTACCCCAATATCTCATTACCCATCTTGAATTAATTATCATATTACAAAGTACAATATTTAGAAATGTCTTGATCTAGTATGTGATCATCGAGGAAACTGACAGCAGCAGAACCTGCATAGAGGTCACAGCTATTAATAATTGTGAAGGCTATATGAGGGATATGTTATTTTAAGTGCAATATATATATATATTTCATGTTTATTGAAAAACGGATGTTTTCAGCTTGTTTGAATATACTGTCACATTGTCCCACCACACCCATAGGAGTCCTGTGATGTATACACAGATGTCAGAATGGATTAGCATATAGGACAGTACAGCCATAGTAACAACTCAAGCATGTTAACCAACACGTTTCAAATGTGGCTGAATCATGAATATTCTTATCAAGATTTCGTATCAGGATTTCTAACTTGTCATTCAACCATTGTGCATATATATGAACAGTATTTAAATAGATAGTCTAGCGAGGCACAAAGTAAAGAGGTGGGAGCAGAGACCAATATTCTTGCTGGTACCTCTGAGTTCTAAAACATGTTGTTCACTAACTTTCACAGGAAGCTTCTTTTATATGTCTGTGTCCTTATAGGAGTGTTTCACTCTAAGTATTTCATTCACAAAATACCTAACTGAGAAGGAACATGACAGAGTTGTAGAGGATGCTTTACCATTTCAAGGTCCCTTAAGAAAAACTATACCTGTAAAATGGCACTCCTACATGTTTTAATAATTAGTTGCCACAAGTACTTTTTCTTTTAAAAATATGAGCTTTTGCCAAATGGTTTCCATGCTTAAAGGCAGTAAATATGATAAAATAATATCATGATGATTTGAATCAGTCATATATTAACCGACTGAGAACAAGTCTCTGGAGTACTCTAATTACAGCATCCATTCACTGTAAAATTGAGAAATAAAGGCACAGTTTTAGGGTAGAATAACTGCCCAATAACACTGAGTGTCTAGTGTTCCTTTCTTAAGAGTGAATGATGCCCTTAGGGAGAAAACTCTTGGAAAATAAACTTAAAAAATGCAGGTTTTAAAGCAAAAGGAGAAAAAAAATAAAAGTAAGCTTTTTCATAAACTTAAAAGCTTTTAGACAAATTCTGAATCTGTCACTGTAGGCATCAATTCCTCCTCACAGTAAATATACAATATGGCCAAACTCTTCTCCGTATCTAGTAATTTGATTTAGTGTAAAGAAGCCTTCAAAGAATCTACTTGCAGGTATAGTTGTGAGACTTGTCCTATGCTTAGATTTTGGTGAGGTTTTGCTCTCTTTCAGAGCAGCCTAAAAGCTTTTTAAGAGTACATTAACAGATTGTGACTCCATTGTGCCAGTCCATCAGCTAAAGATCAACTATAAATCACATCTCACGAGTGCTAGAGACCTAAGTCTATGAAAGATGAATGTAGAAGAATTTATGGATAAGATTAATCTAATCTACATTTAAATATGTACACTGTTGATTCATGTATCTCAGCTGTCATCCGTTTATAGCTTATGGACAAGAGTGGGTACTGTACAGTGATTTATCTGAGCCCTCTTACTTGTTAAGATGAGATAAATTTGTCACTCAGCATACTGATTCTTCTCCAATGACTGTGAAGGGATGGCCCACTCAGACAGGGACATGAATGCCAGCACAGGACAATAAGTCTGATGCAGTGCTTTAGAATTTCAGTCTTCTAAGACAATGGCACCTGTAGAAAAATGTTGAAACTGTAGAACCAAGAGGTTCTGGGGAAAGCGATTCCCCTTTCACTAGCCTCCCAGCTCCTCACAGAGTCTATTCTCATGTGTGTACTTGGATTTGTTCACTGATGAACATCACCCATGGTAAAGGGTCAGTGCAAGGAGGATGGAGCCAGCCTCTTCAGTGGTACCCAGTGACAGGACAAGGAGCAATGGGCACAAGATGGAACAGAGGAGGTTCCATCTAAACATAAGGAAAAAACTTCTTTACTGTGACAGTGATGAAGCACTGGCACAGGCTGTCCAGGGGGGTTATGGAATCTCCTTCTCTGGAGCTATGCCAAATCTGCCTGGATGCAGTCCTGTATAATATGCTCTAGATAAACCTGCTTTGGTGGGGGGGTTGGACTAGATGATCTCTAGAGGTCCCTTTCAACTCCAACAATTCTGTGAATCAGTGAATCTGTGAATATGCATGGGCCCATGTGTTGCTGCAGCTGGCAGCACTGAGATGTGTAGAGAGCCCACTCTTTATATAATAATCTTGTCATTACAGCCCTTGTTCGCTAAGTGGAACTACCTTCTTTGGGAGTCTTTTCTTTTCCCTGAACCCACATATTCTTGGTGTTGTATGGCTGTGTGTTAGAGCGATTAGGAAGAACCAGAAATTCCTTAGCCTGATAAGCTGCCTGAATAACAGTGGAGTTTGGACTGAAGATGAGACTCTGACCCACAAACATACTGACCCACATACATATTGAGCTGGTATTTCTGTGCGGGTGTGTGGAATTACTTAGAATGTGTATAGATGTGCCCTCTAAGAATTGATAAGTCTGTTCAAAGAACAGGCTGTAATAGGCTGGGTTGGAACAGCCTTAATAAAAGTGTAAAAGAAATGTATGTGTTTGCAGATTTGCAGACTCGTATATATGTTACAAATTTTGCTCATGAGGAGCAAAACTAAATAGTAATTATCTTTGTAGAAACCTTTTCCACATCATAAATGAGATAACATTATAGAATTCCTAAATAGGAAGGTAATCTGAGCACATCAGAGAGGACACTAAGACTGGGAACTAGTGAACTAATTTTATATTGGTATTTCTTGTGGAAGTCATGGTAAAAATCATGAACTGAAAGTGGTTTTCATAGAAAAATCATCAGGCAGGTGTAATGGAGCCTGACATCTAATGAATATGTTATAAAACATTTAGAAAAACTTGCAGTACACAATATTTATGTGATATTTGGTGAACAAATCTAATGAAAATAAAGTGTAAAATAGAAGAAAGTCTGCCATGAACATGAGTTGAAGTCAGTCAGCTACGTGAGTGTTGAGAATTACTAACCAGAAGAGGTTCTTTAGGGGGACTAAGGATAAACATTTGAAAAGAGAATCAATGAAAAGGTAGGTAAACTAGGGAAATAAAAGATAATTGAATGCATAAATTTATGCCTGCTCTCACTAGTAAAAAATCCCAAAACACCCAAATAAGCAGTAAATTTTGCTTAAAAGGTAATTATAAGACAAGAACTAGAGTAGAAAAGCAAGCTAGAACAGGAGACTGAGATTGACACCAATATACTAGTGATCAGTGTGTTGAGTAGAGAAAGAATTAGTGATGTTGGCTGATAAATTTCAGAGGCATACAGTTTTGATTCAAGAGCTGGTGACATGTACTTATTACAGTATGATGGAAAGAGTTTAGGGTTACATTCTCTTGACAGAGGATGTCTAGCTCATTCATTTCAGCTGGCAGTACCAGATAACTTGCATTCTTACCCACACTCAGTAAACAGTATGCTTGAGGAAGCATTGTAATTTGCTGGCTTTATCAATCATCTCAAGCAAAAACCTGTATGTCCTGTGTCTGGGAGCAATGTTAGACCATTTCAGAGATGACTTGGTTCCTTTGAAAAACAGACTGGGAATTCACATCTGTACTATCCCAATAAAACAGTGTATATGCCTACAGTTTTGGAGCATTTGAAAAAAAACCAAACCAAAACAAACAGATTAAAATACTTTACACAATGGTGCATTCAACACTTATAAAAATACAGCAATACAGCACTTTGAAGTATGAATTTTGTTTAGTATCTGTTGAGTAGAATCATGATGGTTCATAGTTAATGGCAAGCTTGCTGCCAATTAGCATTTGAGATGAACATCTGATTTTAAGTACCGTAGAGAAAGGTATATGCATATTTTTTATATATATACATATACATATATGCACCTGTAATTGGTTTCTCAGTAGCAATTTCAACCAGGTGCTGTTTTGGCTTTCTCTAGTTTATTATTGTCCTATAGCAGCAGAATAGTCCCGAAGTTGTCTGTCTGACTGATTAATTACACCAACCTAGGTTCAACCCAGAGCCACTTGAACTAATGAGAAGAATCTTATTGACTTCCAGAGGTTTTGAAGCAAGCTCTTAAGAGATGTTTGCTCAAATAATGCACTGGATTTCTGCTGTTATCTGATTTTAGATGATAAAAAAAAAATTCAGAAAATCAGAAGCAGAAGAAACAAACACCATTTTTCAGTATATATGTATGCATGTGCATAATGCACTTTTCTTTGAAACAGTAAATTTGTTCTAAAGCCTTTCACATATCAATACATATATCTTTTAATGAGTAACTGTCTAATGTGTTTTGCAGGCATTATATCTTTGGGTTCTAAATAATTAATCACTTCATCTTACTTTTCAGTAGAGGGCACTCAGAACAAATCATAGATCAAAGTAATGTATAAAAGACACTAAACATAATGAAAGATATTCGTTGAAAACAGTTCTGTGTCTTAAACAAGACTGCTATATATTTACATCTGTTTCATATGATGAGCAGCTGTATGAAAATATAAAACTTTTCAAAACTTGAGCTATCTCTTGTGCACATACTTACGTATTTCACAGCATGATATAAGCAAGCTATTAAACTTTGAGAAAAAGAGGTTTGTTCATTTTTATAGATTAACTAGCCAGGGTCTAATAAAAAATTTAACAACTTTTTAATGAACTAAGCCTGTCGTCTCTTTCCAGACATAATGAATAGTGTGTATAGGTCTTGGCAATAGAATTATTCCCTTTTTTGGTACAGATTATTTTAAATATGCAAAGTAGAAAACATTCAATCCTTATTTCCAGCAAAACCTGATATGTTAATAAAGAGAATAGGGTCATGGTTCCTCACTGTTTTCATCTAGCTTTTATACCAGTATAACTTTAACGAATGAAGCTATCACACCATTATTAAAAAAAATAATGCAATGCGCATCTGGATAAGCAATTTGATTGTGTTACACTTCACAAAGAAATACCACAGATTCAAATGAGCTTTTATAAAAATGCTAATATTTTAAATAACATTCAAGAAAAGGATCAACCTTTGTCACTTAGAAGACATTTCCAAGGGGATATGAAACAAAAAATTAAAGGAATAAAAACTTTTGATGTCTTTCATACAGTTGTTATGTGAGA
This sequence comes from Todiramphus chloris collaris, assembly GCA_025345505.1. Taxonomy (NCBI): domain Eukaryota; kingdom Metazoa; phylum Chordata; class Aves; order Coraciiformes; family Alcedinidae; genus Todiramphus; species Todiramphus chloris. Next base: position 9,942,805 of record JANVCC010000130.1, on the reverse strand, counting down.
GCTTCATTTTGTTCTATAAATAGAAAGGAGAACCTATGGTGTTGCTTTTTATTATTATTATTATTTTATCATACAAATAGCTGAACTCTCAATATGTATCTGTGGTTGATAAAACATATGCTTTCTGAATTAAAATTTACTAACCTGAGCCCACAACCTTTGTACACACAAAAATGTTCCATGAACATATTGCTGAGTTAGTTTTTGTTCAGGAAGGGCTCCCATGCTTCCATGGGGATTGACGTTTATCATCTATTATGTCTGGATGAAATCTAGAAAATAGGGCATGTGTGTCTGTCTGCATCTATATAGAAAGAAACATCACTCACAGACTTTGAATTATTTCTTCAAATGCTAATTCAGTACCTTGTAATAAATCTTCTATCCTTGTGGAATGCTAAAGCAGCTATCGTGTAATCTGCAGAAGGGATACATAAAGACAGTAATTTTTCTTACACTTCTTCCAAAGTGTGATTCAAATTTGATCTGCTGGAGGAAAAGGGAATTCCCTCTGCATGCTAATACTTTACTGGGCATGACTTCTTGAAAAATGGCTGTGCTAAAGTGAATTGTTAGCATACTATTTTTGAGACTCAATGACTAGAAGTACCGACTTTAGCTATATATGTTATGAATATATTTTGCCATGTAATGCACCTCACTAATATGGCACTACTCCTGCTGTGCCACTGATAAGTTTCTATTAAACTAGCACTGGTAATCATCCAGAACCAAGCACCAGTTCTTTGAGACTAACCACTAGGTATCAGCAGGAAAATTGCAAACTCATTTTATTTCTGAGCTAAACTGGCACCAGAATCTTGAAGCTCCTTCTGTAGAAGTGAGGTGCTGGAAATCGGACTTACCATACAGCTAACTTTAAAAGTTGAGCCAGTCCTGTATCAGTGTGTGACATAATTCAAGTTTTTTATTTTATGAAATGTGTAGCCCTGGTGATTTAGACATTGACTTTAAAGATCTTTCTAGAAGAAAGTTTATCTCCATGTCAGAAAAGTACATATTGTGAAATTAAAGTAACACACCTTTTCTCAGAAAAGGAATCTAGTATACGTTCTAGCATTATGGGGGGAAAAAAATCTTTAGCACAAAGTTATTTAAATGTGGTTTATAAATGTATATGTTATGTTTGAAGAAGACTGTGACCTGGGAAAAAATACATACACATGGTTATGCTCTTTGGAATATGTAATATGTGTACAGTATTTTATGTACAAGTTAGTATTTTAGACTCCCACAGTGACATTTACGACCACTTCAGAAATTAAATACACTTCAGGAACATTGAGTGTGGTTCTGTTTTCCATAGCATACATTATAAATTCTGACAACAAGCAATGCCCACATAAGGTACACCTACAGCCCTGCTCCTTTTTCTCTGCTTTGGTTTGCATTTAGGGGTGGTCTCAGATATATGAATTGGATTCCTTTCCAAAGAAATGAACCTGGAAGAAGGGATCCAGGAATGTGCTTAACATAGTCCAGACACTGATGAGTACTCATTAGTCATTCATTCATCAGGGGTCCAGCTTAAACCTCATGAAAAATGTCATGTGGGTATTAGGCTCTCAGCACCAATGATTTCACCCTGTGGGGCATTCCTGTTGTGCTGTCCTATTTGTAATACAGGCAGTGACAAAACAACCCAAAATCTATATACTTCAGGAATCTTAAAAATTCTCATCAGTATTTCTTGGTCCATAAACTATGCAGAGGAGGTTTATTACAGGTATTTGAAAGCTGAAATTTGTGCTGTGTTGGTTGATTTAAACTGTGTATTCAGATCAAATGGTAAGCTTCATATCCTGATTAACTGAGATGGGAATAGAATATTTATGCTTATAAATTCACACTTTGTTTTCCACAAATGTTCTCTAGTGGTCACTTAAAGTTCAGTGTTTTATATATTTCTGCCAAAAAGTAAGTTTGCTGTAAAAGTCATATACAAAAAGGTTCATGATTATAAGCACTGTGAGAGCAAATTAATCTTCTTAGGAGTGGTTTTACACTCTTTGACCAGGACTAATTTGGTCTGCATGCTTTTTCAGCAGCAGAAAACATGGGTTTTGACTGTTCTAATAAACATTTATAATGTTAAAATATTAATGACCACAGGAAAAGTGATTATTTGTACTTGAAAAATAAAATGTTAATGATGGCTGGAGAAATCATTGTCCTTTTGCATAATGGCATGCACTGTAGCAACACAATAAAATACTGAGAAGACTTTATCTTTTTTTTTTTTTTCCTAACACAATACATTTTACATTGTTGAAAATAGTATTTTTCAGAATGTCTGTTCCTATTTAACTTTATGTCATTGTCCTCATCCAACCACAGCTGTAAACAGTCTTATGTGGACTTTTCTATTAATGTGCCATTCCCACTTAGAGAAATGAATAAAAGGGGCAATGCAGAAGAAGGAGTAACTGCCTGTTCCCATAAAAATTTTTCCAAATATGCAAAAGCTTTTATGGATGCCACAACAACATGGGTCTTTTAGGCCTCAAGGAATTATATCAGTTGCAAACAACATCCATTATCTGGATAGATTTTAATTTAATCTTAATTCTTAAAAAAAGTATATTGTCAACGGAGCAAAGACTTTATCCTGCAAGTATTTCTACGTGATATTTTGTTGCTGGGTTTCTGTGTAGGTACAGTAGCTGACAAGAATAAAGCCATTTGCAGAACTGTGGTCTTTGCGCTGCTTTTAAAAAAGAGATCTTTTTACCTAATCCATATTCAAGAGATTTAGATATTGAATGGCTCAGTTTATCAATGCTAAGTATAAAGCAGAAAAATTACCAAGCTGTATCAAATTAGCCATGTATTAAGTTTGGTACCTTTTATTTCCCAGTGTTCAGATAGAAATTTTGTAGCACCAACTTTTTGCTGACATGTACCTCAAGAAAATACACACCTTAAGTTCTTATGTAATGAATGAGTGTGTACTTATACACATTTTTTTTATTTTTTTTTTTCAGTCATGTGTTTTATAATTCTATTTAGAGCTTGCCTTGAAATAATGCTTTCTGGAAGAAAGATTTTTAGGACACTTCCACAGGTCATAAACATTAGATTTCAAATCAGATTTCTCAGTAAATACTTTTAGTTTCAATTCTATCTGACAATTACGTTGGAAGGTAGTTGTCCTGTTTCCGTTTCTAGAACAGATTAAAATAACATTTGTCCTAGAATAGGTTATGCTTTTTCCAGGCTCTGGAGAATAAAGAATGAGCTTGAGCTAATTTTTACACCTTCAGAGTAGATATTAGACATTTGTAATCTTTCCTATGTTTGAGTTACATTTAACTATACTGTAACATTATACATGCCTTTATTGCCTCAAATCTCTGCAAACATTTCAGCAGGGAAAAAGACAAAACAGCGCATTCTTCTGTGCACATTCATGTCAGCCTAATGATGCCAGTACAGGCATGAGAAGGATAACAAAAGAATGCAATCACAGCTCTGTCAAACTGCTTAATACCCGTGTCCATCTAGTGCTGTATGTACTTTCTGACAGTAGCCAGTATTTGATGCTTTGAGAAAGAGTTCAAGAAACATGGCAAGAGCGGAAGGATAGTTCTCCATCTACCAGCTTCTAACCATCTTCCTGATTTAAAGTTTGCATCCAACTAAGTACCAGCTACCAAAGGACCTCTTCCTCCTGAAATTTTCTAATCCAGATCTAGGTCAGGAGTCTCGAGGCCAGTAGCTCCATACCTCTGATCTGGGGGGGGGGAAGAAAAAAAAAAAAAAAAAAAAAAAAAAGTATTTCTCTCCAGAAGATTGTATTTCAGGCTCATAAGAATCTACTGTACATACAAATTTTTATGTATTTACTGACTAAAACTTTAAATCACAGCACCCAAGCAATCTGATCCAGCCTTACTGGTGCAGAGAGCAAGATCACACCAGTCTTGTGTGCTCATTGTCTGCTTTGAACTGCAGTGTGGTGGCACAGCGCTGATGCTCAACAATGACCAGAAGAATATGAATCATGACCACCTCTGTGCCATCCTGGCTGGAAGGCTGGAGGGGAGAAAACAATAACTTCAAGAAAAGAGACTGGTTGTAGTGGGTCTGGCTGGGCTGCTTTTCCCCATCCAGCCCTCATGCTGTAGCACTGGGAGCTGGAGGGTGTTGATAACATACCCGTGTTGTGACTGCCGGTGCTCGCACGGCACCAGAGGATGGGGAGCAGGAGGGGGGAGAAGATACAACCAGCCTGAGCTGACCAGTGGGATATTCCATACCATATGACGTCAGCTCTACTATAAAGGGAGAGGGCAGGAGGAGGATGTGGGGGCATTCTGCTTTGTCCTCCAAGCGGCTGCTGCGTGTTCCTGGAGCCCTGCTTCCTGGACTCGGCCCGACATCGCCTGTGGACGGGAAGTAGAAAATAACATCTTGTCTATCATAACCCACACCCCTGTGCTTTGCGTCTTATTCTCTCCCTGCGTGCCGTGCTGAAGGGGGTCGGGGGGAGTGATAGAAGGGCTTGGTGGGCACCTGGTGCCGTGCCAGGGTCAACCCACCACACTGGTTTAAATAGTGAGGCAGTGTCCCACCTTAAAGTACTGCAGCAGGATCTCCCAGAGTTTACCTATCCTTTCTACTGCTGAGACAAGAAGTCAAAACAGCTTCTATCAGCTCCTGTTTGATGAGGTATGAGATAACAAATTTATTATGCACACAGGTGAAATATCATGAAATTTTCCTTTTTCAGAAAATATCAGGGTTTTCTACATGAATTTCAGGATTCATTATTCTTTCTGATGTAGGAACAAAGTACTATGCTTAAATGAATGAAAAACGGAGCGTGTGTTTCCATGTGAGGCACTTGTTATTCATAATGTCAGGTGGATGCCATCCAGATCAGGCTGCAGAAGAGAAGAGGGGAGAAAGGTGTGCAGCTGCATGGTTAAAACCATGGTATATGTGTAAGAGTATAGTCTGAACTAGGCAGTGCAACTAAGGAGGTTAAATTTTCCCAAAGTCAGGACAAGAATGTTTGCAGATCTTCTGCTTTTGAAACTTGCTTCTTAATTTATATAGAGACTTCCAGCTTTAATAATAATACCTTCATCTAATACTTTCTGAGATGTGAACATATACAGAAGACTAGTGCATTTCTTCAGAAATGTAAATAAAAGTAAATCTCTCCTAGAAATGTATCACTTTAAAATGAGAATTTCTTCTATCTTCTGCTCTTTCGCAGAAGATATTGTTCCTATGAAACTAGCCCATAATATAAATCCATCACAAAAAGGGAAAATGAAGATTTTCCTTATAATCACTGTACATGTATGGCATCATTTAAATAAGAGATGTTGCAGCTGATCCCATTTTTGTCAAAAATGTAACTCAGGGGCCTAAGTCAGGACTGTTGACCCTTTACTGTAGACAAAGTCCCAGAATGATGACAGTATTAACATACTGAGCCTTGCAATGATCAGGACTTTTTGTAGATCTGGTTCCATATGCAAAGGGTTATTAACAAGATGAGAACAATGAATCCAAGCAAATGAATGGCTTTTGAGGGCTTATTACCCTCCTGTTATTAAACCAATTTCTTCATTTTGTTGATCTAGCAAATTATTTCCTTGACTATTTTTTGGAACAAAGAACAAATTACGTAAGGGATTTTGCAGCTGAAATAAATGCTGAAGGGGACTGGCAACACAGTCATTACATGAGCTCTCTGGATATCTAGCTCAATACTAGTTTAGCAAAACAATTAAACTGATAATTGTCAGTGAATTGAAAACAGAACATTGTTATAATATGCCAGCTACAGAACAGGGAGTATACTGAAGTGAATAATCCAGTTATATAATGCCAATCAAATATGGGAGTAAAAATCTAAGCCTGTCTACTCATTTTTGAAAGGTTATAGAGTACTCTAATGCCAGAAGCTATGACTGCAATGGGCTTACAGACCAGCTTCTGGATATCCATCAGGGACCTTGAAGGCCTGTTACTTACACCTCTGATTTGGTCCTAGGACTGCCTATCCCAGGGCAGTGATTTTAATCTTAGAGCTGAACAACTGTTGCCCAAAACTGAGGTCCTTCCAGATGCAATGTCTGCTAAATAACACTATGAAATCAACCTATTGCTAATCTATTAATTATCAACAGCTTTCCACTACTACTCTTTAGCACCAATGTTTTGCCCCATACTGGATGAATTAGATTTCTCCATTCTGCAGGATTTATGCAAAAGGTAATTCTGGTTACACATATGAAGCACCAGATTCTATCAGTCCTCAGATATGTACAGATTTGATAGTGAGAAAATCAGCGTGGTCATTTTCAGAGCAATGTTCTGTTCTAGTAAGAATGATGTTGCCAATATCTGGCCAACACTTGCAGCATTTGGCGGTAAAGTACGGGACAACATATACTGAACAAGTGGGAGAAAATGAAGGGTAAACTTGGATATCAAATGCTTAACAGAACCACATATTCCCATGCGTATTTGGTTCACACAACAAGGTTTTGGTAGCTGGGGGGTCTACAGGGGTGGCTTCTATGAGAGGCTGCAGAAGCTTCTCCTGTGTCTGATATCCAGTGCCAGCTAGCTCTGGTGGACCCGCTGCTGGTCAAAGCCAAGTCCATAAGTGATGATGGTAGTGCTTCTGTGAAAACATATTTAAGAAGGGGGGTGGAAAAACTGCTGTGCAACAGCAGATGGAAGAGAGGAGTGAAGATATGTGAGAGAAACAACTCTGCAGACACCAAGGTCAGTGCAGAAGGAGTGGGAGGAAGTGTTCCAGGCACCAAAGCAGAGATTCCCCTGCAGCTCATGGTGAAGATCATTGTGAGGCAGGCATTTGTGGCATATGGAGGTTAATGGTGTAGCAGATAGACATCTTGCAGCCCATGGAGGACCCCATGCTGGAGCAGGTGAATGTGCAAAAAGGAGGCTGTGACCCTATGGGAAGTCTGCACTGGAGCTGTCTCCTGGCAGGACCTGTGGAACCATGTAGGAAGGAGCCCATGCTGGAGCAGGTTTTCTGGCAGTACTTGTAACCCCATGGGGCATGCATGCTGAAGCACTCTGTTCCTGAAGGACCAATGTTTGTGGAAAGGACCTATGCTGGAGAAGTTTGTGGGGGATTGTCTCCTGTGGGAGGGACCCCACACTGATGCGGGGGAAAAGTGTGAGAAAGAAGGAGTGGCAGAGACAATGTGTGGTGAACTGACTGCAACCCCCATTCCCTGTCACGTTGAGATACTCAGGGAGAGGAGGGAGAGAAATCAGAAGTGAAGTTGAGCCCAGGAAGAAGTGAAGGGTCGGGGCAAGGTGTTTTAATATTTGGGTTTTATTTCTCATTATCCTACTTTGATTTTGATTGACAATAAAATAAATTAATTTCCCCAAGACAAATTCCTTTTGCCTGTGATGGTAATTAGTGAGTGATCTCTCCCTGTTCTTTTCTTGCTCCACGAGCCCTTCAGTGTATTTTCTCTTTCCTCTCCAGTAGAGGAACGGGATTGATTGAGTGGCTTGATGGGGATCTGGTATCCAGCAAAGGTCACTATATTTACACATGACTTTCCTTGTGACCAGCTCTTCTGGGACCAGCGGTGGGCAAAGGAATTATAACAGATAGGCCATGGTGGCAGAATGAAATCTTCATTAGAAAGTATTTGGAAACAGAAGTGGAGTAGACAAAGATGTGTTTTATATGGTTTCTGTATGAAGACCCAGTGAGGGTGCATTCTTCCTCAGACATTTTAGCAACCACAGGACCCTATTACATACCTGGGCTAGATCATTTTAACTGCAAATAACAAGTAAATCTGCTGTCTATGCAACATGACAGGAAGAAGATGAATTAGGGAACGTTTCCCCAGATCACCAGTCTACAGTTTTTGGGGAAGACCATTCCCAAGGGAAATGGTAAGAAGCAGTAGTCATCCTGTGCTCTGTCTGCCACCTATCTTGCACATATAACACAAGCCATGAAATAAATTCTCCATTTATATAACACCACAGAGAAATCACACCATGCTTAGCTAGAGTGGCTAAGGGGTCTACACAATCCTTTTGTGTAGGCCTGACTTTCACCTTCACTACAACTGGATGAAGGTGTGAAAACACAACCGCATTTGGGGCTTTCTACAAGTGAAGAATGGTCAGGACAGCTTTTCCTGAAAACCCAGGTGCAGGCATTAGATAATATGTTATATGTTATCACTTGATTTTAAGTTACTGTAATATTGCTGATGAAAAGGTTATGCATAAATGGTAATTCATAATGTCTGTCACAATCAACTGAAACAAAAAACCTATTCTCTCTGTTGCTATAGCTTCTGCAAAGTGATTAACAAAGTGACAGCTTTAAAAAAGGTTCCTGTTAGATTTGGAATGAAAGAACTGCAGTATGATCTGCATTTTGCTGTATAGAAAAAAGTAGAATTTACTGTAACAGCAGAGTTAGGAAAAGCCAGACCTAAAAGCTTATGCAGATCATTAAACATAAGAACTGAATGAGTTTTGGATAGCATTATGCCTTCTTAACAGTCCAAAATATGCATAACATGTTAGACTGACTTTTAATAAAAAGTGATACTTCTATTAGACTATTTAATTTTTTTCAAAGCTGTAAAATATTAAATATTAAAATATAAACAAATCTGAGAAACAAGCAATAATTTTCACTGATTCAAAGAAAGTACTAAAAAACACTTAAAAAAAAAAAAAAGAAAAAATGTTTGAATGCAAAAACCACAATGTGCAATATTAAGTAGTCAGGGACCTGAAACAAACCTGGAAAGTCAAGACAACTATCCATCTGAAGATTTCCCAGAAGACATCTAAGTGTTGGAGATTTAAAAATTCATCACAGCAAAGTGAGCTTGGCAGCAGAAATATGGCTCACACTGAGACAAAATGCAGTATCCAAAGGAGAGTCATTACCTTCTTCACTGTCTGCAAGCAAGAGCAGTCAACTGTTTGTAGACAATCAGGAACACACGTTAACCATATTAGCCTCTAAAGTTCAGCCCACTAACAAGAAAGGGCACTACTTCAGAGTCCTGATTAGCTTTGAGAACCTACATCTGCACATGTCCAGATGCAGGAAACCAAAAAAAAATGGTCTATGACTTTGTTGCTGTCTTTTTGGTCTGTGCTAAATGACATGGAAGGTTGGGAACATCGTCTTGGAAAATTCATTACCAATCTATAAGGAAGAGCAGCATTTTGTAGACTTTGTTTTCATAGAATCATATAGGTTGGAAAAGACCTTCAGAATAATTGAGTCCAACTATTAACCCTACTTTACATGTCCGCTGCTAAACCATCTCCTTAAGCAACATATCTACATGACTTAAACACGGTCAGGGATGGTGATTCAACCACTTCCCTGGGCAGCCTGTTCCAATAGTTGACAACCCTTTTTGTGAAAAAATTCTTCCTAATGTCCAACTTAAACCTCCCTTGGTGCAACTTGAGGCCATTTCCCATCATCCTATCACTTGTTAACATGGGAGAAGAGACCAGCACCCACCTGTATACAACCTCCTTTCACTTAGTTATAGAGAGTGATAAGGTCTCCCTTCAGCCTCCTTTTCTTGAGACTAATTAGCTTCAGTTACCCTAACTGCTCCTCATAAGACTTGTTCTCTAGACCCTACACTGACTTCATTGCCCTTCTCTGGACACACTCCAGCACCTCAATGTTTTTTTTTTGTACTAAGGTGCCCAAAACTGAACACAGCACCTGAGGTGTGACCTCACCAGAGATGAATACAGGGACACAGTCACTTCCCTAGGCCTGCTGGCTACACTATTTTTAAACACTGTGTTTCATATGCCTATACATAAAACTCCTCCCCTGACAGTTCCAAGCTGAAGAAAGGAGTGCCATTTGCTCTTGTGTGATTTTTTCCTGAGAACCACATGCAGCTGAGTAGTGCTTTATCTACTAAGTGACATAGTTCTGAGAAGAGTTTACATCAATCTGCTATTGCTTTTTACATACTGTGGTATATGGATGATGTCCCAAAGTTCACTTTAACAGTGAGTTGAAATTTGTGTGGTTGTACAGGCCTCAAAAGATTACAAACACAACCATTATCTAAATAAATTCAAAGAAAAAAAAATGGTTGCATTTAGTTAATTTTAAGGATGAAGGAAATGGGGAGGGGGAGGAGCAGCCACTCTTTTCAGCAGCAGAGCCTCTTTTTTAAACTTTTTTACACTGGGATAAAAAGAAACAATTAATGGCTTGCAATTGTTCTGAAGCAACAGACTCTCTATACTTTTAGAAGTATGCACTAAAACAGAGTTAAATTTTCAAGTTTAGGAAATAAAAAAAAAAATTATGTTTCATTTTACTAATGTTTTGCCTGATCGCTAGAGTCTACCTGCTGCCCAAGGTCTGTTTGATATCTTGTCTTATTTTGGCAAGATGGGGATTTGTATACTTTTTAGCTCCCTTTGTTCACATGGAGCTTTGATTTTATAGGTTTTTCATTTAAAGTGAAGATGTTGTCTGTGTATAATGGTTTTTATGTCCTCAGTAGTCCAGCACTTTTTAAATGTTTGTCAGTAAAGCTTTGTTTCATTTAGTTTTGTTTCTGCATCAGTTACCCACTCATTTTTCTTTTCTTTAAGAAGGCCACTGGTCTTTGTAGTTTACTGTGTTTTCATGAGGATGTAGCAACTAATTTGTTTGGTTACCTTTGATATAAGTGGCCAGATTTTTATTTTGTGCCTTTATATATTTGGAATGATTCCTTTGACTCAATGTAGTTAAATATTTCAGCTTATGACAGTCTTACTGAGATCAGAATTTGACCAACTGTGTCTTCCAGGATCAGGATTTAGAACTGTTTGAACAGGAGAGAGAATGAAAGAAACAATTACATGATTAATAATAAATAAGCTTAATCACAGTAAAAACAATTCCATTAAGTAACTCCATAGAAATGAAAATCATGTAGTAGCCCAGGAAAATATAAAAACTTAATGTCCTGATTAGGTGTAAGTGGTGGTCCCGGTATCTCTTTCCTTTATGACTGGTTATCAGTAAGAAAGTGGATTTTTTTTTTTCCTATATAAATTCCCTGAATGAACAAATGAGCTTAGGCTTAGTCAATATGATTCAATGCACACTGTTATATTAAGGTAATGTAAGTCTGAAAGGCTTAACTCTTGTCTCTTAGGAGATCACTATTTTCTCCCCTTCTGTTATCAACATGAAGAGTGCATGAACACCAACACTAACACGCTGAATGGCATGACTTCACAGACAGCACAACAGTTATAACTGAAGTCAGAGCTGTCAGCATTTTCCTTTTCACTCCTGATTTCTCCATGACAAGCACAAAACACATTGAATTTCCAAACAAAAGGATGAAGGCACAATATTCAGTAATTTGATGTTAGATTTGCTCAGTATAACCAAAGAGTGATACTGTTCTAAAGGGGAAGTACTCGGGAAACTGTTGAGTTGGACCTTTGATTTGTGTTCTGTGTTCAGTCCTGACACATTATTCGGGGATTTTGCTTGTGTGAAATTTTGTTAGGACCTTTGGAGGAAAGTTTTAATCAAATCAATGGTAGAATCTTAATTAAGTCTGGAGTTTGGCTAGGTTCCTTTACATAGCCCTTTACAATGCCAGTCTTTGCAACCATATGGCAAGCATTTGGATATTCAAGGTTATGACTCACCAGGCTCGGCAAATAAAGTGCAATCTGAGCAGTAATTGGCATTTTAGAGGGAAAGACAGGAAAACTCATTCCTCCAATCTTCTCCCTTTTTATCCACTGAATGCCATTTTATAGATGTAAGTGCTTTTCAGAATTTAGGCAGACTGAAGTTTAATTAAGGTCAGCTTGTTCAGCTTTCCCCCTTAAATTCGCAGCAACACTTTATACTGCTAAAGGCACTATGAAAGGCCTTATTATTCCCTTGACAGGTAATTTTCATGCAGAGGAATGGAAATTATGAGTTTGAACTAATTATGTTTTCTCTCATTTCTCCATTGGAGAATTTTCCTCCCATAAAAGATGCTAAGAATTCAGCATTTTATATACATGAATTGTCACTATTTGGAGAGGTCAAGGTCATGACAACCAAATAAGGTCGCTTATAGTACAACAGCTATCCACCTCCACTTCTTTACTTATTTGATATCTTTTGTAGTAGTTGCCCTAATGTTATTCCTAAAAGCCACTACAAATATGGAGAGGGAAAAATGGGAGTGATACTCCATTCTACTAGAGAGAAAAGATGAGGGAATCTCTAGAGCACTTAACTCCCTAACATGTTTTTAAAATACTTTCCATTTGCTGAGACAAGTTCCTTTCATTCTCACTTGCTGCAGCTCCTTCCTGAGGATGTGGGTGACTCATGGGTTTATACCAGGCTAAGCTGTCTGTTCTTTCCATAGCTTCAGCGGTGGGTTGGGACATTGCATCAACCTACATGTTCTCACAGCGACCCTGTGTGTGTTTATTGCCTTCTTTTAAATTTAACAAAATGTTCAGCTACCATTTGTTTTATGGATGATATGAAGAGAGGTTACTTGAGAAAAGAAGAAAGAACAGTTCTGATCAGTATGTGGGTTGCAGATAAAACTCAGTAATTATTTGTGTTTTCAAATTTACACTTGCTTTTTCCACTAGCTTGTTCTTTAGTTATGAACATGTCAAACTCATGTATGAATTATACTATAGATAGATATGTCTGGATTTTATCAAATATAAAGGTCATATAAATTCTATAATACTGATATTGAAGCCATGCCTTGTCAACTTTTTGTGTTTGCAATAGAAATAAGGTGTTCCTCTCAGCTTCTATATAAAATTAGCCCATATTGAAATCCCTTAAAACATGTACTTTTATAGAAATACTTGGAGTGAATATGTAATTTCACAACGGGCATGCTAAATAAGATAAATGGTCACTGAAGAAGTATGATAAAGTTCTTCTTAAGACCTTTCCTACAAGTGCTGTTGAAGAGGACATCTTTTGCAAAATGCATGAATGATCTCAGGTTGTAGTTATACTTTAGGCACCTTGGGAAAGAAAAATTCAAGCTACATAATTGTGGGAAGCCAAGGTTTAGGAAGATACTAGAGACAGATCTATCAGAAATTGGGGCAAAGGAACATCCCTTTAGAGTTGTTGAAGATCTGTCCTTGGGCATCGAGTATTTAGCCTCTCTGGATAACTGAATCAGAGAAAGAGCAGAGTATAAACTAGTGCTTCTAGTCTCACATGTTATCTAAAAGGTATATATTACATTCCCAACATCTATGAGGAACTGGAATGTTGCCTTACCAAGTGCACGCTGTGTATGGGTAGGGAAAGCAGCCACCCTTTATGTCTAAATATGTTTAAATACCAATGTGCTTTAAAAAATTGTGAAAAATTAATTGAAAAAAAACCCCAAATTTCCTAAATTTACCATGATGGTATGCTCAGATGTTCTGCTCTTTCCATGAGAGTGAATGTGCACAGGTTGCAGAGAGTTACAAGCAGGGACAGCTAAAAAATACCAGAAGCTGTGGCCCTCAAAGCAGACATTTTTCCTACTGTCTTGTCATCAGTTTTCTGGAGGTGATGCATACTCATTAAACCACTGAGACTGAAACAAGAAAATAAATAAGTAAAATTGTAATACTGCAACACTCATTTGACAGCAACCCTACAGATACAGTGCCAGAAAACAAATTAAATCAATCATTAATTACAAATTTTGCTGGACTTAATGGAATCTGGAAACAATGTTAAGGTGGACAGGGCATAGTAAGCAGTGATGAATGTCAGGATAATGGGAAAAGTTTAGCTTTCAGACTTATCTACTGCACATTAACTCTGCTTTGTATTTACATCATACAAAGAGGACAATTTCAGGGACTACAGGATGTATCCAACTCTCATAAATCAATATACTGCCTACTGAGCTATTGGAGCTTTGTGAATTTAGATAAAGAGCAGATCTACTCCCATATTAGCTGTGAATCCTTAAAAGCAAAGTTTTACCAAGAAAGAGCTGAAGCTAAAACTTTCTAAAAACCTGCAATATGCATATGAACCAGTTGAGAAGGACATGACACTAGAATCACAGCATTCACAGGCCAGAAAGCTGTACTGAAGGAAGACCTTACGGACTGTATTGATGTACATTTCATTTCTGGATATAATTAATATAATTGTATTTATCTCATAAAGCCATACATGATTTTGCATCCTGTCTGTGTTAAAAAAAAAATAAACTGTCCCTTTTCTTGTACAAAACCATTTGAAATGGTAATGGAAGGTATTGCTATAATTAATGGTCTCTTGAATCAAAAGGTGAGACAAGCTAAAGATATGTACAAATTACTAATTGCTTTTATGCAGTGTAGTGTTGTGAATGCCGTTTTTAAGGACTGAACTGGAGAATCATAGATCCATTTTTCTGATTTCTAATAATTTCACTTTTTCAAATGTGTAATTGATTTTTTTCCCTTTTTTTTTTTTTCTTTTTTTTTTTTTTTTCCCCCAGAAATTGTTATGACACTCCTACCTAAAGTAACTAGAGGTCCAAGGATGGTGACTCCAGTACATCCCTGGGTAGCCTGTTCCAATACTTGACAATCCTTTTGGGGAAGAAATTTTTCCTACTATCTAATCTAAACTTCCCCTGGAATAATTTGAGGCCGTTTCCTTTTATCCTATCACTTGCTACATGGGAAAACTGATCAACCTCCACCTCACTACAGCCTCCTTTCAGGTAGTTGTAGAGAGCAATAAGGTCTCCCCTGAGTATTCTTTTCTCCAGTCCAAACAAGCCCAATTCCCTCAGCCACGCCTCGTAAAATTTGTTTTCTAGACCACCCACCAGCTTCATTGCCCTTCTTTGAAAGCATGCCAGCACTTTGTATTTCTTGTAGTGAGAAGCCCAAAACTGAGCACAGTATTTGGCAGGTGACCTTGCCAGTGCTGAGTACAGGGAGACAATAACTTCTGTCCTTCTGGCCACACTATTTGTGATGAAGTTCAGGATGTTGTTGGCTTTCTTGGCCACCTGGACACACTGCCAGTTCATATTCAGTCAGCTGTCCACCCAAACCCCTCCTTTTCCACTAGGCAGCTTTCCAGCCACACTTCCCCAACTCTGTAGCAAGACATGGGGTTGTTGTCACCCAAGTGCAGGACCCAGCACTTGTCCTTGTTGAACCTCATACCACTGGCCTTGGACCATCAATCCAGCATGTTCAGATTCTTCTGTAGAGCTTCCCTACCTTCAAGCATGTCAATACACACACCAAACTTGGTGTTGTCTGCAAACTTGCTGAGAGTGCACTCAATCATGCTGTCTCTGTCACTCATTAAGATATTAAACAGTACCGGTCCCTGTTTGGACCCGAGGGACACCACTTGTCACTGATCTCCATCTGGACATCAAGCTGTTTACCACTACCCTCTGGATTCAACCATCTAACCAATTCCTCATCTACCCATCAAATTAATATCTTTACAATTTAGAGAGAAGTATGTTTGTGGGAAACCGTGTCAAAGGCCTTACAGAAGTCCAGATAAATGACATCTGTAGCTCAGTACAAGTAATATGAAATAGGAAGCACTTCATATAGGTAATATGGAAAGAATAAATAAATACCTTTTAAAGAAAGTGTAATAATCAAGAATTGATTTAGTAATAGCAATTGTATTCTGGTTTCTGTTGATATCATCTAGTCAGCTCCCTGATTTTATGTAGAAACCAATTTTTCTAAATGAGTATAAAACTTTGGTTGTTAGCCAGGATTTATGTCACTGCAGAATTTTTATCTATCAATTCTGATGAAGTTTATGAATGGACTTTATTGTTTTAGAAAAAAAAAATCTTTAAAATAATCACTTTAAATGAACGCAGTTACCTAAGGGGGTCCTACAAGAAAGCTGGAGGGGGACTTTTTATAAGGGCATGTAGTGATAGGACAAGGGATAATGGCTTTAACCTGAAAGAGGGTAGATTTAGATTACATGTAACAAAGAAGTGAGGGTGGTGAGACACTGGAACAGGTTACCCAGATAGGTTATGGATGTCTCCTCCCTGGAAATGTTCAAGGCCAGCTTGGACAGGCTTTGAGCAAACTAATCTAGTGGAAGGTGTCCCTGCACATGGCAGGGGGGTTGGAACTAGATCTTTTAGGTCCCTTCCAACCCAAACCATTCCATGATTCTACCTAAAAAGAAATTGTACCTCACTTGCATCTTAACGAAGGACAACAGAAATCTCTATTACTGAATTTCAGTTTATTTGATAGGTATCTGGGTGTTGGGAAAAGGCCTGGGAACAATGATCAGGACTCAATATGAGTTACAATCATGTTCAACTTTATTACTGTCTATCCTTCACTTATATGTTTCTTGCTTATTACTGAGTGGCTACATACAGTTCACATACTCTAATACATATTATGATTGGTCTACATACAGCAAGCACGCTTAAGCACCCTGGCCCATTCCCCCCCCCCAAGTGCAGGGAAGTGGCGGTTCTGCTCGCTCCTCCCTGCAGGCACAGCCTTCCCCTTTCTGCACCCCCCAAGTCTCCTGCTTTCGGTCAGCGCGCCCTGGGAAAGAGGCCTGTTCATTGATTGTTTTATTACTTTGTCTTTCTCTTACCACTTGCTCAAGGATGGTTCATTGCCCATTTGCTGGCTTGTTCACGCTTGCAGCCACATATTCATGTCCACCCTGCTCCTTGAGCCATTCCTCGACATCTGGGTGATCAGTTTTCAGAGATATAGTGCAGTTGTTACGATTCTGATTGCTTCTAGGGAAAGGATACATGATCTTCAAGTTCTGTTTAATGAATGTAGAAAAGTACATTGCTTAAAGCCTCCATAACTAAATAAAGGTTGGAGTGCCTGTGCTATTTGTTTAAGAAGGAATAATTATGCCAGGTTCTTCCTGTAGAGCTTCTTAAAAATTGCTCTCTGGCAATTTATTATTTAGAAAGCTAAAGAGCAGTTTTATGAATCTAGAATATTCACCCAGAGAACGGCTGCTCCTGACGACTTTGTTTTTCTCTATGTAATAATGTTTTTATTATCATTAGTTTCATCTGCCTTTATCAGACAAAGGTAATGTTTTCTAACTTTATAGCTGTTAAACAGAGTATTTCATTCTTTGTGTTCTGGGTTTTCAGATGCAGTGGGATGCTGGTTTTGATTGCTGAGAGGGGAAAGTAATAAATAATTTAATGTAATCCTTCTTTTCCTCATTGTCTAAGTCAGATTAAAAACTTAAAGGGCAACTCTGGCTAATGGCAACTAACATGGTCCTTGGTGATGCACAATTGCCTATCATCCTCCTTCTGGCACACCACTGACTGCTGTTTCCAGAGACTGGGCAGAGAAACTGATACCCCAAAGCATGTACTAAAACATGTACGCTGCATGATTTTTCCAGTTAGAGTGCCTTCCCGCCCCCCCCGCCCACCCCTTATTTTCATTTTTCTTTTAAATAGGGCTCCACTTAGTAAATAAAATGTAAATCTGTGTTTTGCAACATTTAAAGTAACCTGACTTTGTATTCTTCAAAATTCAGTATTTTTTTCAGTTCAGATGACAATCTTGGTATACTGAACATCAGAGAGGTGTTATTTTTTTTATGGTATATCCTATGGGGTAGTGAAGGTTTTTCCTGCCTGCTTTGAACTCTGGTGTTATGATAATAATTTCTCCACAGAGGAAAGAAAATTTGTAATGCTAGTGTGTAAAAATTGTTTAAATAGCTAGTTTTCAGGTGAAACATACATTTCCGACCAGGTCTAGACTGGCTCATATGTAAACAAAAAAACTATAAATATGAAAAATGGAAATAATAGGAGAGAATGAAAACTGACAGGAAATTCTTACTTCTGATGTTGATTTTTGTAACCAGCAATCCAAAATTAAAGGGAAGTTAAAACCACTTACAAGCTACAGGGGGAAAGAAAGTTTTAATGAGGATGTAAACTTTTATGTTATAGGATTTTATTAAATTTAAGCTTAAATTAGCAAGCATAGATTAGTGAGTTTCATGTCCCTTCTGGTGAGGCATCTACTGTTGAAAAGACAGGCTATTGAGTTAGACCTCGAAACTAACCTGAGGACAAGTCTTACATCCTTAAGAATGTTCTTGAAATAAACAGAATAGGCTGGGAAAAAATACCCCAAACCAACAATATAAACTGGGCAAAGTAATCAGATGTGGAAGAAGTTATCTTGCTTTGCACTGAAATCTTTTTATGTCAGTCTAGGAGACTGGTAACTCAATTTTTATACAGGTTGCAAAACCCCAAAGGAATATGAACTTGCTGAACAATCTGATCCTTGAAGTTAATCTCTAAAAAAACACTAATAAATGCAGATAAAGACCAGCAGGAAAAAAAAAAAAAAAATCTCTATCTTCTGGCTTTAATAGATTGCTTTCCAGAATTTGTTCTTTGTTGCTGTCTCACAGCTCTCTGTGGTTTCTCAGTCCTGGGGTTTAGCCTGAGGCTCTTTTGGAGGAAAGAAGCCTAACCCAATCTCTTGTCATATCAGTCTTTGAGCGAAAGCTAACTTAAATTCCATATGTATATATTTTAACATCATTTATCTTTCACAAGGAGGAGAAATGTGCCTAGGTGGCTTGTGTTCAGATCACTAAAGATCTTTTTCAAATTAAAGATACTAGGAAGGGAAGGATCGGTTTCTGATTAAAGTTTAAGAGTGAGACAGTGGATCTTAAATCAGTCCATGGTTTCCTGCATAGGTTTAGGAAAATCATTACAGTTTCTGAGATGTCTAAACCTCAAGACACACACACACAAAAGGCTCCAGGGAGGAAATTATTTCTTTTCTATCTACTCTTTTATCCGTCTTTTATAGATAGCCTGAGTTACATCTATCTCTTTCATGTGTCTGCACAGTATCTAGCAAAGCAGCTACTGGGATTACTCAATTCTCCTGTTTCATACCTGGCAATAATGTAAATTATAAATACTAAGAAAAAAAGGGAAGGTGTCGGATGGAGAAGGAGAGAGCAAGGTTAAGAACTCATTTGCCTGTCAGGCTGGCCTTGAAAAGAAGTAATACAGATGGGATGATGAATGGAGAAAAGGGGAATCTCATCTTTATTATCCTTTAAATGACCTGTGAAAACACCAGCCAGTTTTCACAGTATTTAATCTAGCTCTCAGCTGTCTAGGACAAGGCCTTTTTTGGGAGAACATTGCTGAATTTTGCTGTACTGGTGTAGTGGATTTTCTGGATGGAAAATTCCTCCTATTGACAATGCAGTTTATCATGTTTTCTTGTTTATTCACTGAAAATTGAAACAAGGACTAACATAATCTTAGTTAATACTTACATCATTTTCTAGTGTTTTGGATGTAAAGGGAACATAATTTTATGAGGCAAGTGTGATTTTGTGGGTAACTTGTTTTCATATGTGACATCAAGGAGAATTGAAGCCAGAAACACCTCCCTACCACCCAGCTGATGCAGATACAGCTACGAAAGACTGTTTGTACTGGTATGATTCTGTAACAGCCTTGATCTGTGGTAGTCCTGGCCAGTGCCTCAGTGAACAGTATGGACCCATCTGCTTTTGGTTGTCAGTAGTGCTAAGATTAACATTAGCTCTGCTAAACCAAGACCTTGATCACTGAAGCAAGGTCAGATTCTTTTATAAATATTGTAAGCCAAAATACTGTAGAAACACAAATAAAACTGTCTCATAGTTAATATATATCCAAAATGTTGATTAAAATGTTTATATATGCAGATTAAAAATATGCTCATATTTTATATATGCCTACATACTCAAATAGATCGATGTCTTTGTAAATAAAATTCATATACAAACACTTCAACTTATTTATCTGTGTAAAAGTAAACACCTAAAGAAACAGCTCTAATTTCTGTGTTCATTTTTTTCATCGTTGTTGTTGTTTTTTTTCCCAGTGATCAGAAAACAAAAATATTAACTTATATAAGATAAATGTTTATCTGTCAAGAAGTGATAAAAAATTGACTTAAGTCTCAGCATCAACATCAGTCCTTTAGAAATTTCTCTTTATGTATTACTAATATAGTATCACCAAGAGGTAAACTTATGGTCCTGACAACTGAGTGCATTTATTATAAAGTTTCTGACATTGTGGTTCTGATAGAACTTGGAAATGTTTAAATAAAGCTGTCATATTCCTCTCCATGAACAAGGGCAACATTATGGACTGGGAGCTGACTTTAGACCTTGTACACAGATATTTGCTGTAATATTCTGAAGTAGGAAAAAATCCCACATATTTTAGTACAGCACACATTACTGTTTTCTACAGAGTTCTCTTTGAGGATAATTCTGAACAAGCCACAACATGGCTTGTGATGACTTGTCTTGAATTTCTGTTGTTTTATTTTCTGCAAAATTAAAACAAAGACAGGATTTTTTGTATTTATATAAAGCAAAATAATAAGAAATTGATAAATTGTTGAATTTTTCATGAGAATTAGAAAATTGGAGTATCTTCTATATATCTTATTTTTTTATGCATAGAGTTTGAACACTTCTGGATTCTTCTTGTTAGTGAATTACTTCTTCCATCAGTTTGCTACTTCTTTTCTTCTAGCTACTTAAAGGACACCCTTTTCTTTCCTTGCTGAAGAGGATCTAAACAGGGACATCCTTTTTTGCCTATTCTCACACATTTCTGATACTAGTCAGCAATATAGGGTATACTTGCGTGTATAAAACAGAGACACCCCTCATGAGTGACAGTTCCCCAGTGTCAGGGAAGCACGTGTCTGGATAATCAGGAAGACTGGAGGGAAAAGTAGAGGATTAGCGTCAAGAAGAACCACAGCTATACTTTTTCCTTTGAAATGGCCAACTCTGTCATCTCTACTGGATGTCTTTATGGAGGAATCAGTTCTCCCTCTTCTCTCAGATATTGTATCATAAAGGTAGTAAGAACCACAGTCAGTGAAAAGGGAAAAAGTTCATTAGGGATGATCCCAAATACTGATACTTGGAAATGGATTTGAGGCCAGGAAAACATCTTAGTCAGTATGTGTATTGAAAAAACAGGGAGAGTAAACAGTGCATGGAACCTCCATTACTAGTCTGAACGACCATCTGCAAGTGGGTGTCTTAGGCCACTTGCCTAAGAAGCCACCTTTCATAGACATTTTCCTGTTGTCTTCCTCTATTCTGCCTCAAGGAAGACCTTAGCTGTCTTAGCATTTAAGTTTGCTTTTGCAGTTCAGGCAGTGCCAAGTGCCCTAGGTCTTCCTGGCAACTGTGTATTATTCCAGGCTGGTTACAGTGTTGCTTTCCTGTAGTTTTTGCTTAAACCGCCTCCACCACATACACAGAGAGCACAGCTGTGAGGGGAATGTGGTCGGCTGAGAAATGTTAATGGTAAACTGCTAAGCAGTTTAAGAATGGAGGGAGAAGCTCTTAAAAACAGTGCAGATGTTTTAATTATAACCCAAGAATTTGCAAGGAAGGGTGGAGAACTTCAGTCCTACTCACCTGTAATTGAAAATGTAAATAGTAATTAGCTGCTGTTAATGTCCCAAAAGTAACTGTTTGCCTACCTGTGATACTGCATGCAGATGATGCAGCTAGCAGAGAGATCGGCTGGCTATGGCCTGAGGCAGCCTACCAGGGCAGCTCATCAGATGGTCCTCATTGGGAACTGGCCCAGAGGACGCTTAATTAATTTTCTTAAAACTTATAATCACCAAGGCCAACAGGTGAAATTTCAGAGCCTTTGATGAGTTTGGGGATGTTACTAGCGTTATTTATAAAACTCTTTTTATGGAACCTTTGTGAGAAGGCAGATGTTAGCATACTGGCTCAGACCATCTCATCCAGCTCAGTACCCTGTCTCCGGCAGCAAGCAATGGTAAGTGCTGGAGAGTTTTCTGTCACAAGAGCTGTCTGCAGCAGTGTGCTCCAAAGACACGCAACACAGCCGTGCTTAATATTCAGGCATGGGGAGAGGACGACAGGATGACTACTGGCAGGTATGCTCACTGATACAGAGTTTCCCAGTTCTGGATTACTGTCAGATACTTATTTGCTTGTGGATGTTAGGGAGAAGATTTTCAGCATCTATTCTTAGCTAGAAGGGTATAGGTCATATTCAAATAAGAAAGCATTTTGAAAGGTTATCATAATTTCAGCATTATTCAGAAGTTACAGATTTCTGAAGAATTCAGATAGCCAATGTTCTCCATTTGGTGTTGTTTCCAGAAGGAATAAATTACTACCTATACAGCCTCCAGCTCTGTGAAAACAAGCATAATGCTGGTGCCATAAACCTGCAGTCTGCAGTTGAGACTGGTAGAACCATGGTTAGCTACTTCAGAAGGAAAAGCAGATCGTGTCAGGAAGTCTGCTGTTGTAACTTTAACATATTTCCAGGCTTTTTCTTTTTCAAGATTCTGTCGATGTGATTGGAGTATTTTGGCATGGGGAGGGAGTCAGGAAAGAAGGTAGTGACAGGTGCCTAGGTTATGATGGATTCTGGACTATGCTTTTATGGGTCATTTCACTGGATGGAATATAGTTATCCCTAGACATGAAAGCAGAGAAATGCAGAGTGCAAATTTTTCAGAATGTGCAATTATAAAATAAGAGTAAGGTTGGATTAAATTCAGTTAGCAATAAAAAAATAAAACAACTTTGCTAGAGTTGAGCACACAAACACCACACAACCTTCTGTTTCTCTAGTGTTTAGAAGCTGTTTATTTGAAATCATTTTATGCCCAAGGTTAAGATTTCATTTAATGACAACAAAATGTAGAAAATGCAAACTCTGGCTACAGGAGATTTGAGGATAAACTTCACTGCAAGAGACATTTTTTTTTTCCACACTTCACAGTGGCTAACCAGCACTGCTTACTTTCCTTTCAGTTCTTTATAGAATATGCTGTGATGGATCTTGTCATACCTACTTAAGCAGTAGCACAGCAAAGCAGTGATTCAATAATTATTAAAATTGCATAGAATACTGTTCTATGACTGCTACTGTGTATATCTTATCCAAGAGTGTGTATAAAATATGGATATTATAGTCCATAAATATTTATCCAAGGGAAAAATCCTGACAATATAAACCTTTTTAATCTAGCAGTCATGCAATATTCCTGTAAAAATACAGATACTCTGGGTTGGTTTTTTTTTTGTTTCCTTTTTGTTGTTAATAGAAGTGGTAATTAATCATTAGAATAATTTGTCCAGGGGATGTTCTGGCTTCTCTGTCACTTGGAGTTTTAAAGTCAACATTAAAATGTCAGCTCTAATGAAATGTTTCTCATTGTAATAAACAGGAAGTTTGCCTAGAAAACCCTGTTTCTTTTTTTTTGACATTGTCACATCTGGCTTTGTGGTGTCAGCCAGTGCAAGCTTCTACGAACTCAAGAGATCCTTGAAAAGAGTTAAAGCTATGGACTAGAGTTCCTCTGAGATAAAGACTGGATGAAGTACTGGGCAACATGTTTTAGTTGACCCTTCTCTGAGTGATGGGGTTGGACTAGACAATTGCCAGAGATCCCTTCTCACCTCAGCTATTCTGTGGTTTTGTAGTACAGTCTGTTTTTTCCAAGCTGAAGCAATCTTTTAATTTTTGGGGGACCATCAGACCTCTCCCCATCCTCAAACTAAGTACAACTGGTGATGCAGTAAAGGTCTTTGTCTAAGAAGGACCCTCATAGTCTTCACAAACGCTCACTGTTTTCCAGACTTCAGTTTGACAGCCATGGTAATAGCTTATAAATGGGCAGGCAAAATACACTTTCTGTCTGTCTGAGAGTTTCTGTCACTTAACTCACTGTTTAGACTTTATTAGTTACTAAATAATGTAACTTCCCCTTCACCCTCAATAAGTAGGTAGACGCAGGAAGAAACCTGATAGTAAAATGGTGGAACGGCAGAGAAGAAGAGGAGGCAATAATAGTGGCTCCATCCAGATATGACAGAAACTTGATAGAGGTCTTATCTGGTCTACTGATACTGCTTTGGTCAGTTTGTGGATTTGGGTACTATTGACCAGAGGCAGTAATTTTGTCTACAGGGAGCTGCATGGTTCTTGGAAGTGATAGAGTTGTGTAGAACCTGTCACCAAGCTCTCAGGCTGCTGTGTGGTGTTGTATCTCCCTTCGAGAGAGGAGACTGGTGTAGTGTTCAGTGAGTGTTACAGCTGCAGATAGCAACATATGGTCCAGGTGATTCATGTTTAAACATATTGGAAGGCTCCCTGAGGCCAAAATGCGGAGGACCTCATGCCTAACTACTCTCCAGAGCACTTGGCTGCCTTGCTGGAGTGGGATTCCCAGCATGCAGCTGGAAGCCATTTGTTTCCCATGGCAGCTATCTAGGGTCTTAAAATGGAACTGAATTTAATTCTGCAGTGGTTTACTGAAAATGGTCTCCAATGATATATTGGTTTCACAGAATTTCCTTTTCGTGTTTGTCTCTCAGGTGACAGTTCTTCTAGATTTTCTAGGCTCCTTAAATAAGATATATCTTCCCTATAATTCGCTGTCCCCTAAAAAGAGATAGGAACAGGCATATGCTTGACGCAATACTTTTTATGCCTCAGGTATCGTTACCAGGCAACCGTCCCATGCAGCTTTGGCAGAACACAAACTTCTTCAGCCACTAACCCTTCAAATGCTTCAACCAAAATATGCCAGTAGAAAACATCAGAGATCTCAGTGAGGCAATGCAGTAACAAAGACTGTCAAAATCAACAAATGATTAAGGGCAAATACAATACATTATCACTGTAGTTGCTATGCACATTTTCAAAAATATTGCACAGATGAATGATACTTACTTGCACGTGAAGGTTAATTATATCTATTGCTAAGGGGAAGCATTCCAACCTCTCAGGCTACCAGTAATCTAAATATTTTAGTTATGGTAAATTCAGTGCACTCTATATGCAATTGGAAAAATATTTATGGCTTACATCACTAACTAGCATAAAGGGAGAGATGAGACTTGACAGGTCCCCAACCAAATTCTCTCCCATCAACCACTAAAGGTAGTCATTTGTGTCAGCACAAAGCTGGGTATAAAATTATATTACCTTACAGTGCCATTCCTGAAAATTCTTCCTTTTCACGGGCAGTAGAATAAAATCTCTGTACTTTGCTCAGCTTCCAGATTTGTGTCTGTTAGCCTTTTTGTAGTCTGTGCTGCTAAGTGGGTAAGCAAAGGTGAAGGATCAACAGATGTAACTCATTGCAATTCATCTGGCTACAGTTAACTGACATCTGCTGGGGACTCGTTGTAGGGTATGCTCATATTTGCCCAGTGGATTAAAAGTAGCAAAAACCAAAGTAGATGTAGAAACAAATCACAAGCCATGTGTATAGATACAGTAACATTCCTACTGGAGGACATGAGCATCAGCCAAAATATGTTAGCCAAGTAAAAGTTTCAGAACGGGTTTCCACTCCCTGAAAAGAGGCAATTTCAATCTAATCAGCCTTCCCTTTGTTTCTCTGCTGGTCGAAGGACTTGACATTCTACAGGAGCACAGCTTGGTTCCTCACATGAAAAGGTCTTCTAGTTCATCAAACCTCCTCTTAGTCCATAAATAGAAACAGGAGTAAGAGACCTTTAAAAATGTGAACATAACTATATGTAATTTTATTAATCAGGTTAAAAAACCAAGTGGTGGAATCCAGCAGATGAAGCTACTGGTACACAAGGTCATATATTTGCTCAATATTGGTGTCTGGTTTGCAAATGTAAATGTTATGAAGTGCATCTATAAATTATAGCGTGCAGAATTGTGCATATAAAGAGGCCAAGTTTATCCTTTCAAATGCAAATAAATGTCCAAAAGCCAAGAACAACAGTGCCCAAGGTCCATTAGACAGCTATGTGATTGAATATGTTTGACAGCTCCAGCCCCTCAGATGCTATAGATGCAGTATTCAAAGGTGTTTGAAGACTTCATAGCACATTGAAAAAGCCAGAAGATTAACACTGACCAAATGAATGACTCAAAAGCACGATTTTCTGTTTTGCTTTGTTTTCTTAAAGCTGATTCTGGGTAAAAAGTTCCTAAGGAATGATACTAGACTGCAAAATGAACAAGTTCTCAAAAAGAAAAACATTTTAAATATGTTTATAAATTTTGCCCCTTATGTTTTATGGGGAGAAAGAATCATTAAGTAACTAATTCTATTTTGATCTTTCACATAAAATTTCTTTGAATAGCCTTTCAGCAAGTCCAAAAGGGCAGCAAAAAAACACTGCATGTTATTTCCTTCAGCATGTTTATGGTTATAGGGCCTGTCTCCTGTCATCATGTATCATGTCTTAATGTGTGATTTTTGCTGGGTTTCTGGTCCCTGACTTTTTGAGACTTCATTGTACCACTTTTTATTGTCTGTTAATAAACACTTACAATGAAATCACTGAAACTGTACAAATAAGAATGATTCAAATTGTCCTGCTTTTTTAGCATCCTACAATAGCAGATTCACATAATGATAAATATATTGATGAAAATATTTCTTGAAACTTTCTGCAGCACTTTTGATCTATACCTGACATATGTGTTCCCATTTTTTATTTAAAATCTTGCACATTTATGAATCTCTTTTCCTGGTAATATGCCAGGGTGCCCTGTTGCCAAGACAAATAAAATGAATGACCAAATTGTCTAATTCTTTTCCATTTCCTTCTAGTATAAAAGAGATCATTACAGTCTGGCTTGCTGACATAACAGGGCTATAGAATCTGTCTCCAAATTCTAATCTGAATGTATTATTTTAAATATGATTCTTCATGCAGAATACATGCTTCTAAGAGCTCTTCTGTGACATTAAAATTAATATAAAATGTTATTTAAAAGGTGGACCACTGACAAATTTAGTGTTTCTTTGAAGAATTATCTTGTTATAAAATGATTTATGGTAGCACTGATGTCTGCTAATCTGGACACTGTGCTGTTCCTGCTCATTATTGCAAACAGGGCCATAAAACTCAGCTAATAAAATGTGCTACTGCACAGAAGAAATAATGTAAAAGTCCAGTTTTTACTTCTTTTCTGTGTGTCTGTCAATCCTAAAACTACACAGCATGCTTGTTTATCTTTGCTGTTATTTTTTTCTTTTTAAAAGTCATTTGTTTTCTCCAAGCTTAGGTGAAATAACTTTTTTTTCACCTTAGTTTTTACTGATCCAGTTGTAATATACAATCATTAATTACATGTTGTGGCTGTATTTCAAAATAAAGTTTTGAGACCCAATAAAAATCCTTCTGAATATAAAGGGAACATGATTAGAATATCATGTTCCAGTTTCTGAACCATTTACATATTGGTAATTTTAATCTTATGAGTTTACTTGGTACCTGTATGACTTTATCTTTGCATAGCATAGGGTGCATATGTGTGGAGATTACCTTTATCCTGCAGTATCTGAATTAATCTTTTTCCCAACAACTGCCAGTAAAGTGAAAAAAAAAAAAAAAAAAAAGGCCTCATGTGCTGTCTAGGTGAAGAAATTTCACAGGTAAATAAAATTTTTCCTGTGTTTAGTGTACAGAAAGTGCTAAGATTATTTCAGTATTCAGAGATCCTAATCAAATTAGGTCTTTGTTATACTGTCGCATAAACACATGCAAATTACTAATCAGAAATTATTTTAAAATTGAAAACATTTTTCTATTTACATGTTATGGGAAAGGGATTTAAATTTTTTTTTGGTACAATTTTTGTCAAAACTATGTGCAGCCACATTACATATAGATAAAGGCTTTGATCAGAGTAACTAGGATATGCTTACAGAGCTTCTTTCAGTTGAAGTCAGGTAAGGGAGTCCAACAATAGTGTGGTAGCTTTTCCCACTGATGAAGACACAACTTATATCAGTCTTCAAGTTTACTTGTTAAACTATCTACTTAATAGTCTTTCTTCTGGGAAGTAAATGCAGAAAAGAACCAATCACCATGGAATGTCAGTGTCCACTCAGCACTCTTTTGACATACATCATTTAAGCTGTTGTTGTGAACAATGGAAAGGTAATTTGATATATTACTTTCTGTTTCTTTTTGGGATGCATGCTTTACAGATTGTCAAGTATAAAAAAGATATGACATGTGCAATAACCTTTCTTTTATTTGTGAATAAAAAATGTTCTATAATAAAAGAGACTGGCAGAGTTCTATCAGCCAGCACACTTTCACAGGTAACTTGGTTGATTTAAAAAAAAGAAGTGGAGGAGGAAAATAATGTCAGTTTGTCTTTGAAACCATGAATATGCAGGGTCTCATGCCAATTTATTTATTTATTTATTACAATTACAAGCAACAATACATCAGTTAATAAATTAGTTATCCAAATCTATTTTAGACGTTTTCTTAATTTTTGAGCTTTCTCTGACGTGCTCAACTCTATAAATTCCGTTAAAATGTGGTTAACTCTGAAGTTATCAATCAGCCATCAAAAAAACCAAAACAAACTTCCTAGAGAGTGCCATGTCCAGAGAGTCTGTGTTCTGCATAGCTTTCAACTTCCAGCAAAACTCAGATAAAGATAAAATATGTTTGTCACTTTAAACAATGAGGAAAGTTTATTTATTTTTTAAGCACTCATTTCTATACTGTCTTGTTTCACCAAAGGAGATTTATCAACATCTGATTACCTGCTTTTGCAGAATTCTTATTTAATGGTAATGATAATGTTACTAAAGCTAATAATACTAATGTTTTAGAGGCTTCTTACCTGTGTATTTGATGGGGAAATCAACCTCCTCTGTCTTATTATGAATTAATGTGGAGATGGGAACTCTTGACATAATGAAGATGAACCTCTGGAGAAGAATTAACCTCTATGAACACTCTGATACTTGACTTTCTACATTATATCAAATCACTAATCATGGGAATCCTGTAGATTGAGACTTCTTATTAATTAACTGTTTCTTTCTCCTCTTTCTGTTAATCTTCTTGCTCTCTTGGTTTTCTTTCTATTACTACTCTTAGTCTTTAAATACTCACACAGGAGAATTACTGATGAGTAATAATAAACAGAAGTGCCATGCATCTCTGCAAGTTCTTTACCTTTCTAAAAGATTTTTTTTCCCCATTCTTGAAAACACAGTTCGTGAATCTTTTTAGGTATGATAAATGGCTATGATAAGTGCTTGCTAGTTTCTCAAGATATACACTTAAAAACAATTATCATTGGTGAAAAAAGACAAGCGCTTTGATGCATAAGTGTTAAAATGGGAAAAATATCAACCTGTGCTGTATTCTCTAAATGAAAAACATCTAACTTCATGATTGCTTAAAGAACCCATAATGCCATATGAAGTTTCAGTGACACAAAGTTAACAGAAACATCCAAATGGATTTTGCAACAGGCTCATCATCCTTTGTATTGTTATCAAACAAAGCATTTCATATGAAAACATGAGCATATATAATTACAGGAGCACCTTAAGCACTCTGACTCACTAGTGTCTCAAAGAAGAAGTATGGTTCAATGGGTATGACATTAAATTTATTATTATGAGAAGCAGGTAATTTTCTCAGCTTTGATTACAGTGAATTTTAGACACTTCATGTTTGAGGTTATTCATTTGTAAAATTGGTCTGATAATGCCTGTCCTCACTCACATATCTATGATGGAGCACTTCTAAATATGGTATCTTCAAATACTGGGCAGAGTATCAATTTGTTGGAAAAAGGAAGAATTCTAAGAAGGAGAACAATACTGAAGCAGACATAATATAGGCAATACTTAATGTAAAATTAATCTTCCAATTGGAAGTACTTCTAACTGTCATGATCTCAGGTTTTTCAGCATTTGTTACTCCTTAAAATAATTTAATTTCCTAATAAAAATTGAGGGGAATGTAGCAATTCTCTTATGTCTGCTACACATTCTTCTCTACTGGGACATGACCAGATTCTAACAATCTCTGCAGAAGTGACCAGTCATACACAGCATAGCAAAAAATAAAACAGCAAAGTGGTTGCAAGAAGGATATAAACTAGCAGTAAAAATGAAAAATGAGAAAATAGACAGTACTGACAAGAGTAATTGTCAAGACAGTGCATGCACGGATGGTTCAGAGTATATAGAGGCCATACTGGCTTAATATTTTATTATCTGCCTTGAAACAGAAAGATGGTTTCATTGATGAAACTATGATTTCTTCCTACTTGTTACTGAATTAAAAGTTGTTTGGCTGAAATTAATTTACATTATGTATTATAAATCATAGGGCCATCACTTATAGTCAATATCACAAACAGGTAGTAGCTGATTGCCAGCTGTAATACTAACTACATATTTTCTTCCAAAGAAATGTTTCTCTTTACAGGCCTATGTACCATGCTTTAAGTCATTAAAACCCTTAGATCAATCCTCTGACCTGCTGTCTTGTTTAGGGATGAATTGTGTCAGCTGTCTTTGATCAGAGCAGATGGACACAGTGCAGCGAAAAGATACTGGACTGTGACATTTAAGCAAATGATTTATTTGAACTCCCAGATTTAAACGTAAGGCCCAAGCAAACCATCTATTTGAAGTCTAATACACCACTAATGAAGGCTTTTATGGATGCAGTGACATGGATGCACTATTACAACTTAAAAGCAAGAATACACTATAATGAATTAGAAAGCGTGTTAAATATTATACATGTGTTAATTAATTACCCAAGTTTGCAAACTTACAGCATGCTAAATATTCACTTACCCCTCTAGGTAAGGGCTCTTAATCTTAGAAAAGTCACCTTGGCCAATGTCCTGACCAAGGAGGAACGGTCTCCGTACAGGTGAGTGTTGGAGAGGTGACTCCCAAAATCTAAGCTAAATCTTAGCACTTTTATCCCCTGGTTTACGTGACTGATTATACAGTCTGAATACACAAGGTTGTGTCGGAAACCCTTCAGGTGGTTGCGGCAAAACTATGCCCAATTGGATTATGCCAGCTGGAGACATAAAAATTGTCTTGTCAGCTGAAACCACCACTGCAGCCCTGCAGGTTCTCCTCTTACTTTCTCAGGAAGCCGAATAGTGGTTTGAATTGAGACTCGGGACATACCGTTTGTTGAGGAACTGCAAGGCTCAGCTCAGGTTTCAGTTCTTTGTGTGGTGCAGCATTGCCCTGTTAGGCCTGGGAACTATGGACAACTCAAGGCTGAGTCATCTACACAGCTCCCTGTGTGTCTTTCTGCATAGACAGGGCCATAGATAGGCAAATCAAGGCTGAGTCGCCTGCACACACACAACCTTCCTCCACCCCACAGTGAGTTGCCTGCATGCACCAGATGACACTGAAACTTGCCCATGAACTCTGAGTGAGAAAATCCATGCACACAGCTTGTCTATTGGGACTTCCATGTGGGAGAGAATAACTCTCCTAAACCATGCATAAAATCGTACACGTTCACCATGGCAAGAAATTTTCCCCTAAAAATAATCTCTAAAGATCACCAGGGCAGGAAGAAGAGTCACTTAGTTAGCAATCCCTGAGATTCAAAATAACTATTTGCTGGTTAAGATTCTTCAGTTAGGTTACTGCTTGGAAATTAGAATGGAAAATAAAAACTGATCTACTGTCCCTCCTATGAAATATATCACTGCCTTTTTGGAAAACTTGACCATAACTGAATTCCTTTAAATGCAAAAGCAACACTCCATCTTATGTAGCCTTCAGGCAAGTACTGTGTTTGATCTTAGAAGTGCTTCAAGGACAGCAAAAGGGTTTTTCGTACCTATCTTGGTGTATTTCAGATCTAAGCTGAAGGGAATAACCCTTAAGGGTAAAGCAGCAGACAGCTGCATGCCTACTGAGGTCCTGACACCTCTGCAAAGGTGACCAATTAATACCTATTACATGATACACATCTCAAACCCAAAGACTGAGAAACATCAGCTCATTTTCTGTAGGTAATCAAATATTCAAGAGCAGATACTAAACTTATCTCTGAAGCAGAACAGATCCTCAGTTAGAAAGTCATTGGCAGCAGATGCCTTTGTCACCTAGTGAAGGGAAACACACCACGAGTTTTGGGTGCAGGGACCCCCAGGACTCCTGGTTCACCACTGCACACAGTGGTGCTGCAGAGCCAGGCCACAGCAGCACCTTAGCACAGTGGCACATCGGTGAGCAGGCACGATGGAGCACAACCTGCTCCCTGCTAGGAAGCCCCTCCTTTGTGCACCATGTGTGAGGGACTGATACGGTTATATTACACTTCACAGCTTCCCAAACATAATTCCTCCCTGGGGTTCTGGGGACGAAAAGAAAGAAGCTAAAATGAACGGAATGATTGCATGATAATGAAATATGCAACGCCAGAGGTACCTTGGAAAGATATGAAGTGCTTTGATTCTTTTTTTCTAAAGATGAAAGAAACAGAAGTTCAATATAACCAATAATTTAGTGTAAATGACTTTCCAATTGTTTTAGTTTCACTCAGCTCAACATGATAGTTATTTTCCTCCCCTTCCTGTTGGATGTTTCAGCTATTTTCAGGAGATAAAAGATGTTTCACTCCAAAGAAATAGAAGCTTTTTTGCTATTATTATTTTGAACAGCAGATAAGAGAACTCCATGAAAATAACTCCAGAGCTAGACTACCTTGAAATCTGTGTGACAGAAGTAATGAAATGACTTTATCAATAAGTCTTCATAAATCACAGTGTCTGTCCACTGCTAGTTTGAGAAAAAACAGATATAACAATTAACATTTTAAGAAGTCTGTTTCCTCCTTACACTTTAAGGAGTTCTAGGGAAGCATATTGCAAGGGCAAGGATTTTAGCTCTGGTTATAATCTGGATTTTTGCAGTGCTGCATTACACTTAGAGGTGGTGGAAGTTATTGCTTAGGACTCTGTACAAATACATAATTGTTCTGTCTATCTTTCTTTAAGGGTTGTTGCTATTTTTGTTGCTGTGCAAAAAGATAAACTGCAAAAAGATAAAACTTAGAAGGAAGAAATTTTAAAAGAAAACCCCAATGGGTTAAATATCTATAATTTTGGAAAGTGACAATTTAATGAAAACCAGTTTATATTTAGAGACTGTAACAATACTTGTGCACAAACTTTATAGAAGTTATGGGCACATAAAGGATGAATATCTGTCTTTGTATTTTGAAATATGCCATTGCCAGTGACTTGAAGACATCCTCCATTAGGTAAAGCAGAAAAATATAACTAACCACTAAGAAAAAACATGTACCTATGAACTTTTAATATGACAAAAAAACCATCTCCTAATACTTCATGTAAATAAAATGAAACACATCAGAAATCAACCAGGAAATATTTCTGTCCAGTGTTTTTGTAGCCTTCAAGATATTCCATTGCTTCATTTTCTAAAAACTTTTTTGGTGTTAAAGTTCACTTTTTGAGAGTGTGATACATCTAAAGAGAAGCTTTTAGATGCTGTCTGTCAGAAGGAACTGTTACTTTGCTGAGTCTAAGTGACAGTCATGTCATTTGAATTCACAAAGAAAATGTGCCCAGGCTTGGAAAGAAACTGACCAGATGTGACAATAGGGCTCCAGGTGAAGAGTGCAGTGACTGAGGTCTGAACAACACATGGATTCCATCAAGTGGTCTGAGAGGTCTTTGGAAGGAGTTCAGTTGCATTTGGAAGCATCAGTTCAAGAAAAGCTCTATTGGCTGGTTCACTGCAGGCAGCACGCCGGGGAGCATGTGGAGAGGCAGGCACTGATGCTTGTGAGCATGATAGCGGGAAGTGAGGAGAAAGGCTTTTTAATGCTAAACAGAATTGTGTGCAATGGAAAATGAAGGTGCTGTATTATGATGCATGTAGGTTAGTGTGAGGGTATAGGGATGTGTAACCTGAGGAAACAGCCTCTACAAGTAAAGTGAGGACTGTGTAGATGCACTAAAGATGCTGGCAGAAGCAGGCAGTGACCAAAGTGTCACTTTGGTGATGAACAAAAACACGTCTCACTCAGAAAAAGTACTTACTGGACACTATTTAATGGTGTAGATAGTTGGATGTGTTTCTTGTTGGTACAATATAACAGACTGTTGCATGACAATTTTCTATGCATAAAGAGGAATATATATTCCTTTATTCCAAACAGGAAATTCCCTTATGGGTTATAAAATGAAGAGCACAGTGAAGAGGCTGAGTACTTGTTTTCCAGCAGTAGGGTAAATAGCCATAATAAACCCTTCTACTGTTAATTCTTCCAACAGACTTCTTTAAGGATCCCAAACACTGAAAATGTAAATAGGAGTGAGAGCACTTACGTCTTGTTTGGAGGATGTACACAAAAAAAAACCCAAACCCCAAAACAAACAAATAAACAAACAAACAAAATTCAGATAAAAAGAATTTAATACTTTTTTCAAACAGCAAACAAGATAGCATGCAGAGTGGTTTCCTTAGCAACTGCAACATGTAAACACCTCTCAGTTGATAACTGAAAAGCAATGATCCGCTCCTTACACTGTGTGGTGGGCATGAGTTGAGTCTGTTAGTTTAAATTGAAGATTGAACATGTCATGCAGGTATTTCAGGGATAAAACTAAAAACTGGACTTGGCAGAGAAATGATGAACTTAAAGCTAAGTACCTGTCATGTGTGCAGCATTGGAGCAAGAAGCCAGGCCTCGGAATCTCAGCTGAATGAACTGCAAAAATCAGGGCATGATGGAGTAAAGTTCAATTCATTTGGATGTATTCCCCAGAGCAATTAGAATTTGATATAGGTTGTGTTAGAACAAGTGTTAGAACTTGAGAATAGCATGAAATCATGATAAAGTTCTAGCCAGAAATAGATCTATATTTAGTTCCCAAATGAAAAATTGCATCAGAAAACAGGCAAGGAGGTGGAGTTTCTTGAACTGAACTTGTCCCTTGCCTGCCAGAAGGTAGCATGAACTGGACCCAGAGAGGCTCCTGACAGTGAACACACCCAGCCTGCTGACCCATCTCTGAAAGGCAGAAACCAGGTAAAGTTTCTGAGTTTCAGAGAATAATGGAGGAAGAAAAAGAGGGGATAAATGCTAAGAGCTGCTGTTTGCAAAGATAGCAGTGAAATCTCCCTAGCATTCGTTTTCAGAACGTTGTAAAATTATCGGGGAAACTAAAATCATACAGAAACAGGAGCTTCAGGCATTACTTGAGGAACATGGAAGAACAGGATGTAACTGCATTTCATGAATTCAGGAACAATGTCAGTATAGGTCATAAATCACAGTTAAAATGTTAGAAACATAAATGGGTGGTTTGGCAATAGCCGGGTTTAAGACTTTGGTCTTGATTTTAATATTGGAATTGGCACATTTGCTATCAGAAGTCAGAAAAAAACCCTACTACAGTGAACTTGCACTGGTCTGCTTGCATCTCTCTAAAAAACTGTAAGGACAGTGGAGTTCTGTTCCTGCAGGATCTTTTCTTCATGATCTTCCTGTGACAGATAAGGAAGACTTTGGAGACAAGAAAAATTTTCATTACAGGTAAGGTACTTTATGCACTTCTGAGGCACAAAAACAAAGACTAAATTATGCTTTTACAAGCACAGGAAGCTCAAGTTAACTCTGAGAATGACTGTTCACTGCAGGAATTCAGGAAATAATAAAAAAATGTTTTCTAGGAAGGCAACAAGCAGGATTCTATGTGTAGCATCAAGGTACAGTAATAAAAGCATGGAAAATGAAAAGTTATTTCCTTAGGCCAGCTGGCCACAAACTGTAAGTGTTGGATATGACTTATATAGGTGTTATGCCAAAACCAGCACCCAACAGCCATGCCAATGTGCTTCAGAGACCTAGAAAGATCAGCAATTTGGCTATATATAGGAAAAAAAAAAAAAAAAATCAAATGTACTTAGTTGTAACTGACGCCTATTTTCCATAGCCAGAAGTGCTGCATGTAATAGCAACCTCTGCTATGAAAACATCTAAAATCCAGTGAACCATACCTGCTACTTACAGATTGCAAAACTCTGTGTAACACTGGAGATCTACTGTCTATCACCCAGCGTTGTTTGAGCCAGGAGAGTGTTTTGGGAAAACATTGACAGGAGCTCTGGTCAAAACTGAGACAAGACATTGTAATGAAAATGTCCTGTTTCCGCATAAATTAGTTCTGCGGACAGTGCCAAAGGCATTGCTTTTAAAATGCCAGCTGTAGCATAGATTTAATTACAAAGACCTGGGTTACCAAGAGTGCTGGAGCATGAACAAGTAGGAAATAAAATCTCTAAATACTGAAAAAATGATAATAAACATTCCTGCAAAAGTCAGGCAGTGCTGGTACACCATCACAGAGGAAGTATAGGGTGGAGAACATAGTGTTACTTGCAATCTATTTAGCAGAGATCAAAGAGGAAGATAGTGAAGAATTGTGTTGCTCAATTGCCATCAGATGGAGATTTGCAAAGGTTACAAGATGAGGCTTCTATGTCTGATAGGAGGGATTACTGCTTTTGTTTGCTTGAGGAGGAAGAAAAGGTGATATGAGGAAATGATCAAGAAGAATTAAAAAGCTACTTCTGGGAATTGTTTTCATAGTTGCATTAAAAAATCAGAAAAAAAACCCCTAAAAACTCACTTCATCATGAATAACACCAGCCAAAGAGAATTTTCCAACTCACATTAAAGCTACACTTTTTATTGCAGTTTTTGGGATTTTTTTTTTCAGTCTAGTTTTTATTCTCTGTATCTGCAAGCACACATATCCATTGTCTATAATACATTCTGAATTCTTTTGCCAGTTTAAATCAGATTTGCCAAGGGAATACAAGTTTCATATGTGATGCATTCGTATGACAGAGTGAAAACAGGCAGACAGTTATGAATGTATTAATAAGTCCTGCAGAAAAGACTGCAGGTTCTCTCTAGCTCAAGACATTCTTTCTTGTTGTTTCCCTAATCTTTTGGACTTTTCCAGAGATTTTCTTGAAAATAAACCTTTTGTAAGCCTTCCAATTAAAAATGGCCAGACATCTCACCAGGTTTTTTTGAAGGTCAAATATGTAAATATTTTAGTCAAGAAATTATCCTACGTTCAATACATTGGTCAAGGGATAACTGAATTCTGACTATTACTGAGAAAGGAAATATTTTCCATTGAGACATTCTGAAAAATGTTTTTATTTTCCTCTTGCATTGACCTCCAGTAGCTTGTACTTCTCCATGGCTCTCCCTCTTCCTCTTCCTATTGTACACTGCTGGCCTAAATACAATTTCCAAATACAATTTTTTTAGGTTTGGGTTATAGGACCAGTGAAGGACACTAGCTCCCTCTGAAAGGGTCAATTTATCATCTAATAAAGGACCATATATTACAAATGGAACTATACATTTTCCATGAAGAAAATGTGACCATACAGGAAAAGCCATAAATTCCTGACACGAATTTGTTGATATCTCTCCAAAACACGCTGGTTTGGCTTTTTACTTTAAAACCCATACAATTTAAACTGCTTTGTGAAACCCATAAAATGTTTTGTTCAGATTAAATTCCCCAAAATATCTGTTCAACACTTCAGTCCTCAGCATTACCAACAGACTACAGTATATATACAGTTTTCATGGGACACTTATCAAGGAGAGAACATTCTTCCCTTGAAGTCAGCAGACAGCAGGCTACTATGTGGACATTGTCTTGAAATATTCTGCTAGATTTCATATGCCCTTCCTATCATCAGATCAAAATGAGGAATTGTGACATTTCAGGGGTTTGTGTTTTATATAAACTCTGCAGTTGTCTTTCTGAGATGTGAAGCTGTGGATGTAGTTTCAAATTCATGATCAGTGGATATTGAGATTGCGTTAAGGAACACAGCAGCTAGAACATAGTTTTCACTATCTTTTCAGCTTTCTTTTTTTTTAACTAATATTAAAAAAAAAAAAAAGAAACAAAACCCAAAAGAACAACAAAACCCCAAATATTCTGAGAGGAACAATAGATACAAAATGCTTCAAGCCATGCTGGGACAACTTATCTACAGTCCCAAATAGCATCTGATAGGTGAAAAGGGATACAAAACCTTAAAAATCAGAGTGGCACTTCAGTGCCACTGAACCTGCTGAATTTTCAGTGTCACAGTACCTGTTGAATTTTAAGCTCTTATGAAGCTGTATGGCATTATAGTACTATTCCCTGCTATTCTGGTTTGAAAGAAAGGATGAGAAATTATTATGAGTGTTCAGACATGGATGGGAATATGGCAGTAACATTTTTCTTTAGAAGATTTGGTATATACATTTGTCCCTGGCTTTTTTGTTTGAGACTTTTTGGTTTGGGTTTGATTGCTGCTTTTTTTTTGGTGTTTTTTTGTTCTGTGTTTTTGTTTTGGTTTTGGTTTTGGTGCTTTTTGGTTTTGTTTAGGCTGTGTTTGTTTTGGGGTTTATTTGTTTGTTTGTTATTCAGTTTGGTTTGGGTTTTTTTTGTTTTGGGGCTTTGTGTGTGTGGTTTTTTTGTTTGCTTTTGTTTTGTGTGGATTTTTTTGTTTGTTTCATTTGGCCGGTTGATTTTTTCTGTGTGTGTTTTGAAGGGGACAGGGAATAAGCATTGTTTTTGTACTTGAAAATATGGCCTTTAATATACCATTCACAGAAAACTCTTAGTCCTTTGAAGAACATCTCTGCTTTTCCCTTGTATCTGAGTGAATTTCAGCTGCTCAGTAGACAGACTTGGAATGGATTATTCATGTCTTCTTTTTCAGGTTTTTATTACTAGATGAATGCCAAATTTTAGGGACCAGAATGGCGATGACAGCAGAGAAATAGTGGTTGATGAAGGGTTATTACAAAAAATGTTATTAAATTAACATTATGCTAAATTCTCGATGAAAATTAAATTGTAGAGATGATTTTCTTTGAACGAATGTAAAAGAAATATAATCAGAGATCATATGTATAGTGAAAATTACTA
Organism: Todiramphus chloris collaris; assembly: GCA_025345505.1. NCBI lineage: Eukaryota > Metazoa > Chordata > Aves > Coraciiformes > Alcedinidae > Todiramphus > Todiramphus chloris. The sequence goes on along the minus strand of JANVCC010000130.1, from coordinate 9,903,878 downwards.
AATGAGACTTGTTACTCACAAAAAGCACTTGCTCAAGCATACATTAACTTCCCTAATTATTTAACATATCCTTTATAAATGCAAATATTCACAAACTTTAAATAATTCTTGCAATTAATAATGCTTTAACAGTGAGAGAAACAGAATAATACTGTGAATATTTGCCTTCTTTACCTGTAGCTGAGGATATTTATCCTCATGATTTCTAAGTGCAGTTAAGGTTTTCAAACTTCTGTTTTGCCAATAGGCTCTGATCTTCCATCACCTATGTCTATAGCTTTAAAATTCTTGATTCTTACTGATAGCAACTACCTGTGGTAGCAGAGAGATCAGCATGGATTACACAAAATCTCAATTTCTTGCTTAGTTTTTCATTACTACAGTGTACTCCATACTGCTATGAAAATGCTACAGGGAATACCTGCATCAGTGCAATGCTTGCTCATTTAAATCTATGCTAACACCAGTCAGAGCAGTGGCTGTAGTATGTTCTTATCCTGAAAGGATTTTAATCCCAGACACAGAAAAGGAAGTAAAGATCAACTAACAGACCCATGAATTGATGACACTGGTACAAAGAAGGAAATAAAAAAACATGCGTTGTGTATTCTTTCTTGATCAGAAGCTTCCAGAAGATATTTTTCAGTATTCTGAGATGACAACTAGTCATAAGTGTAACATAAAAAAATTAAAGTAGTAACACCCTTTTGAGTGTCCTTTCCATTTAAGATACACCAAACTGATATAGGAAAATCTATTACAGCTGGTTATTGCAGTGTATTTTGTACTATAAGCCAACCTATAACTGGTCAGCATATGAATTACAGTACCATCAATATAAAGGTTACCTTCACAGAACAGGTTATATCCACATTAGAAAGTACTGTGACTCAAAATGAGCAGACCTTTAAAGATGAAACCATTGGTGCTGAGGATGCGGTGAACACACCTCATGTCATTTTTGTGTCAGAGTCTTATAAGATGGGTTCCAGTCTAGTACCTTGGCCTTGACTTGTTGCATTCAATTTTTGGCCCATTAACAGTTTGTGAGAATCTTCCAGTTCAGTTTCATCTGGAAAGAATGAGTTCATCTCATGAGTTCGTGGATTCATCTGAAAATAAAACCCACAGGTCACACAGTCGAAAACTCATCTGGAGATGACCAAGAGAAGAAATTCAAAAGCACTCACAGTTGATCTGATTTAAATTCTAACATAGGCTCCACTCCCCCTGGCTTTACCTTACACCTGGCACTTTCCAATGAAAGACAAAACAGAAACTAAGTTTATAATGATTATGTTAATTCAGTAAATGTACTTCTGTTATGCCATAATCTCTGAAAAAATTCTATAGGAGGATACTGAAGATATTAAACCTGGAAGAAAATATCATATAATTTATAAAGAATGATTTATAGTGGTATGCTGTTTAAAATGCAGTTCTTTCCGAAAAATAATCTATTTAATTGACATGATGAAATTTCATATATTTTTGGGATCAGATCTCTTCAGATTACAGAAACAACCCTGCCCACCCAAACATCTGGACAATGCAACTGAGACTTTTCTCCCTCAGATATAATCGTTACTAATAAAAGTGATGTAGTCCAAACTAGTCTGTAAATAGCATTCTGCACTTAGTTTCCCTTTAGATTTTATCTACAGTGACAACTGGCACAACCCATCAAGAGCAGAGAGATTGTCTAGAAGTTACAGATGAGAATTTAGAAAGCAGTTATTTGATGATGTGCATGAAGGATTCAAGCCTCATTCGCTTCAGCACAGCTGCTCCTACTCTATGAGGCTGCCCTTCATTTTGTCACTGGAGTCAGTAAATCCATACCAAAAACAGGTCTAAAAATACTTTCAGTAGAAGCCATTTGTTGACTTCTACTTTGTATTTTTATTCTGTCCTTATTAGCCATGTATTTTACCTACTGGAAAAGCTATAACTTTTCAGCTTCTCAGCAGCTTTATGAAGGGAAAACAAATATACATGATTTCTGAAGCTGAACCTTTGGTCTTATTTAGTCTACAATCATAAAACTTATATCACGAAATATGTATCTACATTTTAAATCTGATAATTCAAATATAAACTTGAAGAATAAATTGTTTGTGTAATATAGAAAATATTTTCTACATTGTGTTATGATCTTTGGCAAAATTTTAATTATCTTTTTTTCTCAAGTGCAAGTTTGAACTTTCAATTGTACAATTTGGCAAATAGTTAACATGTTTAACTGTTACTGTTACTTACTTAGTTTATACATAGCTTGAGTGCACTAAAATATCATAGGGAAGAAGACATTGATAAACCTTGCTATTGAAAATTTAAAAAAAAAGGGAAAAGGTAAGTTAAATTTTCAGAACTTCTTTTTTTTTTTCCTCAAAAAAAATTTGAGAAAAACAAGTGAAGTATTTCTTTAATATTATTCAGTAAGAAGTTATTGTATAACATATAAAGTTATCAATGCTAGTTTTAAGGATGGTAAGCGGGGGGGAATTAAATTATGAAATGAAAATTAAATCAAGAGACATCTTCCATTAGTATAGAAATATTTCCAGCAATGCTGTTTATACAAAGTATGTCCTTCCTGATAATCATATCATAAAGGAGACAGCTACTTATTGCCTTTTTTATTAAGTTAATTTATTATTGCAGACTCACAGAGAACAGGCTCTTTAAATATGTTACTAAGACAGCAGAGTTAGAGATATATACTATTTAAAAAAAATATTGAAGAATTTCAGAATATGATTGTCTGATACTGCTAATTGACATATCCTGCAAAGGCTCGGTTAAAGCAAAATAGATATTTTTTATCTCCAAACTAAACCATATATTTTTAAGTCAAATCCTTAAAAGCCCAGAATCAGTGCACCAAAATTTTTAAAAAAAATGACAATCATCTCTTCTGAGATCCACCACAGCTCTCCGCAGTCTGTATTTGTATTACATGGAGGCTGAATGTGACCACAGGACAGGGAAATACTGAAGTCTCAGGCTCTCTTTCTGGAGCAGTGAGCCCCAAGAATATGTGGTGTAGATCTTCCCATCGATCTGTCACAAAGACTTCTTGACTTCAGTCATCTTTTACAGATGGGATTTTCAAAGAAGATAGGTTAGGCTAGCTACTTCAATCTTACTGTGATTCATTGGCCCTATGAATCTCTGATTCTCTTGAAAATTCCCATAATACGATGAAATGGTAGACCTTAAAATACCTTTGTAGTTTACACAGCTTTTATTAATTCTTCGAACATGATTAATGATGAAGAATGAGAAACAGTTAAGTAAAATACTGAAAAAAATCAAGTTTTATGATGTATATTAGCCTCCTGTCTATGAGTCAGGAATTTTAAATGACTATGTGTCATGTAGATGGACTTCGGTCATTAAAAAAAAGCATCCAGTTTTTGAATGTCCATAGATGTGTTGCTGTTTATATTGTGGATTCTGGCTCACTGCAGTATCAAAAAAAGTTATTCAGAAAATCCACAGCTATATGTGGATTCAGTGTGGAATTCTGGTATCTCCAGTATCAGTGATTTCAAAACCGATGGTTGGCTTGGGTCTATTTTCTAATGTATAGTGTTAGCAGGCTAAATTCAATCTGTGTAAAAAGTGTAAAAAGTTAAAAGTTTGGAGATGCCTTATCACACGGAAGTTTTTTACATCTCCTATCAGTTGTTCCTATACCATAAGTGTGCTTCCATCCACTGTGTACCAGCTTCCATGAACTCAGGGACTGGTGTTGATGCATTCTTGCTAAGGCTTTGAGACCAGAGATCGGCAAATAGAAGATCACAAGGGAAATATAAGAAAAGATGTTGAAAAAAATGAGCTAGAAAGTAACAAGGTCACATAAAACCAGGCTAGTCTGATATCTATCTCCCTGTTTGAACAGTGTGTATTTTCTAGACAGAAGAAATACAGCAGATCTAGACTATTCATTCAGTATACCTCTAATACATGGATGCAGGAAGTCAGTGAAACTAGAGAACATGAGGATTATTGCACGAGTAGCAAAGCAATCAAGAACAGGCTGAAGGGAAGATGTTTATATTGCATTGAAATAGGAACTGCTGTGCTAGAAGGAAGCTTTAGTACAATTATTGAGTGTTTCTTTTTTTTTTTAATTTTCTTTAATACTTTCACTTGAGAAACTGTTGTAGAAGAGTATACTAATGGCATTTGTTCAAGATACAGCACAGTCAGGAAGAATTAGGTGTCTTAAAGCCAGGCATTAGAGAAATAGGATGAAATTTCATACTGTAACATGAAAACACCTCCATTGAAGAATTAATATTGAAAACTGGGGAGTTACCAGTTAGAAAACACTTTGGAGGCAGAGGTGGATAAGAATGTAGATCAGAAGATGTCTCTGAATTTGCCATCCCTCTGTAAATCCTGCTGTGTTGTGGGACAAAGAAAAGAAGGTATTTCTGTGTCAAGCTGGCACTAGATACCTGGTCGAGATGTCAGTCTTGATGTTCATACTGGCAAATTGAATTTTGGAGTTCTGATTCTCCAAATAAAAAAAAGAAAGGAAAAATATGAATTCATGGCATGGAGTGCAAGGAAAGACTGCTCAACAATTAGGAGGAACTGAAAACCCTTAAGTTTTAATTATCTGAGTGAGTAAATTTCTAAAACTGCATGGTCTAAACACGAAAGAAGGAAAGACTAATATATGTTAACAGTGGTCTGAAGAAAATAGAAGCTAAGTAACTACAAATATAGTTATATTGACAGTTTACAGCTTCTAAGACTCAGAGGACAGAAATATCCTTCCTACAGTGGAATTCTAATTCATTCTAACTGTTAAGTGAGAACTTGGTATATATGTGAAAATATTTCATAATGTTTACCTGTATCAGCAAGGAACATTATTAGAGGACCAGGTAGGTCTGCTTAATTCCATTGCTCATTGAAAAATCAGTCATTTCACTCATTGCTCTGGGACAATTCTGAAGCAGCAAAGTGGTATGTTATGTATACTCAGCAAAAAAGATTTAATTCCCCTGGTGCCCCAGTGCTTGTACAGCACATTCTCTCTATTTTGGTAATATTTTTCAATAATTAAATTTCTCTAATAGCTGCAAGAATTTATAGAACATCTTCATTTCATTAATTTAGCAGCCAGTGTAGAATTTAAAGCAACAAGTGTTCCTAAATTGTTCCCAAAGTGTTCCCAAAGTATTCAGTGGCTTTGCAGATGTTGTGATGGGTAGAACTTCAGTGAATTGAAGAGTATTAGTAACATGCAATTAGTCACATTTGTTTATTCTGATAATACTGGGAAAAAAAATCTGTTTCATCAACATGAAAATTACTTTAGATGATCTTGCATTCTGTCTGTGTAAAGGATCTCATCTTCTATTCTCTTGGCTCATATGTGTCCTTGAGAATTTGAATTCTTTTCCAACTTCTTTCTACCCTCCACTCTGGCTTGCTGTCTTGCAACAGCAGAAATGAATTTCCATCAGCACCTTCCTGACCAAAATGGCAACATATTTCCAGCCACAGTGTTTTTTTGAACGTAATGATATTACTGAAATCTCACCTTGTTTGACTTCTGTAACTAACTCTGGGAGCCTTTCCTCATTGAAGCTGATATTAAGAGTGAGACAGAGAAAACATGGTGATTCAACACGTAAGCAGGCAGAAGTTTTCAGCACACTTTCTCTCAGTCTCTGGACAAGGTTTCCAAGTGATACACAATCAGGAAAGGGAGTTTAATGGGCAGTAAATTGTCTTTTTTCACCTAGTATGTTTTTTACTTTATTCAAGAGGAGAGGTGCTCTCTTTTTTTTCTGCAAATCCCAGACACGGCTTTATGATGCAAAAAAAAAAATGGAAAAGTCACTGATCTGTCTATTCGAGAGTTTTCTTAGTGCAGGCTTATTTAGAAAGCATACCGTAATTATTCATTTGACCTTGTCTGTCAAGTTTAAATGGGTTCAGGGGTAGGAGGCACCGGGTTATCAACTGAAAGTCTCAAGTAGTTGGACACAGAAAGCTTACATACACAATATCCTTTTAAAAAGGCTGCAACAATGAAAGTGAAAGTGCAGATTTGTGTGTTATGTGTCTGTATTTGAACACATGCATGGATCTAGGCTTAGCTGTAATCAAAACCTGTATTCGTATTTAAAGTATGTGCTCTCATTCATTAACTATTAGCTTTAAAATTGTCCATACTTTTCAACATATTGAACATTATTTATTTGATGTGGAAGGCTAAAGAACAGAGTGACAGGATAACTGAAACCAACACTATTTTTTTAACAATAACGATTGGGAGAAGGTCATTAAATTGTGCAATTCCCTGATGCTTTGTTATCTGAATAATTAGCTTGCATAATGAGACTTGAGAAATCCTAAAAATTGCACAAAGTTTGCCAAAACAAGCATGAAGTGTTTCGTTTAACTCAAATACAAAACTATAATATTTCATCATAGTAATTAGAGTTATTTTGTAATATCTGCATATCAGGGTCCTGATTCTTTGTTTATGAATAACATATCTTTAAAGAAAGCACATTATAATCTTGAGATACAAAGACAAAAGTCACCCTGGAAAATCTCATTTTACATGTCAGTCAAATGCAAACAAAGGGGGGACATAATTCCATATTTAGGCTGCCAACAGGCTAAGTTTAAGATGCATAAGATCACATCTATGCTTAATGCAATGAACTATCACTGTTCTTTGAGAAACAGATCACTTGTCCCTTGACCCTCCCTATGGTCCAAAAAAGGCCATCATCTTCTGCTTCATTTAGTCCTTCTCAATCTGTTCCATGTGGAAAAGTCGTATGCAACTGTAGTAGGTCATTTATTGGATACACATTTTCATCTAATGGGTCTGCTGAATGTGTGTCTGATAACGTGGATCACAGGAGACACCATCATCCTGAGCCTGAGAATCACTGCTGATGATTCATGTGCACTATCCCTCCATTATGCTTGGCATATTCCTCTTGGGCCAGGCTAGCATCCTCTCTCTGAGCAGTGACAAGAATATTACAAGGGCCCCAAGAAGGAAGGGTTGTGGCGATTTCCAGGCTCTGTAGTGCTAAGGTACTATGATTGTCAACAACTGTTACCTGGAAGTCCAAAACTGCTAGTTTCCTCTTTTTTCCTCTTGCACTATATAAGACTCAAAGCACTCCAGACATGACTTCTGTTTATGGGTGGAGATTGCTGCCAACCTTCTTCCTGAAGCTGTCCTAGGTGCCCAGCATACAGTAGTTACTCTAGGGTGGTTTGTAGGCTGGCTTCCCAATATCTTCTGATCTTTCTTTCTTGAAGGTATTAATTACTACTTCCACCTCTAATTTCCAGCATGTTTCTGGAATATAATTTGGGATTTGCTATCCTGAGGACTAACTTTCTTCTAAAAGAGTCTGTAGATGCAGAAAATTAGAAACCAACATCACCCAGTAATGTGAGCAGCAAGAGTCATATTTGTCTAAGGCAGAAAAGAGCTTTCTTCGTCCCCACAGGCAAATAAACTATTGAAAAGAAGGGAATTCTTAAAGCCTTCCTAGAAATAACAGGATCCCAGAGGCTGTCTTCCTCAGTGGCTCTGACAACACTGCTTCATGTTAATATGAGAATATTCATTTGCATTACAGCCAGGTAGCAGAGAACACTTCATCAGCACATTACTAAATTTCTCTTCCCTTCTTCCAGCTCAGTGTGGATTGTCCATACATTAACTAGAATGATCCTTGGTTTTATGTTCGTCCTACTGGTCTTTATGCCTACTCACCAGGGAGCATCTCTAGCATAGCATACATAAAATCTTCCTTTTTACTTCCTGCATGTATGGTATGCGACTGCACACACAGTCTCTACAGAGCATTTAGTACTTGAGCTTCCTGCCTCGTGTCAATTCATTAAGATTACTCTAAGATTACTCAGACTCCAGGCAGAGAATGTTACCTAGTCTCCATTTCCTTGTTTATCCATTAAAGCATACAGAGAAAGAAGTGTAGACCTTGTAGAAGGAATATTTGACAGTAAGACTAGCATAATAAAAATTATGGGGCCCTAACCCGATCTGTCTCCCAGTGTCAATTCTCCATTCTAAGCTATGGACTGCCTGACAATGATGTATGTACTCATTAATGCTCTTTTTACAAGAAATAATGATATTAGCCTACCTTCAAAAATGCAAAACAAAAGGGAACCAAAAATGAAGAAAAAATATACTTTATTTAGCCCTGTCTCTGGCTTTCCTTGCTCTTAATCTTGTTGATGGGAGTGCTTCTATCCCTTCCTTTTGTACTGAGACTTTGACCTCCTCTGATGAGCATGTCCAGTGCAATACTAACGAAGTCAGAAGCGCCCCTTAATTATTTATAGGCAGGTTGCCAATTGGCTACACACTCTCGCACCTTTAAGCTCTGTGGAGACTGGGACCTCCTGAGTACTTCTGAGTCAGGGGACAGTTGCATGACTACTGACATGGGGGTAACTACTGAGAGTACCCTTCAGTCTAGTTGCTTACATTGGCTCATAGTCCCACTGAAATCACAGGGGTGCTAGGCAGGAACTGGAGCATACCTTGCCTGCTCAAATTTTAGGAGAAAGATGTTATTGGGTACAAACCTCATAACACACAGCAAAGAGCTTGGTTTGATTCAGTGAAGTATTCTTTTGTGATATAACTTAAAACCTGAATCTGAGACTCTCATATGTGCTAAACAGGGGTTCAAATCTCTTGACCAAGAAGCCTTGAGGGATTTCTTGTATTTTCCTCATTCCAAACAGTCAACAAATACACCAAGCAGAACGATCTTTTTCTCTCAAGATGAAATTCAGAGGTCTAGATAAAAGCCAAGCTCATTAAATGCTGTTTTGATGGTTAAAGAACAAAGATTAGCAGGTAGTTGGCTAGATGTGTGCAAGGTTGTTCTTGATGTTTACTTGCAGTGAACTACTGATGAATATTTTCTTTTGACAACTCTTTCATGCCTTAGTTCAACTGACTGCAAATCAAGTACAGAGAGAAGAGGACTTTTCTTAATTCCTGATTATTTGTAGCATCTGCTTTCTTTGGATATCAGCTTAGTTCTTTTGTCCCTCTGAGACCTATAAAAGATTTTCCTTGATTACAGAATGATAGAACCACAGAACTGCTAAGCAGTTCTCTACTGCATATGCCCTGCTGTCCAGTTGAGTTTCAAAAATCTCCAACATTGGAGACTTCACAAAGTCTCTGGGCAACCTATCCCAGTGTTTGACTACCCTCACAGTGAAGAAGAGCAGTTTTAATGTTTAAAAATAGCTTCCTGAATTATTTGCTCCATCGTCTTCCCAGAGATTGAGGTCAGAGTGACTAGCCTACACTTCCCCAGATCTTCCTTCTTATCCTTCTTGAACATGAGTGACATTTTCTCTCTTCCTGTCATCACAAACCTCCCCTGATCACCACAACCTTTCAAAAACAATAGAAAATTGCCTCACAATGACACTAGACATCTCCCTCCACACTTCTGGGTGCATCCCATGTGGTCCCACGGCCTTACATATGTTCAGCCTGTTTAACTGTTCCCTAACTATAGCTTCCTGCCCCAAGGATAAGTCTTCCTTGCTCAAAACTCCCAGTGCTCTCAGGAATGTGGGTTTTCTGAAGGTAGTTTTTAACAGTGAAGGCTGAGGCAAAGAAAATATTGACTAGATCATCCTTTTCCATTACACCTATCACCATGCCCTATTCAACAGCAGGCTCACTTTACCTCTGTCTTTCTTTTGCTGCTGCAGATGCCCTTCTAATTTCTTTCACAGTCCATAGCAGATTAAGCTTCAGGTGGGCTTTGGCTTCTCAGCATGCTTGGAGAGTTTCTCTATTTCTTCCTGGGTCACCTGTCCCTGCTTTTACATCTTACATACATTTTTGCAGGCATTTCTACAACATTAGCAGGATTTTTTGTCTGTGGGGAATGGATCCTTTCTGAGTTTGGGAGAAGAGATCCTTGAAAATCAACCCATCCTCTTGGACCCCTCTACTCTCCAAACAGTATCCCATGGAATCCCTCCAAGCAGATCCATGAACTGGCCAGAATATGATTATCTGAAGTCCAGAGCTGTGATCCCATTGTTTGCCTTGTTCCTTTCTCTCAGGATCCTGAACTCCACAATTTCATGGCCACTTCATCCAAGGCTTCCCCCAGCCTTCACATCCTCCACTGGTTCTTCCTTGTTTGCAAGTATAAGGTTCAGCAGAAAGCCTCATCTTGTCAGACAGCCAACAGCCTAAAGGCTCAGCAAAGTGCAGAACTTCCTAGCAGCCACAGAGAGGTCTTGCAAGATCATGTGGTGAATATGATCAGAATTCACAAATTGTTTCAATAAGAAAAAAATTTCTTTATTGAATTTCCTAGTAACTGGAAAAAAAAAAAAATACAACTACTTCACCTGCTTTGGTAATTATATCCTAGATTTACCAGTTCTCACTGTGCACTGCTCCTGAAAGGACATAAGACAATGGTGGCCAAAGGAGTGCCTTTGTTGACAACCTTAGTGGATGAGTAATGAATACTTGGGGGTTTTTTAAAGAAGTTATACCTATTTTTCTACTGGAGCCAGGAAAACATATGTTTCAAATTTGCACAGTTCAAAAAAAAATCTCAGAAAGACAGGATGCATCTCATTCATTTATAAAGAATGTATAAACCAGTCTTCAGAACTGTGAAGGCCTGAAGCATTTAATGAGGTATAGATGCCCTTATTCTAAAAGCAGAGGAATAAAAGAAGTAGTAGAGAAAAACATAAATAAAGAGAAAGGTATGCTACATCAAAAAGGTTGGAGGCAAGTTCTATGTGCAGAAGCACTCTGCAATTTTAACACCTTGTACATCTAATGGCAGTAGTCTATACTGGAAATCAGAATTGAAAAGCTGGTCCAGAGTAGGGCCACAAAAATGATCAGAGGGCTGGAGCACCTCTCCTATGAGGACAGGATCCTCACAGTTGGGGTTGTTTAGTCCAGAGAAGAGAAGGGTCTGGGGAAACCTTATAGCAGCCTTCCAGTACCTCAAGGGGCCTACAATAAAGCTGGGGAGGGGCTGTTTACAAGGGCATGTAGTGACAGGATGAGGGGCAATGGCTTCAAACTGGAAGAGAGTAGTCTTAGATTGGACATTAGAGGGAAGTTCTTTACTATGAGGGTAGTGGAACACTGGAACTGGTTGCTCAGGGAGCTGGTGGAGGCCCCATCCCTAGAGACATTCAAGGTCAGGCTTGATGAGGCTCTGAGCAAGCTGATCTGGTTGAGGATGTCCCTGCTTACTGCGAGGGGGTTGGACTAGATGACCTTTAGAGGTCCCTTCCAACCCAAGGCATTCTATGATTCTGTAATTCTATGTACCAGTTATTTTGTGACATTCTTCACACTGCATAGGACCTTTTTTCCAGGCAGTTGCATTTATTTGTTTATTTAATTAATTGTTTATTTATTTTTCCTACCAGAACAAAGCATAACAATTTCCTAAATGATTTCTCAGCAGGTCCAGATGATGTTTAAAAAGTAGAGTAGGACGAGTGACAAAGGTGTGGCTGAACATTTCAGAAAGCATCACTGAACAGGCTGAGAGTATGGCAGACACCTCCTCATAATTCCCACTCTTGTGGTATGAGATTTGAAAAAAATACTAACCATGAGAGACAGTCCTACTGATAGATTGCTAATGACTATGCAACCACAGCTCCAGCTGTGCATGACATCTTAGCAAACCACACATTTATAATAGGAAATGCAATTTTATATTTCTTTTACTGACTGTGTAAGCTTTTGTCCTCGTCATACAGAGGCATGCTCTGAGAGAGAACTATTCTTCTCCGAATAACACCTAACAGTCATTTCCACCCACCTGTGCAAAGCAGGTGTGTACTGGCTCTAGTCTGATGTGTAGAAAATTTATTTACACTCAGATGTAAAAGATGGCACACAATTGCAAAGCAGTGTTGAACGGTACCTATGGTATTCAGGTGGAAAAAGTAATTCAGGTGAAAAACAAGATGCGTATCCTATGACTACTATAAGTATGTATTTACTTAGAGTATATTTTAGGTTCTTGAAGTATTTTAATGTTTCTTTTCTTCAGAAAAGTATCTGGACATCTCTCCTTCCAGTAGCTCTCTGCACGTCATCATGCTTTCCTCAATCACCTTTCTGCTTGAGGAGTTCTTCAAGACCCTCCACATTTATCTTAAATCTCTGGAGGAGAAGGACAAGGCTGCCTCCTTTTTGTGGAAGCCTTATCATAGCAAGAGTCTTGGCAACTGTGTATCACTCTCCTGACTCCAGTCAAGTACTTCTGGACCTAAACTTAAGTGTCTTGAAATCTCATCTGAGGGGGAGATCATATTTTCTCTGCCTTTTCCACATTCATATTAGAGCTAATATTGTCCTCAGCTGAATACACAAACCACTAGTCAACAAACATGGATTATCAATAATAAACAAACTTTTTATCTGTCAAATGGATACATTTACAGATTTTACCCAATTAAGCCTCGCAATCCTAAGGAAAACAGCACTCTAAATGCCTTTATTTTGCAGTGAGGTTGACTGTGGTACAAAAAGTTCAATGAGTTCCCCTAAGTCACAGAGCCAGTCAGTGGCAGGGGCAAAAGTAAAGTTGGCCTCCTTGAGGAAAAAAAAAACCTGTCTTTGCTGAAGCTACAAGTCTCAGGTTTTTTACATGGTCTAAGAGAAAGACAATTTTGAGATTACTGGATCTGGCAAAGTCTTGACCTCTTTCCCTTTGTTCAAGCTGTAAAGTCCATGTCTCATGCCTGGCATCTATGGACTGCTGGTTTGAAGATTTTGAGGGCTTTTTTGTAATCTTTTAGTGACAAGACCCTTTCATTGACATGGATTTTTTGGAAAGAATATTGATTTACTCCAAAGTGTTTGTAAGTAGTACTACTTCCTTGCATGGAACTCAGTCTGGTTTTGACGAACTTCATTATTTTAAAGGCATCAGGATTTGTTTTAATATTTAAGATGAAAGAGATAAAAGAAATGTTATTTCTTACTGTGGCACCCATCAGAAGCAGCTTATGTCACATAAGCCATTTGCTTATTGGTCAGAGGACACTCAGGCCGGACCACTGCAATTACTAAATTCCCTTTTCCAAGTACAAATCACTGTTTATTCATGGTGAGACACACTTAAGCAGACTGAATTTGTAACATGCCGAGCTGTGTGAATAGTGTGCTGATTTCTCTAGGGAAAAAGAAAATGACTGTTAAAACAGCTGCAGGTCAGTCATCAGTGATCATTCTACAGGGAAACATGCTGTACCAGTAGCACAATGAATATTTGCAAAACCACCTGAGTCCTGTTAAACTTTCATTCCTGTTCATGCAGAGAGGTTATCTTTTTTTCTTTATTTCTTCCACAATAATTTCAGAACAGTCAGAGTTTGTAGAGGATGTCAGTTTTCAATCAGATAAAGTTGAACTAAAGCACATGGAGCTTACATTTATGTGATGAATTTTCAGGCTCTCCCAAAGCCCAGCAAGCTTGCTGTTTGATGGACAAACAACTACAATGAGTATTATTAATGTTGTTAAGTATTATTATGATGATGGCACTCAAGACCCCCAGCCAGGATTGAAACATCTTCTTCCCCTCTCTGCGTCCCACTGAGGAGATGTAAGGTAGCACAGAAATGACACCTGAGAAAAAGGACTTGCTGTCTACACAATGACTGTCTTTTATCCAACCAGTATACTTCCCACCTTGCTATTCAGCATGCTGTGCAAAACATTGTGACTTCCTCTTGTGATCTCTCACGTGAAGATTATTCCTCTATGAGTTTATTTTCTTAACCAGATTGTTTTCTCTCTTATCCAATTTTTGCATCCTTATTTCAGGGTTCTACATCCATTTCATGCTAACTTGCACCACTGTTTTCCTAGTTTTCCTTAGCCCCTTTCTTTCCTCATCCTTCTGTCTTTCATGTTTCTTTTGCACTTTCTGTGCCATGTGCATTAGGTCAGATTGCCAAGGCAATGTTCAGACCAGTCAGAAATTGGAGGCCTTTCTTGTGCCATGCCTATATAAAGAGATCAGACTAAGAGATGGTACTAGGTAACCAAGAAGAGCAATGATCCAGTCTGATTCTGATGCCAATTCACTGCTCCATGGTCACTTCATTTTCCTCATCTGCACCATCCTCGTATCCTCCTGCTGATGGGAAGTAGTGAATGAATTCCTTGTTTTGCTTTCCTTGCATGCATGTCTTTTGCTTTACTTAATCAACTGTCTTTATCTCAACCCACGAATAGTCTCACTTTTACTCTTCTGATTCTCTCCCCCATCCCACTGGGAAGGGTGAGTGGGTGAGTTAGTGAGTCGCTGTGTAGGGCTTAGTTGCTGGCCGGGGCTAAGCCATGACAGCCAGTTTTGGATGCATTTAATTATATCCTTCATGTACAATTAATCTCTCTATCCTGTCCCACTTCTATCAGTCTGTGAGTCATCAGGATTTAGCCACTGTGACTCTTTCACACATGTAGATGGGTTCTAGGATCTTACTGATCTGCTACTGCAGGTGTCAGCAGACATTTTGATGCCCTACTGGCATTTTGTACCCAGGTGTTACTCTCCATTCATATTACTATGGTCAATCTTTTTACAATTTTCTGCAGCCCTAAAATATTCATGGGTTTCTGTTGTCTAATACATCACAGGTGCTTTAGTATCTGATGAGAAAAAAAGGCAGGTAATATTTATGGTTCACAAGTTTTCTTTTGAAAGGTCTCCCAGGCTTCTGATGTTGCCTCTCAGTATTTTGGTAACATAGTGGGATTGTAAACTCTCTACTTTCCTGGCTCAGAATTACACCAGACCTACAAATGAATGTAGTTCACTTCCTTCTGTACAATCATTTCACTTAAAAATTCTAATCAGATCTAGACTTCATATTCTCTATTTTACTGGATTCATCTGAGTTTTGTGGTGTATCTTTCCACTTTCTTATACTCCATTATTCCCCTTGCATAATCCTATTTTACCCAAGACAAACTGGAAAAAAAAAATTGTAAGAAAGGAAAGAGAGATTTGTCATTTATAGGACAGACAGAAAGAAATCTGTTGAGTAATGGAAAAAAGCTTTTCTTTTACTTTTAAATAACATTCTAAATATTCTTTCTGTGAGTAGTCATAATATTCTTTCATTGATTGTCCTGTTACATATTCATGAAGTGCTAGTCAGAACTTTATTGGTTATAATAGAGATGTCAGTTGACATCAGGCAAAGATCTTAATCCAGGTTCTCCATGCGGCATTTATAGCTGGGAGCAACAGCTGCCTCTCTCCTGAGAGTAACAGTTCAGTGATCAATGCCAGATAGTTAATAAGTTCAGTTTCACAAATCACTGTTACGAGAAAGTTGGGATGTTCAGTGGAAAACTGAGCTGTGTAGACAAGGTACTTACTTAAGGACACTAAATTCTAAGAAGGGAAAAACCACTTCAGGGTAAACTGCATAGCAACTGAAATATCAAGTAGGAAGTTTAAACTGTATAATAGCCTAGAAACTTGTTCATACATAATGTTCTCAAGATGACAGTATGAAAAGAATAATCTCTAGCCATATGAGGAACCGGGGCCCTCATAACTAATATCAGTAGGACCATAAAGTAATAATTAGGTGTAGGTTTAATCATAAATGTTCCATAAGCAAATCACTTTAAAGACTTTAAAGAAATCTTCACACACACACACACCCCCCCCATTTTGAAAAAGAAAAGATATTCAGTGATATTTTTTAACCTGGTAAAAAATAATATTTTTGCGAGAGCATTAGAATGTAAAAAAAATGACACCAAAAAGCATAGTATTTAAAAAATAGTTTCAATGGTTCTGAATACAGTAAAAATATAAATATAATTTTTTATTCAACTATTTTCTTTCAAAAACCTCTTTCTTGCTGCCTTCTGTAACCTGCAAGCATCTTGGTTTGCAAGTCAAGTTACAACTTTGCTTTTGTTCAGATCAGCAATTCATCTATTAGTGGATTCAGAAAGTGGTTTTCCACTGTCAAAGCTTCTCACCCCACCAGGGGCATAGTAAATGTCTTTTAACTGAAGCAGAGGCATAGATGTCTACTTTCAGACTGCTACCACATGTAATGTAAGAATGGAAACTCTGGACAATCAATTTAACTTACACATTGAGGAGCATTATTATCAGGGTAAGGAGGGTGTTCATTGCTGAACAGGCTTCTCCAACCTTTTCCCTTTTTTATCTTGAACAGTGCTGTCCCTTCTGCACCTGTTCCTTCTTTCACTGCTGCAGGACAGGGCAGAAAAGAGAACAGGCCAGGGCATGCTTCTCTCTTCCACCTCTTCAGTCAGTCAGATAGAGAATTTTGAAACTTTCTATAACGTCATCAGCCTAAGGATAAAAGTACTCAGCTGGCAGAAGCTCACACCCTGCAATGGTCTTACTGCCAGGTGGAAGCTCACCCACAGTAGAGGGCAATAGGAGCTCCCTTGCAGCCCAGGGCAAAGCCCAGAGGCTGCTCTTATAACACTGTTGTGTCATCCTGTTGGGCTTGAGACGCCATGTGTGAGGCCTCTCAGTGTGGCTCACAGGATGTTAGGGCCTCATGGGCCCTTGGTGACCTCCAGAGGTGTGTCCATACATCTGGGTAATATTCTAGCTCATTCCAGTCCTCCACCCCTTTGGGGCTCTACCTCATACTCTTGAACTTCCCTCACCCCATGCATACTCAGGCTTGTCTAGCTACCTGGTAAAGTGTGGGGCTCCAAAACTTCCCTTTACCTTTGTTTAACTATTTTCTATTAAAGTTTAAAGTTTATTATTCATTATTAGTAAATTATGTTGTATACACCGTATTCTTACACTTTGGATATATATATTTAATTTATATCTGTATTTATATGACATAATATATAAAAATACATATAAGGTGTACCTTTGTATGAATAAATAATACATATATATCATTGATATATTTATATATAATGGGCACTTTCTAGTCAAAATGAAAGGAGCAGCTAATCAGAGGTTGTCCAGAGATCACATGAATATGACAGGTTCGAGAACTGGCAGCCAGCCAATCACAGAGCAATATAGAAACTTGTGGGTATGATGTCAAAACTAACAGCCTCCATGTATGTGATGGGCTGGGGCTTCCAATGCTGATCCACTTTGGGTCGGCTGGAAGGTGTGTCCACACGTTATGAAATGGCAGCTCCCTGCCATGAAATGGTGGACAATCCATAATGGTGGCTCCCATGCATGTAGTGGGCAGGGAATTCTTGTTGTGATACCCATCTGGCTGCATTGGTAGGGGCAGGTGGCAACTCCAGGGCGGGTGGCAACACCAGGACAGTCTGAGCTCACATTGGGGAAGGCATGTTACAGAATGACAGCTCCCAGGACAGGAATGGGAGGGGGCAGCCCAACCACATGGACAGTATAGAAGTGGGACTTCCAGGAGCAGCAGGATAGGTGATGTCACCAGGGGACAAAGCTTCACCAGAGCCAAGGAAGGGAAGCCACCTCTGCTGGCCCAGGATCAAGCTTATCCTGATGCTCCTCAGACATGCTGAATAAAAATCTTTCACTTTGTGAGAGTAAGAACAGAGCTGCATTGTTGTATTTGTAGTGAGGGTCTGATGCTGTTGCACAGCGCCTAATGAAAATCTTTTCCTCAGTTGATCAGCATAATTTTTTTTTCACACGGAAGGCCTCACTCTGTTCAGTGATGTCCTGACTAGAAGGATGTGTTAAAAGAAGAAAGAAAAAAAATTTAGCTTTTCTCTGTATCAAATCTGTTCTTGTTGCAGAACAGATTTGGTGGTCTGAACACTTCTGAAGAGGGGGAGGTTTGTAAGGACTGCTGTTCCAGCCATCTTTGGTTCAGAAACAGGGTTTACATGTACATAAAATGTTCTACTTGGAACTTTATAATCTGTCCATAAGCTGATGCCGATTGCTGCTTTCTCTACTTGTGGGAGCTGCGTTTGCAATAAACCAGACTACTAAAAAGCAGAAAAGAGTAAAAAAAAAAAAGAGAAAAAAAAAAAAAGTGTATTATACACATCATATATAGAGATATATAGCTTCAACTTTTATCTATTGATTTTTTAATATTATCATTTAGTGTTCTTTACACATCCTGTGAACTTAAAGATTTCATTTGTATCTCTGAAAATTTACAGAAAATAGAGATGAGAGAAGTTATCTTGGCTATTGTCAGCCTAATCCTCAATTTGGCAAACCTGCTGTGCCACTCTGGGTAAATGACACATGGAGGCACAAAGAAACAATATATAAGCAATATGCCCTTCAAGCTGAGAAAGTATTAGTATAAAAAGGGTAGAAGCAGATAATGACTGTAATAGTTCCCAAGCTTAAAAACAGATGCATGCTCAGTGCTTTACAATGCTCATATAATAGCATTTACAGTCTTGCAGACACATAACTGAACAGCAAAACAAAGAAACCTTTAGTCATAACATATTTTTAAAACACCAGAAAAGTAGGAGCTAGCTGATTGGAAAATGAACAGTAGAAAAAAATGGTTCTAGTCAACCCTTACTTTTTCTAAGGTAATTCACTTGAAACCAATACTTGCTACAGAGTTGCACTGAAACCAAAGGCAAAATAATTTCTTTTCTGTAAAAGTTACATAAACAGCACAGAACAGCTGGCAGCTGGAGATAAACCTCAACATGAGGTCTGCCATGGTGAGGGATAATTTCCTTGCATCATTACCACTAAGGCCAAAGTCTTATTTTTATGGACAGCCCTCAACACCAAGTCCAGCAGTTGCTTTAGTAACACCCTAATTGGCCTTTGAAAACATGTTCCTGATTCAAGGACCCAAGCAGCTGCATTCCTGGAAAGTGTTAGATTATTGTATAACATGTCAGAATGACTTTTTATTTCTACTTTGACCATGTGGGCAAAGCAAGAGGTGAACTTTAATTAAAGGCTTATCTGTAAGAGGAACACAGAGCACTGACTGTCCTCTCAGGGTTTTCAGGCAACTCTTTAATTATTTTTTTTCCCCCAGACTGAAAAATATTATGAAGTGTTACAACTTCTACATGTCCCTGTCTTTGAGCCCCCTCTAGCCCTAGCACATACTCCTTAGGAGGAAGTGCAAAGGAGAATTAACTGCTGGAGATAGTTTTGCAACTCAGATGAAAAACTTGCAAAAACTCCGGTGTATTTTATCTCTTTCAAATAGTTTCCTGCATCTGTACTCTTTTGTTGCTTGTTATTGAGGCAAATCACATAATTGTGAGGAGCATCTGTATTGTTTTGCTTATTACCACAAGAAGTTAAAAATTATTACACTTTAAGCATTAAAAATAACAGAAAGACAGAAAGAACACTTTCAGTCAGTCATTATTTATCAAGTTAAATTTCCCAGAGACAACATAATCACTATAAATGATGAATTTTGCATCAGTTGTTATTTCTCACGTGTTCTAGTCAATACAGGTAATCTAGCATTCTGCTGAGGTACTGCTGTTATAAGTTCTGTCTTTAGAAACCATTGCTAGACAAGAACATAAGAAAACAATCACAAAACACAGATGTATTTTATTTGCATACACTTGAAAAAAGAGACATATCAAAATCCCATTCTGATGCTGTAGTCCTAATAAAAAAGACCCCAGTCTTTAGCATGTGCAAATTAACAGTAGTTGCTCATGCTTAAATTGAGATTTCCATGGGTCTAATGATACTATCAATTTATTTCAGAAGTACAGAGTTTTGTCTGTTCATGAGTAGCTCCTGGCAGCCATGGTGAGACCGTTCCTTGATTGCCAGTTCATTTCACAGCATAGTTTTGGATGCTTCTTCTGAAACTGAAAGATCTGTTATATACTCTTTGTACAGTATCATACTGTGATACACCATATGTGTGAGGCTGTCAGGAAACTTAATGGGATGAGTGCAGAGAGAAAACATAACATTTCTATTTCATAGAAATACACTTATTATAGAGCTTATAATTTATTATGTGTGTGAGAAATTTCTCTAGTTTCTAATTAGAGAGCTCACCTACCCCCTTCTGGAACCCAGGCAAGTTAAGTTCTTCTTTCTCCAAAATACTGAGCTGCTGTGTACCAAGAATGTGCTGATTAATTCCCTGCAAACCCCTACCATTTTATGAATCTATGAGATATATCTAAATGCAAACTCTTTACCAATACTTCTATAAAAGTGTTACAAAAATAGACTATAAAAACACAGCCTCCAGTATAAGATGTGCAGTTACAGGAACAGTTTCTAAAACATAAAATCTAAGACAAGTTACTGCCTGAAGTGGTAAGAAAGTGAGGTATGGTCCAGCCAAGCCATTCTGTTTAGTAGAGAAGATATCTGAATAACTTCCTATAATTCCTTCTACACTAGCTTGTGATGATTTTAATTTTAAAAGGAAAACACTACAACAAAAAGGGAGCTGAACAGTATCTTTTGTAATGTGAACCACAAGAGGCTTTGAAAGACAGCCAGGTGAAACTTATTTATGGCTTTATAGTTGAACAACTTCAGTTACACAAGTACTTTAAGTATGTGTCAGGTACAATAAAGTTGTTAATGAATTCATAATGAGTCTAATTACATCCTACAATTCAAAATGCTGTCTAATACTATTCCTAGTCAAAGTTGACCATTTATTTTTCTTACTCACCGTAGTTAGGAGAGTATTTACTGCCCTAATTCCCTGAATCATTAGTGTCTCTTGTTTGAATGGAGTCAGTGATTCCTGGTTTGAAAAGAAGCAGAGCACAGATGTACCAACTCTTGAAAAAATGGATCAGCCAGCACATTACCTTTAAGAACTAATAATCAGCCTCTTCTATGTATTTTAATAACAGTAAAAAACACCTGAATACACAAATATATATTATCTTCCTTGATTATGTTAGTTACTTTGTCTTGTCTGGAATTGCCTTTTTGTAGTGCAGCATCATAAACACATTTTCAAGCAATGGTGAAAAGTAGCAGATAAACCAAATTAAAACTCCTCATAATAGTACCCTCTGTTTGTGAAACTTACGGGTCTTCTTAATATGCTGTGAAGTAGCACTTTGCAGCTTCCACAACAAATAGAATAGACATATATACTCAGTGAGTTTAGAGGAGTAGGCAAGGGATATCTCAAGCCTAACTGAAACATGATTACAAAAAATTGTTTCCTGTAATAGCAGAGAAAAAGATAACATAAAGAAAGAAACTTGTAGAAGCATTCATTTCACTGCAGAGAGGATACAAATCTTTTGATATAAGTGAAAGCAAATTTTTGTATGTACAAGTTTTGGCATACATCAGTAGTGTTAACACCGATTTTAATCTGATGCAAACTATGATACTGGTTAATCCTTTAAATCCTAATCCAATGTAAATTAAAGTTATTCAGAAAGTTTCCAGTGACTTTAGGACAGATTTGAATTAAAGATTCATTTTTGAAAGGATAACAAAATATTCTCTTTTGAAAAGTATCTGAACACTTATACTGCTGTCACAGTTTGGGGTCAGGGCAGCCCTCTATACCTATAACAGATGCTGTCCGTTAACCCCCTCCCTCCCCAAAGGCAAAGAGAATGAGGGAGAAAGATTTTTCAATGAGAAAAGGAAACCGGAACAGCATTAACAAAAATGAAAACAATTAATAATAATAATAATAAATGGAATATATACAACTATATACAAAAGTGGTACCAAACCCAACCCCGTTGATGACAATTACATCACCATGACCCCGATGCCTGTGGAGCAGGCATTGGGGAAGTCCCAGACTGGGTCCAGCAGCAGATGGGAGCTGTGTTCAGGAGCTGGATTCTGGTACTGGATTCAGGAACACACAGATCAGGATTGAAGGTAGAAGGAACAGAGTACACCTTGGCTGCTGGCTGAGGAAGAAATTGGAAGAGAACCTGAACTGAGCAGAGCAAAGTCCAGCAAAGCGGGGTGAGACTCTCGTGATCCCTCAGCTTTATACTGAATATGATGTATATGGGCTAGAATCCCTCACTGGTAAGTTTGAGGTCACCTGTTCTGTCTGTTTCTCTCTGCAGGTGCAGTGTTTTACTTCCTGCACCCGCAGTGTGGTACACAAGATCCATCAGTGGCCTTGGTCTGCACACCAATCCTTGGTAGTAACTCTAACGATGGGGTGTTATCACTGCTAGGAGCAGACACTGCCTGTGAAAACAGGCTGCTGACTTCAGACAGTGCAGTTAGTTAGAAGACCTGAGCTGAAAAGTAGAATAACTGAACAGAATTAGTTCTGTTCTCACTCAAACCAGGACAACTGCACACAGAAAAACAAAAAGTCAAATAATGTGATTTGCCTAAGAAGCTAGGGAATCTCTCTGGGCTAGAAGAGACAAAGAAATAAACGGAAAATGATGTCATTTGTCTTTGGCAGGAGAGGAACAATTGAAATGACACCAATTTATCTTGAGAGAAGCAGAAATGAAAGTAGAATAAGGCATGAAAAGGCAAGAACAAGAGTTCTGAAAAAAATTCTTTCAGTATTTCCTTATGTGAAAAATAAATAGCTAAATGAACATATTAAAACAGCTTTTATCAAAAGAAGAAAATAAACCTTATTTCACAGATAAGTGAACTGGGGGGATGCAAGTTCAAGCAAGGGATGTAGTCATGCTTTAGGATGTCTACTGTGAAAAATTACATTCTTCAAATCCTGTTTATCTGCTACCTCACCCTGGAGTATCAAAGCTGCTAATGCTGAAGTTCTGCTTGCAGTGGAAGCATCCCATGGCTGAACACAACTGAGTCTTGCTGGAATTAAAGGACAGACACTCTTCCGATTGCCTCATCCCAAGGGCTTCCTCCCTTAGAAGTTGTTTAGATTATATTAGAGAGCCAAGCTCTGCCCAAGGCACCAAAGGAACATATGCTGTTGAGTCCTTTATTTTTTTCACAGTAGTTCAGAGACTAACAGTCTGTGGGAAAAAATAAAGGTCTAATTCTCACCTGGATATCCACCTGTCTCAATTTGGTAATGACCTAGCTATGCAGTGTCCTGAGACAGGGCCTTTTAATTTCTCCACATCAAAGCTGTTCTGCTTTGCTTGAAATTATTAAATATTCATTGGACCAAAGAGAGGGAAGATGGTGTACATTGTTTTGATATCTCTCTGGCCCAATAGTTCTGACTCTAAGCTATAAAAGGGAAATTTGGACTCCTGTTTCTGCTCCTAACAACAGTTTCAGTAGGTTATGTTAGGTATCCTGGAATACAGGTGACGTCCTCCATAGCAATAATAAACAAAAATTTCTACTTATATTGATAGGAATTTTGCTATCTACCTCAATGAGATCAACACATCATCTTCTGAAAAAAAAAACCCTTGCCCAATGTTTCCGTATTTTCTATTCACTTTCTGGAAATCAATTTTTCTCCTAGATTTCTCTGTCATTCTCAACTGCTGAATATTGGCCTCAGGAATTAATATGAAAAATTTCCTTTGTGAGTGCTGTCCTCATGTATCTGTTCTAAGACCACTGAAATCAGACTTGATGTGTCTATCTGCTTGTTAAATCAGTTTATCCAGCTGCAGTCTATGATGATGCAGTCAACCAGAGAAAGTCAGTATATCTGGGTTAACTCAGTGTGCTTAATGTATTTTTCCTGACTGGTTTGCTGCCTATCAGACAGAAAAAAAAAGCATTCTGCTGAGTCTGAATACATGGTTTCTTTTATTTTTATCTCTTTTTTAAGGATTCTTACACCCATAGGCTTCAGACAGCTTTAAGACTTGGTATTGGTGAACTGCTTCTTAGAATCAGGCCTGTAGCCTTTTGTTCATTCTCTTGAAGCCCTATGTACAAGAAATTTGCTGATTAGTATTCAACAAGCTTGAAATATAGATGCAGAGGATCATAAATACATGGCTGGAAGCGGATGGGTAAAGATGTCTAATCCAATTTCTTGGCCCAAGGCAAGATCAAATGCAGCTAAAGTATTTCTGACAGATGTTTATCCAGTCTATTCACAGGAATGTCAGTGATGGATGTTGTAAAATGTCTCAAGACAAGTTGTTCTCGACACAGAAGAAAATTTCAAAATGCAGCCTTGTGTTCTAGGGCTAGAAGCCAAATGATGGCTGTTTGAGAGCTTTGTTATACTGGTACTTATCCTGATTTACATCAATACACATATCAGCCATAGGGCGCTGACATTCCATCTTCTACATGATGTGCTGGCAGATGGGACTTTGTGAAGTGACTGGACATGTATATGGTGAACTATTTCATCTTCAATCAGTTCTGAGGTTTCCAACAACACACAATTATCAAAACAGCATTCTGGTTGAGAGTAAGCTTGTAATATCCTTATAAAAAGCCATTCTTTGTGTCTGTTAGTAGTTCTCTGGATACACAATGGAAATAGATCAGGCTTTTCTTCAAAGTACAGTACTTCCTTCAGCAATATCATAGCTTTTCATACCTTCTTAAAGACAATCTGAAACAGGCATCCTGGCTTTTCAGTTTGCAGACATACCCAAGCCAATGTATCTAATTAATTCCTCATTAACTTCTCTGCTGAAGAGGTTATATAGAAACTTAATTTTCTAACTACATTTTGCAACAACTAGACAACTGAGATGGGCTTCTGAGTAAATGTAAGGATGGATATTGCAATAAAAGCAGAAGATGATGAGACTGTTTCAGGCTGGAGAGGGAACGATATGTTTAAAATTAACAGGATTCCAACTTCATGAAGAATCAACAAGATTTTAGCTCATAATGCAGACAGAACCACGGGTAATGAAACTCCAAAGCTACTGACATATAGTGAGTATGATATAATAATGAATTATGATAAAGGAAACTAAAGTGGTCAATGTGATTATCTGAGGAGCTATACCAAGAAAGCATTGAACTGTTGGACAGGGTGAACAGTAAAAAGGAGTCATAATTTCTTTCTGGCTGCCCATATCTGGTTTATGGGGTCAAGAGATGAAGGAGAAATGGTAACAGTAGAGAACATAGTTTTTGCCTGGAGAGGGGCCTGATGTCTTCTTAAGCTCCTCCCTTCATACTTTCATTTATTCTGCCTTGAGCATGTGTCCAAAGTTTTGCAAACATCCAAAGACAGACTGCAAGGGAAGACATAAGATGAGAAAGGAAGATGTTGAATAGAGTAATAAAACAGAATACCTCCCTTAAATGAAAATACAGTGAGCATATTTTTGTTTAACAGATATTTGCATGTTGATCAAACTTCAGAAAAAAGAAATGAGGAAAATTGCCTATGTTGCAGTAAAAAGTCTCATCTGCTTGTCTTACTCATTTCTATTCCTCTCTCTTCCCCATACACTAGAAAATACACTCCTATGATTGATTAGAACTGCTGAAATATTAAAAATTCTTTTTTTGTAAAGAAAAAATAATCCAAAACAGCAACTAATAACAAAAACAACAAAAAAAACCCCTCAACACACATGCAAAAAAAAAAAGACACCAAAAACAACCAACCAACCAACCAACCAAATCAAACCATACCACAGCAACAAAACCACACAAAACAAAAAACAACCACAAACCAAAAGCAAACCAGAACCAAACTTTTGAGGTTATTTAAAATAAACAAATAATCCCTTTTAGGATTTTCTGAAGTCTTCTATACTTCCTGTGATTTTTCTACAGATGTGTGTATTTTGAAACTAGATCTTTTCATACTTTGTAGCCTGTGAAAAACAGTACAATAACATGTGTCAATATCTTATTCAATGAAATAAATGTGATGGTATATCCTTCATGACTGATCCTTACATGGATAAAAATTTCATACACAAATCAACCGCATCTTTTAAAGAATGAAATTTTATCTAGTCATTAGGAATTAGACAGACAATGACAAATTTTCCAAGCTCTTCTTGACATTGTTGACATATGTAGTGGGATTTATAATTTGAGTAGAAAAATAGAATGGTAAAATCTCAGAGGAAGAGATAATTGTGACCTTTTTTCATATATTAATTTTTATTTCTCCAGAAGATGTAATTTAAATACCAGTTAAACTAGGATCTGAATATTTATTTTAAAATTGTTCCAGCTGTGAAGTTTTGCAGTCACATCGTTAGGATTAACTTGTGATCTAAATGCTATCTTGCAGCTCAGCTACTTGCTACTAAATATTGGATGCTTCTCTGTGGAAACCATCTTATTACTTGCCTAAATATTTAATTCAGAAAGCTTGTGTGAAAAAGTGGCTGTGAAAGAACACAGAAGGATCGTGGAAATGTCCACTAAAAAAAAAAAAAAACCACCATCAAAACCAAACCAACATAAAAATGAGATGGTAGGTCAGCAGGCAGCCATGACTTTATGACCTTTTCGAATCACTAAAGCAGATCAAATGACATAAAATTAGGGATGGAAAATACTTATCTTGTTGAAATACTGACAGGAAAAAATTGCTACATGTAACAATTGTATGTTGAATTTAACCTTGTGAGACCAACAGACCTTATGGCTAGCCTCTTTGGCATTATGGACACCTCAATTACAGTTTTTCATGAGCACTGTATGGGGAAGAGTAGTCTGGAAGCAATGTAATCAGTGCAAATTACCATTTGAACCAGTTATCAAACTTCTTGGAAGCTAAACGGATGATTCCACAAGTTTCTATGCTGTCCCCAGCTGCAGAGATAGGGCAATAGCATGATGATTCACTGAAGACATCTCCAGAATATTACTTACCATGCTTTTACCTCTTATGGGACATAGTAAAGATACATTATCTGATTATTTTTATGCTAGCATGTTCACATATTTAAATAAATAGGTAGCAGATGCCTGTTCATCCATTCAGATATAACTAACTTAAGCAGCAGGTGCACTGAGGTAGAATTCTTGATTGTCTAACTTGGTGTTTTTACAAAGAAAATTTATTGTCCCTCTACAGAAGAGAATAAGATAAAACATTGACCAGGTAGGAAAAGCAGCCCTTATTTACAAGTATTTTCAAAATCAAATCTCTTTTCTCATTTACCTTTCTTAATAAAGTTTGCTGTAGTTATGTATTTTTTGTTGTCCTGTCTGTAAGCCTACACTAATTTATTATCCCTTCTCCTCCATAATCATTTAGCATCATTGTCCTATTTAAGGCAAGTTGCACATAGAAGGCAACAAAATGTTAGAATCCTTAGTCCTAATTAACCATCACTAACTCCACTGCAATTTCTGCATGCAAAGTTTTGTAGTCTGTGAGCACTTGCTCATCTTTTCTTGTAGATAAATGAATAACAGGAAATATTGACTATTGTTTTGGATGATGAAGATTGAACAACTGTGAGTTGTACCTTTTCTATCAACAAATCCTACAGAGCTGCATTTGGGCCATGCCTATCTGTATCTTTTCTGTTATCATTTAATTCAGTCAGAAACTAGCTAACCAAATAATTACTTCTCTATCTTTTGATCTACAATGCAATATATACACTTATTTGTAGAAAAGCAAATGTACTTTTGCTACATGAAAAAAATGATGGCTGGTGCAACACTGTGTAAGTTTAAATGCATATAACTGAAATTCTGCTATGCATTGACCTGAATATTTGACCTATGAAAAAGAGATGGCAAATTGCATTTACTCTGAAGACAAATGCAGTAAACAAGCACACTGGCTTTGCAAAGTTTGTCGGATACAGTCATTATCTCCAATTGTCTTTCATATGTGTTGAATACCTGCAAGTGTATATGAGATAGTTAAATCACTCAAAGGTTTAAAGTATTGTACTTACACAGGCTACTTACTGTCCACATTTTGATTCCTTATCTGCATCATCATCGACAATAATAATAACAGGGGTAATAATAATCTAGCTGGTAATAATTCCTTCATGTTGTTTATGTGGCTAATTGTGAGAACATAAAATAAATACTAATTCTAGCACATCTGTCAGCAGTATCTGTTTACTTCTGAAACTGTGAATACACTTTGGATTTGTGAACAGTAGCTGCCTTGGAGAATATGTTTTGTGTAAACATTGAACAAGAATTGATCTATGGCATGAAAAGAGACTTAACTTTTGTATAGTAGAAAACAGATGGGTCAATAAGAGTGTATGGTCTGGATTATGTATTACTTACTGTTTTTATTCCATCCAAGAAGCTGAAGAAGTCCGAGATGCCATACTGTTATGTGTGCCTTTTTTAAACTGAGAGCTTAATCCACACTTAAACTGGGAAAGTTAGGTTATTTACAAGATTTCTTATAAATCACAGATAGCAGACATTAGATTGTTCTGTGAAAATCTGACAGCTATTGACTATGTTATTATTTGCTGTATTTTTACGAAGGACTAGGAATTAATTGGCAGCAGATTTCCTACTATAAAATAAAGGCACATTTAAACATTATTAATTCAACCCTTTTATTCTTTGTGTTAAGGATAAATAGTTTATAAAACATAAATCAACACTGAATAGCTACTGTGAATATTTTCTGAATGTCTTGGAGGCAACTGCAAGCACTGCAATAGGCAATATAAGAGGTTATAGCTTTTCTTTATAACCTTCAATTATCTATGCATTAGAATGCTTGAGAGCTATTTATTGACCTGTTATAAAGTCCTTGTATAGGGAAAGAAGCTGAGGAAAGAAGGAGGACATTCAGAGTTACGGTGCTTGTGTTCCCAAGTAACTGTTACATGTGATGGAGCTCAGGGCTTTCCTCGAAATATCTGAACACCTGCCTGCTGATGGGAAGCAGTGAATGAATCCCTTGTTTTGCTTTGCTTGTGTGTGTAGTTTCTGCTTTACCTTTTAAATTATCTTTATCTCAACCCGTGAGTTTTCACACATTTTTACCCTTCTGAATCTCTCCCCCATACTGCTGGGGGAGTGGCAAGCGGCTGTGTGGTTCTTAGCTACCAACTGGAGTTAATACACAACAGTCAGCCAACATTTTCAGCATACTGACAGGAAACTGCTTCATAGTCCCTCCACTACCAGTCCATTAGCTCCACTTCAGAAGCTGACTTCATAAATTTTTCCTATTGAGAATATGGCAGTAGGTATGCAGGAGAGAAAAGGCTTAAGTCAGAGCCACCAGATGGGAAGGGAGATCTTCAGGACATTCAAAATAATACAGGAATGAGGACCTGAAGCACAATGTAGAGTTAAGCTATATGTATTGGATGTTATCTGTCTAAATTACGTTTCATTACATTGATTCAATTGCAAGCCACCTCCGATTTCCAGCTGGATACAAATATTTTCAGTGTTGTTATTGTTTCACCATCTAAATTAAATTCCCTGTTTGAAACTTTTTCCCCCTATTGATTTTTTTTTTTTCCTGTTATGACAAATCAATGACAGGCTACATTACATTTTCATCTGCTGGAAAAACAGGTTTCTTTCTGGGAGGCCGTTTATCCTTTGCATTAAGGCTCTTTCTGTTACAAATTACCCCTTCTAGCAAGCTGCAGTTTATGGTCTATATCCATAGGACAAAGCACTTTTTCCTTTTAGGAAAATCTAATTTAGTTTTTACCTGGCTCACAAGATGGATAACACTTGCAGGGGTAAAGCCTCCCTAGTCTAGATAGATAGGTGCAAACAGTCATATGTTAGCTCAGTCTGTGCTCTGAAATGGTGGGATGCAAGCCTGATTGTATGTGAAGATTCTTCAGTTGTGTTAGCGCTTGGCTGTCCTCACACTGCCAAGTCCTGTCTCTCAGATATGCATCTACAGCTGACCTCTGTATGGGGCTCACCTTCTTGTGCTGATCAGCAAACCTGCAAGAACAGCCATTAGGGACCATGACCTCCCATGGCCAAGTGCAACAGGTGTGACCACACCATGGGGCACCCTTGCACAGGTCACCCATCAGGCAGCCCTTGGCATGGAAGGGCTGGCAGGCAGGAGGCACAGCATGCTACATGTCTGTCAGGGCTGGGAGCCTCCCTTCAGTATGGCGTGGGCATAGTCAGTAACGCAGGCAAAGAAACAACCAGTAATAGATTGAAGAGGAGAGGTCCTCAGAAGTTTCATCAGAAACCACCTGATCTGTGTTAGGAAAGGTTTTCTATCTGCTCAGACTGGTGTAGCACACAGAAGACCAGGAAAGCAAAAATCCAGGCTAGGAAAATACTTTCCAAGGGAAAGACAAAGGTCATCTTTTCTTCCCTTAGTCTGGTATAGGTAGTATACATGAATGTGCACGTGCATGGGAGGGAGAGACTGCTGGGCAGGACAAAGTTAAAGTGAGAGGAATATTTTAAGCAGTTTCTAATAGCTCTTTGGTTTGAAGTTGAGACTTGTGTTTGGTTCTGAAAATGTTTTGCCTTATAATGATTCTCTCTAGAAAGAATTTAACAGCTCATTTGAAAGCAGCATTTCTAACTCTCAGTCTTGCTTTCCAGGTAAAGTAATTGTATTGTTGAAAGTCAAGGTGACCTCAGACAAGGTAATCTCAGAATGTCTGATACTGGTCTGGTTTCACCCTGCAATGCATTTTTTCAGAAAAATGAAAGAGACAGGAGTGTGGGGCAGCAATTGAGTCACGTGACTTCACCTCATGGAGTAACGTTTAGTTCTTGTGTTACAGTGGGAAAAATCTATTTGTAGTTAATGTAGTGTTTATTTCATACAACTGTCGTGTGTAAGCGAACATTGCATCTTAAAACATGTTTATCTTTGTGGACATATGCCACAGGAAAAAAATCTGTTAATATATCAGGATATATAAGCGATACACATTTCCAAAATTAACTGGTACATTTCCTCTGATGGATAAAAACAGTCTGCAAAGTGAGTCACAGAGAAAAATACTGTATTCGATAAGGTTATTCATGAAGCTAAGCACACAGCTATGGCTAATGTATATTCTTTGTTCTAAAAATAGGATTAGTGGCTCCAGTTTGAAAAGAAAATGCAAATGCATATGATAAAAATAAGTTATAATACTTCTCTATCTTTCAATAACAAAACTATGAGCTCAGCTTTGTTTTCATCCTATGTAAGACTTGGCTCATTCATACTTTATAAAGTATCTCTAGTAAACAGCACAAGCTGGGTGACAGTAAGAAGGCCTGAACTGAAAGCCTGCACTGAGAGATGGGAGTTAAGACAGGATCATAGTAATCACAGAGGGTCAGCCTCGATTTGGCTGTATGGACAATATTAAAAGTTTTCTATCTAAGCTAAATATTTCCTATAATTTTTACATTACTGAAAGAGCTTGTGCAATATAATGCCTCCTGAAATACATCTCCAAAACTGCAAACCAAAAATGTCATTCGGGGTTAAAACAGAGGGAAAGACTTTTGACATCAGTTTAATAAGATGATATGAATTGTGTGCAGACAAATCTATGATATCAGGATCTTGTGATAAACTTACAAGGGCAGACTCCTGAAAGATACTTTATTCAACTACATGCTCTGTCAAGGACCTGCCTCTGGAGCTGCTTCAGGAATGCTGTAAACTGAATTCCTAGCACTGAAGCACCTATTATGAGAAGAGCTAAGACTGTGTAACTTTGGGACTTAGAGTTGTGAGGAAAACGGAGCAGCTTGTCCAGTAAGTCATAGAAGGAGCACCTTATGTACACAGACATAAGTACAGGAACAGTTTTTTCAGTGAATTCACATGGTTGTACAAGTGAACACATGGAGAAGAGATTTAGCAAAGCTGGCAGTGTCCATCCTTCTCAGTCAAACAATACTAAAAATGTTCTTAATTTTGGCAGCATTTTCCAGGCTGCTTGTATTTGAACTGCCTGTGACCAATTTAAACAGACTTTTCAGTGTGGCCACTAGTCAGACTTCTGCCTGGGATTTCATCCATTTCATCCCTTGTGTTCTTTGTTTCCATGTTCTGATATTCGTCCTGTTCTGTCTGCTCTTAGACAGCACTTATGGCACAGACCAGCTACTTATGACAGTATCAGAGAACTGGAACAGAAGGCATCATTGCCCAATGGCCTCCTAAGTACATTTCTGTGTCTCCACTCCATGCAGCTTGAGCACATCCTTTCTCATGACCAAAACCCAAAACTCCTCATGAGTCAAGTATTGCCAGGTGGGAGGAATGAAACAGAAACAAAAGCAATTATGAATGTTGAACAGAATTTCACTTGGTATTTAGAGTAAGTACAAATACATGCATATCATCATAAAAGAAGCACATTTCCCAATCACTCAGTCCCCTCTCCAAACTCCTCAAACTCCCACTTGTGTTTTTTCCAGCTAACTCTGGCTCACAGGAAGACAATGGAGTCATATGCATAGATTTCCCTACTACCCAAAGGTTGCAGAGCAGCTATCTCTCAGTTTCAGCTGACAAAATTGGCTGAAGTAGAAAAATGGATGCCTTGTGTTTATCTTGCAGTTCCTCTATCAGGTAAATCCTGTTAAGCCTCAGCAGATGATCATGGACTCCTGCTAGATGACATGCTTACCACAGCCAAGTGATCCTTCACAAGCCATCTTCCCCCTGTAAGTTTGTCAACTGATGTGTTGGATTGATGGTGGAGCCACCTCAGTCTAACACTACTCTCTTTATGATTCATATTGGCATTCTTAGGAACATTTTCATTAAATATCATGCATTCATTTTGGAAGTGAATCTCCCAGTGGTCTTCTTTAACTGTGTTCAGGTTTGCATCACAGAGCAGTCTCAAAACACAGACATTTTATTCCTTTTGGATGAAAATAAACTGGATAATGTGTCCAGGAGAAAACTTAGTGCATCCCAGCTGCTAATGGAAATTCAGATCCATGTACTTCTCTCTAAAGCTAATCTGAAGCAGCTCCTCAAAACACTTTGCCTGGTTTGTTTCCAGTAGCAACTTTGAGCTCTACAAATCTGTTGCTGTTGGGATGTATCATTTACTAAAATAAGCAGAGCCATTGCAACAATGGACTATATGTTAGACAACAGAGAAAGAGATGGGCTGTATACTCAAAAATAAACCCGACTGCTTGAAAAGGGTATACTGGACAAATTAGATTCATAAAGGTTTAGGAGGACGTACACACCATTCATTTCAGTGAGATGTAAGGTGTTAAATGTCTCTGAATCTGGGCTGAAGTGTTCATAACTTTACACAGCTATCATGTAGGTTGATTCACCAAATCACTACACCAACACAGAGTGGCAGCTACATCTGTTACTCCACAGTGGTGAACGTGGTGGTGCCCCCTGGACCAACTCAGTATCGCTTTCTTTCTATTCCTTCTTATGTCATTTATACAGGACTCCTTATGTCCACCCTGAGACTGTTATAAATCACTGTCTGCAGGGGAAGGTACGCAAGTTAGAACTTTCAGAGACTGATAATAACTACCCATCTGTATGCAGTTAATTCTTATAGGGCTCTTAATGGGGGAAAATGCAGTACGAAGAATTGTTTGTTTTGTTTCTACTTTGTCTCAGTACTCAGAAGGCTTTCTTACAAGGCTCTCTCTGTAGTTCCTAATGTGCACCCAAACTGTACAAGGCTGAGGTGTACCTGCACAACCTGTTACTCACAATAGCTTTGGCCAGTAGGAACAGGAAGGTCTTTCCATATTCACTCAACCTACTACCTGTCTTATAACAAAATGTCTGCTTCCAGTAAAATTATGAGGAAATCTGTACAGCCTTCCAAACGGTTTACGTTTTCTGACAAAGTGAGGGAGACAAAACTGGCACATATGTTTTATGGAGGTCTAATGTTGTGTTTGCAATTCTCAGCTCTAATAAAAAGACTATTTTGCAGTGAACTCTTGAGAATGATAATGAGGTACCTTAATTTAGATAGATTACTGCTAATTCTATGAAACCTTATGTGGGGAGATTTTGAAATAAAATGCATAATGTACACTCCTTGACTTAGTGAGAAAGAGAAGGAGAAAATGTTACATAAGGGGACATTGTAACTCAGCTTTTGTGGCTTTCTTGTTTTGTCAAGAATTAGTCAGGGAAAATAGGAAGAAGAAAAGACCATCCTACAACAATAGCTGCTTTATCTGGAGAAAGTCACATTCTTTTTCCTTGAATGAATTCCTGTATCTTGTGCTCTAATCCAAACACTGATTAACAATGTTTCAGCTCTTTGTTTGTTTGTTGCTTTTTAGCTGACATTGTGGCTTTCATACTTTGCTCCTTAATTACTTGACATTTCACCCCCTGATTGGTTTTCAAGACTCTCTCATCACAGCTTCCACAAAAGATTCACTTCCAGAGTGTCTTGTAAAGTATTATTTATTTATTTGTTGCCAGGCAATGAGGCCCCTTTAGAAAGTCTTTGTCTCATATCAGAAATAAAGCTGGCTGCAGAAACATGGAAAATATGTCCTGTACTCCATAAATATATTTAGACATTAGTTCTTTTACTGATTGGCACTAAGTTCACTATCTTTGGCCCCTTTTGAGGACACTTGTCACTCCAGTGATGTGAATGGTACCCTTTCTCCTGAGGAAGGAAGAAAGAGGCCCTTGAGAAATAAGCCATGAGAATAATAGTCCTGTATTGCACACTGTGCTGCAATCCCTACCATGCTCAACTGTAAACTGTATGAAGGGTGAGTTCAGTCCATGTAAAGCTGGCTAATGGTCACAGAAGATAGGTTTTTATAGCCCAAGCACTATTCCTCACCATCTGCTTGTGCTCTCTGTGGCTGATATATTTACTACAAATGGAGATGCTCAGGTGTAGCAGGGGATGCTGTTTAGTCTTGGAAGAGACTAGCCAAAAGCTGCTCTCCTCTTTCTCATCTCATTTATAACAGCAGAAGCAGAAAGCCCTTCCCTTTGGTGATATTCTCTAGAATTGTGGCCCAGCTGGCACCTATTCTTATCCTCCTACAGTAAGAGCATGGTCTTGCCCAGGTCCCTTCTTTCTCCTCTCCTTTCACAGAAAGACGGTAGAGGGAAGACAGGAGTGGCTCACAAAGTGCATTCCTCTGGTGATCAAAGCATGTCAGCAGAGTTGAGGGCAGTATATTAAAGTCTGGAGTCCTGTACCACAACAGAGAAATCCTCATCCTTATACATTGCCCTAGAGAATCCCCTTGTTTCCTTCCATCACTCCATCTCCTCTTCCAAGCCCCCAGCACTTCCTTTTTTGTTGGGAAGAGATGCAAACATAACCAACAATATTGCAATGGTGGCAGCTATAACTGATGTGGTGGGTTGGCCCTGACTGGATGCCAGATGCACACCAAAGCTGCTCTATTACTCCCCCTCCTCAGCAAGACAGGGAGAGAAAATACAATGAAAGGCTTGTGGGTCAGGAGAAGGACAGGGAGATCATGCTCTAGTGTGGGTCATAGGCTACAGGATGGATATCTGCCTCCCCATGGATATCTATGTGCTGCAGGGGGACAGCTGTCTCACAAGGGTCTTCACCATGGCCTGCAAGGGAATATCTGCTCTGGTACCTGGAACACTTACTTCCCCACCTTCTGCCTTAGTCTCTATAGAGTTATTTCTTACACATATTTTCACTCCTTCCTCTGGGTGCAATTTCTCCTGCACAGTAACTTTTTCACCTCCTTAAATATGCTATCACAGAGACACTACCACTGTCGCTGATGGACTCGGGCTTGGTCACTGGTGGGTCCATCCTGGAGCTAGCTGACATTGGCTCCATCAGACCTAGGGGAAGCTTTTTGAAGCTTCTCACAGAAGCCACCCCCTGTAACTTCCCCACTACCAAAACATTGCCATGCAAACACAATATGATGGGCAGAAACCTCATTTGTTTTACAGGAAAGAGTAAGAGAGAAAAATCCATTTTCTGTAGCATGACTTTAAAATTGCCATGTTGGACAAAGGTATTTAAGGATAACTAGAAATAAAGTGTATTAATGTGGTGATTTGACCTTGGCTGGATGCTCTCCTCCCTCTTTCTCTCAGCTGGAACAGGGGGAAGAAAATAAGATTAAACTTGTAGGTTAAGACAAAGGCAGTTTAATGAAAAGCAAAGCAAGGCCATGTGCACAGAAGCAAAAGAAAATGAGGATTCATTGTCTACTTCCCGTCAGCAGGCAATGTCTGGTGCTTTTCGGGAAACAGGGCTCCAAACCTGTAGCGGTTGCTCTGGAGGACAAA
Organism: Todiramphus chloris collaris; assembly: GCA_025345505.1. Taxonomy (NCBI): domain Eukaryota; kingdom Metazoa; phylum Chordata; class Aves; order Coraciiformes; family Alcedinidae; genus Todiramphus; species Todiramphus chloris. The sequence goes on along the minus strand of JANVCC010000130.1, from coordinate 9,867,767 downwards.
GCGATGCCCCACACTTTCCTAACTGTTATTGCTGAGCTGTTGTGATATGTTATGCTATATCCCTTTGGTCAGTTAGGGTTGGTTGTCCTGGTTGTGTCCCCTCCCAGTATCTTGTCTACCTCATACCATTGGGAGTGGGAGGGAATGTTGGAAAACCAGCCTTGGTGCTGTGCGAGCCCTGCCCAGCAGCAGCCACAGCAGGGGTGTGTTATCAGCACCTTTCTGTCTCTCAGTGCAAAGCACAGCACTGGGAGGGCTGCTATGGGGAAAATTCACTCCCGCTCAGTCAGACACAATACAACTGATAATTAGCTAACTGCAAGAAAATTTTGCCTGACAATCAAAGAAGGAAATAAATGAGGTATAGCTGGAGGATGATGTACAGTCATCAGACCTCTGAAGTGGATGATTTTGTTGGTACTAGAGCATAGATAAGTGTATTTGGTACCATACTGCACACCTCTAAGGGAAGTGTCTGGCCCCACTTGCCTAAAGAAGTAGTTTGCCTCAAGCATCCCCACTCTTTTCTTTATGAATGCTCTGTGCAGGAATATTGCACAGACCTGAAGAATCTTTTGGGTGCTACTGAAATGAGAAAAATGATCTTCTCAGTAAAGGATTATTATTAAAAATAATAATGCTGATAACAAAACAGCAATAACAACAACAACAACAATAAAATTATGATGATAATTAATATGATATGTCAGTTTCTTGTCTTAGTGTCATAAATGAGGTAAGTGTTGAACCTACTGACATAATTGTGAATCAATCCATTAATATTACACTTAGCATATCCTTCCTGTGATTTTCTCAAAACAGTTTTCATTAAACAAGATGCATTGGCTCAAGGTTAAATTGTGTTCAAATGTCTGACCTAAAGAGTGTAAGGATTTTGCTAATGTCTGAATAAATAATTCAGAATAGTTGGCATGAAATTAGCCATGGGCTTTTCAGTCCTTTGTTGCTCTGTATTCTAAGGAGAAAAAGTAAAACAGTGTGGAAAAATGTTCTCTGATGGCATGATAGGGTAAGAGAGTGAATCATGCTACCTTAATCAATTTAATTCATTGATATTTATTGAACTCCACATCCAAATAAACATGCCTTTAAATTTAGGAATTGATTTGAGTACTTTTCATTGACTACAGGACTGGAGGTTTTCATAAAAGAACCACGTATTTTTCTCCTAGTTCAAAATACTATTGCATTGTATAGTGAAATCTAATTATACTTGCTACTTAACTAAGTCGTTTCACAGTGTGTTTTTCTGCTGATTTCACAGAAGGATGAAATTTCGTGTATGGATATTTGTTGCAATGGTCTCTCTGAACACAAGCAAGGTGCAGAGAGCTACAGGATGAGATTTTGGTCTAGTTCTTGAGTAAACCAAGTAACATTAACACCATTGAGCTAATGAGGAGACCAGTAGGCTGTATGTGATGTATTACAGGAATCTTACAGAACTTTCTCAACAATACATCAAAGCTAATTAATCATCTCAGAGATAATGTTACTCCTCCCATGCCAGCTACCACTGATACTGAATCCTTTCTGTCACAGCTAGAGCTGTCATGAGGTAATACCAACCAATTATACTGTATTCTTTCACTATGGAGTAAAAGTATGCTCAGTTTTTATCAATTGCACAGCTGTATTTCCTTAGAATACAAAAATATTTTTAAAAAATTAATTGAAAATAACTGTCCAGACAGCAAAGCGCATCATGCAGCTGAGATAGAAATTTAGTGTAAACTTGGAGGTGAGCAGAAGATGAGATTTGTTACAAAGAAAGTTAGTACTTTTTGTCACCTTCAAAGAGTGCTTGAGTCTCCCTCATCAATAAAATATCTAATAACTGTCACTAAGAGCCAGGAGCAGTCATGTCACTAGGCTAAAGGTGGGCCAACCTAATCTCTCACTGATTGATAAAACAGCCAAATTCATCATTTTCTTGTCATGCTGCTGTCTAACAGCACACCAAGGTGTATGGAGAAACAGAATTGGCTGCACTTTAGGAGTCCATCAGGACAGTATTGAGGGGAAATGTCAGCCATTTTTCTTGTGTTCTTCTCTTGTCAAAACTGTAGTAATTCTGTCTTTTAAGGAACTGGAGAATTATAGCAGACTCAGTATCTAAGCTTACCTTTCCACAGTGACTGTCAACAGTATTTCCCAAACCATCCCTATTTGAATCCATAGAACTACCAGATGATATATATTCACCGTGAGTATTTAGAGGATTTAGGTAAGAGGGGCAGAACCATGAGGTTGTTTTTGGTTTGGGAATTTATTTTTTCTACAAGCCATCCATGTATGTCCTATACATTCCAATACTTTCGGTTCAGTTACTGTTCTCAACAGGGCAGATTGACAAATACCTAAGTGGACTTATGCAGGAAAGTGGATCTGCTGTCAAAAGGAAATGAAACAGGATACTCAGTATCTCACTGTAAAGACCACCAGCAGCATTTGTAGTAGAAAACAAACATGTAGGGCCTATTAAGGAAACATGGGGAAGAAGGTTACCTCGGCTACTTATAACTGATGTGGGTATTGATTCAGAGACTATGAAAATACGTAATAACTATATTTTATTTATATAACTTTATTTTGGATATGGCCTGCAGCACAGCATTTGAAATATAGGCACGGGTCTCATTATGTGGTCTCGTTATTTTCTTTCTCTTGTCTCTCTCAAAGATATTGGTAAGGACCATATTTAAAAGGGGACAGAAATTTCATACACTTGAATTTCAACAACTGTATGTCCAAAGTAGTATAAGTGAAATCCTGATGCTACTGAGGTTATTCCATTGATTTCCTTTAAGCAGAGATTTTACAGCTAATAAAACGGAGCTGCTGCAAAACATACATAGAAAAGACCTTTACTGCCTCTATGCTTCTGTATAAAAAGAAAAGGAGCAATTAGCATTATGGAAGAAAAAAATATAATGGTAAATTGATAAGCAAGAACACTTACAAGAAACTCTTATTTGAACTCAATTTGCCACGGCCTCTTTTTGTAACATTTATGCATCTGATTTGAAGAGATGCTTCTTTGCTGTATAAAAGAAGAGAAAGGAAAAAGAAAAGTTCTTCAAAATTAAAATTATAAGCAGAAGGAATAGTGAAAGGAAAATATCTGAATAAGGTAAATACAGAACAAATATTACAGAACCTGAAAAATCTTCTGAATTTGGCTTAATAGGTAAATAACTAGAATTCTATTGGGATTGTTTGCCATTAGTAATGTATCTGATTAATTTGGATAAAACTCACTGATAAGACATACACAGAGCATTTTCAGAACTAATCATTTCCTAATGACCTTGCTGTCAATCATTGCAGAACAAAGCAAACAGGTCTGAAAAACAGAGAATGACATGTACACAAACACCAAAACTCTGACTTTTAACCATTTCCAGTTAAGCAATGCTTTATGGTTTTCCTCATCCTGACTCAGGTGATAAGAAATCCCTTATCATTTCTTATGACTAATAGCACTATTGTCAAAGGTCTTTTGCCATCAATATGTCTTCTATAACTTTTATATCACACCCTTCTGTTAACCAGACTTCACTTTGGTGTGCTCCTCTATCCCTCAGATACAGCTGCCAAAAAAATCTTGCTTTCCTAATATATGCTGTCCATTTCTATGAAATGCTGCATGCATAGCTTTCTCTACTTTTCTCTCTTTTGCTCTTTCATTTGTTTTTTGTCTAACACACCAGAAATCTCCACTAAGACAGGGTCTGAATTCTTATTTACATTACAAATCCTTCATAATGTCTTAAAGGAAATGAAAGTATGAACCTTTGAGAGGACTCCTATGAGAAACATAGCTATGCTGCATATCTTGTGGTGTTTACAGAATACAGAATAATATCTATGAAAAAACCTCTTCTCTCCTCTGCAGGTGCATATCATGTCCAAGTCCTCCAGTATACCACCAAGATGATTGCTGCAAAATGGCATCGTCCCATTGAGTGTTCACAGTTACCAAAGGTCAACTGCCTTTAATAAGTTGCTCGATCTTCATGAGCAACTGTCTTGATGGGGAAAGTTGATAGTTTCATTCTGTTAAATGTTTGGCTTGTATTCAGCACAGTGGAAAGTGAAAGGATATCAGCATTTCTTGGAAAGAAATTTTACCTGGTGCCATCTGTAGAAGCAAAATAATCCCCCCACAGAAATCAGAACTAAAATTGTACCTTGTTTCAATGGGAAATCACACCTCGTCTTTGGGCTCAGTTATCATCACAAAATGCTGGATCTTATGCTAACACATAAAAAAAGCATTATTATTAATCTAATTCTGTTTGGGCTCATTTGCTATCATTTTAACATTCTTGGAATAAAGAAAATCTCACAAAACCTCAGAAAAGAAAAGTTTGATGGTGGCTGAAGAGCTACAAAGCACTTTCCCAAGAGAAGGATATATTACTTAGTTGGGCTTAGTAAAAAAATCTCTGAGCAACATACAATATCCCCTTCTTCTGCTTTCAGACAACACTAGAGAAACTCCGTTGTTACAAGACTAAGAAAAAATTTGGAGATTTGCTAGTTGTGACTGTGGAGACTTGGAAAGGAGTATTTTGATACGACATCCATAATGAAAGGCAAAGTAACATTAATTAACCCTTGAGAAGGGATTTTCACAAGGGAAACCTGCTTCTGTGGATTGTGACATCAGAGCTCAAGGAACAGCATGTGGGGAAAGACAACTTAGCTGATCTCAGTTAGCTCACCAGGATCAGCTGGGAAAGGTGACTGTCAAAATTCCTGCATCATTAATACCTCCTTATGGTATGCCTTCAGTGTACTGGCACATTGAGCCACTTAGAAGGAACTGAGTATTCTTAAGTTTCCCATGACTACATCACAAAACAGCTACACCTGTTTAGAGGCTGCTGATTAATACTTAAAGAAGCACCTAAAAACACAATGTAAGCCTTAGGAAAGGATGTGGTTTATTGCCTAGCAGATCAGATGGTGTTTTCCCTACTTGGAATATGCTGCCTGTTGCTGTGCTAGTCAGACACAGAAAAGAGGGACCTTCTTTTGGAAGAAAGCCACTGGAGGCTGCTTAAAACAGGTCTTCCTGTGTGCAATGACAAATTCTCACAGTGAGCAGGACAAATAACTTGTACATTTTAGGGGCAAATCCAATCACTACTCAGGACAGAGCTGGCTGTTCTCTAAATCCTAAGAAAGAACACCATTTGCTTATTACAGTCACCATATTAAAATTGGATGCATTCTGTGAATATTTAAAGCTGCAGAAAGATTCTGTCTCTGTTTTTGGATGATGGCTTCTATAGATCTATTCATAAAGTCCAGATAAAACACACAATGTCTCAAACAGTCTGTGTTTGCATTTATGTCTGCTAGTTGCCTGAGAAGGCTGGAATACAGGAACAGAAGAGACTCTGAGCTGATAATTTGTTGCAGATAGAGGCTATGAAATGTTAATTACAGGACAAGAAAAAAACCTCTGCTTTCTGTTATGACTTTTGCCTGGGTGGCCCAGTGAGATAAGATATTGTTCTAAATTCAAATTAGTCAAAGCAAGGCTGGATTTACATAACATATCAGTGACTTAATGGGGGAGAAATGAGCTGATACAGATAAAAAGCATGACACCCCTAATCTGTTTACACATTGGAACAGATGGCAAAGCTACACATAGTTTTACCTACAAAATCTCCAGCCACATTCTTCCCCTGCTCCTTGGTTACAGCTCCTCTTTGCTGCTCTGTGCCTGCCTTAACACTGCAGCAAACACATGATAGGTCTGTGTTTAGCTTGTCTGTCAGGGCATTCAGAAGAACCAAAGAAATTCAGTCAGGTGCCAGTTCCTTTGTTCTAATAGAAGCCATTAGAACCTGTTACATTTGAAGGGCACATCTGCTTTTGGCTACAATGGGTGAACTAATGTCAGCTTATTTCCTGTCAAAGGAAATTGTTAGGCTAAGCCATTCACTTACTATGAGGTTCTTCTGCTATAGAACTCGCACTAAGACTTTTTGGAAGATACATATATGAGAAACTGTGGAAATATGACATATAAGGGACCTAACCTATTTCCAGCACCATTATTATCAAAGCAAGCTTCAACTTCATTGCTGACCGATGACACAGGAGTCGACATCCGACCATTAGCATGACCTGAATGGAAGCTCAGTTTATCACAGGGGAATTTACCATGAAAACATTTATTGCCCTCATTAATACCACATGTATAATGGCACTTCTTATTAATTGTGCTTCGTAAGCCATTAGTATCTCAAACTACTAATATTTTCTTCCTATTAAAAAAGGAGCAAAATGAGAATGGTGACCCACTTATCACTGAGGAAAGTGGTTGCTTATTTGGCAGCAAATATACATCTGGTCTCATATTTTTTCTATGTAATATAACCCGATGCTTTTCCTTGACTTGATGTATCATCCAGTATCAACATCATGTATGCCATCATCAAACTGAATGGATAAGACATATTGTATATCTGAGGTCTCAAAAAAAATGTTTAACTCAGACTATCCGGTACAGCTTGCAGTTAATCCACACACCGACAGTGAACAGCACTTGAAGTCTGGATACAATATTACTGAAGAACTATAGAAGTAACACAGCAAGTGCTTGGCATACATTGAGAACTTCTTAAACCATAAGGACGTGAGTCTACTAGGAGGCAGATGACTATGACTCCTCCTTGTCCTCCTCATCTTCCTCCTTGTCACCCTCTTCCTCTTCCTTGTCCTTGTCCTCATCTCTGAAAGAGCTTGCTTACCATTCCGCTCCTGAGGACTGCTTTCCTGTTTGTTGTGACTACTGAACATTCACTTGTCTGAGTATAACGTTCTGTGCTTTATACTGAGATTTGTTTGGCCGTTTCATTAAATCTATTTTCATTTCAATCTGTGGGTCTCCTTTTTCCTGTTCCCCCTTCTCTGCTATAGAGGAGTCATCAAGTGATAGAGCAACCGCTATGGTTTAGTCCCAGATATGGCCTAAACAAAGACATGCCTCTAAAATTACCTTGTGATATGTTCACCTTAAGTGCCATAGCTTTGGGTGTATCTTCCTGTAATTAGGTTACCTCACTGCCAATTAGAGACAATAGAGCATGTGTTCAGAATGTTCTAGGACATTAAAGTGATTAATGGCAGAAAACAAACTGTACCAGTCCTAAACAAAAATCTTCCTTTCATTAATCCATGTTGAAAGCAAGTGAAAAGGTATTTTTTCTCTGCTTTAGTACTTAATCTATTTAAGCATCTATTATTTTAGCCTGATGATAAGGTATTAGGCTTTTTTTTCTGATCAATTATCTGAGGAAATTTATTCAAAACTCTCCACAATAAGTGTATTTCAGGCTTATTAATCATGAAATAATAGTGAGAATAATGAATGATTAGGGCTGTGTCTTCACAAATAGGTAAATCAGGCCCTGATTCATTCCCAGTTGAGTCAACAGACTTTTCAACTGATTCAATCAAATGTTGAATCAAGTCCTTAATGCCCATTTCCTGAGAGCATTTGTGCACTGATGACAACCGCCTGTTCTGGTTTGAGCTAGAACAGAACTAATTCTGTTGAGCAATTTTACTTTTCAGCTCAGTCTCTTCTAACTAGCTTCACTTTCTCAAGTTAATGGCATATTTTTACAGACAGTGTCTGATTTTAGTAGTGATAATGCTTCATGTTTAGAGTTACTACCAAGGATTGGTGTGCAGAACATGGCCACTGCGGGATCTTGTGTGCAGTGTTGAGGGGTGCAGAGAGTAAAAAGCCCCACCTGCAGGAAGGAGTGGACAGGACAGGTGACCCTAAACAGATCAATGAGGTATTGTGTCCTGTATATATATAATACTCAGTATAAAGCTGAGGGATCATGAAGGTTAAGCTCTCTTCTTCAATGGCTGGACTCCAAGAAGGGCTCTGTCCATTCTGCCTTTGATCCCAATACATGTGTTTCTGAACCCAGTTCCAGAATCCATCTCCTGAATCTGGTTGCCATCTGCTGCTGACTCCAGCCTGGGACTTCCCAAACACCTGCTCCACAGCATCAGTGGTGACAGTGATGTAATTGCTATCAGGGGTGGTTGGGTTCAATACTGGTTTTGTCTATATTTGTATATATTCTATTTTATTATTTATTTTTATTATAACTGTCCTAGCTTTCTTTTCTAATTGACAAATCTGTCTCCCTTATTTCCTTTCTCTTCCCCTTTGGGAGGTGAGAAAGATTAACAGAGAGCATTTGTTATAGGTCTAGTGGACTGCCTTGACCCTAAACCTTAATGCCTGCAATGCAGGTGAGATTCAGAAAGCCACAGTAGTGCCTTTCTGGTACATTACTGTTCACAGATAACCTCCAGAGGCCTAATCCCAAAGGTTTTCTTCTATCAGTTTCCACTGAAAAGATTCCTTTTTGGACATATGCTTCTCTTGTGCATGTGCAATATCTCTCCATATCTCCATAGATCCCCTTTTGTTATCTAGACACCTAGCTGTAAACCAGGATGTTTTAGAGGTGTCACAAGATCCAAGAGTTTGTGTCTTGCAGTTGATAGAGAATTCAACTGCCATGAAACCTCAGCCAAGAATATAAATAATAAACACTACTGCTGTGATTGATAGTGCATGTGAAATCTTTTTCTTCCAGACAGTAGGATAGTTGTCTGGCATTTGAAGACTTAATGCAGCTGACAGTGCTGTAGAAGGTAGTGATTTGGCTTTGTAAATGTACGTGTCTTGTACCTGGGAAAACAAAACCTTTCAGAACACCTTGACTTGAAGTAAAAGCTGCAGAAGCTGAAAAGTAAGTAATAGGGAATAAAACAGTGAGATATAGTTTTGTGGGAGCTGTAACTCAAAGGAAAAACAGACCCAAGATATTCTTTTAAGTATAAAACTATTAAAAAAGATTTGGTAAGTCAACTGCAGACAAATCTTTCTCTCACAACCAGAGCAAAGTGGTATTGGAGAACATGTCATGGCAAAAAAAGAAAACAATAAAAGAGGTATTTTGTTTCTGTGGCTTGAAAATGAATATTAGAGAAAATTGAAGACTTTGACAGAATTGTGAAGCTACTTACAAATTTTCCATACTGAAGGCAGAGGACAGGGTTTCTGGTGGAGTTTTACTAATCTTTAAACAAGCAACAACAATGAATGGGTAGTCATATAGTACAGGCATACTGTGAAGTTTATAGCCTTGTAGATAGTGATTACCTCTGGGAACATGAAAACAGGATGTCTCAAGGCACACGAGTACGCTGAACAGACAAGAACTGGCTTTGCGTCAAGAATAAGAATTTTAGGCTTCAGGTCACCAAAAGAACACAGTGATGAAGAAGAGAAGATGAAGTAAATGACCACCAGAGGTCTCAAAAGACCACTGGAGAGAGAAAAGACCCTAACTCTAATTTTATTACCCATGCTTGGACTATGTAAATAAGTTCCAGGAAACCATTAGCATAAGACCTTTCTAGGAAATGTAATGAATATGTATGTTTAGCCTGCATATAAACTAGGTACCTAGCTTGCATCAGTATGCACATTTGGAGGAGTGATCCCCTATGCGTCCAACACTGCAATAAAGAATAACTGCTTAATAACATGACGTTGCTATTGAATTTATCTTGGAATCCTTGCCCAACTGCACCCAGCCTCCCACTTCGGTGAGGAGTGTTAGAAAGCAAGGGGGCTTGGAAACTTGATCTTTAAATCAATACATATTGACAGACATTGGGACCTATGGCAGCATTTGGAGCAACACACATAGTCCAAACTTCAAGGATTTTGTAAAGGAGCTAAGGTGAGTCCAAATTGAGAGAGAGAAAAAAAAAGTTGCAGATACTAACTTTAAGGAAAAGCAGGGAGAGGATCTGGAAGAAAGTGGGGAAAGAAAAATAATTTTGTCAGGTTGAAGCTAACAACTAGTTGAAGCAGACAGGCATGTCTTTATATGGATAAGGAGGCAGATGTGAGCAACTGAACTCAGAACTGGAGTGATGCAAAAATTAATGTAAAAAATAAAAAATCAATGAGAGGAGTCCAAGGTATGTTTAGAGGATTATAAGTTCTCTTTGGGATGCAGCAAAATTGGCATTACAAAAATTTAACAGGAAGATTCATTTGAGCTGGTTGTGAAAAATCTCTTTTTAAAGTCTGATATTGTCATACTTATTATTGCTGTAAATTTTATCATCATTATGCTTGTAACCATTATGTTTGTTTCTTTAAAAACTACCAAAGCAAGCAAATTTTTGTATGTTTTCATATTCAGAGCAAATGAAAAGGAATAGGCTGTGTCTCAGATAAGTAGCGATCTCTCACTGTGTTAGGCATTTCAGCAAAATGAAATGGTAATTATTTCCTTTCCCTAAGAGTTTACAAATGAAGCAGATAGAGACAGCAGGTACATGCAAAAATCCAACAGACAAACAGGGTGAACATTGTGTTACCACAGCACATTAGTTTCACTCATCTTCCTCCAGAAAAATAAAGGCAAAATGGGAGGAAAGGGTAAAGGATGTGGCAATTAGAGTGGATGGTCTGAGGGAGAACCATACTTGATCAGTCTCAGAGGGGAAGAGCACAAGACAGTTCCTCTTCAGAACTGACATTTTGTTCAATTTAAATAGCTTTCCAGAGCCACAGAATGGAGAGAAACTGATAAGGAGGAAATTAAGGAAAGTTAAAAGCTCAGCTAAGGTGTCTGATATTTTAAATAAATACTGTCATTATGGCATCATTTACATTTCAACAAATTAGCATGTCCAAGGTAACAATTTCTTAGCTACACGTTTCTGCCCAGCTCTACTTTTGTCACATGAGCAAGAAGAAATGTTTTATCACTGTTTAGTAACTTAGATCTATACTATCAACTAGGAAAAAAAAAAATAGATTTGGCTTTCCATAAGATCTGTCTGAGAGATCTCAGATTTGTTAAATTTCATCTAAAAAAATCTTAGAACTACAGATACACTTCAGATGAGTGGAAGAATATGGTGGCACTGGATAAAAATGGCTTTTGTTTGGACCTTCTTTGATAAATAAACTGCATGTTTGACTTCTGCCACAGGTTAAATCAGGACTAACCTGATATAAGGTTGACTTTTTAAGGGATGAAATCATAGCAATGTAATTGATGCCAGTCAACATAATGCTGCATTAGACCCAGCATGTTTATGTTGATGACTAGGAAATAAATGTGACTATTGAGACCACTGCAGTGTGTGGATGACACAAAGAATCACTTGGAGTAAACACTGTCAGGGAACAGGCAGTTGCATGCTACACTCTTGCTTGTGAAGACCATTGAAATCCTCAGTGGGCAGATGCAGTTGGTAGGGCCAAAGAGTGATTAAAGCAGAATTTAGCAGAAATAAGACAAATCTGTACTGGAACCTTCTTTGCAGTGTTCCCCATTTCCAGATGACCTTGAGTTGTACATACTTTCTGATGTTCAATAGAGGCATAGCCTCCATTCAGACAGAAGGAGCACAGCTGTGAAAGCAGATCATTCCATGTACCTCTTGTTAGGTAGGATGGCTACAGGAACAATCTTTACTCTTTCTTTTCCCCTTTTACTCTTGCACAAAACAATCCTCCAGGAGCTTCCCACAACATTTCATTCCCCTGTACATAATTTTAATATTGCAGAGTAGAGAAATCAATCATAAAAGTGATACTTTACCTAGAAAATTGCAATGCAGATGAACTATGACTCAGTATAAATACTGCAAGGTCACTTTTTTATAGTGTATATGTAGCTTCATGTGAAGAGAAAAAAAAAAGATAATTAAAGAGTTAACTGTAGAAAAGCACTGTCAGGACAGCTAGAAACTGAAGTGAGAAAAGTTCAAGGTATACACATAAATATATATTTTTGATTTAAAATATGATTAATTGATAAAATAGACTATTCAGGAAGATTATAGATGACTCATTTTTATGTATTTTGAGGCCAAGATATGAAGTCTTTGTGGAAGGCATGGTTTCATTTTATAAAATCTCAGCATAGGAACGGCCAGTGAAGTTTAACTGCCTAAAATGTGTTGAAAACTACAGTGGGTTGGTCCTTATGACATTTAAGTGCCTAAGAATCAACACCCATGTTACTCTGGTGTATATAGCATCAGGATAACTACACAACAAAGGATATGCTGAGCATTATACTTTACATTAATGGTCAACTTCATTTGTTTATTTTTAAATTGTACCCAAAAAAAAGGAAAGCAAAACAAAACACCCTAAAACATTTGCTTGAAATTAACCATGATTTGTGAATTAGAAACAAAACGAAAACAAGTCCTGTTCAGTGAACAGTATAATTTTTCATCTTTCCCTTGAATTAGCATTTCCCATACAAGACCTGACTCATACTGTCTGAGAGTCACAAGTCCTGGAGATCCAGCTCTGCAGAAACAGGGACTGGGAATATCAAGAAGTGTGGCTCCGGCTGAGCTTCTTAAAGCTCCCTGAACAACCAAGATTTTCATAATGCTGACTCTACAAGGTCCACAGCATCCAATAAGCAAACTACATATGGTTTCCTGAAGCCTTCCATGTGTATAGCATTCCCTTGAATGAAGATATCTTGGAGTCAGTGATTTGACATTTCCTTATGAAACTGTTGCAAGTAGAAATTTTATGGGTTGCTTTAATGCTAAAAGATATAAAATAAAAATCCAGTGACCAAGCCCCCATGATTTATTTTCCTTGAGAACAACCCTTTCCAAATTATAAGGAATGCAACTAATGCAGTGTGATTATTCCCAGCTCAGAATGTGTTCCATAGCTCAAAAATATCACTTAATTAAACAAACACTTGATGTAGCTGTTCCCATAGTAACAAGACATGTTTACAAAGAATCTGAAAGGGAGAGTAATTTGTATGAGTGGGGCTGCCGAAGCTGGGTGGAATACTGGAACTACACAATCCCTTCACCTCTGTTTATTCTGGATTTTCTTCTGGATTTATTCTGTGCCGGGTTGATTTGTATGCAAATGTTATAGCTATTTCCATGAAGCTATAGAGCAATATAAAATAACGTGTCATCAAGTCTACAGTAAAGTTGTAATTGCCACACCTGAAGATTTCTGCTTTTTTACAGAGTTAAGAAGTAACAGCAATCATTCATGCTCTTCCTTGGCTCCATATTGAAGAGCTCTAGTACTAAAATTTCAGTACTCAGACTCACCAACAGAAGTATCAACATGTCTTTTTGGGAGACAAAGTTGTAAGCCAACTTCTCAAAAACTCAGCATGTAAGGTCTAGAGATGTTTTTCAAAGGTGGCCATAACTGCCTGAGTAAAAGCTGCAGAACAGGGTGGATTTAAAAGCTAGATAATTCTTCTTCTGTGCATGAAAATTTTCAAATTTTTCAACATAACAAATTATTTTTTCAAAGAATCTCTATATTTGTGGAAAAAAAAACAGCGTACCCCTACCTTCCCAGAGACAAATTTTGTATATTCATTTGATCAATTAACCCAAAACAATTCTCACAGGCTGCCCCGGAGCTACTAGTTTACTGGTTTATAAGCTCTTGTGAGTCATCTGGGGCCTACAAATCCCCACAGGTGGGCCATAAGCCTCCTGAAAAAGAGGTCTCCAAATCTTATGTTCTGACGTGAGAGAAGGTTTTGGTTTTTTTTTTTGAAATCTGAGCCAAGTCTTATGCTTTGAAGCACTAGAAGTAGATCTATGCTTATCTCCATAAAGTGCTGGTTTTGCCTGTTTACTTTGTTCCCGCTATCTTTTATAACCCACTGAAAATACATGTTCTAGTCATCTGAATACAGGACTATGACATGGCAGTTTTTGTTCTTAACCTGTTTTTTCACGACTTTCTAAGAACAGAGGTATCACTCTGATCTAGAACTCAGCTTTCAGTGATGAGGATAACTACATGTCATTCAGACCTTTTATGATTTCTAAGAAGCCACCTAGCTATTAAAGTACTTAAATTGAAATCTGCTACACACTGAACCTGATTCATCACTGCATTCCTGGTCTAGCTCTGTTAATGGAATAACAAGATACTGAAGCAGGATCTGAATCACCTATCTCAAAAATTTCCAGGAATTAAAAATCAAAGCCCACTCTAAAATGAAAAAGAAAAAAAAAAGCCAAAACACCACCACACACAAAAAAAACATCAAACAAAACCATTTATTTTCTGTTTAATTCAGATGTGCAGCCATTACACTTTAGGAAAATACGAAATACTCCAGGATATTTTCATTCTGGATATAGGTTAAAATTCGCTACTTGAATATTGTTGACATTCTTGTCCATTCTCTTTATATTCAGAAACATGTGTTGGTTAGCAGCAGTTGGTTAGGTTTTCTCACAGCAGTTATTAACCACTTATTTATACTTCTAGTGCTTATTTAGAGAAACAAGGCAATACCTGTAAATTTGTTTTTTTGCTAATCAGAAAGGAACTAAAACCACTGTCAATGTTACCCTTGAAGTAGATCTGAATTCAAAACCTGTCACTTTCAGACGTGTAGGCAAATGTGTCTGTGTCACACCTTTCCAGCTCTCAGCACATCCAGCTTACTATCCTCTTTCTCCATGGCACCAGGACCCTGATCACAGTAGGATGTATGTTGTCTTCAGGTCCCTTTCCTCAATAACTGCCCTTGGTCCCAACAGCAGCTGCTGCCAGGCCAGCTTCACCTACTGTCGTATTGTTACAGTATCTTCAATGTGCCTATACCACAAAGGTTTGGTACAGAATGGCTTATATCTCTTTTGCTCCTCTTCAGTTAGAGAGAAAAGCAAGGATGCATGATCAATGTGTCCCTATAGAACATTTGGGGACTAAGCTCTAGGTCTAATGGGTTTATGCAATGCTGGCCTTGAATCCTTTCTCCTTGTTCTATTAGTGTTTCTCCAAAATCTTTTCCTAATTTAATGAGCTCCCTGTTCTAGTCCATGGTTTCTCAATGATTCCTCTGGTAACATTTCTGTAT
Source organism: Todiramphus chloris collaris (assembly GCA_025345505.1). Classification (NCBI taxonomy): domain Eukaryota; kingdom Metazoa; phylum Chordata; class Aves; order Coraciiformes; family Alcedinidae; genus Todiramphus; species Todiramphus chloris. The sequence goes on along the minus strand of JANVCC010000130.1, from coordinate 9,852,762 downwards.
GTAGGAAATGCCTATGAAGATCCCATTTTTCACTTGCCTCTGGCTTGGGAAGAAAGTGGTTGTTTTGTCAGGACAAAATTACTGTGGTCTTCAAATCATGGGATCACAGAAGATAAAACTGGAGTTTACATCTGGGTTGCTTCCCCTTTTTACAGGGCAGGATTAAGTAATCCACTTCTAACACACTTTCTTCCCCCTCACATATGCTTAAAAATCTTCAGTGCTGCAGACTCCATTGCTGCCTAAAACAGCTTAGGTCTAGATGCACGACCTGTTGTTTTTCCTCAAAGGGGATCGCTGTGTCTCTCCCACTCTGATACACAGTCCTGCACTGCAGTAGCCCAGCACTAATTGAGATTGTCTAAGTGCTGGTTTGCACTTCTGTTCTTTTCAGAAGCAGTAATATGTTGTTAATAAACTGAGCAGACAGCCTTCTTAAAGCCAAGTATTATTTATTTAGAAACAAGGCTTTTCAGAGAAAATCAATCTTTATGCAATAAGCTGTCTACTCACATGTTTAGCTCAGTGGTTGTCTATACATGGTGATCTTGATAAATTTAGATTTCCAACAGACCCCCTCTAAGATTTGGGCAAAGTAATGTGTTCCTTCAATTCAAGATCAACTATCTCCCTTACCTTTGGGATAAAGACAAAAAATTTTTACAGAAAAATGTATTTTTATATCATCCTCCTCTCTTGGGATGAAAATGCTTTATAAGTATTTTTTACATAGGTTTTGATTCACCTGTTCCCAGCACTGGCAAAATGTTTTTCTAATTTTGGAAGATGCAGCACAGAAAGAAGCTGTTGCCATGGATCCCCCCTCCCCTCTCTTTCCCTTCCTACTGTGTTCATTTGGAAGCAATTTATCCATATCCAGCTGTTGCTTTCCTGATTGATTTTTTCCATTGGAATTCTGTTAAGCAAAATCAAACTGTTATTTAGAGGATATGTATCTCATTGGCAAGATTGCCTATAAGGCTTCCAATATTGCTGCATGGTACTTATTCAGCTTGCTGTCTTAGATTACTTAGTATTGTATAAGATGAATTGTAATGACACTAGGTTTCCTGCTCCAGGGAATGTGTTGCAGCTTTTCCAGAAAACTTCACTATATTGCTTAAAATGTATCTACATGGGCTAGTAAGAGATAGAATCCTATTTTTGGTGGGTTTTTTTTTTTCTCCCCAGGCTTCATATGCATTTTCCCAACTGCTTTCCAGGTATCTCTGGCATCTCAAAAAAAGGAAAAAATGTCACATTGGGATGTTATCCATCAGAGTTCTAAAAGGAAGGAAGGTTTCTTTAAAGATTTAATATCACTTAGGTGTCTCCTCTCAACATCATTAGAACATCATCAGAATTTATTCTTCAAAGTAAAACTGTAGTGTGTGTGGTGAAAAGGTCATTCAAATGTTTATGAATGTAACAAACCACCATATATAAAGAAGAAAAAAAAAATCAACACATCAGAACAGATGTGTCATATCAAATGCTGTACTGGAACTGTAGTAAGTCTGTATACAAATGCTAGTTGTACACTGAGAGATAAAGTGTGAGGCCCTACGTTATCATGTCTGCTGAGAAACCCAGTGCTGTTGCTATGGCTATGTGAGAATTATTAGCAGGTGTGGCTTTGGAACAAGGCCAGAATAGCGAGTGGATGATTATTGCTTAAAACTGGCTTTTTGGCTTTGGGGATGCCAAAGTCACACAACAGGTGAATGAGAGCATCTATGGCTGGACTGCCAAATACTTTTTGGGCAAAAAATAGCATTGAAAATATGAAAAACTTTAAAATCAGGCCTGCAGCTATTAAGTGAAAAAACAAAAAGAAAGTGGGAGGCCTAGAACTGCTTATGATTTGACTGGGGGTAATCCTAAGCAGTTTGACACTGTTGCCAGCCAGCATTTCCCTTTCTGTGTAGGCTCTTCCCAATAGGTATTAAGAAGGATGCTTTTTTTTATTTGTTTATTTTTCATAGACTATAATCTTGATGCAGTAAAACATTCTCAATGCTGCGACACAAAATTACATGTGAATAATGCAGCCTTCCTGGGCTTGCCCTAGTGTGTCTTATTTACATAAATAAAGTATTGTGGTGTTAAAAGGGACTTCCTGCTGACTGCATGAGGTTAAACAGCTGATGCATGTGAATGGGAATAGGCTATTTAATATTTCATGTGGAATTCCTATGATAATGTTAAAGGAAACCATAAACACTTGTTGAGACTGCTGTTTATCTCTAGTATTTAGTCTAATCTGAAGGCAAGGGGAAGTTCTTGTGGCAGAATTTTAAGATATTTACAGGGAAAAGCAAATCCTGCTGCTTTCACATAAATACTTTGTTTCTTGAATTTAAGTATATCAGCGTCTTTAATTTACAAAATTTTCTATCACTGACAAGTGCTCTTTATCACAGATTTCAGTATGGATGTGCTTTTTTTTTTTCTTTGCACTGAAAAGGATCTAGATTTCTGTGACATTAGCCTGCAAAAAACCCTCTGTTTCATCATTTTGAATCTGTTTGATTCATTTCAGCCATGACTCTGAGTGAAATATATTTAGTGAGTAACACCATTTAACAGATTTCACGACTTTCAAGCAATTACCTGTTCCACAGACTGCAACTTGGGATCTGTAAAACCCTCATGTCTTACAGCAGTGCATCTTAATCTGGTAGGGTGGAGAATATGTGCAACTTTTGAGATGTCATTGAGAATGTCAGCATATTTAGAGGGCATCTTAAATATATTTACTGCTTCTTTCTATTCCTGCATTTCATCAAAATGACAGACTGCATCGCAGAAATTATACAGCAAGAGAAGCTTTTGTAAATGTATTGTGTGACCTGCCTTCCTTCTGAGGTCATGGTATTTGGGCTCAGAATGCCAGCTCACTTTTTGTCTTCAGGGGTTCAGAAATGGACCCAGCTCAAAGGACTTTGAAAGAAGAAGAAAAAGAAACCAGAGCTACCACCAGAGTTTGGAGGGACACTGATGAGATCCAGTATTTGGGAAGCTGTCATCTTCAGTCAGGTAGAGCAGAGAGATGTTGCTGGGATGGACACAGGGCTTTGGTAAGTATCTGTATGGCCTGATCAGGCCAATCAGAAGCCTTGTCTCTCCTAATCTAAGCTGATTCCTTCCAATATACAGTGGAAGAACCCTTGTGTGCAGAAGTGAGGCAGGGACATCTGGATATTTTAAAACATGACTGATGTGATCAACCATTCAAATTGCAAGCTGGTGGTTGCCGTTTGCCATTAGGAAAAAATCTTGACTGCTGGCAAGGTTACTGAGGTGTGTTTAGTGCTGCTCTCTGGAAAAGCCAATGGAACCTGGAAATGATACAGTACTTTATTATTATTATATAGTAGTTATATATTATTATATATATTTTATATATTATTATATTTTTTATATATAGTTACATAATGTTATTATATCTTATTATATCTTTGTGATACAAACCATCAGACAGTAAGTATCACATATTAATGTAGTAGCTCATACATAGACCAAATACTTCAGTATAAAATTGCTCACTGGATGTCATTGCAAAGCTTATGCATCTCAGGCACTGCTGGCAGTTCTCTGTATGCAAGCTGCACTTTATATCCCTGTGTGGAATAAAGATCACACAGCAGCTAAGATGCTATTAAATCTTAAAGACCAAATATGCCTTTGGCTTAATTTTGTTTTTCTTGTGCTTGTTACTGTGATCACTACAGAGCCAACTTTAAAAGATCAGTGTGAGAAATTGATATCACCCCTGTAAAATGTTTGTTTAAACCCCCCTGACCAAGTGATTTTTTTCTTACTAATAATCCTACCATTATGAATTCACACAGAATATTGTGCCCATTGTGACTGCTGAGAAAATACTTATGATATATGTTGTCAGAGAGAAAATATCCACAATTTAGGCAGGAGCAACATTAAAAAAAGTCATAAGCTGAAGTTGGTATGTATTCAAATAAGCCAGGAAAATAAGGGTTTAAAATAAAACAGGCAATACATAACATACCAAAAAAAAGTGCAGACATTTAAAAAGAGAGGTTTCAGTATTGAGATTTAGATGTTCAAAAGCATCTATGTTAATTTAGCAGCATATTTTAAGTTCATCTAGTTCATGGCAGCTGTAACAGATCAGATCAGCTTTATGTGCCTTGTAATAAACTTTGGTAGTTCATCAGAAAACAGCAGTGGTTCAGCTATTCACTAACCTGCAACAAATTGTTAATGAATTTGTGTATTCCTGTAGAGGGATCTGCTTTTTCCAGCCAGGACCTGTAATATTGTTAATATAAAACTGTCTAATAGTGGGGCCGGATGAAGTCTTCTATCATAAGTGAATTTTGTCAGACTTGAGCACTTCTTGTGGATGCTGAGCAGAGGTCTAGGGAAGACAAGGCCTTTTTGATATAAAGTATGTAGAAAATGAAACATTTAAACATCAAAGATGTGTAAGGAGATTAAGAAAACAAAGCCAAGATCAGACTTGTATATGTATTATTCTGCACAGATCCTCAGGAACAGGCTTTACCAAAGACATCATCATAGGATGATTTGGAAATGGACATCCCAGGTTTGTGGTGAAGAGGGATACCACTGGCATGATGTCACATGCTTCCTTGCATTCCTTCCGTTGGTATTTCTTTAATTGGGATGGCAGAGATGGGAACTATGCTGAACACAGGCATACTCAGTCCATGGGCAAAACATGTTCATTATGTCTTCAGACTTCCCCTGGAGAGCAAGCACAAAACCGTGTGTGGATCAATGCTGAACACTCAGTGGTGGCTATCAGATCAAAATTAGATGTTTAGTTCCACTGAGAAGGTAATGAAGAAACTGTATATCCTTGTTTGCTCCACTCTTAAGGAAGAATCTTGAAAAGGTACAGTCACTGCCAGTACAAACAGGAACTGATGTACAAGAAATGTGGTACCTTCAGGCCTAATTTAATTTTCACCATATATGACTATGTACATAAGAAGATAAATAGGTGCTTTGGATTTTTTGCTTCCTGTTAGTATCATGTCTGTGTTATTATAACAATGATAACATGAGTCCACCAATAAACAAGTTCTGCCATTATTGTTTATGCACTGAGGCAGTTACATTGTGTCCCACAGCCAAGCATGCCCTTGAGGATGCATGAGGTGGATTGCTCTGTATGAACAAGAATGTCCATGGTCATGTTGCTTTCAGCTGATTGTGGTTAGATGTGTACTTTCATTTTGCACCATGATTTGTAGGGGATTATATCAAGAAAAACAAACAAATAGATAAACCTGCATTCAGATTTGCCTCACCATTAGAGGATTTATGAGCTCATACTTAGGAAATATGTTCCTAAGACTGCTAAAACAGAGTCAAAGCTTCAAAATAAAACTTGAAGTAGCACTTTCGTATTTAAAATTCCTGCATGGAGTGACTGGCATATTCTTTCATACCCTGTCCAGAAGCAGAATAATTTCTGAAACATAAGTGACATTTTCCTCTGATTATATAATTCTTAATTTCATTTCTTATAAGGCATTGTTGTATTTTATTCCTAACAGCCACTTATCCCATCCTGAAACAAAAAGTGAATTAAGCTTATATATAGCTCAGAAGCAAGCACGTGATCCTTGTGGAATGATAGGTGAACATAAATAGAAAAGATGCTTACTCACTGCTAGTGTTCAAAATGCTCAATATTAACTTGGGAATATTGTGCCAACTGTTGCAATGAACATTTTTGTAGTGTGAAGGAACACTTCACAGCAATGCCCTTATCAACGCACTGAAAGGGTTTCTAGAGCACTCTTTTGTCAGTTCTCTGACAAAACTTTCCATCGTACAATGCTCTTTTTTGAGATGCGCGTCTATAAAACTGACAGGAAAGAAAACAAATTGTCTTTATTCCCCTCTGTACATATATATAGATCACTGTGTTCCTGGCAGTTCTTCAATGCCATCTCCTCCTCTTGCTGGTATGTCTGTCTCAGAGACACAAGTACTTCCTGGTGCTGAGTTGGGTGTTGCTGTTTTTATTAAGATTATAAAAAATAATTTACAAAAGTAATCTCTGAATTTTTTCTCCTTTGCTGAGATCTGAACACCTTGGTGTCTGGAGGCAGAGTCAGGGCTGGGTTTCTCTCAACAAGCTCTGATGAAGTAATATATCAGGTATGTTTCCAAAAAAATCTAGTGCCAGGTTTACAGGACTTCTACAGTATAAATCGTAACTCAGAATAGAGTTTCCCTAGTCTACCTGCTTGTGTCTGCAAAGACTCTGCAATCTTTTTTCTCACTTGCCCCATGATAGAAATGAATTATACAAAATCATTAGGCCACCCTTTCTTTGAAAAGCACAAGAATCACCACCTCAAGTCTCTTTTGTTTCTGAAAGCTGATTCTTAAGTTTTTTAATCCTCACTGGACAATGGCCCCAAGCTGTGATTAAACAAGACCTGCCTTTCAACTACTGCACACCGGCATCCCAAATTCTTCTGCTTTTTGGTCTAGCTAGACTATTAAGAAGCTTAAAAAGTAACTTTCCAGGGTATCTGGTTATTGTGATCCCAACTGAAAAAAGTCCTTTCTAATTAACAGGAGAAGCATGGGTCAGACAGCTTCTGGAAACTGTGGGCTAAAAATTCCTGAGATTGATTACCTTAGTTATATTTATTTATATTAAATGAGAACTGATGGAAGGGACACAAAGTTTTCCCCTCTTCCTTAAACTTGCATTTTGGTGGTGTGAAAGTCTTTGCATAGAATTTAATTTCACTTTTCCGCATGTTTTTCTGCTTCAACTTTCATGGCTTTGTAATGTATCTCACCTAGGGACACTGACAGGGGCATTGAGCTAATGATAATCCCATGAGAATGATGTGTACTCTGAAGTGCTGCACTGCAGAAAGTAGCAAGCTGAGTTAGTCGGAATATTTTAATAATGACATGGTATTATGTTCTTTGCCATAGTCAAAGCAATTTGTGGAGATTTGTGAGTTCCGATGAAGTCCAAGAAAGGGAGTAACTGAGGCTCTGGGATCTCTGGTCATTTATGTTGAGATTAAAAAAAAAGAACGGGAAAGCTTAAAGCTAACCTTTCAAATCTGAAAATGGGCTTTTTGATCTAATTTCTTTTTTGTGTGAGAACCTTGGTTTTGTCTCATCAAGAAACTATTTTTTTTGAATCCTCAAAAGCTGCCAAAGTTGGAGTTAGCATCCTTGAGTCATCTTAGTTTTCAAAATCAATGAAAAAACTTCCGTAGTAACTAATGGGCTCTGAAACAAGTCCTTAGTGGAACAGGGCTGAAGTGCTATATAAAAATTACTTCTCTCCTGCATTAACAAGCAGTTTTCTCAATTACACCACAAAATGAGCCAGTAGCATCAGATGACTCAGCATCAATGAACTGTATTTCTGTGAAATCATTGATGAGTTGAAATTCAGAGTTTAGTGAATCACTACAGGTTCTGTATCAGAGTTTGTTCAGCAGAGAAAATCTGAAGTTCTTAAAGGGGGCAAAGACGTGGATTATGAAAGAGTCTCATTTTATCTTCTGGGTGTTTTCTTGTTTTCTGATTTGTTTTTTGTTTGGGTTTTTTTTTTTTTTTTTTTTTGTTGTTTGGGTTTTGTGTGGGGTTTTTTTGCTTCTAGCTGTCTTATCTAGGACTAACAGAAGAAAAAAAAAATCTTCAAGACTCCTTCCCACAGACTTCTTTTTTTTTAGCAAGTATTGGTCATATGTCATTCTGTCAGAAGATCGTGAAAGGAGTTAACTCTCTGAGATGGAGGAAAGTCATTATGAACCAAGTTTTCAATTTGATGACAAAAATGTAAGCATAGGTGACACATAAATGTGTCTACATAAAGTATGAAAGACAAACTGAAAAGTAGTCCATGAGAAGGGAAAGCCCCACACAGGTAAGAGCTTGCAACCACATGAAGGTGGATCAGAACCAAGCAGTGCAGAGCAAGAGCAGGAGAAGGAGCAGGGACTCCAGTGGAAGACTTTGATGGCCCTTGCCAACCAGCTGGAGGAGAAGCAGTGTGTTTGCAGAGTGGCCGCAGGAGACTGACTGAAGTTATTTGTTGATGTGAGCACTCAGGTCTGGGTTTGGGTGAGTGTCATGGTGGGTCCCCTGGGTCAAATCCTGCCTTGCAGGATACCAGCAGCCCAGTGAAAAGAAGACTCGAGACTTCTTTAACCTTACCTCACTACAAATTTAAGGGTCAGTCCAGGATTATCTTTACAAGACCATTTCCATTAAAACTAAGTGAGAGCTTTTTCCCTTGCTAATTTCTAAACTCCTCAGTTCCAGAAAACAGAACTAGTCATGAGTTTTTCTGGTGTTACTAAAAAACCAAATATGTAGCTGAATGATACACTGCCTGTCATTTTATCTCAGTTTAAGGCACAATATGCTTTCTAACCCTATGACATCCTTTCATGTTTTTCATAATTAGAAAAAAAATGATGGCATTTAGATTCAGCACAGTTTTGGATATCAAATAATTGCCCATTTAATTTAAAATCTCTAGCTCCCTAATTAGTTTCTAAACTTGGAATCAGGTGTTTATAAGCCATTTAAGCAAAACAAATCAGTGTTCTATAGAGATTGCTGTTGACCAAAGCTGGTAGCCAAGTTAAAGTACTCTTTAAAAACTTTGCAAAACTGAAAAGTAGCAGCTTTATAAAACTCAGATCTTCTGTTCTATTCAGTACCACCCCTAAGCCTATTTGCCAATATATTTTAATAAACACCTTCTGATTTTTTTTTATCCAGTCTCAAAAGTAACACTTGCAATGAAAGTCTGAAAGCAATAGAAAAAAGATGACCAAAAACATTTCTAAAAGGTATTTTAAATAAGCTTATTTATAGTAGAGTGCTCACCTAATCATAAGGACATTTAGCATTGGTGGAAATTGTAGGTGCTAGAAAATTTCAACCACTCTTAGCTATTTAAAACACCGAGCCAGCAGTCAGTGTCACATATATCTGACTTCAGATAACCACATTACAGTCTGTTGAAATTGCAGAAAAGTTTGAATGTTTGCAGATCTGAGACATAATCAGGCACGTCCCGTTTCATTTGAACACAGCCACCCAAATAGACAAAGTCAGTGCAAAGCATAAAAATGAATTAATCTGAAAATACATAGTTTACCCCCATCCAGTTCAGGTTTGTTTAGTCATGGTGTAAGTAGCTATACAGCACAAAAGAGTGTCTGGTTGTTCATATCTGTTTAATAAAATTGGGTCATACCCAATTCCTTTGTAAAAGGAAGCAAAAAAAAAAAAAAGAACCTCCCAAAATCCATTCCTCTTCAGTTCATGCTTTTATCTCATAGGCCAAGTTCTCATGAAGCTACAGCCTGTGATCTCAAGGAAAGCAATGGAGTTGATAGGTAAGTGTGGAGAAAAAACATGAAATCAAATCTATGGCAAAATGTTATAGTTAACTTGTTAGTACCAACAACATCTGGAGCCATACCTTGCCATCAAAGTCAGAGAACAAGTAGATTTGCCAATGATTTTGAGGTGAAATAATATTAGCTAGTCTTGTCAAAAGTAGCCAGTCTTTTAAAATGTATTATAAATTAAATCCTCACAATATATACATTACTGCAGGTGATTTCACCTAGTCATAATTGCCTAAGCAGCTAATATCTGAATAAATTAAAATACAACTGATTATTAGTACATGTTGGTTGGGATGAGGTGAAACGATGTGAAAGGTTTCTTCTTTTAAAATCCCAGATTCCTGGGAAGCCTGGGGCTTCATCATCCTTGAACCTCAGTCAACCCACATAGATGATCAGATGCAATTCAATCTGTACCTTGTGAAAGAAGTGCAGAAAACTTCTGCAACATCATCACATTTCTGTTGTTTTATTTTGTTGTTGCTTTGTTGTGGGATTTTTTTTTTCCTAGGATTTCACTTCTTTTCTCCTTCTACTGAACTTAAACAGGAACGAATGAATCCAGTTTCTTTCTTTTTATTTTAGACTTTTCTGTCTTTCCTTAGTCATTTCTCCCAACAGGACTACAAGAGATCTTTCTCATATTTTTGGATTATCAGTGGTATAGGTGAGAGGATTTCTATCTTATAAGGTTTAAAAACTGGATTTCAACTTCTTGACTCAAGCTTATATAAAATTAATATAAGCAATAAAATAGAAGAATTTTCAATTCACTGGCTGAACAAAAAATTCAGCACTTAAAAAATAGCTCAAGTCAAGCCAAAATGAAAATACTCTGCTTCTTTTTTAAACAAAAAACCAAAAAAACCCAACACATTGTATTTAAAGTGAAATTCAGTATCTCCTTTCCTTTGGAAAAGATGCAACCTTCTAATCTATGTAAAAGTTTTTATGATTTCACAATGAATATGCTCCTCATAAAAAAAAAAAAATCTTAAAATGTTTTTTTTTCTTAATGTAAAATATGCAAAATTGTCATGCAGAAAGATTTATTTTTCTGCTAAATATATGAGTAATGCTTTTCTCTGTGAAGCTGTTTTGGTTAGCAAAATTACTTTTCTCGAAGTTAAAAAGGACCTCCTTATCTCTCTTTTGAAAAGTAGTTTAGTGGCTAGGGCTCCTTCCTCAAAGAATAGCGCTGGAGGTGGTTGTCCTTGCTGTACTTGCAGAAGATTATCACCAGGGATTTTTCTTCAGTCAGAACCAGTTGAGGAAATTGTGTACAACAAAGGAAAAGTAAATATACCTGGTCCATCTACTTCCTATTAAGATAGTTGAGAACATGCCCTATTTTCACTTCCACTCATCTCAAATACCACGGGTATATCATCCAACTTTTTATTTCTGGACAGTACTCTGATGGATAGGCTTCCTGCTTACAGGCACTGCAGTCTGCATCAGGATTAGGTCCCATGTCTTTCAATACACTTGCTCTCCCTCCTCATATAAGAGCTGCTTTTTCCTTTTCTCTAGGCACATTTTTTTCTGCTGGGAGCAATTAACTTATTTCCTGATCCATAAAACTGCATTATTCTTACCGGTATTTTCCTCTGTGAAAATCAGTAGGGAAATATAGGAATTTAATTATTCATTAGCTTATGGCCAGTTTCTTCATACAACTTCCTCTGTTGTAATTATCATTTCAGCTGAGTCAATAATAATAATAAGCCAATAATACTGTGCCTAAAACAATTCCCCACAAAGAAAGAGGTGGCAACAGATGCTTATATTGGACAGATGGAAGTTTTCTGAAGGTTTTCTTCCATCACATGGAAAGCCTTGGGTAGACTTCCATTCAATTTAAGTCAAATAATTTATCTCACTTTAAATTGCAACCCCTCTTCAATTTGATGTCAGGAAACCCATTCAGAAGAGTTTATTATTTTTATACAAGAGGAAATTTTTTCTTTCTGGTGAGTTTCTAAAACTTAAAAATGTATTTCCAGAACGGGGCTGGTAGCATATATACAGCATGAATTTGTTTAATGTACTCATCATATAACAGCACATGAGATGCTCTCGACTATGTTACGCACTGTACTTTTCTTCAAATCGCTTGTGAATATGAGCTTTCCCAGCTGGTTTTTGTTTGTTTGTTTGTTTTTAACAGAATCACGCTTAAGTCTGAGTTTTCCAGCACGTTCAAGTTTTCAGAGCTTGTGAAGTATTCACTGGAGATAGTTTGTCTGACAGACATTGCTCTGTTTTTGCAAGTTTTGTGTTAAAATTGTGTATTTATATGTAAAAATATGTTTGTGTATATATAATATATACACATATTATATAATATATATAAACATACATATAAATATACTAGCAATTCTAATAAGCATTCCTTCTCTTCTATGATGATGACAGATTTGTCAATGAAGCAGGACTGTAAGGTTGAGTAATGGTAATATCTAGATTAGTTTTCTTTCCAGCTTCAAGATTATGAAACATTTTCAGCAAGTTTAGACAAAATGCGTCTTCTAATACATCAAATATTTTACTCTGTAGTATTTTTCCAGTATATAACAGGCTGCTAGAAAAAGGACAGACTTCAGTTGTTTGCTGGATATGGGACTGGAAGGTATTGTTCTGAACTTGCAACAAATAGCAATCAGACTAGGTATTGGGAAAATACTAAAAATAAATAGAGTGAAGCTCTGGAAGAGGTGACATGAAAATTTTGCTATATCTCTTTATAAGTTTATAAAACAGGTTAAGAAAAAACTTGTCATCCATAGCCCAGGTACCTGTTACTTTTTCAGGACAAAGGAAGGGAGTCTGTGGTATACTCAAGTTCTTTCCAGAAACATAGTATTTGCATGAATGGCTATCTACAACCATTTATGGTAACCACCATCATGTCCCTGGCTTCTGCTTGTTACAGAGAAAATTTCTTGTTTAATCACAATCTTAATCATCTGTAATTGATAATCCAAATTTAGAAAGTGACATTTTGAAGAGCTCACTGATTTGAGGCATGTTACTGTTGGGTGGCTCTATTTAAGCCAATGATCCTGTGCTTCTCAGGGAGAGTTGAACTTACAAAGTTGCTGGGGCTTCATTGTTAGCCTAGCCTGATCGGGACCTTTGAAAATCAAGGTTTAAATGTTACATAAAGGTAACATCTTCCATTAAAGATCTATTTGGCCTTAAATACTGATGTGTATGCTACTCTTTGCCTCTTACCTGGTGAGCAGTAAAAGGGAGTCTTTCTATCTTTTTGTTTGACGTTATGAGGCAGATGAAACTATGTGACAATGCATATTTTGAAAACTGGCATGTGTTTTTATAGGTAAATAGAGTATATCTGTGTGCTTCAAAGTATACTAACATGTAGCTGAAAAGAAAATGGAAGATAAAATCTGGACAGGCTGTTCAGGTGCATATTGAATATATACATTTTATTGTCATCTGTTCAAAGCATTTGAATGACCCGCATGGATTTTCCCAGAACATTGTACAGCTAGGACTATAAAAACATCATAATAGAGTTAAATGAAAGAGAGAAGTCATTGTTCTTTTCAAACTAGCTGTTTTATAATTAAAAGTACAACTTGCTTAGGAGAAATATGTTCCTTCCTCATTTTTTGTCCTCTAATGACCCTCCTTTCTCATACTGTTAATACTTCAATTTCCTTCTGAGTAAAAAACAATAGAAGAGATGCATGAAATGAAACCCATAATGCAGCCCTCAAACAAGATGGTCTCAAAGCACCAAAGAAATCAAAGTGCCTGTTGCCATCTGTGGTAATTCTGATGTTTGCAGCCCATATGATCACTCAAAGCCTTATCTGTCAACAATATAATGAAGTGGTGATTAAGCAATAGGGACATTGAAGTTCAGCTGATTTATTTGAGTATGATCTGCATAAAGGAGCTTATAGTCTCTCTGATTCCTAAAACCTGGCTTATCAGATGATAAGATTAGTGGCAAACTGGTTGTACCTTATCGTTGTATAAAAGTGGATGGCTATTATTACTACAGCAGTCTGTTTCTTCTCATTCACAGTAATTCTGGTGATGAGACATATGCTGACTCCGCCTAACATTAGAGTCATTACTCTGTGGGGCAAACCATATCACAGCAAAAAAATGCTCTCAGTCAGCTGTCTTGAACCTAATATCCACGTAATTTTATAGAACACTCTGAATATGAAGAGACATATTAGTTAATTTTTCAGACAAATAATTTCGTTTAGAAGAATGAGCAGAAGCAAGTGAAAATAGGATAAGAAAGGGTAGGAAATGATGGAAAAGGTCTTACATGCCCCTACAATTACAAGACATAGTTACAAAATGCTCATCCAAAATAACTAAAAAAACCCTCCAAGTCATTTAAAAGATCCTTCCAGTTACAGATATGCAGCCTAGAGCACAAAATGCTGGGCATATATTCATCTGACATAAATTGTCTAAGTCCTATTCATGCTGGGGAAAAATATATTTAAAACAATATACAGAGGTGGTCTAAAACTTGACAAGATATTTTGTGAGAAAATCTCAATTTGTCTCACTTTCATAAGAACACCAATTTTCATTAAACAGTTCTTTCTTTTTTTTTAACGTATGGTTCTTTGGTGTGTCAGAGTAGTAGCAAAATATAGAAAATACATTAGCACGTGGTCATTTCCTATAAAACTTCATATTTCAAGAGAGCATTCTAAGTGTTATGAAGTGGTCTACAGTATTTGCCAAACTCGTCTGAGTAATTTAGTAGAATTACTGAATCTAGTAAAATGTAGCTTTTTTATTTAATGAGTCAGATCCCATGAATTTCCCATGAATTTTTGAAACTGAGATATAAATATCAGTCAAAGACTCAACTTTCTTTTTGTTTTTTTAAATTCTCTTCAATCCTCTTCACAAATCCTTCTAATTTTGTGGGGTTTTTTTTTTAAATTTCTCAAAGCACACACATCCATGAATAAGTTCTGATAGGAGCACACTTGCTATAAAACTGGAATATATATTTAGCAGCAGGCAAATACTGAATGGGAAAGATAGGTGTATGACTTGACTTAGTCCTCTATATAAGCAAGCCACTTTTTTCTCACTGTCTAGCATAAGAGACAGAAGTGTTTCTGCCAGCAGAAGGAATGTTCCCAGAAATGAGCAGTGTGTGTGGCCAAGTCTGCAGCACTTACAGCTCTGCTTGCTGCGTGTGCAACTTGTCCTGTTTGTGAATAAAGGAACCCAGCTGAGCTGAAAGACTGGAAAGAAAAGGATGTTTCAGGCAGTGATTTTGTCATGCTGTGCTTGAAAGTATGTCTAATGGCAGGAAAGCATATAATTTCCATGCTGGTTACCAAATCAGTGCCTAAAAGAACTACTTCTCCATTACACACCAGTGCCTGAATGGAATGGTCCTTTGTACCAAACCTCATTGGTATTGTATCCATATGATTACAAATATTGAAGCTCCTGCAACTCCTTTTCCATAATTCATCTTTTTCCCCTCTCCCATAAAACCTTATAAACAGGTTTTCTTTTGCCATTATTGACTATTAGTGGATTTATACCTGAGAAGCCCTATTGCTACTTTTTATTTGTTTTTGTAGACACCTTGATTGACAAAGATGATGAAGGTAGAGGTGGCAGATGAATCAAGCATCAGCATTATCACATTATTTTACAGACTTTTAAGCAGACATAAATTATCTAATCAGAAATAGAAGTGAGAACAGTCCTGATGTTCTTTGGAGATTTCAGAAGTACTTTAGTGATTTTGGTTTTAATTCAGCCAGCTGAAAATGTCTGGATGAACGGAGGAAGCACTGTGGTGAGGAGGAGGATAAAATTTTGGCAGTGAACCTGCTGCTGTAATTTAACACAGATATGAGTGACTAGATTTCAGCCAAATGACAGAAACATTTTTTATATTTTCCTCAAAATGTCATGGTATAAATTCAGTTTATGAAAGGATTAGCAACTTATTTTCCCTTCAAAATAAGTTGAGAAATTACAGAAAATACTTTCCAGTGTTGTTGTTTTCTTTTTAATCAACTCTGTGACTAAGTGAAAATGAACACAGGGAATTAACAGCTTTTTAAAACTCTTGTTTCTTATTCCTGTTATTAAAAAAAAGAATAATAAAGTCATGTAATATTTTAAATTGTTTTTCTTCTTAAACACCATATACATATTCTTTAAAATAAAATTTTGCAATTTAAAGACTAAAACAGCCTGGTGGAGGACAAAGTCTGTGAAATGTCATGTCCTGTCAGAGGAAAAAGAAGCATTTCTTTTTGCAAGCCCCAGTGCTGGTGTGTGGTTTGGGTTTTTTTGGTTTGTCTTTTTTTTTTTTTTTTAAAGTTGCACTGTAACACAGAAAGCCAAACTCAGATGTCTGGCAAAGCTCTTCACTGGCCAATATGAAATTAGTCATGGTGCACAAGCAAGATGTGAGGAAATTTGGCAGAAATTAAAGATACCTATATTATTAATGACACATTTTCCACCTCTTTTTCCAAGGACTGGCAGAGACATAGCTGTCTGCATACCTGAGGAAGCTGTGTAGGTGTCAAAAGCATGGTGAAGTTGTGAAGTTTGAGAAAGGATATACTGATATTTAACACTGCTTCCTGGATATCTATTTCTCCCTGAAGAGATTTCAAGCTGTCAATATCCTTCTAAAAATAAACAAGTCTATGAGCGATGAAGCAATGCCTTTATAGATGATGATGAGAATGAGTGCCCAAAGGCAAATGAACACCCTAAGCTACTGACACATTGCACTTCTAAATTGGTGAGACGAGACACTTCCTTCCCTCAAAATTTTGACCCATAGTCAAAAAAATAATCAAATGTACTGTTTTATAAGCAGAAATGACACTTCAAAGAATTGTGGGCAAAGCCCCAACTTCTGAAACAAATAGTTAAGATGAAAGATGATTGAATTAATTAAAAGAGTGAGGAAAAAAACCCTCTAATCTGTGCTGAAATTAATGTTGCGTGTGGCATATGAGATAAATCAGGATGACACAGAAAGCACTTGTTACAGAGCAGACAATGCCTTCTTTGACTTCAAACTGGTTCAACTCCCATTTTAAAACAGAAAATATCTCAGCATGACCAGCTCCTGCAGAAGTGAATATATATGCTGTATAATTGTTGAAGCAGTGACAGTACCTTACTAATCTGTATATATCTTACAAAGTTGTCAAAAACTTTGTGCAAAAGTCATATTGCAACTAGTGTGCAAATGCCGTGGAACCTGTTTGACATCTTAATATGCAGAGGAAAATAAACTGGCTTTTTCTGTCTATTCCTTTTCCCATGCTATTCCCAGAGGTCAGGCTCAGCCCTTTGTTCTTCCAAGATCTTCCTAAATGTGTCTCCAGACCTGTAATCTTAACCTCTCAGGACTCTCCAGTTATCACTTACACTTTTAAAAATATTTAGATTTTACAAAATAAAACAATTCTCCAATACAGGATTCTCCAACACTTTTAAAAATTGTTTTTGGCATTAACATTGTAGACTGGGGCACTGTATTACTAGGCCACAATATAACCAATGTGTCTTTGAATTTATTTCAGGCTCTGGTCTTAGATGACATTTTATTGTTCAGAATGCATAAGTAATAGCAAACAAAACAATTTCCTGTTCTAGGCAGCTCAGGACAGTTTCTCTCTGTAAGAGGCTACTCCTTAAATAAACTTGTATCATTAGCCTATCTCAACTGCTCAGCAAAAGGTGTTTGCTTTCTTCCCAAATGAACTCTACATTGCTGGCCTTAAGATACTGGCAAGAGTTCTAGCCAGTACTCACCTGAGCTGGGCCCTATTTCTAGGATAGGATGAGAACGGAAGTCAGGGTTTTTTCATCTCTTTTGCATGTGGATTAATCTCTTTTACAATCAGAAGATATGAAAGGAGAGATAAACTTGAAACTCTATCCAATCCATGCGGTCTTTTTTCCCCAATGGAAAGGTTTTTGTTTTGGTTTGGTTTTTATTTTAGTGCAAGATAAAGATAAGTGAACTGACAGGCAAAGCTGAGAAGGAAAGGCAAGTGAGAATCAGAACTCCATAGGAAGACAACAGTGTAGTTATGTAAAATATGAGGAATTAATGAGGAGGAAGTAGGTATTGGTACCACCTACCAGCGGTACTAATTAAAGGAGCCTCTAAAAAACAGTTTTCATGCTAATGGCAAATGCACATTTGTTTATGCCTAAGTGATAGATCTATGGAAAATTTGATTGACTAGATCTCAGTGGACAGACAAAATTATAGTATTGTTAATTTGAATTTTGCCAAAATATTTTCTGATGTCCCTGATTTTGTGTCCTGGCCAGTCCTATTTAAAACATATTCGTGGCTATTAATTTAGTATTTGCATAGCTTTGAAATGTACTGAAACATACTGAAATAATTTTTAAATAATTTGTGGCCTTTTCTAAAGTGTGCACTAAACTGTGTCACTCATGGGCTGTGGGTAAAGTGTGTATAAAGATGTATTATCTGTACTGCAGATTTATGATTGCATTTGTTTGAGTTTTTAAGCACATTTTCTTTTGACACTTCAAGTACTGTTAATTGCTGCTCTTCAGTCCTACCATATGAGGAGCTCTCAGAAATTTTAATCATGAAAACAAGTAAAATTATTCCTCTTCACTTCCTCCTTCAATATTTGGATACAAAATGCTACACAGAGTTTCATATCTATATATGATTATTCCTTTGTGACAGCGGGGCTGTTCAATTATTTAACAACATGCCTATAAAGTTGTGATTTAATGATAACATATTCCTTATTTCCAAGAGGACTGTAGTCTTAGTCATAGGAGATTAAATAACAGTAAGTCTGTGTTGTAAACGGACCATAGCCTTTGAATCATTCATGTATCTGCTAGGATGTATATCACATCTTAAAAGAAGATTGAAGGACTGAACACACATATTGTACCAATGCAACGGATTTAATTATGTGCTTATCTTTTAGAGATGGTTCAATAGTATATTATAATGGATATTTTAGCAAGAAAAGCACTTGGCAGCAGCTTCGATTGGTTTAGAATTGTAAATATTTGATAGACCGTCTGTTGGTGACACCACAGAAGAAAAAGAAGCTGCTCCATTTTGACTCTTCATGTATTCTTGAACAGTAAAGCAGAGACATTTGTTTCAGATACTGAAGGTCAGGCAAAGATGGAAGTTGAATCTGAATCACTCATACTGCAAGTTATAACTAGATTTACAAGGCAGGAGTTTTCTCTACAAACATGGTGCAATTAAGCAAAATGGACACACTATTTTTACTTTTGGCTCCAGACTGGTATGAAATGTGGTGGTCCACTACATTGGGAGCTACATCTGTAAGTATCTTGTTTAGATGTGCCACATTATGAAACCAAGAATATTTTCTAAAAAAGAAGGTAATTAAAACACAAACAAAGAAAGAAAATCAGGTGACCTGAAAAAATCAGAACTGACATGCTGAACCGACAGCATGTTTGTTTCTCTTTTCACCTAATCAGAACATCTTTATTGGAATGCTTTTGCAGAAGTCCAGTCATCAATGCCAATTGCAGAAGGGACACCATTGTTTTTCTCTGCTTTGCAAAAAGTCTGCTTTAAAGTGCCTCATTGAGACTGCTGACTTACTGCATTACATTGAAGCTCTCCATTCTTGTTATCCAAGCTCAACAAAACTGTACAGTGTCACCTACATCTCTGCTTCTGTTTCATTTTACACCCACTTCTTTTCTGCCTGCATTTGCTCTTAAATTTCTCTCTTCATATCCCTTCTTTACCTAAGCACTCAATTACTCAATTTAGCTTTGCTTCTTTGTGAATCATTCCTCAGAGGCTATGTGTACTCTTTTTTTTTTTTTTTTGCTCATGCGTGCAGTTGAATTTATACCAGTTCCAGTGTACTGTACTGACCTCTGAGTAGGGATCTATCTTTTAGGAAGCTGTAAAATGCAGTGAACCCATACAACTGTACCACCAGTGATAACTAATGTTAAAGAAATAAAGTAAGATAATTTAAAAATAGCATTGTATTGGAACTAAAAGACTAACCTCCCAACTGTATGGCGGACTGAAACAAGTTAATGTCACCCAACAATCAATCCATCTTAGTCTTCCTCCTCTCCTTCAGTTTTTAAAATGTATTTGAGATTGTATCCAGACATTATGACTTGCAGAATTTCGTGTTTGAGAAGCAGCGAGATGACTGTAGAAAGTGCTAAAGAAAGCAGATGTATGCCCTAGCAATATCAAGTAAGAAACCACATGGGCTTACTTTTCACCTTTGTTTCAGGTGTTGGCTTAATTCTGTATGGTCAGGTAGAGAGTTCCTTTCTATTCATTTCTGCTTAAATTTCTTCCAGGCAGAAGAAAAAATGTGCTGGGCTGGCCAGCAGTGATTGTCAGGAATATGATTTCTGAAATCCATTTGTTAAAGGTTTCATGTTTTAGTCTCTGCAGTTAATTAGTCTGCCCACTTCTTAGTATAAACACTGTGACCTTCCCCATTCTTGTCCATGACTTTTTATCCAGAGACTATTTAAACCAGGCTACTTTGTCCTTAGAGAGAGAAAGATCAGCATAAAATATCTAGAGATTTCTAAGTATTTATTTATGATATCCTGAACTCGCTGAATGGGCATAATTCAGATCTTTCCTCTGGGATTAAAAGTAGAGGAGAGAATATCCCTTTCATGAGAAGCAGACTGTGAAAACTCACATCTAAGTGTATTGCTGACTGATTTGGAGCAATGAGATTAACCAACTGCTGCTGCTAGATATCTGCTAGGTATCTTTCTTTCCTTTCAGCTGCACAGTTTATCTAATATGTTATCTTTTTTTTTTTTTCTTTTTTTTTTTTTTTTTTTTTTTTTTTTGTTTGTTTGTTTTTGTTGGTTTTTTTTTGGTTTTTTATCTTTTCCTAGGTTAGAAAAATAAATCCGGACAAGCATTAGTTAATACGCTTGGAGCTCCCACTTTTCAACTGTTCTCAAGTGCTCTCAACTGGGGAAAGTTTCAAATGTGCTCAGTGTCAGTTCACCACCTGACATCTTGTAGATTAGGAGGACTAACACCTTATGAGCAGGAGTGCACAAGAGGCTGTATTTATCTTTTGTACATCATTTTAACTATTTGGTAACCGAGAAGAGTGTGGACTACGGTTTGTGAATCATATTGAAATTATTCCTGGTTTTTCTGTCTTTCATGGATAATTTCACAGCTGTCATGATTATGCCTTAATTAGAATTTTGAAGAGATAATTATTTTTCTCTTCCTATAGTGTGAATATTCTTCGAGTTGCACCATGATCTCCTGCACACTGTTTCTGGTGGTTCATGTTTAGGTTTTCTTTATTAAAAGAATTCAAAGTTTAGAGAAAAGACATCTTTCCTTGCAGTTTTAGCTGGGGGCCACATCCTCTGCTGTTGTGGCTATGATTTCTGGTCCTAACGACAGCAGTAAAAAGTGAGGAGCTAATGCATATAGGTGAGTGGGTTTTTTTTCTTCTGTTTCCCAAGCATGAGTCAGATCAGGGGAAAAAAAAAAAAAAAAAAAGAAAAAAAAAGTCAAAAAAAAGGTATATACTTCAGTTTTATACACAATGTTGATCAGATAAAACGCACAGCTGGCCCCTGAGCTTGGCTGTGCGTGTCACTGGAGTGGGGCAACTGGGGAAGGGTGACCTCATTCAAAGCTGTTACCAAACAGCCTTCAGAGTCAAGTATCCAATTTGATGACAACTAGTACAAAGTACTAGCAATGGATCAATGACCTGCAGACAGACCATTTCCAAGCTTCTCATCCATCAGAGGTGTCTTGCTGTGTCCTTTTACACAAACATGTCTGGTCCCAGTATGTGAGACAGGTATCACTAAACACTGTTGAAATACTGAACTAATTACTAGTTGCATAATTTAATACCGGTGTAATTTGCATTTTTGTGACAAGAGCCAAAGATCTTGGTATGATTCCAAAGACCACAAAAGCAGCATTTTTTTTTCCTGCCCATCTAGAGTAGCAGGAAGATTTATATTTCAATTTATTCAACATTTGCTCTGTTTGAGAAGGCTCATCAGCCTAGAGAGAGGACAGCCTAGAGAGAGGACAGCCTAGAGAGAGGCAAGAATACAGCATTCTTGCCCATGATGAAGCCCGTATCCCAGTTTCACCATCTGTTAAGACATACAGAGCTAACAAATGAGCTTTGAATAAAAGAGACATGTAGGTAACAAGGGAGCAGGAGGGAATGGGAGCTTGGTTCAGCAATTTCCTAAGACAGAAGGCAGTTACAGAATTATTTGTTCTGTGAAAATCATGTTGTACTAGACTGACACTGCTGTCCTTGGGGCCCAATAGGCATGAGTGTGTGCTTTTGGCAAGGTAGTCACCTGAAGATGGAAAAGATAAGGTTTCCTCAGACCATCATACAGATCAAAGTGAATATTGCCTCTCAAATCTAGATGTTTGTTGCAACTGGCAGTTTGGGTGACCTGACCAAGCAGGATTTGGGACTCAATATGCCTACAGTCAGCATTTTGAAAACACCAAGTTCCATTTTCTAAAGGCAATAGGGATTGGACTTTGCATCTCAGGTGCACTTAAAGGTAGTTTTAAGTAAGTGACATAAGCATCCCAGGTGCTTCCATGTTCCTGGATCTGTGAACCTTTTATTACTTTTATTTTTGATTTTCTCTTAGATGAAGAGCGGTGGCTGTGGTTCAGAACCACTCTTCCAGCACCACAGGCTAAATACCTACAGAGACAACACAGGACTTCCTAACAGTTCCTCAAGCAAGAAAAGCTGTCTTGTGGGATGAAGTCAGACTGTCATAAATAGATGCTGAGTGCTGTAATGTGACATATCAGGTCAAACATTTTTATTCTGCCAGTTTGAATGATATTGCAGACCCTAAGGCTTCCGACTGTCTGAGTTTTAATCACTGAGGTAATTTTCCGTGTGTGTTCCTTTGCCATGCTGCATTGGAAATTCCATGGCACTGAGTGCAGGCTGTTACTGATTCCTAAACCTCTGCTTAATTTAAGAGTGTAGGGGTTTACCAGAGACATAAGATGTAAGTTAGACCTCACACCCTGTTTGTGGCTCATGCTTGAATGGAGCATATGAGCACGCTGTGCTGAACATCTGCTATAGCATGGAGGACTGTGAAAGTTTCCTTGTCATGAGGATGTGGGACAGTCAGTGACTGCAGTACTGTAGTAGTCATCTCATGTTAGGCAGAGTGAAGGAGAAGTAAT
This sequence comes from Todiramphus chloris collaris, assembly GCA_025345505.1. Taxonomy (NCBI): domain Eukaryota; kingdom Metazoa; phylum Chordata; class Aves; order Coraciiformes; family Alcedinidae; genus Todiramphus; species Todiramphus chloris. The sequence goes on along the minus strand of JANVCC010000130.1, from coordinate 9,830,052 downwards.
AGGAGCACAGCAACCATGATAATACAAGAGTGAAGTGCCTATGTATACTCCTGAGTCCAAAGTGTGTGGTACTTTATGGACCATGGCAGGATCAATCTTCTAATGACCACAGAATAATAGTTTTAAATGAGTAGGAATTCTTCGTCAGAAAGGTCTTATTTTCAGCTTGCTAAAATGTATTGGTTTGAGTGGTCTTAATAGCTGATTAGAAACAGTTTAGTTGCTATATTAACTTTATCATTCAGTACATTATGTCAGACATTGATACAGTAGGAATAGGAGGAGGAAGTACCTTGACACATGGTATGGAATTACATTAAGAAGCACAAGAGATCAATGGACTCAGAAGACCTGGGCTTGCTTGCTTTAAAAGCCTTGCGAGATTTGAAGAGGAAAAATGCTTAGGCTATTAGTCTTTATTGACACTCTTATCTATTTTATTTTCAAAGAGTCTTGTGGGAACAGTTGTGTAACTTCTGACTATGTTTGCAACCTCTTATTCTTTTGCCAGACAGGGTGGGCAGTGTTGCAGAATGGCTACTGGTCAAGCAGGCCAAGGACCAGAGTCAAATAATCTAAGGGTCACTGAAGTCTATGGTCTCCTATCAGCAAAGATGTTGGGAAGATGTGTCTCTGGCCAAGTGACCACAGAATAACAGATCTGTGGCTTAAGGCCAGATCTCACAACTTACTACCAAATTCTACTCAGCATCATCCCACAAACTCAAGTGGATTAGACAGCTATTGACTTTTTCTTTCAAGACTTTGGAAGACATGATAAAATTGAAGTTTATGCAGTTTGGATGGCTGATAAATGATCCGTGAAATGTGAGTGAATTGAAGGCCACCATAAACTGCATTTAACTCTTACTTTCTTTCTAATTTGCATCAGCTGCTGTGAGCAGTGAGACAGCTATTATCAGGCTAATACCAGGCCAATGTTCTCAACCTTTGAGAGGTCAATTTCTACCTTAAAAACACTTAGCATTTTTTCTCTTGTCTGTCCTTTTCTGACAAAAAGGGATTTTAATTCCTTTCAGCAGACACCAGAATTTCTCAGAGGTCTTGATACCAAACTTCTAACTTCAATGCAAGAATAAGTTAAAATAACAGAAAATTGTCTTTTCCATACTTTACAGACCCTGAAAGTTTCTGTGAGTGAACAGGTAACCAACTTGCTCATGTTTCCAGTGACTCTCCATGAGATGTGGCTTCACTTAGAATATTGGATCATTTTTACCGTTGGGAGAATGCTTTCCCTTTTTTAATTGCAAGGTATATAAATGATGCTTACTGTTTGCTGTCATTCAAAAGTAGGTAAAGAGTTTAAAACATGCAGCCAGATCAGTTCAGAGAGCACGTTTAGCCAGTTTAGAGAGCACCTTTTCCTCTTCAGCAACATGGACCGAGCATATAGAGCTGTCATTTGTGTGTCTGGCAGTAGGACTAATGGATGCTAACAAGAACATTGGAGAGACGTGACATGCAGCCATGGTGACGCTATGCCTTGGCAATTAAAAAAAAAACAAAACCATAACCCAAGAAAATAGTGTGGGACATGATCCAACACTGGAAAGATTAACACAAAACAAAGTGGGGAGAAGATACACTGGAGGTGAGAGAATTGAATGCCTGGAACAAGGCACCTCAGCCAAAGGAGGGTATTCCCTAACAGTAACCTGGACACCTTCAGGCTGAAGTTTTCAAAAGAGGTGTTCAAGAGAGAACTAGCTGCCCAACTCACTGCTATCCTACCTAGGGAGCCCCTGGGCTTCTTTTGTAAGGGAAATGTTCTCACTGTTAGTGTGGAATATATTTGCCCCACAGACAGAAATACCTGGAAATACTGGATGAAATCCCTGGGTGTCCCTATGAACCATCAGCAGAAAGGTCCCTTCTGAAATGCAGTTCTGTGCTTACACTATAGTAGATGTCCTGATGAACCTGGGTCATTTTTTTCCCTTTATTTTGTCTCATTCCATTGATTGAATGTTAGAGCCATCTAACCTCTGTTTGTTCTTGAAGGTCATACACAGGAATGCTCCTTCAAAGAAGCATTTCCATAGCAGCCAGAGAAGGAATGGGTATAATTTCTGAAGCTCTCTTCTGCTTACTCCCCTAGGACAAGGCGCTTTTTAGTATATGGCAGGATTTTCTCCCTGAATTTCCCAAGCTGGTTTTAATTGTTTACTATACTTTAGATCATTATTTTGGGATTTGAGGGGTTTTTTTGTTTCTTTTTTGTTTCTTTTTTTGCTTTCTTCTCATAAGAAGTCTTTGGACATCAGAGAACACTTTATAAACAAAACGGGTTTGCTTTTGTTTGGTTTTATGCCTTATACATTCAAGTGTATGGTGCAGTGCCTTTATAAAGGGTTTCTTCAACCTTAGTAAATGTTATGAGGAGAAAAATATGTAGGAAAAAAACCAAAAATCACAACCAAAAGTTGGAGGATATTATCCAGATGACACACAACTAATCTTTCTCTTTTGCTTTTGTCAGAAAGTGGACAAAAGAAAAATTGAATATCATTGACAATCTGGACCAAATGTTCAAATACACTCTAAAAAGCTCAGTGTAGTTCTTTTATGATGCTTTTACCTCTGTATTTTTCAGTCATTTCAGGTATCTGCAGGCATCATATAAGCCCTAGGACCCTTAGTTTCTTGTTCCAGTGTTAGTGTATTATCATGAAACTGGCAGTGAGCACAGAGACGCATTTGATGCTTTAGAAATAATGAAATGTCATTCCCATTACAGAACAATGTGGCATTTAATGATTTAATGGGACTATGCAAAGTTTATTTGCATTATTATTCCACTGTAATGATTTTTCCTGGCAGTCAAAGCTGCCAAAAATATCACTGAATGTTAATTCAGATGAACTTTAAAGACAGCCACATAGGGAGTGACCTGAAATCAAAGCTCTTGGTCCTAGCGTTCAAAGGAGTCTACCTTGGAGGGTGTCATTAGAATCTTCCTTTATCCTCAGAGGGCTCAAATCTGAGAAGAGAACATGATGAAAAAGACCCCATGAACTGAGCAGGAGTTGTGTCACTCTCAGAAGCAAAAATTAGTGTCATAATTAGCTGGAAGAGGGAGAAATATCCCTGGATTTAAATATCATTAACACGGTTAATTAAATATCAGAAAAAGTTACATGAAAATATTCTGGGGAAAAAGACAGATTCTATTTCCCAGTGAATATGATTTTAGTAAATTGTACTCATCTTTCAGTGTTAGCTCTACTGAACATTAGCAATTCTAACTGGGTTGATCCTTTAGTGGTTTAAGTGAAGGTTGTCAGAGTGCATTACTACTGAACTTTACAGCTGGAATGTATCCTCTTATAAGAAATACAAATAAGCTTATTGGCATGGATATGATGATGGTGACAGAAAGAAATAAATCAATGAATTTTGAGGTCCCTATTTAACCTCACTCACCAAATACATACGTACTCCAGAGGAGTTTAAACCATGGGCTTTTATTTCATTTACACAGTGCCTGCATTAGAATTGATTTAGGTTTTTTTATGTTTGTTTGGTTTTAGTCCAATACCAATTTATTGAATGCAAAAGGAGGTTTCAAATAAAGTAAAAAAAAAAAAAAAAGGTTAATTTGTGAGAAAGTGATGACTTTTTGGAGATAGATTTTTTTTTCTTGTAATTTTATAAACATTTTGATAGTTTTGCAACTTTTTTATTTTCAGACATAGCTAATGCAATTTTAATCACCATGAAGTTAAAAAAACCCCCCACCTTCCTTGAAAGAAAAATAGTTAAGCTTAAACATAAGAAGAGGAAAAATGCAAGAAAAGAGAAGGAAAGGAGAATGTTTTCTTTTGAAAACTATTGGTTTTGTTTGAAAGATAATAAATACACAGTTTTACTCTGCCAATACGCAGAAGAAAAGTATGCTGCTGTAGTTGTGCTCCAGCCCCATTTGTGATCCCTTAGCTCTGTAATACAGATGACATAAATGAGTATTTAAATCATATGTGAGGATGTCAATCAACGTTCAATAAATCCCAGTGTAACCAATCTTCAACTCTGTGGAATAATTGCCTTCCCTTTTCAATACAATACATAGATAGAAAACACAAAACCAGATTTGCTAACAGTTTCTTTTATTCCTTTAACTTAGAAACCAATTAGTACCAGCCCTTCCTAAAAAGAAAAAAAAAAAAAAAAAAACCAAAACTAAACCTACTCAAACAAGCCAGCCAAACAAGAGAGTATGTTAGATCTCTCTAGCACCTGGAAACTAAACAAGTACTAAGAACAATAATCTGAGAACTGCATGCCAGCATTATTACAGAAACAGAACCAAAAGGAGAAGAATGAAGGTGTGCATAAAAGTGAAAAATAAATGTACCCACTGCAGACAGGTGTCAATATTCTTTGGTTTGTGTTTTGGTTTGGTTTGGGTTTTTTTAATATTTCAGTACTTTTAAAATATCTTAATACTTTGGTTGGAAGGCTAATTAACCTAACAGCAGGATCCAGGCTGAAATAAGCTTTTTACCCACTGTAATCATTAGGATCACAGTTTTCTTAGGGCCTATGGAAAGCAGTCCATGCAACTTAATTCAGCTCCCCTGTGCATATGTATAATAACAAAGTCTTTAATTACATGCTCGAACAGTATTTTTCCAACCTGAACCCTGGTGGATGAATGGCTTTTGGAGAGGGAATGAAAGAAATTCTTGGCAGCAGGGCCTTTACCTTGCTGGCTTCAACAGAGAAGACACAGCAAAAGAAGAAGGACATCAGGAAAAGCTGTTTTTGTGAATGGGGAGCAGGACTCTCTCCTGCGGAACAGCCTTCAGACAACCCATCCCTAGGCGGCCATAATTGTCTTCTGCACCTTTATAGGCTTTGTCCTGGTTTGAGTGAAAACAGAACTAATTCTGTTCAGTAATTTTACTTTTCAGCTTGGTTCTTTTAATTAACTGCACTTTCTGAAGTTAGCAGCCTGTTTTCACGGACAGTGTCTGCTTCTAGCAGTGATAACACCTTATGTTTAGAGTTACTACCAAGGATTGGTGTGCAGACCAAGGCCACTGCTGGGTCCTGCGTACCACACTGGGGGGTGCAGGAAGTGAAAGGCTGCACCTGCAGGGAGGAGCGGACAGGATGGGTGACTCTAAACTGACCAGCGAGGTATTCCATCCCATATACGCCATATTTGGTCTAGAGCCGAGTCACCTAATAGGTATTTGTAGTAGGAGTCAAGGCAACTAGGCAATGGCAGGAGATCTGTACTTCAAGAGTTACTCATTTCAACTATTTTAGACACTTCTCTTGAGAGGGGATGTGTGATGCTCTGTAAATGCACTTCTGCATGCCTTGACTATAGCTGGGCCTGGAAGACATGGCTGCGTTAATGACCTGCATTTTGATAGCTGAATTTAGATTAAATGAATCCTAAGTGCACATATTTTTAGCATACTGTGGTGCTTGGGCACAGCAGAGCCTCTCAGACAATGCCACCTCCAAAGTAGTCAGAACCTGAGTACTTCAAAAAACATAAAGCAAAACTAACAGGAGCTATGGTAAATCTGTAAGTGGCTTTACATCCTATGTTTTGTAATTAGCAACTCTTTTCCACAAGGTTGCTTGCTAAGGGTCTGTGCTGTTTTATACAGTTGGTAAAACTGGAAACAATGTAATTTTGATTGGGGGCGGGGGGGAAGGAAGAAAAAGAAACAGTGAATATGTCACAGGTCTATTTAAATAAACATTTGTAGCTGATAAATTATTGCTTTAAATTGAAAAAGAGAGGGTATAAGAAATTGGGCAATCACAAAAAGCTCTAAGTACTTTAGAAAACAAAAATCCTTTATATGTAAAAATATTTCAACATGCAATATAAAATTCACTGCTATTTCTAGTTCCAGAATGTCTCAAGCTTATAACAAGAATCTACTGACATCTTTTTTTTTTTTTTCCCCATGTTAACTGGTAAGAAACAGAACAAAACCAAAAATACGCAAGTTGGTTTACTTGTGTGCTAACACTTCTACCATAAAGAAAGCTTTCTTATTCACAGAAACAAAGCAAACTAGCCCATACAGCACAGAAATTAAAATCTTCCATGGCAATGCTTTACCTCAAGGAAACAAATTTAGAACTAACAAACAAACAAAGACCCCAGCTACTGTTGTATGTGTGTCTCGGTCAAAAAAGAACATATAGACATCTTCAGCTGCTTTGTTTCTACACACACCAACAGACAAATGAACAGCAGATTATCAGTAATGGGACTCAGTACATCTCTAATGTGGTCAGTGGTGTTTCTTAAGATTAACAGCAGAAAAATGGTCCCACAGGTAACCTCTTTTCTAACCTGCATGCAAAAGCTTTCATGAAATACTACGAACCCACTCACTTATGTGGTTATTATGCTCTGCAGTGGTATTAACCTCTGAAGGGTGCTATAATGTGACCCATGATTAGAATTTGACATATAAAGTGAACTGTAATAGGACTGCTGAAGTACACTTCCCTGACATGTAGCTTCTAAGAATTTCAAGAGAACAATCAAGTGCCAAGTTGCCTTGCTCCCTCTCAAGTAATTGAAACCCACAGAGGGTGGTGTTTGCTGACAGGAAAACTCCTTTCTGTGCAGTCAAGCACAAAGTCTGAGTATCACAAAAGTGCTGTGTTCACCAATTTGAAGACCAAAGTGAACTTAATCTGCCATGGGGGCTTATGTTTCCCCCTTATGCAGGAACAGCCTGGCTGGGTAGGCTCTGACATATTTTCCCCACATTTTTACTTCTCTGTAATTTGTCGCATGTTTTGTCAGTTGAAGCTGAAATATATCAAAGAACAAAAATTACTTTAGTATTCTGACAGAAATTGTAATTTACAATGGTACTTCAGAAACTGTTCACACCTATTCGAACTGTACAAAAATGAGTTAAAAAAGGACGAACTTATGTTTCAGATCATTTCATCAACTGAGCTATCTATTCAGACAGTCATCTGGCAAACATCAGTTTATCCTCACATCACATGACTGAAAAATTCAGATTATCACCTTCATCTCACACAAAGAGCCTGATCTATGGGGATAAAGGCTCAGTTCAGCTGATCAAATATGTCAATGTAGTTTCATCTGAGACGCTGCCTGGCCTCCAGTTACTACTCCAGGTAGGTGTGTACTCCCCATAGATACATGTTGCATCAAACCAGCTTTACACAGATATCCTTACACAGATCAAATGGAACTTGACACCAATATGCAAAGAGATGAATCAAGCCATAAGTGACTTTGTAACTAATCTCTGTGACAGAAGTGGGAAATGAACTGCACTTCATGATGCACAGGACCAGTTCTTAACAAATGTGCACATGTTCTCTTCTGTAAGTATTCTAAAATTCTCAGAATTTCACAATCGATGTGCTGTCTTGTAATTAATTACTGAAGTATGGGATGGGATTCTACTCCAGTCTCAAACCCCTCAAATTAGGTGAGTCTGCTGACAAATTAAACGTCCACACTTCTCAAAGACAATGGGGAACTAGCGAATATTGTAAATGGAGTCTAAAGCACAATTCAGTTCACATTGAAGCAGATACTTGGTCTGTTGATCTTTCCCCTTTATTACAGTCAGGACAGCCAAGACTGTCACCAATCTTCACATCTTAGATCGGTTCTTTCTTATTTGAGAAAACCAGGTCCTGCAAAGACTTCCTTGTTCTTATCCATCACCTGTATTACAAATTGTCCTTAACATACTCCAAAAATATCCTGGAGATCAACCCTGGCCCTCTTGCCATTCCCTCTACCCTGCAGAGACCTGTAGTTGTTCAGGATGTGTTAAAGATTTCCTTCACCAGTATCTTTGATGATGAGGGTTCATGGGCTGGACAAACCCTTGGCGACAACCTGCCAGATCTGGATCCCAGGCAAGCAGCAAACCTTGGGCAAAAACAGGTCTGGCCAGTGCATGGGTGAATCTGCACACTGACTCTTACTTGTGGATCAGATTGGAGTTTCAAATGCCTCCCCCAACAAAGCTTGTCAGTCCTCTCCTGTTGCCAGCTCCCATGCCCCTTCTGTTATGTCTAGTGGGGGGACACAAGCTCCCAGCAAACTGCCATCATCATGGCACCACACTGGTGCCCCCAGCTGTGGTTTGTCCAGTGGATCATGTCCCCATTATTGCGCTGATTCTTACGATCATCTGCAATTTCATGTGCCCCAGGGCTCACAGCATGCCCTGCTCTAGGCCACTGGCCACATCAACTCCTCGATTCCCCGTTTGCACTCTCTGTTGCCCTGGGTAGGAGGCAGGGGACTGAGCACAAGTCCACTCTAACCTCTCCTAGAAGATTATTTGCCTGGCAGGCAACTGCTTGTGTTGTTTTTAATTTCTCAGCCATGGTGAGTGCACCTGTTGTGCACCCACCCGGTCTGCCATGTATTACTTCTTCCTGCTCTGTGCCGTGAGCATGGGTGATGAAACTGTGCTCATGCATCCATAGGCAGGAAAGACATGCTCCTAATGTTCACCCTGCTGCATAATAAAGGATGTGTGTTGTGGCCAAGGAGAGTGAATGATGATTGGGCTACATTTAATTATTTTCTTGGCTTTGGAAAGGTGAGAAATAATCAGTGATTTGGCTTTTGTATGTGATTTTTTTACTTTTTAGACATGGCGCCTGGAGTTTTGGTTAAGTGCTTCTTGTTTGTATTGTAAAAAAAACCCAAATGAATAAATATTGCTGGTGTCTTCCACTGAATACTCCGTTGGGCTGACAGCAACCCGGATACCCTTACTGACAAGACTTCCTGCTCTGTTTGTTCTTGGTGGGTGTTTTGTTGTTTCTTTATTCCCTGAATAGCAACCAGTGAACCTCAGAAGTGAAAGACAAGCATATTTATGCCATTTCAGTTATAGCAGAATAAGTAACTAGTTGTGACTACTGCTTGTTTGTGCCATATTAACATGTAAATCATCCTACACCTAAGCTCAGAATTGCCCTGGGGTCCTCAGTCTGGGAGTGGGAAGAGATAAAATGAACATTCATTAAAAGAAAAGAAAAAAAGTCACCCTGTCACAATCCATCACTCTTTCTCATGCAGCTCGGTTCTGTACTGCTTTAGTATACCTGCCTCCGAAGGGGAAGAGTAACCTTTGGGAAATGCGGTAAGATGACAGCTTCTTATTTTTGGTACTTCTGCGCAAGGGTATAAAAAATTACAGACTTTGTGCCTGCTTGCCTTCCAGGCTGTACTGGGAGATAGCCACTTCATTTTTTTGGTATGACTATCAAGCCAAATGAGCATGATTGCAGTAATCAAGACGTTAACAGGATATAAGCAAAGCAAAGTTTGCAGGGAAAGGAAATATCCATGTCCTGAGATGCTCAGACAGTACTTTGTAATGAATAACTCACAGGAGACTTTTTGCCACTTTTTCTTCTTTATAAAATCATCCCTAAATAGCTTGAATTTTTTTCTAGTGCGTTAGTTATCTAGAGTACTAATCTTAGCACTGTATCTTTATAATTCCTCTTCTGTACCTGATTCACAGTCAGTTGATTATGACTATCTGTTATTCTGTATTTCAATTACTCAGGTAATTTTGCATCTCAGAAATATTGATGGTCTATTGGTGCTCATTACAATTTTAATCTTTACTTTCTACAAATATTCTCTAATATTTGTGTACAACATATTTTTCAAGGAAATGCATTTGGTAAAAAAATTAATGGAAAAAATACCAAGAAGATATACCTTCACTAAACATTCTAGGCATAGTCTTTGTTGCTAACTGAAAAGTATGTTAAAGGAAGATTCAAGTTACAGGGTTTGGAAATGCCAGATTAGGGGCTGTCTGAGAATTATGCATCTAGTTCTTCAAGAGTCTTCCCTGCAGCACTTTTTTGTTCATTTTGATAGTTTGGTGTGGTTTGAATTTTTTTTTTTTTTTATTTTCTTTATTTTTGTTTTCCTAGCTGTCCTGGTTTGAGCTAGAACAGAACTAGTTCCGTTCAGTGGTTTTACTTTTCAGCTCAGTTCTTCCAACTAACTGCACTGTCTGAAGTCAGCAGCCTGTTCTCACAGGCAGTGTCTGCTTCTAGCAGTGATAACACCCCATGGTTAGAGTTACTACCAAGGACTGGTGTGCAGACCAAGGCCACTGATGGATCTTGTGTACCACACTGGGGGGTGCAGAAAGTAAAAGGACACATGTACAGGGAGAAGCAGACAAGACAGGTGACCCTGAACTGATCAGCGAGGTATTCCAGCCCATGTACATCATATTCAGTGAATGAGGGGTCATGAAGGTCAATCTCTCTTCTTCAATGGCCGGCATCCAAGGAGATCTCTGTCCATTCTGCCTTTGATCCTGATCTGTGTGTTCCTGAATCCAGTACTAGAATCCAGCTCCTGAATCTGATTCCCATCTGTCACTAAGTCCAGTCTGGGACTCTCCCAGTACCTGCCTCACAGGTGATGGTGATGTAATTACCAGCAGTGAGGTTGGGTTTGGTACTGGTTTTGTATATATTTGTATATATTCTATAGATCTAATTTTTATTTTCATTTTCATTAAAGCTGTTCTAGTTTCCTTTTCTAATCGCTCAGTCTCTCTCCCTTATTCCCTTTCTCTTCCCCTTTGGGGAGGGAGGGGTTTAACAGAGAGCATCTGTTATAGGTCTAACGGGCCGCCCTGACCCTAAACCGTGACACTAGCCTGAGAAATACTTGTTATATTTGAAAAGAATTAGAGTATTGACTAGGTAACATTCTTTTAATTTTTCCATTTTTGACTTTGCATACCAAAAATTTGCAGCCATCAGGAAAAAAACAACAATTTCTAGTCCTAGAAATATTGTGATGCAGATATACTAAAGAATAGAACTTTTAGCTGAAATTAATTATTTAATCAATAAATGAAAAATGTAGTGGTGAAGCACATAGCTTTTTTTTTTTTTTTTTTTAAATATTAGTAAAACATAGCTATAAAAGAAGATGAAGAATAAAGTATTGTGTAGAAAAAGAAAATTTAAACTAACAGAGTTGAAAAATGAACGGAACTTTTGGCAATTCAGCTGCAATAATTCCTGTGCAGGTTTCAAAGAACATTATATAAAGGACATCTTTCAACAAACTGTCCAAGTATGCATGCAAAATGTGCATCTGCTTGTTCAAGCTGCATTTGCAGAACAAGTATTAGCTCATAACAAAATGCAGCTTCAAGGATCTATCTGTCCATTGAACTACACATAATATAAAAGTAAACTTTCACCTTTTACGTGGAAATGCCTCTAGTCTTTGGGGAACTATAAAAAAATGTTCATTTTAGATGTCTGTGGGAAAACTTTTCCCTGAATGTGTTTTGAAAGGGATCAAATTATAGCTTAGTTAATTGCTTGCTTTTTGCTATCATCTACACGCAAAAAATACATGGGATAACTTTATATGCCCATGCTTCTAAAAAAAGGTTGTCAGCTGCTGCCATCAATAAAGACAGCAAAAACCATAGGAATACAAAAGCAGTGAATATGTTATGTTGTCATGACAACTGCCATTTCTAGTCTGGAGAGCTGAGAGAGAAAACATTCATGCACAAAGGAATTGAAGAGAAAACTTATAAGATGTCCAGAATTAAGCCAAAGTGTCTCAAATATTTCCAAGGAAAGATGAAAATACTTTGTTGTATTCATTGATTAGTATTGAAAAATGCCAAGGGACATGTAAGTACAAAGGAAAAAACACTGTCCTGAAATGTTAGGTTCTTGTGGAGTGTTTGAAAGACAATAATGTTGTTAAGAAGAAGAAAACCTAAATGCAAGTTTCCATCATTCTAGGTTTCTTGAAAGAGAAAGAATTTCAATGTTATTTAAGTCTAATTAAATGATGGACACAGTGATGACATCTTTATCGACCACATTGTTTGTAAGTATAAATACCCTTCTTCCAGTTTCCAGAACTTGATTTTATTATGAGCACAGTTTGTGACATAAACAGGGATTAATTCAACATCCACAAAAGGAGACAGTTTCCATGGCTGGGGTATATCCTGCAACTAACTTCACTTAGATACACTAATGAGAAGATAAAAATTTTGGCACCACATGTCTCAAAGTCATAACGCTTAACCAAATTGAAGAATATATGATTGATCACATCTCATACCGTGAAAGAAACATGAAAAGTGAAGATAAAACCTGAGATACAGGGATTTTTTTCCCCCTCAGACATTGAGTGTATTAAAATTATTCATACTTGGTAAGCTTAGATTGTAAAACAAGGAAAAGAAGCAGAGACAAAGCTCAAAAACTGGATATATGTCAGACAAGACATATGAGGATAATACATGCCACAATCAACATTTCAGATTTATAGTTTGGTGTCATTTATTCATGTAAATGTAGAAAAGTAATAAAATAATTACAAAACAAAACTATTCAAAATAAGACAACATACTTTAAAATACTTTAAAGATGACTTGTGTTTGTCACCTTATTGTTGTGCCAGATCATATTGCAAAGGGTAATAAACTGAATGCACGTTACTATATCCCTTAGTTTTCTCTCAGCCCCCAAAACTGTATTAGGGAGATATTTATTTTGCTTGTACAATTTGTACATTTTACATGAAATTCTACATACATTGTCAAATTGTGCCTCAGACAAAACATTTCCCTTTGCTGAAGCTACCCTTGCTGATGAGGAAAGGAGAAAGCTAGAGGTATTAATAATTAAGCAGAGGACCACTGGAAGCAGGAGGGAGTCAGGAAATCACCGAAGCTTGTTTTAGGATTCAGAAGACAATTAGAGCTTTGATAACAATAAAAGATTCATAAGCAGCAAGGGCTATAAAAGGCTTTGCAGATACTTCCAAAGTGAAAGGAAGAAAAAATAAAATCAGATTAATTACTTAATAGAACAGGAAACTAAGTAACAAGTGATGCAAGCTTATGTTCTCAGTGAATTATCTGATTCAATTTGTGCACAGACATTCAGATGCAACCAGATGCTTAATGCAATTGTATTAACAGTGCACAGGTGTGCAGATCAGAGTAGGAGAAAAGAGTAGATCATTTCAGTGTATTGCAGAATTTATGGCAGAGGGTATTCTAGCAGTCAGTGTCTGGTGAAAATCATTGAGAAGGCTAGATAAAACAATCTCTTAACTTAGCATTTTATTGGTGGTGTTGTTATTGGAAGAGAAGGAGGGCCCAGTACAATGGAATTTATTAATATTTTTATTTTTAAAAAAATCAATAACGAGTGGGATAAAGGCCAATAATGAAGATGATTCGGATTAACTTCATTAACAGGAAAAGACTTAGATTATTTTAATTTAATAAAATATAAGCATGTAGAAGAGAGTAAGGAGTAACTAAAAGAGCAAACCATTTGTTTCAGAAGCAACTTCTACGAGCAAATTACATATTAACTCCAGCATGGTTACTAGTACAAACACAGGCAGTGCTGCAGTATTGCTTAGCTGTAGTAATGCTCTCAATACCCACTCATAGAATTACAAGATGTAGTTTGGGTAAGGAAATATATTTCAGGAAAAATCGACATAAAATGGGCACATACTTTGTTAAAAAATTCTGTTTAGATTTAACTGTAAAGTTTTCTGTTGAAATGGAAAGCAAATAAAATTAGTGTATTATATGCCTAGATTTGTAATATTATTTCCATTAATGATTCAGATGATGAAAAGGATAATATACTTCTAAAATACACACATGACTCCAAAGAGGAACAGAATAAACATTTTTCAGAAGACAGATTTCAGATTCCAAAATAATCTCAGTAAGTTGGAGAAATAGTCTAAAATAAAGGAGAGAAAATTAGACAAAGACAAGGGTAAGGTCCGCAAGAAGGACAAACAAAATGTGTAATTACAAAACAGGGAACTTAGGGCTCATTGGCAGTATTGCATAAAAAAGTACAGTGAATTATAATTAATTGCAAACAAAATACAAATAACCAGCATGAAACAGTGACAAAACCTCCCAACTGTCATTCTGAGATGTCTTACAGGGAGCATAATTTACAAGACAGAGAAGATAAGTTTTTCATTATACTCAGATGAGGCTGTGCCTACAATAATGTCTGCTTTGGAATCATAGTTCCGGGGATCATTTTTTAAAAATCAAAAAGTCAAAAAGAAGAATTAGTGGATTAAAAATGGAGGTTGGGGGAGTGATGCTTTAAAGATCTGGTTTAAGTCCAGAAAAAGGACGATGAAGAGCAGTGTCTGTGTAATCCATTTTCCAATATGGCTACTGTTCAAATGGAAGAACAAACTGGTTCAATTTTCAGAAAACTTTAAAACAGAAAGTGGAAAATATATTTATCTCTCAGAACAGATATCTCTGGAAAAAAAAGGAGTCTGGGAGGGGGACTATGGAATCTTAATAATAATAATAATAATTCACCAGTCAATACAACTATGTTGCTGTGAGCCTGCCATACACATCAGAGCTGAGAGAAGAAGATGGCCCGGATGGCTCTCCCCAGGTAGCAAATCTCTGACTCTAGGTTAGGCAAAACCTTGCTCTGTAGTTTAGAGGAATAATCCAATTCTCTGTTGTGTGACCAGGGATCTCCCACCAAAGGGATGTTTGAACTATTTGAATTATTACTCTCTAGTAATAGTTCTCCATGTCATTGTGGTGACACTGGACACAGAATGTCCCTTTATTAAGTGTAGATATTTCCATAATGGAGACTGAACAGTCACTGTAAAAATTACTCAGGGGTTCAGACTTACTGATTTATTGGAGTGGTTTAAAGCTCTGATTCAAGCAGCACTTGACTAGTATATTTGAGTCATCTCTCCAACTGAGTTATGTTTTATTCTAACTACATATGTAGAATGCAATGACATCCATTATATTCTCGTACATCCCAAAATTCATGGTAGAACTCTTGCTTTTTTGTGCAAAATCTAAAGAGGCAGAACTTCAGCAAACACATTTCAAAAAATTATCATTATCTGGGAGCTGGACTAAATTGCCAGAAGTGTCTCTATCCACCTTTCAGACTTTGTCTATGCCCATGTTATGTATTAAATTTAATCCCATAGGCCATGTCAATAACTGTAATAAGACCATTATCATGCTTCATTTTTCCCTATTCTTGTTTGGGTATGTATGTGTCTGTACCTATCAACACCATTTCCCCCACCCCAGTCTTTACACACATCTTTTCTTTCCTACTCAAATTCAAAAAACTTGTGACTCTATGGTAACAAAACCCCCAGTGATTTCTTCACACGATATAAAGGCAAATATTCTAAAAACTTTTGGAAATAACCTAATTGTTTGTACACATTCCAAGTTAAACAAATACTTTTGCTTTTCCCAGCTACTGGGTTTCATTTCTCACTGCTTTAATTCTTGCTTAATCATTTGCCCCTTTTGATTTGTCAGGGTTTGATGTCTATTTTGAATCAGTGTAAAGATAATGGAGAGTATATTCTACAGGCAGGAGGCCACATAAAGCACCTTAAAAATAACATGACTTTATGTTACTAAATGTGGTACACGAAGCCAAAGTATGAATCTGCTTAAAGAATCAAAAAGGTTTATATATTGAATACAAAACAAAATTCTACCTTCAGGTTATATCCTGTGAGATCAATAATAATCATGTTTGTTTTGCAAGGATAATCTCATCTCATTTAACTTGCCTTCCCTTTCGTTTTTACTGCGTGGAGTAGATTGAGTATCCCTGTGTATTGCTTTTGGAGGTACCTGCCAGCAAATAAGAGTAAATGCAAATACACGCTCTGAAGTATTCTGTGACACGTAAGGCTTACTGATGATTATATGTAATAAAATTCACCCACTTCCTAAATACAGGCTTTTTAAATAAATGATAATTTTTAAAAAAACCCCAACAAAACAACAGCAAAAAAAAAAACCCAACATGATTTATTGGTCATGCGGAAGAACAAGAAAGGATAGCAGTTCTCTGATTCACCATGAATGCACATGCCTATTAAATAATTCTGATGAATGTAAAAAGCAGCCAGATAATTTTCACACAGTTACAAAAATAGGATAAATGGGAGGTTTCTAAAGGATGAAAGGAAAGACTAAATTATTCAAATTTATGTCTCATACAAGACATTAACATAAAAAAATCCTTAGAAATATTTCTTTTTTTTATCAGGACACATACATCAGCATTCAAAAATAAGTATCTGACACAGAGACATCATATGAATGAAGGGGTTGACTCTACTTTTCCCTGGTCTGATAAAGTTTTGATAATTTGAGAGATCAGGAGAATTAGACAGTGGATTGACAGATCTCTCATTAGGTTTTAGGACATAAATACTGTGTCACACATATTTGAGTTTTGTATGGATAAAGTAATGCAGTGCATATCTGTCTGATGCAGCAAAATGAGTGCAGGAATTGACAGCTCCTACTTATGGAGACCATTTTAGAATCAGTCAGGAGTTTCAGTGTGGCACAAACCCTGTGCAAGTGCGGCCACACTGCTCTGAGGAGTGATATTCTGCCCATGTCCATAGTATTGCACCATGAGTGTGGATGCTCTGGCTTGGTGGTGCTGGCTTGGGGTACCTGAAGTTACTTCACAGCTCAAATGTGCCTCTTGTACAGTCAAAAAAACCAAATACTTGAAGGAAGAAAGGTGTTGGGCTGCCATTCCATGAACTCTCTTCACTTGCTGTGGCTGGAAAAATAATTTCTAGAATGCAAAAATGTAGAAGAAAATCTTGTACCAAAAAAATACAGGTAAAATAATATATTACATTGTTCTCTTTTCTACACTGGATTATCATCAAATGCTACAACAAGCTAAAAGGTTTGGTCCTAATCTTCAAAGTTCTCCAGAAGTCTGTCCCAACGCAATCAGCAAACATCACACTGTCTGAGTATGACCTCCCATACTAGCTCCTATATTCCACTATGATGGCACTGTTGAACTTACCAGGAAAAAACCAACATGGGTCTAAGACAGTAGAATTAACCTTCTGTACTTATAGAAATGTAAAGAACCACAGACTTCATGGAAATCTGAACAAACCTAAAAGACACTTCTCCATCCCTGCTCTTGGCAATACAAATTCCTGCAGTACAAATGGATGAAGAAACATATAATCATATATATGGTGATAAAACCTACAGAATTACGGTGAGTAGACAGAAGGCTGAGATGAGAAAACTTTTACTTTATTCAGGACTGCCAAGGCTTAGGGCAGTCTGCTAGACCTGTAACAGATGCTCTCTATTAACCCCTCTCCCTTCCCAAAGAGGAAGAGAAAGGAAATAAGGGACAAAGACCTGTAAATTAGAAAAGAAAGCTAGAACAGCTTTAATAAAAATAAATAATAGAATATATACAAATATAGACAAAACCAGTATTGAACCCAACTGCCAACTAGAACAGGCACAGGAGAACGTCCCAGACTGGACTTAGTGACAGATGGGAACCAGATTCAGGAGCTGGATTCTAGTACTGGATTCAGGAACACACAGATCAGGATCAAAGGCAGAATGGACAGAGATCTCCTTGGATGCCGGCCATTGAAGAAGAGATTGACCTTCATGACCCCTCATTCACTGAATATGATGTACATGGGCTGGAATACCTCGCTGATCAGTTCAGGGTCACCTGTCTTGTCTGCTTCTCCCTGCACATGTGACCTTTCACTTTCTGCACCCCCCAGTGTGGTACACAAGATCCATCAGTGGCCTTGGTCTGCACACCAATCCTTGGTAGTATCTCTAACCATGGGGTGTTATCACTGCTAGGAGCAGACACTGTCTGTGAAAACAGGCTGCTGACTTCAGACAGTGCAGTTAGTTGGAAGAACTGAGCTGAAAAGTAAAACCACTGAACAGAACTAGTTCTGTTCTAGCTCAAACCGGGACAAGTCCAAAATGAGAAGGTCCAGAAATGTAAAATGAGGAACTTCTATTATAAGCATTAATTTTCCGAGATCCGTGATCCACAATTCAGATAGATTTTTTTGGTTCACAAACTGCAAGCAGCTTTTATCAGAATAATATTAACTTTAAACACTGTTTATTAAATATGTGGAGAAGGCCCAGAAAAAAATTAACAGTCCTGGAGTAAAAGCAATTACATCAGAGTTCTATAAATTCTCAGTGTGAATGTTCTGTAGGCAGAAAGTACATTTATGACTAGGAGTAGAATGACACCTATTTGGTGCTGTGAAATGTGTTTTTATTTGTTGTACTCTTATGTGGGAAGTAGATGCCGCAATTTTTTCTGTTTTAACCATACTATGCAGTTGATACTTTTTTAATTTGTAGGGTGTTTCTTGTAGAACTATTTTTTATGATGAATAATTGCATAGTATATTCTAGTGACACCACATAATGAAAACAAAGCCTTTGAAGATTTTTTTTTAATGAATAATTGAATAATTTACTACGTTGCCTTTTATTTAAGATTATATACTTAATGCATAAGTTACTATTTGACTGGTAATATGATAAGAACACTGGGAAGAACTATATCTCCAAACTAGAATTTAGCTTGGTCAGGGCAAATTAAAACTGGTTTTACATGCAGAGTAAATAAAAGTTGGTATTGTTTTTAGTATCAGAAAGTTCTGGAGAACAAAATACAATGTCATTCTCATTGCTTTTATAATTATATTTGCAACTTTGCATAATTTTTTAAAGCCCAGTCTAAAAATCCATTCACATAATGAACTTCAGATTAATATTCTTCAATGCCATAGTAACTGATGGTGTAGTGAAAGAAGAACTGAAAATATGTTTTAATGCATGGCAAAGACAAGATGATCAAATAAAGCACTTCACTATCAGAATTCTCTAACTGATTTATAAAAAAAAAAAAAAACCAACACCTCTCATAACTTTTTCTCATTTCTCAGAGCTTAATATAGCTGTATTTCAATATCACAAGTCTTTACTCCCTAGCATAATACACACAAATTTTTTTTTTCAAAGAGGGAATTTTGCACTGGATCCTCAGTTGCATGGGTGGGATAAAAAGAATTCTTCCAATACATATTGCATGACAGTGAATTCTCATTTCATTCTTCCCCAGAGCCTGAAATCTACTGAAGTCTTTGGAGTAATGTCAGTTTATATTTATTGATTATGATTCAAGGTTTTAACATAGAGACTTCTGACTGTAAGAATGCATAGGGATCCTGAACATATTAGCATATGCTGGTCTTAAATTTAAGCTCTTTTAAGGTATTGAGGGTTAGTCATCCAGAAGCTGAAGAAGAAAAAGCCAATTTAATCATGCACTGAATTGTAGTCTGTCCATCAAAAGTTTTGCAAGCATCATTTTGCTTGTTTCGGAAAAAAAAAGGAAAAGGGGACACAGGAGATATCTAAAAGAATTTAAGTATATACTGTCTTTCCATTAAGTATTTCAGTGTCAGCTTCTTGTGCAAAAGAACGGAGTAGTGTGAAATGGGAAGCTCTGATTTTTTCATGTGAGGGAATAAACCAGTCTTCATCAGAGAGCAGCCCCATTGAAATCTGTGCAAAATTATATAATAACTCCTTTGTAAGCCTTCTCTTAAATGTTAAAAGTAGTTATCCTGTCCCTTCACAAAGCATTCTACCATTATTCAGATGAGATCTCGAGAAGTCATGGCCTTACCATAGAACGAACTATGTTTTGTGAACAGCATACCTATTATCTGTGAGAAAGAAGGTATAATTTGTCCTTTTGCCTAGGGCTTCTTGGCCTATGTTGCACAGCACAAACTCCGAGGGAATAATTTCATTTGTACCACCCCACTTTGCCTTCAAAAAAGAGAAAGAGAATGAAATGGATGGAGTACAATCCACCTAGCTTACAACTATTCATTCAGGCATAGAATGCATTCATACCCCTCTTAACATCTTCATTCAAGACAAAAGGTTTTCTTGTTCTTAATATTTATATTCTTCTTCAATACAATTTTCTCTGTTGAATTGATCTCAGTGGAGTGTTCTGTTTGGTCCACAGGAGTTCTTATTCTTTGTTTTCATTTATTTTAAACTTCTGTGATTCTGAAGCTTGGGGTCTAACCTAAATCCCAGTTTTCCAAAGGAAAAAGAAGCTGAGGATTAATAGTAGTAGTAATAGTAGTAGTATGAAAAAATTCCAAATTCTTGCAGTAATCCAAAGGATACTAAATTGTGTTTGTGTGTATGTGCATGTGTTAAATCAGTAGTTTTCAAACAGAAGCCCTAGGACACTTATGGAACTATTACTCAGTTGCATAAGGCAATAGGAAAAAGAAAAGGCATTAACAGTAGGCTTAATTTTGCTAAATAATGGAAACATCTGCACAGTAGAAGTAGACTTCTTTAGGCATCTACATAGCAGTAGTAGAATTAACATTTGTAAGCACCAAAATGATATCTGGATTTCTCAGCCTTTCTTAGAACTATGACATATTATAGGTGTAGGAGGTTGGTGGACTTGGTTCTTGTGCACCAAGGGTGCACTTGTACACTCCTTGCTTCACATGGGCTTCACACCTGATAGAAGTTTTTATTACGAGGACTGATAGTGCAGTTCCCAGAGGAAATGAACAGACCATGTGCAAGTTTGAGAGAAGGGATCTTCAACCTCCATTTTTCCAGAGAATTGGTTGAGAAGCTCAGTGTGCAATGACATCTAATAATGACCTGATTTTCCCTATGTAAAATCCTTATTAGCTTTCACAAATAGCCTCTTTTTCTCTCACCAAAGGGTTTCCAGATGACTCTTTCTCATAATGAAACCTTAAGGAAAAGATGCATTTGCCTCACTTCAATTTTGAGACCAAGGAATTTAGACATCAGGAAAACCCTAAAACAGTGATGCAGTGATTTAGACTGCACTGGAAGGTTGTGGAGTACCCACTGACAGAGGGCTGTCAGACTAGGTAAGCATACAAGAGCACCTATGGATGTTGTACAACTCATGGCAAAAGGATGGATTACACATCTCTTTCAGTCTTATTTTGTGTGATTTTTTGTGATTATTTTAGCGCACTCAATGCCAGCATTTGCTAGAGAGCTGCTCAGCAAAGTTCTCTGAAAGAAGCTCTATACCCACAGAACTACACATCAGATACTGTCACAGCAAACACTTTCCATGATTCTACTTAAACTGATTTGAGAAACGATTCCCAAGGAGCATCTTTTGAACAGACTATCATGTAATAGGTGTAAATTGTAAACAAAATATACTACAGTTGTTCCTAAACATGCCCACAGATGTTGTGTGTGATACCTTCTGTGACTGCTGGTGAAATGTTCTGTTGCTAAAGAAAACCAGAGCAGTAAAATTTGCATATAGCAAACAAAGCTTTTACATGTAAGATTTCCAGCAGAGAAGCCTGATGTCAAGATTTGACTTTCTATTCAATACAAAAATTTCCCAGGGACTATGGATATGCTCAGTCTACAACTCATTTTGTTTAGAGTCAGTCACTTTATACAAGCAGTGTGTGTGTAAAGTGGGACAGAGCTTGGGTTAGCATGACCTGCGAGGATATGAAGGTGTGAAAAGACCATTATTTCTCCTCTTACCCAGTGAAAAAGCAAATGCTAGTGTTGGCAACTGAAAATTCACTTTCTGGTACATTTTGAGGTTATCTGCTTATAAGGGAACACAAGTGTGTAACTTTTATGAAGAGGTTCTGTAAATTGCTTTGCTGAACTTTTCGGTTCATATTCATATATGGAAAATATGGTTCCAGTACAGGAGTCTTCAAGAGTGGCACAGGGTAAGGGTCAGTTTGGGATTCAAAGCATTTCAGAGGCTTCATCAGGTACAGGACAGTCTTGGAGTAGGAAAGCAAACTCCCCTAGGCTCATTCCTGTCCACTGCTGTCTGGATGTCTCTTTGCCTGAACATGAGGAATATTTCTTAGGAATGAAGTCTATTTTATCCATGGATTCATTGCCATGAGGAGTCTGTGGAGTCTAATAACTATCCATTGTTAGTAATGACAATTAAAGTTCACTCTTTTTGTACCCCACTAGTCCAGATTATTTTATTTCAAGTACTGCAATATCTCTTCTTTTTTTTTTTTTCAATTCATTTTTGGTGAAGAGTCTTCTCCATCACAGATGACTTCAGATGTGAAGTTTACTTAAAGGTTGTTTCTGTTTTCTTTATTCTCTTTCTTTCAGTGTTTGGGCTATATGTTGCTTTGAGTATAATTCAATCATCAAAGGTCATATTCCATCAGGCATTTTTTTCTGTTACAAGCTTCCTTCCTCCACACATCAAAAGAAATTCTACATTTTAAGATCAGAGTCTAATTTTTATACCCCTTAAACTGATATTCATTTCACTTTTCTGGTAGTCTTGTGCAGGTCTGCGGACAATGCTACCAACTCCCCCAACACTGCTTTTGTACCTATTGCCTCCACACCTCAATATTTGCTCTTTCAAAAATGTCAGCGACTGCCACAGTTTCAAAATTTTCTGAGGCAGTTTAAATGGACATATGTTTCCCAAGTTCAGTGTCTATATTCCCAGTAGAATGACTACAGATGTGCCAGTTAGTGTATGCATGATGTCTAAGTGGGACTGATGCTTGTTTACCCTAAATTTTCATGATAGTATAGTATTTGTTCTCTCCCCCTCGGAGTTTCCACAAAGTGCTCCTAGTTTTGATCAGACTCTGATTTATTGTATCATGGAGAACATCTCATGACAGTTCAAGACTGTTGGGAAATAAACAATAATAATAATAATAAAGCTCTATTTTTCAGCAATCTACCTTTGAAAAGAACTTCTGAAGTGCTTCATTATTACAGTATATAATAAGCATACAAAAAAAAAAAATTATGTGCCTGACAAAACAAAAAAAGTAACATTGCTAATTATGTCTGCCTACCAGAGCATGGTCTTTAGTACATCCTAACCCATTTCAGAAGGATGGTCTCTGGTCTAAGTAACTTATAACTGAAAGAAGTATGGACAGATAAGAAGACAGAGGAAGAAAGATCTCAGAGTAGTCAGAAGCCTTACCAATGAGTTCATTTAAGATGTGACAAGCCACAGAAGTCTATATGGGATGGAACGGGGAGAAAATTTTGTATATGAGGTCTATGCTGAGCTGTCATAACAATGAACAAAAAGTAATCTGAGGTTCTCTAGTGTCTTTAAAGATAAAGCCTTCATGTGGAAACAGCATGGCTTATTCTGTTTTCATGCAAACTAGTTTCACAACAGAAAAAAAACATTCCACTGCAATAGAATGAATGAGGTTTTGTTAGTAAAAGCAGTGTTGAAAGAAGCAATGAACCCATTAACAAAAGTAGTAGAAATATGCTGCAGGATGTAAAAAAACCACTGGGTATAAATTATAAACACTAAATCAACCACAGGTGTATTAGTTAAGCATCAGCCATACCAAATGTGTTTCACTAGCTTACTGTCACTGAAACAGAATGTCTATGGAATATAATCATGCAGAAAAGTTAGAGTTTTCTCCAAAGTCTTATGCGTAATAAAATCAGAATTTTGATATCAACTGTAGCCATATTTTTCCTCATCTGTATAATTCTAACATTATAGTTGCTGA
This sequence comes from Todiramphus chloris collaris, assembly GCA_025345505.1. NCBI lineage: Eukaryota > Metazoa > Chordata > Aves > Coraciiformes > Alcedinidae > Todiramphus > Todiramphus chloris. Next base: position 9,806,495 of record JANVCC010000130.1, on the reverse strand, counting down.
ATACAAGCAGAGAATGTAATATGCTCTGGTCTGGAAGTGGATAGGAAGGGAGTATGGTCAGAGACTTTTACAGTCAATGAGAGATCAGAAGAAAAGTAAAACGCCAATGATCCTGGGATTCTTTTCTGTAAAGGATGAATAAGGAATTGCACAGCTGCAAAGGGGTAGAGCTGTCTGTTTGTCCATCGTTAAGAAAGTCAGGATTATCTTAATTATTAACCAGAATCTCAATATAATTTTTGCTATCAATACCTCTATTCCTACTTACTTGATGGAGTGAAGGCTAGTTCTTGTTACATGATTTTAGCTGCATATCTGATGTCTTGAGTGAAAATGAGAGCTTCAGAAATGCTTTCTTTCAAGTTGTGATCCTCTAGGATTTGAGTCCAGAGCTGTCCCTGTGTTTTTCAACTCCCACTCAGCTGAAGACCAAAATGAGAAACAGAAAAAGAAGGGACTTCTGATGGAGCTGTGAAAGCTAAATGATCTGTTGAGACATAGTCAAAAACACTCACCCACACCATGATGTGAAGAGTACTTTTCTTTAATGTAAGAAAAATGTAGTCAAATCAATCTGCTCAGTGCTGTGGGAGGCTAAAGAAAAGGCTTTTTAGCAATTGAATATAATTTAGAAAATGTCCAGAGTCTGTATTAAGTGGTTTGTAATTTTGCTGTGTTAACAGAGTGTTCCAGAGCTCAAGAATCTTCTATTCATCTCTGGAGCACTCAATGGTTTAGCTCTAAAGCCTTCCCTTGTTTGCACTCTTATAATATTACCCCTATTGCGGTAGCACTGCCATTCAGAGAACTTTAGTTAAAGGCATACGAGGTGGTACTTTTCCTTGTTGTGAGAAACATCTTACCTTAATGTGTCACATGAGGTATAGGCTCCGTGTAGATGTACAACAAATTGATTTATCTAAGGTTAGAGACTCTTCTTTCTTATAGCAAATGTGCAGCATCCTACATACATGTCTTTTAAATACCTCCAGGGATGGTGATTCAAATGTTTCTTGGACAGCCTGTTCAGTGCTTGATGACCCTTTCAGTAAAGGAATTTTTCCTAATGTTTAATCTAAACCTCCCCTTGTGCAACTTGAGGCCATTTCCTCTTGTTACTTGGGAGAAGAGACTGACACTTTGCCACAACCTCCTTTCAAGTAGTTGTAGAGAGTGATAAGATCTCCCCTGAGCCTCCTTTTCTTGTGTTAAACAACCCCAGTTCCCTCAGCTGTTCCTAGACTTGTGTTCTAGACCCTTCACCACCTTCATTGTTCTTCTTCGGACACACTCTAGCACCTCAGTGTCTTTCTTGTAGTGAAGGTCCCAAAACTGAGCACAATATTCAAGGTGTGGCCCCACCAGTGTTGAGTACAGAGGTACAAGCCCTTCCCTAGTCCTGCTGGCCACACTATTTCTGATACAAGGCATTCTGATTCTGAGGTATCCTAGAGAGAAGCTAGAATTAGGTGTCTAAATTAGGCAGAGTGAATACGTCATCCTTGTGACTTGCTAGTGAGTAGATGGGAAGCAGCCTGTAGTGCTGTACCTCTCACTTTCCTTAAAGGGAGTGCAGCAAGGTCTATGGAGCCTTCCGCCCTCGTTGCACTCTCAGGCCAGCTGCTGCTGCTTAATGCAGTGCAGGGATTTGGAGCTTACTGTAGGTGACAGGGCACTGGGAGATACTCCACGATTAAAATGACTATGGATTATTTACACCAGACCTATTTAAATGTTTGGCAGAAGTTGAAATGAGAGTGAGAAAACTTCCAGTTCAGTAAAGAATCTAAAAACATAATTTAATTTAAAAAAAAAAAAAAAAAAAAAAAGTTTAAAAAAAAAGTGAAAAAAAGTGCTTCAAGGGGATCCAGTCATAAAACAGTACTATTCTGAAAGTCTAAAGCTTTTAATATTACATGCATTATAAATTATGACATGTAACAGTCAAAAGATTTCCAGACATTTCCCTGCTGATATATAATCTTCTATCACTCATTGTCACCTTGTGTTTATATCATCCTCTGCAACACAGAATTGGCTTCAGCCCATAACATTTAATATATTAAGTGCTATTTTTTACCTTAAGATTCAGAATTCTTGTAATCAAAATGTAACAGGAAAATTGTTGTATGAGACATATTTTAGCTGTAGTATTTCTCAACACAGCTTTACCATTTTACCCATTTTGTAACAAATGATACGTTAAGCAACAGCAACGTCTAAACTTTCATGGTGATCAACAAATTTACACCACTTACAAAATAACTTGACTAAAGAGTAAAAGTACATGTATATGCTTCTGAATTTTCTGGTTTAGACCACAGCTGGTGTAAACTGGAATCAGTTTTTTAGCATTCTGACGGTTTATATCATTGAGATATAATGTTTCTTATGTGTCTTCCTTATGTTCATGCTTATGTTTCTTTTGTGTCTTCTCCTGCTTCTTTTACACCAACAGAATTTTCACTATCATGTTTTATCCTAATAAGAACAGTCTAACAAACCCTTGTTTGCTCACTGAGTGTAAATGCAACTGCTCTTTTGATCTGTCCTACAAACCATTGTATAAATGACAGAAATGTACAGTAATGATTTTAAGTCTGAAATTTCCTGTCTTTCTTGGACAATAAATACTCCAAAATGTTGAAGCAATTTAGATCAAACAATCTAAACAATCTTTTTATAACCACCTACTCACTTATAGACAAATTTCCTTCTCTTCCCCTTTCCACCTACTTCAAAGTAAAATAAAGTGGTAGTGCATCCTATTATTTTCTAGGTTTGCCTTTCTTTAATGAGTCATATCTTTATTGATCCTCTTGAAAGCTGGGTACTATCAAGCCTGGCTACTAGCCTATTCCATGGCCAACCCTATGATCTGCTGTTTAATGGGAGCTCGTCAGAAGGGCACAGGGAATTTAAAATCATAGTTTTATGACTCCAAACTTTATTCCAGCCTAAGTATTATTGTACTGGTTTAGTAACCATGATGCTGAAAGCAGGCAGAAAGTATGTGAATTCTGCTTCTGGTTCTCCCTTAGTGCCTCCAGTTCCTCAGTCAGTTCTTTGCCCTCCTAGCTGAAGAGCAACATCCAGCAGGTGTCATGTGCATGTGTAGTATGGGTTGAACTTCAGGTGGGGTCTCCCTTATGTTATACAGCTGCTCCTATAACTACAACTACCATCACTACAACTTTCTTCTTGTTAGCAATTGCTTCACAGAACAACTCATAGACAAAAGAAGTTTGAGGAAAAAGTCTTCTAAATACATCAGTTTTTTTCAGTTGGGTTACCATGTCTGTTTCAGGCACCAAACCTTTCAGCATTTGCACTGGGAGGGAGAGGTCCAGGATGGCCTTTCATTATTGCATCTGGGCACAAAATGATATGTTCAAGAGTGAAACATCACTGTGCTACAACTAAAACTAAACATGACATCTGTTCCTATGTTTAAAAACAGGTGCCATCTACTTCATCTTATTAGATCTGCTTATGGGTACTGTCTGGTCTTAAACACTCCTGTTTCTTGAAATGTCATAGTAGCACACTGTAAGTTTTCATGCCCGTATATTGCAACAGCACCTGACTGCTGGGGTGCAGGGTTTGGAAAGAAGGAGCTGCCTTCAGTGCCTTTTCCACACAAACACAGTGCCAAAGACAACACAAAGCCCATATACAGAAAGTCAATAGTTCATTGACAGATATCTACTTTTGGCATTCACACACCTCACAGATAATTATTTAGCTCATAAGTTTGGAATGAGTGAAACTTGTCATTTACTTGGCTTAACGTGACCTACTGTGGGGTGTGTTGCTTGGGAGTGTGCCTACAGGTATTTGTGCTGCACAAAATTCACTTTTTTCCTCCGCTTTAGCAATGAGTTTTCCAACTGTTTAAGTGTCCACAACTACTTGCTGGTGCCCATAAGGATCAGCATCTCATTGTGCAAATCTGGTTTAAGACACTGCTGTTTTTACAGACGCTGCCCATTACTACCTTCCGGTATCTGTTATACTGAAGTTTCTTCAGAAAGAGCAGAAATCATAGCGCTTGCTTTCTACAGCTACAATCAAGAATCTTCATGATGAGGTTTAATGCCTAAACACTAAAGGGTTTTTCCTGATGCTGTCTGAGCATCCCAACCTCTTTAGACAGCTCTACTTTGTTAGTCTAGACTCTGAATTGTCTGTCTTTCTTATTTGCATACAAAATTTAAACAGTCACCCATTGCAATAATTAAGTAATTTTTAGGGTCTTTTAAACTGCATTTGAGTTTTGTTTAGCTTTCAGAGGGCCATTTACTTATCTGCTGCTATATGTAGTTTGGTCAGACCACACAGAGACATTCAAAAGAAACCAGAAGTACTTTGTTGGATATAGCTACATAACTACTTCTGCAAAAGAAAGCTAAGAGTCATTCCTGCAATGCGCAGCTCCATTACATGTGAAACAAACAGCTTTGTCAAAGAGCAGGGCAATTCCAATTTTATATCCTCCTTTTGGGAAAGTTCTCTTGATTAGTGGAAAGATGGAGCATAAAAGTTTTCACCAGAAATGACTGTTGTTTGACCCACTCTAATGAGTTTTGATCTTTGAATTGCAAGCAATTTTTACTGGACTATAGTGAAATTACAATGTCAATGACTTTGAGTGAAAACCCTTAAAAGAGAGAGATAAAACATAAAATTCAGAGAAATTGCTGCTGTTTACAATTAAATATAAAATGTGCAAAGAAGAATAAAGTAGACAATAAATATTGCTTCTTCTTCCTCTTTTTTTCTTCCTTTTTTTTTAACCATTCCTTTGCTTGGATAAAAGAGTAAGAAAAAAGAACAATATATGATAAACTCAACTGTCTAATCTGCACTATCATCTCTGGAGAGCATTCTACATAGAGGAAATGATCCAAAAGATGTCAAAACTTCTGAATTTTTTCATAACCTTCAGTGATCTTTAGATAAGGCTTCAATGTTATGCAATCTGCCTCCCCTGCTATTATAAGGTTTTTAAATACTAAAACTCCAGATAGAAAGCCTTTTGAAATTACCATCAAAATTGTAGCTTACTTCTCAGAAAAAAATCTGAAGCCTGGAATAAGGATGATACGTGTAAAAACATCAAAGCAAATAAACAGAAAACCAACTACATATATTCTTCAGGTGTGTCTATAGCTGTCTCTTCTTTCTGGAGTAACATTTGGGTATTATATTTAATAATTTTTTTGTGTTGTCTTTAAGAATGGATTTCTATAGTTTCTGCCTAACTAATTTAATCTGTCACCAATGTCAAGAGACTACAACTGGTAAACAACAGAGAGATAATAATAGGGTTTCTGGGCAGTCCTCAGGAGGTCTGATCTGACTGCATTCAAACATCTGGGTGAGCAATTAAACAGAAAGATAGTTAAAACTGATGAAGGTTATGTCCTTGTCAAGTCTTTTTCTTTCACTTCTAAAAAAATCAAGGAATATAAGGTGCCAGGGAGCAACATGTGGGGACATCTCAGGAGGGGGTGAATCTAGGGCAATCTCCCACTGCCTGGACTCTCAGAATCATAGAATCACAGAATTACTGAGGCTGTAAAAGACCTCTGAGATCAGCAAGTCCAGCCTATGACCTAACACCACCACATCAGCTAGACTGCGGCACTAAGTGCCACATCCAGACTTTCTTTAAACACATCCAGGCATGGTGACTCCACCACCTCCCTGGGAAGTCCATTCTAATGGCTCTCAACACCTTGCTGTCCATCAAAAGACAGGGGAGGAAGCCAGGGCCAGGGTCCACTCAGGAGACTGGGATGGAGACCACCACTCCATAGCAGAGCTCAGGGAGGAACTGAGAAGACCCATTAAGCCAAGGGTGGGAGGATGGAAGGGCAAGTGAGCCTGCAGTTATGGCCTTCAGGGCCCTGTAAAAACCTCTCCATAGATGTGCCCTACTTGCAATGTAGAGAATACAGTGCATGTTAACATGAATTACAGGAACTTACCTGCCATCCTTACTAAGAATCTCTACTTAAATGTGGAATAAGACTGTAGGGGGCTTTGGTGTCAAAAGTAAATTCTGCAAAAACTGCCTTATTTCACTGAAAATAATACTTAGCCATGCCAACCTGACTGCTCTAGAAAGTCATGCGACTACTGATAAATCAGTTGTATACAGAGACCATACAAACATCTGTGATACTGAAGGACCTCAAGGCATGTGGTGGTGAGAAAGGTGCAGCATGGGCAGAGGGATCAAGGGCTGCAGCAGAGGGAGAAATTCAGCAGGGATGAGGGCCTGTACCAAGAGGGATAAAAGGGATCACATGGAGAATCAGTGGCCTATCATGTGCAAATCTGGGATGGGTAGTTATCTTGTGTCTGTCTCCCATCACATGACCATTCCTTGATATAGCCGTAGAGGGCACACGTCACTGTCCCATATGCCCTGCCTAAAGAAGAAAAAGCTATTGCATCTTCCAGGCCACATGAGCTTTCTGATCCTGAGTGGTGGCAGGATGGATGCAGCTATTCAAGGGCATTGGCTGCTCTGAGGGACAGATAGAAATGATGATGAAGTCATGAAGCTGTGACTGTTTTCCCCATGTTAATGCTGTGTGCAAGACCAAGAGGACAACACTTGTCCTCAGGCTGTTCTGTTTTGCACTCTCGCTGGCCTGAAGTAGGATGTTTGGTTATGCCCAACAAACCAGATGTGACCTATATCCTGACAGATGAAGAAACTTGATGTGGGTTATGGACTTCATGGATAAGGATAATGATGCTGTTTCCAGAGGTACTAAGAAAAATACCTTAAATGACCAAACAAACAAACCAGAATGAATCCACTGGGAAGGCAGAATGGTGCACAGAACACATAAGGCAGTGGCAGACACACACTCTAATTGTGATTTCACCTAATCCTCAGAGCGATGGATCCCAGGCATCTGTCTACATGCTTGATAGTTGGGCATGAACATCCTAGCAGGACAGGCTGGCATTTTCTTTTGAATAAAAGGAAACAAGGTCAGGAGGGAGTGTTAGCTCTGTGTGTCACCCTCTGAAAGACCAGAGATGAAAGCTGTGTTTAAAAAAAGCCTTCCTAAACCAGGTGCAGAAAGACAAGATAGTCATCAACTCACTAGAGAAAATGAGGATTTTATAGATTTTTACAGTTTGGAGTTAATGAATTTTAAGGGTAGAATAATTAGTAGAATTTCTTTAGATTATTTGAAAAGAAGAAGCTTCATCCTTAATAGAACCAGATGACATTGCCACATTAAATGCTTTAAGAGAAAACAAATTTATGTGTATATTTACACACACATTCTGAAATGGTAAAGGTTGCCTAGGGACATTAAAAAGGACAGTCATTAATTTACTGGAGTGAAGACAGTTTTGTGAGCTAAAGGGTCATTTCAATTTAAAAAATTTATTCGCATTGGAAAAAAAAAATTAACCCAAAAGTCACATTTTGTTTTAGAATCATTCTCTACACAGAAATGACTATGACTTGCAGTTTTCTTTCCTTCAGCTTTATTCTAAACTATTTAATCTTTAAGAACACTAAGAGCCAGAACAAAATATTTTCCCTGTCCCCTAATTGTTTTTTCACCTTGCTTATCACCAAAAAATTAAACTGTTTTTAATTCCTTGGACTCAGGGAAATCCTTCAGGATTGACAGAAACTAAATAAATTAATTATTAGTAGGACTTAATCTAGGTGGAATTTAATGACATTTTCATCCTACCTCCCTAACAGTTGTTTTGAGATTTATACTGTTGTATTTTAAATGCATTTTAAAGACAGAAAATTCAGTATGACTGATATAAATCACTACAACATGATGGTAAACATTGGGGCAATAAGAATGACACAAATATTTCTGAGAAAACAAAGTATTAAAAACTAAAAAATTATCTAAAAATTTCTTTAGTTTAAAGGGATCTTGATTTAGGCAAATGTTTGTCATCCTGTAAGAATTTACCAAGGTCTTTCATCTACAGTTACTAGTGTCTGCTGTACTTAAAGACCATTAATTTCTTAGATACTTAAGGTATAATTCCGCACAAAATTTCATAATGAATTCATGCATACATTATTCCTTTTAATTTATCATGCTTGAAGCTAAATAACTTACATATTTCTGTAAGGTCCTGAAAGAACTGTTGGGTATTTTTTTTAATTAAACAGGTAAGTTAAGGTGATAATCTAATGAATGCTCATGTCCAGATTTTTATCTCAATTTCATCATGGTGAACAGCAGTATTAAATAACTGAGTGTATAACTGAAATCACAATGTGGTCTTCAGTATTTTAAGTAATACCTTCCATCCCTGTGCATTTACAAATATCTACTGGTACTGCAAGGACAACCAACAGTGGCAGCTGTACTATGTCAACCAACTCTGAAACAATACTTCTTTGAAGACTAGAAAGAAATCCTCCTTTGTTCTGCTTATTTCAGATGGTTATATCTTTAAATATTGTCCTGGACTAGCACTGCCAGAAATCATGTAGTTTTTCTTTTCTGGGTGAGTCGGCATAGGAATCGTTAGAATCTCTGACAATGGCCTTTGTGGGAGAACTCAGTATTGCCTACTCTTTCAAGTTAACCATAGGTGGAACTGAAAAACAGTGGTTCAGTGGTTGAGATAGAAGAATGCCTTGAGTTGAAAGTAAGTTTATGATTTTAAACTTGAAGAGAAATGAGAGAAAAAAAATGAATTGGGGCAACTCAGAACAGTTTTATCCAACTGAAATGTTTTGACTTACTAAGTAAGTGTTTTAATGAGCTTTTTCTCTTTTAATGAAAACTGATATTCAGAAAGAAAAGCCAGTCTTTGATATATTAGCCAAACATTTCCAAAACATACAAAAAATATTTTTAAAAGATTGAAAATGAATATTATATTTAATATTCCAAGTAAATACTCTTAAACAAATTAAAAGAACTCTTCCTTTTTATGTCACCTGAAATACCTTCTAAACTCAGAGGAGCTTTATAATTACTTCCAATTCCTTGAAAGCTTTGTCATCAAATTCAACTGTTAAAAGCCCTTTAATTTTTATCTTCACTATCAGAGTAAATACATTTTCTTTTTCTTAGAATTTGCCTGCATTTGTTTTAAAAATGAACCTGAAGTTTAGCTTTTATTGTTTTAATTTTTTTTATCTCTCCTGGCTACAGAGAAAAGCTTGAATACATGAATAATAAAGTGTCCACAAGCACGATGAAAATAGAAAAGACATTGACTGCATTGTCTTTTCAGTCTCAGAAATCACTGCTCGTAACTTTGGATATTTGACTTATGGTTCGAACATTTGCAGCTGACCCTGAATTTCAACAAAGTGGAGAGCAGTAATCAGCAGCGGTAAATGTAGCCTGGCACTCTGCAAGGACAATTCTTATATTTCTTCCCAAAATTCAGAGAAAAGTCTTCTGTTGAGCAGAAGTCTTCTCAATTTTCATTTTAAAATGTAATGCCTAACCACATCTCTGACAGCACTTTCACTTTTCATACGAATTTCTAGGTCAGACTTACAGACAGAAAAGAGATTTTGGACAATTTAGTTTTGTTTCAGAGCATATCAGCATGTCTGAGTGCCTGGATGAGTATATGAACAATTTCAAGTGCATGCTACACTAGTTAGAAACTGTGTCAATCTTCCAAGCTGATTTATTGAGTAAGGCCCTCAGCTGCATCCTGGCCCTATTTGCATGCATAAAAAGGCTAAAGTAGCACGTAGAGGATTCCAAAAAACATAATTTATTCAGGACTGTCACCTCTGCATCACAGGCAGTGTGGGAGATAAGCTCACAGGAGTGCCTCTCAAGCTCTGCACCAGGTGTTGTGCCAGAGCGGGAGGTGTGCACTGGGGCAAAGCCTTAGCTTAGGATACTGATGCCATTTACATAGTGTTGTGGTGAGCTCATGGATATGGCAGTAAAGTCAGGCAGGCCTGAGGAAAAAAAGATATGGAAGCTCTGTAGCCACCAGAACAACCCAGAAGTGGCAGTGTACAAAAGTAACTGAAAATTACCTTCACTACTCCACCACAGTGCTGGAGACTTTATGGCTCAGAATCATGCTCATTCTGCTTAGGTATGGAAAAGAATTTTCACTGGGTTGTTTTTTTTTTTTCCAAAGGACATGGACTTTGCAGCTGCTGAATTGAATACAAGACTAGAATAGCAACACAGCAGCCTGGGGTTGTTTTCTTCTCCAGTGGGAGTTTTTCTGACTTGTGACATCTTCATAAAACACAAGCTACTATTAAAAAAAAAAAAAATCAATTATATTTAAAAATAAACACAAACTGAAAAGATGGCAGCAATGTGTTTGTAATCTTATCTTTTCATCGTATTATATCCTAGATTCATATTGAGGAGAATGTACAGCATATGCATAAATGCTTTATGTGTAACAACTGTCCTAATTCATAGTAAATCACAAACTGGATTAATTACTTGACTAATTAATTTATTGTGCAAAAATTAGCTATACGACTTCCGCATATCTTTCAAGAACTAATTATGTGGATATATGTAAGTCTTTCTTAGAAAACACAGTGTTTAAGGGAAGATCCTGCTCTTTTCAGGAAACAAAAGGTACATGAGATATAATTGATTCATTCTGGATGTCCTTGCTTCAGTCAGCTTAAAATGCAGTGTAAAACATTAAGGGCAAACTTTTCTGTTAATTAATTATAACTAGGTACTTCTTGCTTAGTTTCTATTTTGGCAGATTTAAATGGATAGTACCTCCTGCATAAATGTTACACTTAGCTATTTAGTGTCACTTAAGCTTTGTTCGCTTAGAATCTCTACAAAAGATAAAGAAGAAATCAATCTCTTTGTGACTATGCCGTTAGAAGTCCATTTCTCATGGGAATCCATCATCTGACGGCTCTGGTTTTGACCAAGACAAGCAGCACCCAGAAAGAAGAATTTAACAGGCGCTTGCAAGTGTGAATATTGTCAAATCATGCAGAGTTGCTCCTAGGAACTGACAGGTTCATTCGTGTCACAGCAGCAGCTCAGCTTCTCTGAAGACATTAAGCACTCGGGCAAGACATTGAAGGAGAACAAACACCTCTGCTTGGGCAGCAGTCAGGGCAGTCCAAGAAGCCAGAGCTTCACAGTGAGGAAGCTGCCTTCCCCTCCCTGCTGTGGAGACCTCACCAGCTTGCACAGTAGCTGCCCAGCAGCTATACAGGACAACTACAGAGAGAGAGGATGGATGCATGCATGTGGGCTCTGGAAAAAATCATTTGAAGTGAAACCTTGGTGATAAGAGTGATAAATCATGATACTTCATGGTCAATTTTACTATTTGCTAGAGATAGGGTAATAAAAAAGCCATTGTTCAGAAGTGACTTTTATGTGAAATTTTATGTGAAAAAGGAGATTCATTTTGAAGCTAATATTGTGATGCTAACTTTGTGATATCAGAGTGAAAATAAGAATTTCGGCTTGTTCATATTGACTTCTACAAAATGATGCAGGCTTTCTGGAAACATGACACTCTCTTTAGGAAGACAAGAAGTTGTCTGGGGCTTGTTGTTGTTATTTCAATCGCATTTGGAATTAATTTAATATTCTCAAAGGGGTATGGAGTGAGAGAGGCGGGGTTGAGCATGTAGCACTCACTAGGGTTTGGAAAGGGTTTTTAAAACTCTTAGCCACAACCTGATGGACTAGAAACCCATTTCACCTCTTCAAGAAACACTTTTCCTTTCATAGGCTTTTGAGTTGGGATACTGTGGCTTTATGGAAAACATTAGATGTTGAAGAATTGTTTTAAAATCTGATTTTAACAGTGGCATTACCATGAGATTAGGAAATAGTTTAACTGTGTTTTGTAAGTCTTTGCAATATGACCAGTGGCACAAATATTCGTGCACTGTTACTGACTCCAGCTGAAGAAAACAGAGAAAGAGACATGAATAAAACACAGTGACAGAAACAGCAACACTGGGACCCAACAGGGATTTGCGACCTGCTGGGCACACTATTTTTTCCTAGTGGTTTAGTCATCTCTTGCCAGTGACAAATTTACTTACTGACCTCACAGTGGTACTGTGAAAAATACTCCATGCTTTCTTGATTCAGAGATGCTTCTGAAGCTACACATGAATGCTGTCAAAGTGTATCTAAATTATTTACTGATGATAAGGTGCTATCAGAAGGGAAAGAAATAAGAGAACGTTCCCTTCTTTGGACCAGTGTGATGGCTAATGTGGGGATAGCGAGAGATGTATGATTTCTATATTGCTCTATGGTAAAAGAATTAGCTTAGGAATCTTTCTTTCTTCCCAGATACCTGAATTCCCTCATATCTGTCACAGAGTAAATGTGACAAGATTGTGCACTTTAACCTTTTTTAATTTCCTCCCTCAAACTTTCAGTGAAGGGGATAAACAAAGATGACCTATTACAGTTGGAATAAGATAACGCCATGAATCTCAGGGTCCAATGCAGGTTAGATTTCTTTTAATGGCAGTGGCTCATTAGGTGAAGGGAGAAGTTTATGTTTTCTTCTTTGGTTTCAAAAACCACAGTTCTATGAAGCTTTAGACTGGCTATCTTTCAATTTGCATGGCAGAGGCTACTATGGTAACCCTCTTTGTGTTGCTAGGGCAACCATTTAATAATAATTAGTTCCTTTAAAACTAACTCACCTTTAATAGAACATTAAAGATTACACACAGCACTTACAAAAGGTGTGAACCTTCTGTGGGAAGGAGACATGATACTATTTATAACACATCAGAAAGACAACCTTTTTTTTTTTTTTTTTTTAACAAGGAAACACTATTACTCCTCTTGCCATATCCACATAGATTTATGTATTTGTATCAACTTGAGTTCCATATACAGTTTCCGCAATGTTTTTGTGCTTGGAAAAGATACACTCAACATTGTAACATTTCAACAGGACCACACCAATTTAGATCTCTCAAATTAATGAGTGTCTTCATGTTTTTACAGCATTCTGCTCTAAGAGAAAACTCCATGCAGAAAAATTGCTTTTCCACCATCCTCAGGAAGAAGAAATGAGGTTTATTACTGTGAATGGGAATGTGTTACACTATGCTGTGTACTGAGGGCCCCTCAGTCAGACACAGCCATGAGATGGTTGGGTAGGACAATGGGGAGAGGGATGTTTTGCGTGGCAGGGATGTGGGAAGCTGAAGACCAACACTGCTGTGGCATCACTGGGGCAGGGGCTGAGAGCCCTAGGAGCTGAAATGGGGTTCTGGACCATGGTGAGGGTAAAAGGAGCCCTCAGGTCCACGACTGAACCAGACACTTGAAGTAGCTTTCAAAGTCAGGAAAATCTGAATTCACATCTAAGATGCACACCTCAGATGTGTACTTCATAGCATGGGAAATTTCACTCTATGTATATTCAGTTAAATGGCAATTAAAAACTTGTAAAACTTGATTCTGGATTCATATTTGTTCCCTAATTTATCCACCATTAATCCACCTTTTATAGACAATAGTCTACTTGCCTCACTGCTCAGCAGTGGTTGGAATTTTAGGTAAGAAAACCCTCCCACTAACATTTTAGTCTTGATTACCTCAGTTTAGTGGCTAGTATTAAACTAATACACTTATAATCCTGAACTTTCCCCTTGGAGTTCTGGAGCCTCAATATCTCACTTTGAAAGACTCAGCTGAACTGCCATGGACAGTCTGTCGTGATGAACAGAGCACCTCACCACAAAACTGATAAGCAGTTTGCGCTGCCCTTCCCTTAACTTCCTGAAGAGTTTCTGTACAAGGTGGTTAACATCACTTGCTTTCATGAGTGAAACTCAATCCTCAAATTGGGCTTTTGGTACTTGAAAAGAGTCACAGATCTTGCAGTGACCTGACGTTTAGTTTCAGATAATCCTAGGTCCTATGAGGAATTTTAGTTTCTGAAACCAGTGGGCCTGTGGCTCAGAGTAGCTGGGGGGAGTGAAGATAAAAGAAATTCCAACAGTGTAAAGGAAATGGCACTGAAAGGAGAAGCACAACTGAATCACAGCTATTTCTCTGTGTTCCAACACTCTGTTGAGCCCATCCCAGTGTAGTGACACCACACAGGTATGCAGACTCCCAACGCCCAGAAGCTGAAATGGCTAAAAAATGCACAAATCTGTCCTTGTTGCAGCATGAGACTGACACAATTAGGCTGACAGTCTGCCTTTTGATGCCTGTAGCTATTATTGAAGATGCTCCTTTGAAATGTAACCATAAGAATAGTGAGAATGGAACGATTTTCTAATCACCATCAATTTATCCAGCTTTTTGTCTATCATAAAAAAATGGGTAACATCTTGTAAAGAACCCTGGGATTTTTCCCCCTCTGGCACTTCTTTTAAAGCTGCGCTGATGAATCTATCTGACTAGGGGTTGTTAAAGGAAAGCAGATGGCACACTTATCACCCAAAAACCAATCCCACAATCCCTTTACAAGCATCTCTGGTGAGGAGGCAACTTGTTAATGATAGCAATTAGCATCATGGAAGTACCAGAAAGGCCAGAACCTTGCTGGCAGCATTTCTGATAAACTCAGGGATTGATGCTTTTGAAGCCATCCAGACAGGCAGAAATTAGTGTCTTATGTTAATTCATCACATCTAGTCAAGTCCTATGGGTTTTTACTTTGGTGCAACAGTAGCTTCCTAGTAAATGCTAAACCAAGGAGGGGAAAAAAAAAAAAAAAAAGATATTTTTGTCTTTTGTCACAGTACAGAAGTTTCACATTTTTGTTTATTACTCTCATGCTATATAGATGTTCAACATCAAGCTGTCCTGTTTATATTATGGTTTGATGAAAGTCACCTTCTCCTTTAAAGTACCTTTTTTAACTGAAGAAGAGCAACAATTCACAACAATTTAGTTGAATGAACCTTGTGCATAGTAACTAATTGCAATATTGCTTTACTCTGTAATTTTACTCTGTAATTGTCATAGAATCACAGAATCATAGAATTGTTTACATTAGAAACCACCTTCAAGTTCATTGAGTCCAACCATTAACCTAACCCTACCTAGTCCATTGATAAGCCATGTCCTTAAGCACCATATCTACATGACATTTAAACACATCAAGGGATGGCAATTCAAGTACTTCCCTGGGAAGCCCATTCCAGTGCTTAATAACCCTTTCAGTGAAGACGTTTTTCATAACATCCAACCAAAACCTTCCCTGGTGCAACTTGAGGCCATTTCCTCTTGTCCTATTACTTGTTACTTGTGAGAAGAGACAGGCACCCAGTTTCAGGACTGTCGGAGAAGGATGCAGTGATAGGAAGAGAGGTGCCTTGTAAGAGCAGGACAGGGCTTTCAAGGATCAGCAGTTTGCAGAAGACTAATTTGTGAGTGTCCCTGCAGCAATCTACATAAGCTGAACACTTTTCCTCATCTTGATTTATTAAGATTACTGATCAAGAAAAATAATTTAGAAGATGCAATATTTGCAACTAACCTTCATTATAAACTCAATTTTGCCTCTCTTCGTACAACTCATAAAAATGTTTTGGTCACAACAGTGGCAAACTGATTATTTTTTTTCTGAAATTGAGAAACACTACTGAAACACTACTAATGAAACACCTCTGGTTTTCAGTGCTTTTCTCAGTCCAAGTGACTTACCCCCTTATAAGTAATGTGGAAATAAGTGAGATTAAGTCTTGCTTTGACAAATTACACTAAATTTTGCCCTAGTAGCTGGGGATAAATCCATAAAATCATAATTCTAAAGATTGTCTCAGATTGCTAGTAGTTTGAATGATGAAGGACTATAACAAGCTTCAAGAACACCAGCTTATTGCTGGGAAGTAATCTTCCATTTAAAACTGCATAAAAGTTGATCTCTACGCAGCTTTATTAAACAGGTAAAACATAAACTGTACAACACTTACTAGAAAAAATATATATCCAATAAAATTGCAACAAATCACGGAAATCTGTTGTGTTTACTCTCCAAATGTTCACGTTAGTCCTTTCACCTACAAGTTACTTTTCTGGTAGAATTCACAAATCCATTTTAACCTGAAAATGTGGTAATTATTTCACTGAGGTGGATATTTTCTAGTTGTATCATTCCTCACTTTTAAAAGTGGGGATAACAGAAAATGAACAATGACACATGAAATAATGAGCAGATATATTTACACATACAAATACATCTATATACATATATTTTTAATTTCTGTTGAGTGTCTCAGGTCTTGTGATAGGTCAGCAGCCTGTGATGAAATGAAAACATTGTCTTATTCATGTTCCTGGTAGAAACTCATCAGCACCCACAGTGACTCTAGACTTACAGAGTGCCTGGGCCATTAAAATAGGGACTGAAACTGAACAACTGTTCAATCCCTTGTGGTGTTCCCTCTGGTCAGAAAAGTGGTACATTATCAAGACAACATTTGGTATCTCACACTGTCACATTTATTCAGAAGATCAATAGAAGACCTCTGTTCATAGGGCAGTCAATCTGTTACCTTTTATAAGCAGTAAATTCACTTAGCAAAGCATGAACAACAGGAATACAATAGAAATTGATTTACTCTGATCACAGTCAGATCTTGACATTTAGTTTCTACTGTAAGGATAAAAATTCTGAATGGTTTGATGTTTTTCCCCTCCTGATCTGTAACACTAAAAAGTCAGTGTAAGTATATGAATAAAAATCATTCTAACTTGAAAAATATTAAAATCTAGCCATGTTTCCAGACTTCTTAAGTCACATTTAATACATCTTCGGTCTTGTTCATTGTTTGGTTAAATGATCTCTTTAAAATATTTTCCACCAAGAACCTAGCTAATAAATTATGCACCTTTATGAATTTTACCATAGCCTATAACTTGTCAGTAAAACCTATTGAAGTTCTCATTTTGTTGTGTACATACAGTCAGTAAACCTAAATAGTTTGAAAATCAAGACTATTGCAGTTATGAACAGTAGGACCTATTTCATTGTGGTAAAACACTAAGAAACTCAAAGTGACATGGGAAGAAAACAGATAAAAGCCCAAACCTCTATGGTTGTCTTTATCTCCTCCTCTTGAAAACCACCTCATAAAATTAAACACTGTTCCACTTATTCCTGAGATGGCATAACCATTTAGCTTTGACATGTCAAAAACAAACCATCTGTATCTACCTATCTTATTTCACAGGTGTCTGCCCTCTTACCAAGCAGATGGTCCTAGCTTAGTATCAGTATACAGTTCCCATCAATAAGATATTCTTTTCCTTTATTATCTTGAGTACAATTTCAGTACCTTAAATACCAAACATTCAGGATAAGAATATAAATTTCAGAAACCTTATTTTTAAATACGGGATACTCCTCCACAACATAGTGCAACAGTTTACTTGTGCTCTGTGGACTTTTCTTTTTTTTTTTTTTTTGTTTGCCTCTGCTGTAAGTAGGATCTCATGAACATCAAATAACGTTACTGTCTTTTTAAAGCCTTTTGTTTATCTTGGGCTTTTATTTTACTAGGATTTTGCCATTTTAAAACCTCAATGAATTTCAGCTGTTAATTGAAATTATACCAATAGGAACCTTCACAATTCTCCATGAACATGCTCTCAACAGGAAAATGTCTCTCCAAGAGCTATATCCCAGAATTTTAAAAAATATCTAGCAATAAGATAAGAAGTGTCTGAGACTTCCCTAAAGATGATTTCTGTTACCTTTTACAGATTAAAAGGCAGTCTAGATAGTCTAGCCAGTTTTCTATTTGCAGTGGCTTACTTCCAGGGATACTCTGTACTTCTCCAAAGTTCCAGTTTAGATTAGGTCATGACATTTCTGCTGGTTTAATTTACTGCATAGACAGACTTTTGCTATCCCTTCTCATCCCTCTGTCTCTCTTTGCAGACTGCCTTCTCAGCCTTCCTGCAGTAAAGGTCCTTTTCTCTTTTTGTGTTGTGTATTTCCAAAACCTCATATGGTAAGGGCCATACGTATTTCCTCTTCTTCCATCCCAGCCTTCTATGTCCTGTTTGTTGTGCTTTTATTTCCTTTCTTTCAGGTGCCTGGGCTCACTTTTGTTCCGCACTGCCCAGTATCTCCACTATGTACAGGCTACACACTTTTTATTACTTCCCTTAGGGATTTCCAGCCCTGGACCTAAAACAGCTTCTTAAGAGGCTGTTTACTGGGAACTTTTCAATCATAAAAGTTTCACATTACCAATTGACCCTATTTATACTGAAGCCTCTAGCTTAGCTCTGTCTGTTTAATTAAGTCTCTTGCATCTGGGAAACTGAGCATTTGAATATTAACACCTTTGTGGCTGGCAAATCCTAATGAAAACCACTGGCCTGAATAGTAATGAATATATCTGCTTCACAGATAATACTGCATCTACACAATATAAATGCTTGTGTGTTTTCTGTTTCTTCATATTGAGGGCAGGATGAGAGAATTGGGGTTCTGCAGCCTGGAAAAGAGAAGGCTTTATTGCAGCCTTCCAGTACTTAAAGGAGGCCTATAGGAAAGATGGGGAGGGTCTCTTTATCAGGGGCTTTAGTGATAGGACAAGAAGTAATGGTTTCAAACTGATAAAGGGTAGCTTTAGATTACATTTTAAGAAAAAATTCTTAAAAGTGAGGGTGGTGAGATACTGGAACAAGTTGCTCAGAGAATGTGTGGGTGCCTCATCCCAGAAAGTGTTCAAGGTCAGGCTCTGTGGGACAACCTGGTCTACTGGGAGGTGTTTCTGCCCATGGCAGGGGGATTGGAAATAGTTGATTCCCTAAGATTCTTTCCAAACCTTTGTATGATTCTATGATTCTGTGATTGTTTCTTTTTAATTTCTCTCTCTAGATCAATAGATTATGGTTCATTAGCACTATAAAATTGTCTGAGATTTAAAAGTGGGTAATTGGTATAGAATATAAAAGTCACCATGTCCAGACCATCCAGTGGTCTGATGAAGTGGCAAATGCCTAAGAGTTGTGACTATGGCCTCACTTTGCTCAGTAATGGGAATCTGGCCTCGGAAGTTTAGTAGCATAGACTGTAGGATTCTCATACAGCACAAGCAGGAACAGTAAAGCTCACAAAACCTTACACAGCTTGATTCAAGCCATGTATTGGTGATGAGTTTCAAAATCATGAAGTAAATAGTTTATCTTTCATGTGCTGTGTGGTTGATGATCCCATTGTTTCCCACCATAGTGTGTCAAACTGTGATTTTTGGATATATATTCATACACGTAATAAAATATATATACAACAAATCTCAGACTATGATTGTCTCAGCTGTCTGCTGCAGTTGCAGTTCATGTTTCTGCTTTAATTCCAAGAACATCTGGCAGAAACTGCTTTTCAGCAACTTGTGAAATAGGTGACACTGAAAACCAGACCAGCCAACAAATTGAGCAAAGTTCACCTAATAGTAGAGGTAAGTGTAACTCTCTTACTAGAGAGACCTTTAATGTCATCTCCTTTTCTAAGATGTTACAGTAACAACTGCATTAAGTTTTGGACAAGAACAGGAAACAAGTTTTTCTGTGATCAGTATTTTTCTGAAACAAAGCACCTAATCTTGAATAAGAGATAATGAAAGTATTGATGGCTAGAAGAACTGTTGTTTCAAAACTAATTTCATGAAATTGGCTTATCAAAATTTTGAGATTTTCCCCCTAAAGTTTCTATAGAGTTGCATTATGCATTTAACTGTGTCAGAATTTCAGCCATCATGTTACATGAATCACGTGTCTCAAACATATTTTTTCTAAGATGCTCACCACTCAGTAAATGGAGTTGCTTATTGAATTTGTAAGCCTGTGTAAGTGGTATGAGTCTACCACTTCTGGCTGCATCTATACTAATAGCTTACTTATAAGTCTAAGCTTTCATTCAAGCTAAAAACCTTGTTATTACTACAATATGTGTTAGCTCAGATTTGGCTTTAGTCCAGGGAAAGCCAAGGGCTGCCCTTGCAGGAATATTTCTGCCTATGGAGGGGCTGGCTTATGCAGAAATTTTGCCTTCTACAAACTGTATTGAAGAGGTGTCATGAACAGGTCGGTTTTGTCGGCCAGAGCCCACGTTTGAGCATAAATGACAAAGACACACAGAAGCTACGTACATACAGGGTGTTGAGCAAATTGCTCTTTGAAATGAGGGTACCTTAGAGAAGCAACCAGAAAGAGGCATTTCTGACAGAACGTAGTGACTATGTTTTTAATTCTGAAAAGCCAAAAGGAATTATTTACTTCTGCTTAATCCTGCTGAGCCAGCATGGCCACAGGGTAGTGAGCTGCACTCGAGTAGGGTTCCAACATAAGCAGCAACATGAAGTGAGTTTGAATCATGACCTTCTCTTCTGAGGTTGGCCTTTCATGATAAGAACTCAGTTGCCTTTCCCATCCCAGATAGGTTTACAGGGCTGGCGGTTGGAAATACTAGCCTTTAAACAGAGGTTAGCTTATCACAAGCTTTTTACTGAAATGTACGAAAAAAAATTGAGTGAAGAAGGTATATTTGCATAAACTGTCTACAAGTAGAAGCAACAGAGTCTCTTGGAGATGAATACAGTATAGTTTTGATTACATGTTATTATTAAATTTGAAATAAGCCTAACATAATTCACAGAGTATCAGATTTGTTTAGTCTGGTGATATACTCATATCACCCTTTCTTCTCATGCATCTCATCAAATCCTCAGATTACTGATTTAAATGTTAAGACAAACCTGCACCTGGAGATTCATAGGCTTACATCAGAAATTGTAGAAAGAAAATAGAGATGAAAATGACTGTTTGAATTACTACAGTAAAAATGGATGGGAAAAAGAGCTGTGAAGCCCTGGAAGTATAAAAAGGGAGGAAACCAATATCAGGTTTTCAGGTAGAATACAGTGTTCAAGTCTGAGATGAATAAGTGGTGATAACAGTTTCTTTTTCCATCTCTATGTACGATGCTGGTACACTAGAGATAGTAGATATTAAAACAACCTAGTTTCCAGACATGTTGAACTGCTTTATTTCAAGATCAAGTCCTGAAGTCAGAACTGAATGAGACCTAACTAAGAAAACATCAGGTACAGACAGAAAACATTTTGTCTTGTCCCCTGTAGTTCCAGTTAGAGATATTGTAATCCCAAGACTACTTCACCTGTTTCCTGGTAAATATTATTGCTCTGCTTAACTGGAAGAAAGGAATACTGAGTGAAATAGGTACCAGAAAGAGATCAGTGAGAAAAAGAAATTTTCCAGACATAAGAAAATAAAAAGCCGGCAAGAAAAGCAATAGAATAAATTAAAATAACATTTCATAAACATGGAAATAAATGTTTTTTATCTTGTGAAGGAGTACGCAATAATAGTGACATTTCACATAATGAATTCCAAGCAGAATGCAAAACACTTTACAATGGGAGAGGACTAATTTTCTAAGTGACTTACTTGTCTCCAATGTTCTCTTTTATTTCGTTTATTGTTACAGCAGAGGTTCTGTTGCCACATTGAAATATAGATCAGTTACAATCAAATGGCATTGTTTTGTATGAGAAAGGATTCACTTCCTTTTATTTTTTGTCTGCTTTTTGTTGTTCTGTTATGAAAATGAGCTTTGCTACTTCATGCATTCTCCAAATTGGTTACTGCATTGCTATAATATTGTTGCTGGATTGTTTAGTTGTTTGGTTTTGGGTTTTTTTTTTTCTTCCCAGCCTTCACCACCTTGGTTATTTCATGTTTTAAAAAAATGGCCAAATCCTTTCCTTCCCATTATTCTGAACCTTGAGTTTCCTGTTTGAATTATCTTTTCCATGATACACATTCTCAGTATTGCTAAGTGAAAAGATTAAGACATCTTTATCACACTGAACTGTTTAATAGCAAGAACAATATTTAGCAATCATTTACTGGCTTGCTTTCAAAGGGTTTTGGGCTACAATTGATGTGGTCTTCTGTTCCACCAAGTACCTCCTCCTGAGAGAACCCTGCCCAGCTCCTGGCAATTCTCACTCACTGTGGTTCTCGCTGCTGTGTTTGTCTAGATGACTGGGGAGACAACAGTTTCTTGAAACTGGATGGGGTGAAAAATAGAGAGATTTCACCCCTTCTATCAAAATGTATCAAGTCACTAAATTTTTTTATAATTCCCACAAATGCAAACCACCTATTCCCTCTATGCAAAAAAATCCTATTGGAAATAGCTGGCAGGTTTTCAGACATTGAGGACAGCATCAAAAAGGGCTTGTACTTGACTTGTTCTCTTAGAATAGAGAAGAGGTCAAGGTATACAATCCTACCCCCAAAGCCTCTCCAAAAAAAGCCCCTGACTTACTACCATAAGTAGAGGACATCATTGTGCTTTTTCCACGTAAAGAGCTTCCAAATATGGGGCTTGACCATAAATGATGTGACAGCTCTCACACGTAATGACTTGTGTCAAGACATTATTTCACCTGACTGTTACACTTTCTTCTGGTATATTTAGGCATTTTTACGGAAGCGGGTTGCACTTTGGAGACTAATTTAAACCACTGGAATTAGATTTGTAATTCCTGTGCAGAACAGTTTTGACATGGAAATGAGATATTAATATGGATTTCTCTCTTAATAGGGAAAAATGGATTTTTCTGGTACGAACTCCAACCTAATTCTCAGTTAAGAACAAAGCATGGGTTGTAAAACAGGTGAAAACTCCAATAATCTTAAAAATAAATTGAATACTACTAAATGAATGCAAAAAATGTAAATGAAGTTCCGATAACATTGTAATGTTTTACAGTCTAATAACAATAGTGATTTTTAGTCTTCATAGTTTATTGGTTCTGGTCTAAACACTGTAAGTATACTATTTTTTAATAGAACTGAGCTGAAATCTGATGGGGGACTTGATAAATAGTTGAGTAATACAGAACTGATTGCAACATGTATGTAACATTATAGCCTTAGTGAAATCAATTGATTTAAAGCTGTACACACTACCTGGGACTAAGTGTTAATAATTGAATTTATTTTCATCTAATTGAAAGTCTTTTAGAGAAAAGCAGTCTGTGAGCCACTCTCAAAGAGTATTTAAAAAATGCCTTCTCCTTCACATCACGCTTTATCTTCCCACGTGGAAAGATTTTTCTTTTTTGGCTTTCCAAGAATAAGTAGTGAAATAAATAATAAGATAATGTCAGTAAAGCCTTTTTAAGTCTGAAAGCATTGTATTAGGTATTCTTTTGACTCCAAGACCAAGGAATTTTCATTTCAACCTTCAGCTCAAAAAATTCAGACTAGAGCAATAGTCACAAAAGTTATTTAATTCCTTAACTCCCTGCTGAGGACAACCCCTGCATAAAATTACCTGGAAGAGGATTTTAACAAGATAAATTGGACTTCCACACTTGGAATGTGGTTTTACAGATTCATTCACAGGTTGGT
The DNA here is from genome assembly GCA_025345505.1 of Todiramphus chloris collaris. Classification (NCBI taxonomy): domain Eukaryota; kingdom Metazoa; phylum Chordata; class Aves; order Coraciiformes; family Alcedinidae; genus Todiramphus; species Todiramphus chloris. Next base: position 9,783,096 of record JANVCC010000130.1, on the reverse strand, counting down.
AACAGGTGTCTATGTCCCATTTTCAAAGGGTACCATAGTATGTCTAAATGTCTGAGAGAATGACTAGAGTAGTTATCTTTTTGGTTTGTTTTTTTTTTTTTCCCCTTTGGCTGCTAGAAGAATGACTAGCAATTACTCCTGTATATTTGGAGAGAATAACATTGTTACTATAACTGCACCATAATATATGCTGTCCTTCACAACACCCTCTGAAAAACTCTGTTAGTGGGTCTTTCTTACTACTTAAAGAACTCAAGATTATAAAAAAAAGAAAGTTAAACTACAGCTGGAAACCATTTTTCCACTTTCTGCTTTATCCTCTGTTATCTCTAAAAGGTTCCTGTAAAAAAGGTCAGTCTTGATCTGAATTCTGAGTGTAGCTGGGGTTTTGGTCCACTCTGACACCTCTGGCAAGGACAATCCCACAGCCAGGGTCCTTCAGGCAATTTCAGAGGGAATAAAATAGTCCTTGCTGTTGTTGTAGCATCTCAGGTAAAAAGAGACTAGCAATTATTTTAATAAGCTTCTTTCTCCTTTGGTGACAAAGGTAGGGAACCATCAGTGTGAGATGAGATCAAGGCGTCACAAAGCTCAGGATCTCTGCTCAGCCTAGTGCAGGCTTAATTTCCTCTGACTGCTTATGTGACATATCTAGAAGAAAAAAAATAACTGCAGAACCACTTGTAAAGCATTGAAAACATCCTGACACAGTCAGTGTTTCACACACTCACACAGACATGTTGCATCTGATCTTTTTTTAATGAAGATTTAGTACTGATGGGACTCTGTTTTTAAAAAATCCTAATGTTAAAAAACTCTAATTTTAAAGTCTTGAACCTGCTGTTCAGTAGATTCCTTCTGGGACTGTTTCATAAGTAAACAATTTTACTGTCACTGCTCACCACTGTTAGTGTATCAGCAGCTGCACCTACAGACAACTTCTCTTAGCTGACCAAGAACATATCCAATATGTCTTAGTGATATTGGTTATATTAAAGCCATCTACCTGGTATAGCATATTCTAACATGACAGGGTTGTGGGGGAAAAAAAAAAATCAGGGTTGTTGCTAAATAAAGGGTGTATGCAAGTATTGAAGATTATTCTAGCAAAAATCATTGCCAAACAAACAACTAGTTCCTGTGCTGAAAAGGTCACTGGCAAATGAAATGTTCTTTAAAGGATTATGTAATTCCTCATATGGGTTTTAATACCAATTTAGTGAGCACAGCCTCCAGGTTCACAGAGCTTTAGATCAGATTTTCAAGTTAGTAATGGATAGAGATCTATGTCACTTCTGCAGCCAGAAGCTGCTTGAAGTAGAAAGCAGGAGAGCAACATGAAATGAATACAGTGAGCATTTATCTTCACAGAACTGGTGTTTTCAGCATAGCACATCAGAAAGCATTACATTCAGATTGTCCCCGTGATATAACATAATCAATATGGAATTGACCTTTTGCATTCCTTGGACAGGTGCAGTGTTCTAAGGCACTGAAATAAATAAATAGATGCTCTCAAAAGATAGTAACTGGCTTCCCTCTGTCTCTTCTGTAGGTAAAAAAAAGAACTGTTAACATTTCATCTCCTACCACTTTGTAAAGGGTAGAAAAGCAAAGATGACACATCCTACTTATTTTAGAGTCCAGTTTACCACCCTGCTTGATCCAGCAGTGTAAAATTCAGCCTTTGGTTTAGGTTTCATGTAATACACAGAAGACTATAATGTGTCTCAAATTAGAAGAACTGGTTGAAATTTAAAACAATTTCTATGTTAAAAAAAAAAAAAAAAGCCAAACAAGTTTTTGCTGTTGAGTTTGCAATTAAAACTAATATAAAAGTATTTGAAAAGGTCATTTACACAACTTCTTGGGGTGATTTGGAATGAAATTCTAGAATTTAAATGAGAAACTTTTCTTCCCTGATCTAAATAAAATATCCTTACTGGTTACAAATTTGCTGTTTTCAAAGTACTGCTTGAACCTCAAACTCTTTATCTATGCAGGTTACTCATCTGTTAGATACTCAGGAAGATCTCTACTTAATTCTAAATTAAATAAATGCTACGCAGTGAAAGATTACCCACCATCCAAAAAAAACCCGTTAATAATTTTTCTCTTAAATCACTTTATTGTTGCTCAAACTGATTCTCCTGTAAACTAAACTTCAGTTTTGCACATATAACACAGAGTTTGTGTACCCTCCTGTGTTTTCTCCATTATCTCCCAGATCACCTTTCCTTAATTAATGTAATGGGTTTTTGTTCTCCAGCCTCAAATTTCAGAAGAGTTTTACAATATACCTAACACTTTCCCATCTTGTCTGCTAATTTCTATTAGTTCTGTGTTCCAAGACATTTTTTAACAGAATGAAAAATCTTTTACCTTTATTTATTCTATCTGTTTCTCATCCTTTCCTTGTAAATATGAGTCTAGACAGTTAACATTTCAGCAACAACTTCTTCAGCCAATAAATTCTGTCTGACACATGACAAGGGCCTTACATTCTTTCCCCTTGACCTGTGGTTAATTAATGTGCTTGAAAAGTATCTAATTACGAATTTAAGATGTGTTGATATCTTCTTTTCATTCTTTAGGGTTTGCTTCCCCAAAACTTCCTTCCTTCTAACCTCTTTTTGTAGTTATCTCCATGTCACATCTCCACTTTTCTTCCTCCCCAGGTTTTGTGGCTACGGTGACAGGGACTGCGCAGTTTGGCACAGTGGCTCTATAGCTGAAGTCACTACAGGCTGTGAATATTGCCTCAGTGCTGAGCATTTTCCCTGTCTGTGTTGCCACACAACACTCATTGGAACCTGAAGCTTTGAATTTGACTTTGAAGACCATATTTAAGCACTGATCTAATTTACAAAACTTCTGAATGGTCACTGCTACTGTGGGCTTCAAAGTCACTCTCAGTGTAGCTGAGAACTTGCCACTGAGACAGGGGATGTCTGAATAACAAATATGCAAATGTTGCTTTTGTAGGCATGCATCCCAGCAGCAGCTGCTGGCTTCTCAGTGCTTAAGAAAATCAAGGAGGCATGTGACTACAGCCTTCAGAAACCTAACTTTGCATTTCCAGTGTTTAAACTCTAGGCCTGCAGGTAAAACCTGCAGAATGCTGGGTGACAGGATCCTCATTGCTTCTCATACCCTACACTTTCAGTCTTCGGTTGCTAGATCAGTACACTTTAATATTTGTTTCTCCATGATCATAGTGCTTTTTGTTTGATTAAGAGGGGAAAGGTCACTGAAGAGAGCAGTACCGAATGCTCATCTCCATACTTCCACTGCTGCTTTAAACATTCCTTGATTCACTTTTTATCGGTCACTACCAGACAGTAAATTGAGAGGGGTTTTCATAATACTTGTATATAAAGCAAAACTTCAGTTAAAGTCCACAAGCTTGGGGGAACAGATCTTTTATTATAAACTAGTTTTCATTACAAAATAATTGTTTATTAATTAATAATAACTTTTCTGAGGCTTGAAGTTTTGAACTGAGAGAAAATAAAATTTCTCTTTTGTCTAATTTTCCTTTTTTTTTAACAGCTTTTTGCACTGAAAATATTCCATTACCTACAAGAAAATGTGCTTGCTCTTTTGTATTCCTTATGATTTTAGAATACAAGTAACTCCTAAATACTCATGAATTTCTTCTTCCAGTAACTCTGAGGACTGACAACTTTTTTCCAGTATTTACTGTACAGTGACTTGCAGATGAATCTCTAGAATATTTTTTAAATTTTAAGAAGACTGCAACACTAAAATTAATTTTTGGGGGTTTTCAAATAATTAATTGTTTAATCAAGATACCTCTAAAATGTAGTTAATTGCATGCTTTCATAAAATAAACCACAAACCTATTTATGCTCTCTTTGTGGTATATTCCTTACATTGTACTAGTCTTACATTGTCTATGGATTACAGGAGTCCTAGAGCAAAAGTTTTGGCATTCTTTTAGGAAGTTAAACATGCAAGAATAACTTAATATTCATGTACAATTTCTGTGCCACAACAGAGAGTGGAAGGTATCACATAATTTCTATGTCCAGAAATTATAGAAAGACTCTAGAAGACCAGTTTGAAGATTGAACATTTAACTGTGCGTGGCTAACATTGGTGAAGACAGATCCTTCCTAGGTGAGAAGCTGTGAAGTGTGGCTGCGGAATTGCAATTGGTATTGAGAATGCGCCATTTTAAGTGCTGTAGCACTAGCTCAGAGAAACAGATGCCACTGGAATTTTAAACAAATGGTTGAAGAAATTATTTCAGAAGTAAGTATCAGCCTGTCCTGCTCATTGTCTTTGGAAATGCCCACAAATTAGTGATTTAAGCATTATGCTTTCTGTCTAAAGAATCTGGTAAGAAAATGTCTATTTGTGAATTATTTTCAGACAGACTATTTTTTAAGCCTACATCCACACGTGTTTTCCTCTCACTTCCAGTATTTATGAGCCATGCATAAATTCTATATGATGTTTCAAGAAAATGATGTAAAATATATTATTCAGGATTAGAAAAGGGGAAGTGATAGGGGACAACAGTGGCAGGTCACTGTGAATGCAGGCAAGTTCCATTGGAAAACATATTAGAAGAATACAAAATAACCATGGATATCTATTGGTTCTGAAAATAGCCAGGCAGTGAAGGATAGTGGCCAGATTTTGCAGGGTTTGAGAAAAAGTAGAGCTCATTTCTAAAATACTGATTGTCACCTCATCCCACATACAACAGGTGAGAGTCTGTCATTATGCATATAGACACACATCCTCACCCCAAGGAATTTGAGCACCACTGTTTTACTACCCTGTCCTCTCCCTTTTGAGTCACTTCTTTTTCTACCTCAGATTCTATTAATTCACTCTGAGTCACATTTCATTCCAAATATAAACTCTTGAGCAATAAATGTGAGATCCAGAAATAATAAGATGACAAACACTTACTAGTGCAGCCTAGGTTACTCTTGGATATTTAATCTTAAAATATTCCTTTCCTGTGTGTTATATGTGGTCTGCAATCCAACAGAACAGAATTACATTTTTCTAAAGTAACTTTTATTCTGTTCACCAATTCATGTTTCTCTTAATACTAGCCTCTTGATGAATGTTTCATTGTTTTTCTAAACTTAACTTTTGACCTTTGCAGCAGCTCTGGACTCGTGGCTTTCATACCATACTGAGTCCCTTTCTTCTCCTGTAGGCAAAAGTGTACTGTGTAATATTTGCCTAGTGTCCTGTCAGAAAGTCTTGTTCATGAGGACTCTAGAAGGTGTCTCTCTTCCATTCAATGACCCCTTGACATTTGATACTGGCAATCACTAGGTATATTTTTCTTCTAGGTACCTTTTACTAAAAAACATCTTCATCAAGTAGCTCTCCTAAGGTCATGTAAGTATGTACTAGTCTCCTGCTATCATCCATCTTTCCTCCCACGCTTTTGCATAGGTTTCCTCTTCTTCCTGATTTGCCTTCTATTCTCCTTTCTCTTTTAACATAGATGTCAGGATTTCACTTTCTTTTATACTTAAATCTTTTCTTTTCTGCCCCATTGTAGCCTGTGCTAGAATCTAACCCTGTTTTGTCACCATTCTCTTTTCCCCCGGGTTCTCTTTCTGCACTCAGAGCATCTATAGAAGAAATGCCACAAAACTTTACTACATCTTTTCTGTCTTTGTTCCCCAGTTAACAACTCTTCTCCCATTTTAGTAGATCCTCTTACCTAAGCTTCAATCACCTTGACACTGTCTTCAAGAATCTCCCCCACTGCAGACAGCATTTTACTTGTTCCACAAATAGATCTTTCGGTCTCCCAAGAGGAACCTGACCAAACAGAGTGTCTTTGCATTGCTTTTGTCTTCTTCTTAAACGAATAAATTTACCTGTTAAAACCTGATCTTTCTTGGCTGCCTTTTCTGTAGCTTCATTACTTGTGCCAGTGACCTCACTGTGTAGCCTGTCTTCCTCATGATCTTTTTATCTTCCTTTTTTCACTGCAAAGAACTGCTTTCTGGCATGTTTTTCTTCACAAACTCATATTTGTCTTTTACCACAGAGACATCCCTTTTCTGCACCCTTGCAGATGCAAATGATCTATATTTTAAGTTTGTAATGTAGGTTTAATCTTCAATTTACAGTGCTTTTTAACATTGTCATGTTAAACATGGCAGATTCTTTTCCAGTGGTAGTGGGAGCTTGCAGAGCACCACAGAACTACAGTTTTATTGTCCATTTAAATTCTTAAAGCTTTGCTGTCTTACAACTCAGTTGCTGTGGCATTGCATTGTTTGTTCCTGTCAAAGGCAGTTTTGCTCTGCCAGTGTGCATACAGAAGGCTGCTGCTAAGGTCATTTTCCTAGTCCATCACTTTGACTTTCACAATCTGCTGTTGCTCTCCACTTTTGTATTGCATCAAACAAAATACATTTTTAACTTCCCAAGCAATTCAGGTCTTACTGCAGCATCAAGTTGTCATTTCCCTCCTCCAGGTGGTCTTTGAGGACAACTTTCATCGCACTCACGTTGCACTCTGAACTGCGTACGTTCAGGCATCAAGTAACACCTCCACTATCTTTTATGTCCTACAGTCTTCTGTAGAACTCCCTTTATTCCCTTTCAAAACACCGATTAAAATGACCATTCTTCTTTGATGAGGTGCTCACAAAAGTGGGGATATCTGGGCTTTTGGTATACTGAGATCAGAAGCCAAGCACACCCACAAATGTTGGCTCATTGTTTTCCTTTACTCCTCCCATCTGTCTCTGTCCATCTGTTTTGTCATATAGTGTAATTCTAGTCTCTTTGAGCAGAAAACAGGCTTATATGTTCACAGCACCGTTAGCTACAGCACTTGACACACTGGAATCCTGAACTATGGCTGAAATTAAAAGGTGAAGGCTGTAGAATAAAGCAAGCAAACATACAAAAAGGTAGATGTAGTTATTAGAATAGCTTTAGTAATATTTTACAGAGTTTTTTTGGTTTAGTTTGGTTTCTTTTCCTGATGACAACAGTGTTCGTGATTAAAAAATAATCTTCTTGGCTTTTTTCTAGTAGTTTAGAAATGTTAACGTTAGGGGTTTTGTCGCAACAAACCAATCAACATTAAGTTTTGTGCATGAATTCTGGCAAATTTTTTCCATCAACTGTTCATGAACATTTTCTCTAAAACAGTCTGTAATGTGGTGACACAATAAGTGTTAAAAGGACACATTAGCATTCCTGCAAATAATGACAAGAGGGAGTTAATCCATATGTTGACATGTTGTCAGTCAAAAGCAAACTAAAAATAAATTTGTCTTTAGGCAAAAAATAAAAGGGACATTCCTCAATTATTTTATTTTGTTTGCCTGTTGTACTCCTCTGTGACTTTGTGTGGCTAGCATGCATAAAAATAAATATCATGGCTCATGGTAGACATGTGGTAGTCTACATCTTAGGAAGGTAAATCAAATTTGTGTCTCTTTGTCTGTTTTTCTTATTGTGTAATATTACAAAAGAGAGAGGACATTGGGTAGTTTGGTGTCCTTTCTTCTGCCATTTTCTCAAAGCCTTCCATGGACATCCATGTGCCTACTATAGCATTTCTCCACTCAGTTACTTTCCCTGTCCAAATGTCATGGACAGAGATGTGTAGGGACTCTGACTAGAATATAAAACCAGAAGCGCAGCACTTCTAAAGATCAAACTTTCCTACTGGTCATGTGAAACATATTTGTGTTTTAAGCAACTGGGTTTTAAAATTTAATTTAACTTAATTATTATTTTATTATGATATGGAATACCAAGGTTAAAATTTCTAATTTGTCAGACATTTGTGCCTCTCTTGATGGCTTCTAAAGTGCCTTTTTGAACATCAAGGGACATAATTATGTCTTTAAAAGATTCGTTGAACTGAGAATGTAGCTTTATTCATGAAGTTTTGATAATCTTTCATGTGTGTACCCTGGTTAACAAGGTGTTTTGATAGAATTTTCTCCAGATATATAGCGTCAGAGCCCCTAATGTCCCTAACCTCTGGAACAATTTCTAGTCGAGATAATGAAAGTTATTGTCTGAGTGTCATTTTTGTCTTTGAAAATGCCCCCTGAAGCCCAGCAGTATAGCAGAGTGCTGTTTTGTTACTGATTGCTCAGAAGAACAGACAATGGTTAGACATTTTCTTATCTGGATGCATGAGTTAAGTCAGTTAAAAAAGCCTGTTGAGCTCACTATAATGGCAAATATGAAATAATTTTGTCTTTTGATATAACCAGGTGGTGCTGCACAGAGCTGACTTGCTACTGCATTACCTGGGTAACTGTGGTCAGTGCTATCTGCTTCACCTTAATTTGTATATATATATATATATATATATATATGAAGTTTCTGACTAATTAACATCTCCTCTAAGTTCACTGTGCAAGAAGTTTCTGTCTATCAGATGGTGATAAGTCAATCACACTGTTTAAGCATTTATTCTTCATACTGGTCAGAAAATGCAGTACAACCGCTGCAATAAAAAGCAAGCAAACAAACAAACAAAGCCACAAACACACACAAAAAAGGAAACCCCAAACAAGCAAAACCAAACAAATAAACAAAACAAAAAAACAACCAAACAAAAGCAAAACCGATGTAATTATTTAGCCATACCCCTTTTGGTTTGCATTAAAAAAAAATCTAATTTATAAAAAATATCTGTCTGTATGAATTCCTCGCAGGCCTTTTTGGACTTAAGAGTTCCTAAGCAGAAAGTACTATTTGCTCTTGAAAGACAGTACTATTTGCTCTTGACAGAAAGTAGGAAGCGTTGCAAACCCCTCCTTCCTCCTCTCCTCATTTTAACTGTGCCTGTATCTGACACTCACAGTCAGTATCCCAAATGTATCAGAGGGAGTGGTAATAAATCCTAAACTGGAAAGGTACAGAGAGATGTGGTTACTTGTAAAGTCTCATCTTAACCTCCTCAGTTAGTGGTAGAAGTTTGCTGACTTCTAATGCATTAGGTTAGAAGCAAGAGAAATATTGAACCCAATTCAGTGGTATATTACTGCCCTGACTTAAGTGAGGACACATTTTCTCTCCAAGACCTCTCTCTCAGATTTCACAGTAATAGTCTTCTCTATCTGTTTCCCCTTGAGAGAGTTGGCCAATCACCCCTTGAGTCATCAGCAGTAGCAGAAATAACCTCTAAGGTTAACCACTGCTTTACCACTTTGTATTGTAGTCTTGTTGTTGATAGTGAACAAGACACATAACATTTATTGGCTGAAAGGCAAGAAAGTTGGGTGTATCATGGTTAAGTTATTACAGGTATCTTTTGACAGATACAAACAGGTATACAATAAGCAAGAGATGAAAAAATAACAAACAATACAGCCCTCTAATGGTAAAAGTGAATGCTAACATTTCAAAGAATAAATAATAATTGCACATGAGGAATATTTTATAAATCATATAAAATATAGTGCCTATAATCCTTTCTGTGGTTAAAGTAAAGATGTTAAATACAAATAGTCAATGACGATGAATCCCAAAGCTCAGCAAAGACTTGTAGCCCTGATTTTAAAGGCAAGCTGAATGGAAAGAGGCTGGAGAAACATGGATGCAACACTTGATCTGTGATTGCTCTCCGTAACTTCATAGCTCACAAACTTGCACTGTGTTCTGGGATTTTATTCTCTTCATGAACATTAGAAAACACAGTTGTGTTTAGTTAATTAAAGTGGGAGATAATTGGTTGCAGACAGTACACTGGGAGAGGTTACTGGCTCTGTTCTTGAAATCTCTGATGTGTTTGCTTGCTGTGCATGCTCACTTTTTCCCTTGTGAAACAGTCCAAGGGTGGGCAGAAGTTATGTGAGCAACTGGCTGAAGATATGTACAGTATTAGTTCCATTCTAGCTCAAACCACGACACCCATACTATACTACGGACTGCATCTTTTTCATCTCTCATTTATTTCTAATAGCAAGGATTGTATTTTCATTACAAATCATTTAACATACCTATGTCTTTATCATCTGTAAGCACTTGTTATCAGGAAAGCAATTTCTTTTTTCTTTCATATTTTCCAAAGCAGTTTAGCAGGTGCAAGGGAGAAGACAAGAACACTACATACATATATGGATCATGTCTGCAGAACTAGCGATTTGTGCATCTATTCTTTGTACTAAAAAAGTTGACCTACAGGATTGAGAAGACAACTTATATTTTCATCCTATCAAGAAACTGTTCTCCACTTCAATTGTGAATGGTTTTTTTCCATGGACACGTAATACTTAAGTTCTCTGTACCAATTGTCTATCAGTACCTCAAATACCTTTCAGTCCTTTCCAGACTGGGGACTTACACAGAGCTGTACATTACAGTTTGTCTTCTCAGCTTCTGATTCACAGCACACCGTATGTAATTCCAGAAGTGACAAATGTATTTTGTATACATTATGCTATAGATTCTTTCCATTATATGAACTCATTTGTGTGGGAGGCAAAGTCTATCAATTCCTTTTTAGTCTTTTAAGTATAATTGCAATTGTAAATTGTTTAAGTATAATTGTAAGCATAATTTTAGTTTTAGTCTTTTAAGTATAATCGTAATCAGGTCAAATTCCTCTTCCTCAATTGCATTTAGTTGAGAAACTTATGTTGGGAACTTAGTAATGCTAAGTTCTCTCAGCAGTAATAAAGTCAGCCTAATATATCCATTCACACCTGATGCACTCTCTGGAAATGTCTCTATCATTCCACTGATATTACAGGAACACAAGAGTACCGAAGCTCTAAATTTAGACACTTTAAATAAGTATCTTACTTGGAGTGAGCCCAGGCTTAAATTCCTAAACTTCTGTTAAAAAATGTTCTCCATTGACATCTTTGTTTCTTTGAAGACCTTCTTTAGTGGAAGAAAATTGTCTTGACATCATGAACTGTATGATTTACAAATGTAACTTAAAAATGGTTGTAATACAACTTCAGTTAAATTTGATTTTAGGATTTGGGACACTCAGGATGCCAAACAGACTTTTTCTCCTTTGTTTATAAGCAAAGACAATCTTTATGGGCAAGCTGTAACAGTTGAAAAAATAAAACCCCCCACCCTCTTACTCCTTCCAAACAAGCAAAGGTTCTATCTCTGGCTGCTGAAAGTCTTCATGAATGTGCTGCTATGTTGTTTCCTAAAAACTTCTTGTCCCAGTTGATGATGAAGCATTTTTCCCAGGAGGAACAGCACTTAGGAATGAGTTCTTCAGTCCTCTCATATCACACATTACATTGCAAGGGTGAATTTTCTGTCACCTAAGCTGCCTGGTTGAACACTGTCATTACAGGATCCACTCTGTATTTCAGGACAAGTATGTAGGTGGAGACATTTATTTCTCATTACAAAGACACATAATCATGTCTAATTTTTGCAGGAGCGCCTTTTTCCAGAGGAATGGCAGACTATTGTTTTGACTAGGACTTTTTACATACAGACCTAGTTTGTGAAAGGTCCTCCTTTTTGCTGCCTGGCCTCAATAAGTCACAGGAATCAATTTGGTTAAATGTAATTTGTAGTTTGGATTTTTCACTACAGAAGAGTATAATTTGAGCTGTAAAAATGCCAGGCATGTAACACGTGTCTCTTCTTTCCCTTCTTTGCAAAGACGAATCAAATAGACAAAAAGCATCTTAACACTTCATGGTCTCAAAATGTAAATGAAGCATCAATGTGTTTTGAATAACCTGCACTGGGCATTAGATAGAAAACACCTGTAATTTCTTTCACAGAGAAAATATATTGTTTTGCCATTTTTCTTAGAAAGTGATTATTACAAATTGTGTTGACATTTCTATGACCTTTAAAAGTGGGGGGTTTTTGTTGGTGTTTTTTTGGCTTCATCTTTGCTCCTGCATTCCATTTCATTTGTTACATTTGAAAGACACTAATCAGCTAGAAGCTATATAAACATTGACTGCAATGAAAGCTGTATCCCGTTTTTATGGCACCTGAAAGACTATTTTCAGGAACCAGTCTTCACAGGTGGGCTGTGTGATCTTTCCCATCACACCACAGTGACCTACAGAGGATGAGATCCTTTAAACAGAGAAAGAAAGGGAACACTGCATTGGGATACCTTCTGGATAATGCACAGTACTCTCTGCACAACTTTACTACTTGCCCAGAGACAAATGGGTTTTTTTCACTCACTAAACACTGGGAACAAAGAGAAGTTCTGCCCAGTGGAGGACTCAGACCAGCTGCTGATGTCACAGTTGGAGACCACCCTGCCCACAGCAGAAAGAGAAGACATAGTGGCCACTGCCTGATGGAATATCTTCTGCATATGGATGGGAAGGAAGCAGTAGCTTCTACTCTGGCAGGTTTAGCAAGTATTGTGGCAGCACGACCAGCTGTGGTTAGATCAGCAGTAATTTCCATGGAAACAGCTTGAGAACCAAAAGCTGCTAAAGCTTCTGTTTGAGGACCAAATATTCTTCACACTAAGTAAAAGAGATTCTGCTTTTCAAAGAGCAGTCTGAACTAATTGACTGAAGACTATGAGATATGACATGGAAGGGCAGCTAATAAAAGCCTAGTTTGGAGAATTCTGAAAGATGATCTGAAGTATCACTTTTAGACACATCTGGAGATGTCTTGCATTGTTGCTGTTTCCTTTGCTGTAAAGCAAGTTGCTAGAAAGTAGGAAGGTTTACATGAAATGGAAATAATCTTTGAATTCCTAACTGAATGACTGTTTGCCAGATGGGATGTGACAGAACAAAATATTTAATATACATCTAAGGAAACGGGAAGATTAAACCTCTTCTTAATAAGGTAAGAGATTTAAATTATATGCCCAGGTTCTTTCATTGACAGTACAAGTAAACTGCTTTCTGAGACTAGTAGGATAAAACTGATTAGTCCTAATTGAGTTTCCACCAGACAGAGTCTCCTTAATTGATCTCTTGTGTAACAAGGTATTTCACAGCATGAACTTATCACCTGTGTGTGCAAACATGTTTAATGGGACCACCTGTACTCACTTAAATGCTTAATGCTTTGAAACTTGGAAGGTACCATGGAATTAATTTTGTATAGACACCTATGGCAATTTAAAGCAGTCCACTTATAAGCCTGTGAGAAAGGGTGGATCTTACTGTAGCTGAACCAAAGGTTTCTCATATCCACCAAATACTGTGTGTGATAATAGAAAAAAAAATAAAATCCCACAGCTAAGGAAGTCAGCTGGGACCCTAAAACAGTACTTGCAATAAGGTTCACTAGAATTATTACACACAAACAGAGGCCAAATCCCAAACCAGCCCTCTGCTGTTTATCACTTTAGCCTTCTCTGTCATCAGGATGTCATGGAACCACTGCTATGAACACAGGTCCATGTGAATGAACATTTTTCTCACTATAAGTTACAAGTCTGTTGAATGAAGAGTGAGTCTGATTCAACTCTAAGTGGGTGGCTAGGAAAAGGGAAGTTGTGTAATTGAGTTTGAGGCATCTACCCTCACTCTGAGGGAGAAAGACTTACAAAAGGGAAAGGAAGAAGGAGAATCTGGGCAACTACCGCCTGGTGAATCAAACCTCAGGTTTGGGAATACATTGGAGTAAAACCATGTGGAAACTATTTTCAACCACATGAAGTACAAGGAGTTGACTGGGATCAGCCAGGTTGAATTTAACAATAGAAAGGACAACTGATCAACTTGATTTGTTTTCTATGGGAAGATAACTTGACCTATGAACAAGGAGACAGAACAGCAGATTTTATTCACCTTGACTCCAGTAAGATTCTGAGCATGATATTCCATGTTTCTAAGTTGAAGAGATATGTTTTGGATAGATGGAGTATAAGGTGGATTGAAAAAATTGATGGATTGTTGGCCTGAAAGACCAGTGGTCATAGGTTCAAAGATGGGTGCCAGTAGCACTACTTGGTGGTTGATACTGAAACTGATACTGTTTAGATTCTTCATTAATTACTGGCAGCTTCAAATACCCACCCAACAGGCTGGCAAACAAAAGCAAATTGGGAGAGTGGTTGATATGCTGGAGAGTAGGGGTGTCATTGTGAGGGGCCTTCACAAACTGGAGACAGAGGTCAAAGGGAACCTCAAGAATATCAGCAAGGACAAATCCAAGTCCTGCATCGGGCCTGTAATAACCCCATAGTTGTGACTGTCTAGCTAGATAGAAGCTATGAAGATAAGGGATTAGAAATCCCAGTGGACAACAAGCTGAACAGTTTTCACCAGCGTGCTCCTGTAGTGCAGGAAACAGCAAACTGAACTTTATAAACAGGACCATAGACAACAGAGGAGGGAGAGATTATTTCCTTCTTGTTTGTGTAGAACACTTTTTATTCAATACCTTATTTAAACTATGGGAGCACTAATAAAAATGTAACCTAGATGATTGACAAAAGCTCTTTTCCAATCTGATTGCTCAATAGAAAAAGTACCTTTAATTTGAACTCTCTTCTTCACCTATGAGATGTACGTAGGTATTTATGTTTCACAGGGAGAAACCTGATTAGGAGAGACTCTAACAAACAAGGAAAAAATGGGATTTTGCCACAGAACCTCAGAAAACAAGTCATAAGGCTTGTGTGTTCATACAGAGTTTCAGGAAATTTAGTGCTTTGATCAGTGTCTGGTCAAGGAAACAGAAACCTCTGATAGGAAAGCCTCTCAGCATGGACATGAAAGGAGACATGAAAGCTGTCAAAATAAAACCCAGTTATATAGACTTCATATTTTCCAATGTTATAAGGAAATGGATCCTTCCAAAGTTTGCATGTCCCCAAGGAATGATCAGCTCCTGGGTCTCTGAATTGCATATGATATTTAGTCAAGTTAGTGGCAAGGTTTATCAGCACTCTTAACATGACCCCTTATAATGGTCCCTGTTACAGTGTCTGTAAAAGTCTGTCAAAGTTAGTAACTTTTCCAACACTATCTTTCCAATGTAGTGGCTTCTATGATGCATGATTTTCAGATATATAGCCTAGGATGACATTGGATTCTTTCTCACTGATGGGACCATTGTTGTGGTATCTTTTATTTCAGAATTCCCCTTCCTTTCCTGAGATGTTGATTATATTCTCCTTCATTAATTTATCTCTGAACACTATAAACTAGGGTCATAGCCATGGCTGGATAGAGCACAAAAAGGCTTTTGAAGTAGTCAGGAAAACAGGATGAAATTCAGGTAGGAGGACCTTCTAAAAACACCAGTGAGCAGCTTGGTGTATCAATCATCAATCCTGATCTTGGTAAATGCTTTCTGTATCTAGTAAATACTATCAGATATTTAATAGTGTATGTTAATACACTTAATGTTATTCAGAATCAAAAGAAAGGGGAGTCTAGAAACAAAGCATTTCCACATACAACAGCTGACACTTACCTATAACAAATGTTTAGCAGAGATTATCCACAAAAGGCAATAACAACTGCAATTCTGTCCCATGGCAGATGGCACAATTTTCTCAGCCCCACACAGTTTTTTGCTTCAGTACCTTCTCATGGTGCACAGCTGAAGGCTGAACATGAGCCCACAGCTTTTATGAACGCTGTAACTGGCAGAAGAAGAAGGAATCCATATGGCTTTTTTCCTCCCCTCTCACATGGGTCAGCTTAAGGCTTGTGACAGTGATCCAAAACCTGAGCTAGGTTTTTATCTTCTTTTTATTGTTCTGTTTCTTGTTCAGAAGAGAAGACAGCACATGGATGGAGATGTTTAAAGGTATTTGTGAAATAAATGTTTTAGGCACAAGATGAGGATCCAGTCCCTATGTCTCACATGAAGTGTGAAAGGAAAAAAGGTAAGGATAATTTTCAGCATATTTAACTTCCTTCTACTTGTCAAGCTACAAGAAAAAGTCTCAGGATTTGCAAACCCCATTTGTAGGGAAAAAGAAATGATGGATCAGGAAGATATACCTAATATACCTAATATGCTGTAAAGGCATAAAGTTACTGCAGCTGATACATTTATAGACCTCACACTTCCAACATAGCTCTTGATAGTCTCCTGTAAGTAAAAAACATTAAAAACCACCAATTACACAAGGAAATAGAAAAGCTAGAGGATGTTTTAACCATAATTTCCTTAGAAATTAGTTAAAGATTAGCATTTCTATATTAATTTTGAAGTATTTGACAATTCTCCAGCTGTTCATTGGGTCCATGAATGATGGAAACCATTAGTACTTTCCAGCATAACAATATGACTCTAAGTATATACATGTTTACCTCACAATTTTAAGCTGAAAATTCACATGCAATAGTTCTCCTCCCATGCAAATTTTGCAGATCTCATTCTTCTGCTTTATTTTTTCCTCCCTGACTGGAATTCTAGTTCTACACAGGGTGTTTTGAAACAGATTTTAATTTTTCTACTGTAATGTGGACCTTCAGTCCTAAAAAAAAAATTGTTCCTCTTAACAATTCTTTCTGCTCTGCCTGTGTTGCACTGGCCATGAAAGTTTTGGGAAAGCTAGCCTTACCTCCCCTTACTCAACTTTAAGTGATTCTGAAACCAGAAAATCTGTCTTTATTTTTTATACAGGGCAGTCTATATGACCAACAAAGGCTTGGTTTATCCTCATGTTATTTTAGACACTTAAGCAATGATTTCATTTCAAAGCTTTGTAGAGCTTTAGGGCCTTGGTAAACTGAATCAGTCTTTTGCAGGTACCTCTATCTTTCCATTCACTAAAGAGAAGCAATTTAAAGTCACAATGCTGATGAATTCCATGCTTAAATTTAACCAGAAGGAATTTGGGATAAAGTATAGGGTCTAAGAATTTTGTTATGTATAATATAAGCCCTTGGTGTAGAATTTTAATATTTTCTCTTGCATAACATTTATTTTAAAATAGTTGGCAAGGCACAAGTACCGGCACTCAGTAGGGTGAAAAGAAGAGGGTCATGGACTGAAGAGTGATCTCAGCTGAACATATTGGCATTTCAAAGGCTTGACTGTTGTCATCCTCCAGCTCCTAAATGGTGTAAACCAAAAGAAATTGAGCCATATTAGAATACCAGTAGTGGTGTCATAGTAAATTTTCAACTTTCAACAAGTTTTTAAAAGAAAGAAAGAGAAAAGAAAGGAAAGAAGATTAATAGTTGTAAAAAAAAGAATAAAATCTAACAGAATAGATGGGCAGGACAGAAATTATATTTACTGAGCCAGTAGCTTCCAAACAGTTCCATGTATTATTCCTACTCCCAATGTGTTATTGAGATGATTTTTCTGAAATGAAAATTATTGGAATTGACATTAGAAAAACAGCAGTGCAGAATAATAACCAGCAGCTAAGCTACTGGGTTCTGAATAAGGATTTCTAATTCCCCGTAAGCTCTTCTCAAATTCCTCTTAATATGGTCAAAGACATTCACAAATTGGAAAAGCTACAGCCAGAAGAATATGGCTTATGGGCTTAGCCTGAGAAAGAGTCGGCACATCTTCAAAAGCTCCCCGAAGGTGCTCTCAGGAGAGTCTGAAGTGACCAAAGACAGTGGCTTCTCAGACGCTCTTTTCTTTAATAGGTAAATCTAATATTAGTTCATCATCCCTCTAAGAGTGTTTGTGAATCCTCTATCACCTGCATTGTTCAAAAAGCCCAGGATTTTTGAAGTGGATTTCTAGTGGAATCAAGTATAAGAAAAGCTGCAACAATTTAAATGAGAAAAATTAATTTCTCACATACACAGCTAATAACAAACAGTGAATTCTACAAACCAGTGGGCTTGTGAGCACAGGATAGATATATTGCATTTTGGAGGGCTCTAAATGTCTTTGCAGACTCTACTTTCAGTTGAACAGCTGTGTAACTCTATTGTCAAGGGAACTATTGTGCTGCTATTGTACAATTTAATTTTTCAGTCCAGATAAGGTATTATCTGGTAATGAACCCTGTTACATAGATATGGTCATCTATTTTATAAATGGTGATAATAATTTCTGTCTGTGAGGCACTTGTACATCATGCAAGGTATTGCACTCTCACAGGATTAAGCATGCTCTCTGTTCCAAATCACTGGCCAACCTAATTTATAACATGGAGCATCTTTTTGCTCTATTCAGCACTTTCAAACCCCTTTTTAGAAGACACTGGCGTGTTTTCTTCTGTATAGTGTTCTTCCGTCCTAGTTTTTCTAATTTTGTTTCTCTTTTAATTCACATAAACAGT
The DNA here is from genome assembly GCA_025345505.1 of Todiramphus chloris collaris. Taxonomy (NCBI): domain Eukaryota; kingdom Metazoa; phylum Chordata; class Aves; order Coraciiformes; family Alcedinidae; genus Todiramphus; species Todiramphus chloris. The sequence continues at coordinate 9,764,918 of JANVCC010000130.1, read as the reverse complement.
TTCAGTATAATTAAAACAAGGTGAAGAAAACAAATCAGTATGAAGCAAAAAAAAATAATCTAATGATTTCCATAGAACACATTAATTGTGGTTCAGCTCTTTTTTTCCATGGAAATGTTCTGGCAGCAGACACCATCCTGACTAACCTACTGTCTGGTGGATTTGCGATTTGATTGAAACCATTCTTTGTGGCAAACATAGTTTTTCATGCAAGGCCTCGATCCTACTGAGAGTTATCTTGACAGTGAGTTATCCAAAATTCCCTGTAGGGTACAAAGCTAAACCCCTGAGCCAACAAAAGGAACATGAGGATGTGTATACTGTTATCACTTGTACTCCCACTGTTTCAATGGAAAGTCACGTGCTCCAAAGGTACAGACAAAATTGAATCAGATGAGGAAGCAGGACTCAGGCTGGATGGTATGTTGAACCATGTATAAAACAATGTAATATTTTCTTGCATCTACAAGTGCCTTGAAACAACAACTCAGGGTGGGATCAACCACTGTGCTCATCTCTCATCTCTGTTTCAAGGTACATAAACACAGACAATCCAAATACAATGTTAACTTCAACTCTCTTCCTGTATTCCTCTGCAAAGGGATGTAGACCTCTGTAGCTCAAGGCTCAGCTCCAAAAAAGCAAAAACCTGAGGATAAATGTAAGAGCAAATTGTTTTATTGTGAGAAAGAGATGTGAGGAAGTACATAGAGTCATGCAAGATAAAGAAGCTTAAACTGTAAACTCATAGCAGCTTTAGCATTTAAGAGGAAAAACACCAACATGGAGACTTGGTGCATAAAATCCTAATAGAAAAAACAGGGAATCATAAGACAGCAAACTATCAATACTAAGGGTCAGTCTTTTCCACAGAGAAGCAGAGACTGACCCATTTGCCTTCTTCTTGACCACTGCCTGTCCTTCAAACATTCACAGGGCTTCTTATTAGGGGTTGTGACTGTATGAATGCTTAGACTGATAGCTAGGTAAGTGTAATTGTTTGGTGTATTAGCCAATAAATTTCTATTTTGGTCTTCTAAACTATGTGTGAAGCACTGGAGAATCTGGTAAAGGCTGCCTAAACAAAATGATCCAGGGAAGAGTTAAAACAACAATATTGAAAAGAACTTTGTAATTTGCAGCTTGGGGTTTTTTTTTGTATTTCAAGGGAGTGGGCTTAGCCATTCATGTAACCACAGTTTGGAAATTCACTGTCAGCTTCTGTTTTCTATACTAACCTCTGACTGGTTAGATGGGAAGAGAAACCAACAGAGAAAAAAAAAAATAAAATTCAACCTTGTCAACTAAAAGACTTCATTATAGTCTTTTATTTTGCATTATTTCCTACAGTATGACCAAAAAAAAAAAAGACATTTGGCAACTCTTCTTCCACGACACTTGCAACCTGCTATATTTCTGACATATTCTCCACTGAATAGACCCTATCTAGGTCTAAAACATAAAATTTGGTATAGAGTTCACAGATAGGGACAAACACTCTAACATGGAAGTGCATACTCAATGGAGAAACAAGGGTTATATAACTGCAATGATACCTACAAAGGTGTTCTTCCAGCCTGTGGTGGTAAATATATGAATTTATCAGCCTTGCTGAAAAGCAGTCAGCTCTTTGAAAACCCCACAAAATTTAAAAGAAAATTATTTTCAGAATAATTTCTATCTTTATGTAGCTAAAGGAATCATGAAAGGAATAAAGCCAAATCTCATTTAACCATCAGAAGTCCTTCAGAAAGATGGCAGCTAAACTCTGAGGAACTTATTTAACATTCAAACTCTTTTCACTGTAAAAGCATTTGTTTTATTTATATTTTTGCTGAGAAAGGATAAATATAGCAGAGGGAGATAGAAGTGAGACACACAAAAAAGTAATCTTGTTTGGATGAACAAGTTCTTAGGCTGAGTTGTGGAAGACGATAGAAAATGATACTTAGGTATAAAATGCAAAGCATATTGTGTGTCCTTCCATTTACCATAGAGGAAAATATGACTGAGAGGATGTGCTTGGGATAAAATTGTATACTATCTGCTTTGAGTGCGGATAATATGAATGGAAATATTAAGTGTAATGATGCCTCTATTGAAAAGCCACATGAGAGAGAACCCGTCTGCTGCTATTTTGTTCTCAGAACTTTATGAGGTCTGACATTTCTAGCCAGACTAGCAGGAAGCAGCTGCACAACACTGGGAGCTACACTAACAAAGATTGCTCTCCTGTAGAGCTGAGCCATCAGGACAAACTTCTTAATATTTCTGGCATGAAACAGAAACTTTTGCTAAGATTCCTCTAGAGCCTAAACAGAGAAGCTGACACTGCACAAGCTTCCTTTAAACAGTTTTGAAATAAGCTGTGCTCTCCTATGTTTGGGCTTTCACACTGTAAACAATACACTTCCAGCTTCCATTTTAATACCTCTGGTACTCCAGGCATGGTTGAAACATCCCCACGTCTGACAACTGGTTTCACACCTCACCTCAGCACCTCTTGTTTCCTTTTTCATGTCCCCTCCATGACCAGAAGCCTTTCAAATTCTGCCTTCAAACTATCATGAAACCTCTGCATGTGTTACAGCTGAACAGAACAGAAAATGCACCTTTGTAAACTCCATGATAAAAAGATCCGATTTCATTCAACTCACAGCAAAAGGCATGCTATAGGGTGGATGCTGGGGTCTGATATGATCACTTTGAACATGCAATGGATGAAATACAGACCCAGAAACAGTCAGAGATTGCTTGGGAGAATGACTTCTCTCAGAAGCCCACACCAGCACAGAGAGAGAATAGCAGCTCCTATTTCTCATTATCTCACCTGTGTGCAGGCTGCAACAAGATTTAAGAGAGTCTCTTTATATTTAGCTGATGCCCAGAAATAATTTTAGCACATTAGGTCTGTTGGTACTTAGGGTAACCTAACCTCACAGACAGCATCCCAGTACCAAAAGAGCTTTACATGACCTTTGTGAATTCCCACTGACTGGTGCCATGTTGTTTTTCAATGATAAAAAACAACTTGATCCTACAAAGACAGCCCTTTTTGCATGACTCCAGCAATGTAGGTTCTATGTACTTTAACACAAACATTCCTGAGTAGGAGCCTTTTAGAAATGAATGGAGAACTCAATTTTAGTTCCATTCCTGGAATGGATCTTTCTCTTCCTCCACAAAAATAACTAGTGAATTACATGAGAAAACCGTCCCTTGAATGCCAAGAAATCAAGAGTTTGAACTGTTTGTTTCATGAAGCTAAAGGTATCAGCACGACAGCATTCTCCTATTACTTGAAAATAAGATACAATTATGTAGTTTTGAGATTTAAGTAGATATGGAATGAGGTAAAAAGTTTGCTTCCCTTAGAAATGATTCTAGGTATTTTGGAGCAACAACTGAATATAAAATTGGAGGGGTTTTTTACTAATATAATATTCTGCATCACTCCTTATTGTCAAAGGAGTATTTTGTAGAAATTTCTTTCTCCAGACAATGTGATATCCTGAGACTATTTTAAGATGCTTTGTTGTCAGATTTTTAAATAGAGATGTACAGAGAAAACACTTTTTGAAAACAATACACTATAAATTTAAAATCAATGTTTTCTTTGATTGCATATCTACCCAGGAGAAAAGCTCTAGTTCATTTACAGGTTATTAGGTTCAAAACAGAAATGACTGGATGAAATTCAGTGAGTCAGATGAAGTGTAAGTCAGACTAGATCATGCTTATTACTCTAGTCAACTGTTTAGAAGGAGGGGAAAAAAAAAAGTAATGTAGATACATTTGTAACATAGAGTTGGTTTTTGGTGGTTTGTTTTTTTTTTTTAAGGGAAAGAGAAAGCTCAAGTCTAGAAATGCATGCTTCCCTGAGAGATCTGTTTGGTTTATCAAACTAACAGTGCAATTCTACATATTTTTGAAGGTCAAGAACAGGAGCTGAAAACTTGGGCACTGATTCAGCAAGGTACTTAAGAATGAGCTCAGCTTTAAAATTGCTCTAATCAAAGACAGTGTTCCTGGTGCTGCTGCCTGATTTTAGAAAGCAAATTTAGCACTAAGGAAAAGACGCCAGAATGAAAAAAGTGAAGGCTGTCATCTCTGCAGAAAAAATGACATGGGAAGTAGCAAAGCAAGCTTTTTAAAGCCTTTCCTACCTGCCCCATCCTCATCAGTCCTACCCCCATATGTTTAAACTTAATTTTATTCCTGATGCAGTCCTTGAGATGCTTAGCAATCATTTTAGTTAGTACCAACAGTGGTAAAGTTATATTGCCCTCAATTCAAACTAAAATTGTAAAAAACAGTTTGTAGCTCTAGCTAGTCCTGCTAACTAGCCAGTGTCCTTAACAGTTTGGAAACTTTTTTTCCTCTTCTTCTCACAAAATCACTGCTTGAAATTGTTGTCCATGGTTCCCACATTAGCAACACCTCAGCATGATGTCTGCTACCTTTTCTCTCACTCAGAACATGTCAGGATATTTGCCTGACTGACAGGTTTAATTATGAATAGCTGGACCATGATAGAATCAAAGACACAAAGGTGACAAAAAGAAATTAGACTTGGGGTGGATTATTGGAGGCCTTCAGTAACCTTGTAAGCCTCCAAAGGTGTTAGGCTGTGACACAAAGGTTTTCTTGGTAGAAATTTTTCAGAAGAGGTGTTCTCATTTTTTTAACCAAGGAACTGTTTTCATAAATAATGAGTAGTTTAACTGAGAAATAAACTTTTATCCTCCACCCTGATTCCCTATTTCTGGCATTGATAAACTTCTAATCAGTAGCAAGAATCACTATGTCTCTAACAAAACATTGAAACTCCTTCTTTGTGTTACAATACGGGAAATAACTTTGAAGGGGTTGGTTTCATGTGGTTTTTTTTCAGGGCATAATTTCTAGAGTGTCCTGCTGTGGTGAACTTGAAGTCTGCAGCTTCCAGCAATATCTTACCAGATTTCCATTAAGACATCCCTGGCACTTTCATGCACCAAAATAACAGGACTGAGATTCGCCCTATACATGGGAAGCAGGGAGGCTGCCCTGAATTACAGTCCCTAACCCAAAACACTGCAGAATTTCTATAGTCTTCTCAGGATTCAGGGACAGGTGTGGATAGGAATGATACCTAGACTCAGCTCTTCACTCCCAGCTTTCTGCCTCTGACTGTGGCTGGAAGATGCATAGAGAAGAACACGGCATAAAGCAAGCAGAGTGTAGCTCTTCCTAAATATTTGCCTTGTTTGGGGAAATTAGTAGTTACAGGTTTTAATGAATCTGTCTAACTTCTGAATGTGCTAATACCCATGATATTCTAGAGAAATAAGTTCTAAAACTGCCAATGCAACATTTGAAAAATAACTTCTCTGTTTAAATTTGGAGAGAGATCAGAGCAGCTCTAGCTTTTCTGCTTTTGAGTGTCATATCTCTCTTCAGACATTTCTTTCCAAGCTGAGAAGTCCTAACCTATTGAACCTCTCTTCATGTCTCATCACTTGTTGTCCTTTTCTTCACTTGTTTAATGCTTACTATATCCTTCTTGTAGTAACTACAGGAAGTATTCAATATATGTAATGCTAATATTTCACACCATGGCACTATGATGTTTTTCCAGAATTCTGTTTAATCACCACCCTCCTCCCCCCAAAAAAAGTATCCTTATGTGGATATATATATTTTTTTTTAATGTGCATGTATATTACCTGTATTTGTCAACACTGAATTTAATTTCTCATTTCATATTTCTGTAACTCAGTGTTATAGATTGTCCAGCAAAACTTTAGGTAGATTTAATTTCTACTGTGATGACTAATTCTGTATCAGCAGCAAATTTTATCACCTCACTAATTTCCTCTTCATTCAGATAATTATGGAATAGCACAAGCTCTAGAAAAAAATTCTTGAGTGAAAATATCAATGGTAAACCATTTAATTACCTTCACAGTAGCTTTTCAGAAATTCAGTAATTGAATTGAAATTCAGTAATGCTGTATTTACCAGAACCTTTTTATCGCTTACTTTTTGACTACTCCAAAGTATCTAACAGAACTGTGACGCACGACAAACATGTCAATTTTTCCCCAATGATTTGTACTTATAAATAGGAAACTATTCATGTTCTATTCTAATGTATGTTAGTCTTCCTACTGCAGAAATCAGATTTATTGAGCTGTATTTTTCTGAAATCTCTCTTAAAAATTGGCTTAACATTCTGTTGTATGATACAAACCCTTACTTTAAATTTTAGATATATGTTTCATTAAATAATTTTAGGAGGTATTATTAATTGTATAAGTTTTTTCTAAACATCTCTTCTGCTGGTCTTTCACTTTATAAAAGGTTCTCTCTCCTGAATGCAGGAATCTTTTTTAGACCTCTCTACAGTGAAAACAGGAGCATAATAACAAAATTTAATTTTTCAATTTTTTTTTTTTCCTTTTACACCTGGCTAATTTTCAATCCCGACTGAGTCTTTGCTTTGACACATTTGTAAAATTCTTATTACTAGTTTTTTTGCCTTTAGCAAGTTTCTTATCAAAGGCATTGCTGACCTGCCTCATTGTCATTCTACATGCCATATACTGTTTTGTATTCTTTTTTACATTCCTCATTTGGACAAAGAGGGAACACAAATACTTATTTTTCCTCTAAACTATCAACCATTTTCTGGTAGTATGGTGAAGGGAGTACACTGGCCTCTTGGAAGACAACACTTCATAGAAAAAGTAGGGAGGTTTGGGAGAATTTTTCAAAAGAGGAGTAGCTTCTCTGGGAGTAACTGTCAACCCTGAAATAGTACAACTCCACACCATTCTCAGCACTGCAACACACTAGGAAATATAGTTAGTTTTAAACAGTAGGTTTAACCTTTGAGTAGAGATATTAAATACTGCATGAAATATGAGCTGCTGGGTGACATTTGCCCAAAATGTCACTTTCTAAAACTCTTGGATTAGAACTGAATCTTAAAAGAGAGCATAGATCTCCATGAAACTAACAGTCAAATTTGTTACTAATTTTCCAAGATTTTCCATGAAAAGTGTTTGGGGAAAGTATGAATTAGTCAAGCAGTAGTACTTACTGAAACAACATCAGCTGGGCACAACAACATTTGAAGGAAGAGACCTAAATAGAGGGAGAAAAAGTTTCCTCCTCATTTCTCAGACTTACCATAGTGAACACTACATGACTTCTGTCTGACATTGTCATGGTCTTTTCAGTTTACTTTTCATTGCTGAATCTTCCCTTTTTCAGTTTAACTTCTTTTACCTTTCTTATTCTTACTCATCCACAAATACCAAGACCAGAGACCAAAGCCAAGTGAGAAACAAATCCTGTCTTCTACCTCCAGGGCTTGTAATTTCACTCCTTTCTCAGCTTTCAACATCATGTAATCCACATCTAATAAAACAGCACTTCATAGTCCTAAAAATTTTATACGCACTTTACTCAATTTATAAACCACATTTATACTTAGCTACATGTGGAAGATTGTTATCCTGTCCAAAGAAACTTTGGGTGATTACAGCAGTATAGCCTACAACACATCAGGATGAAACCGAGACCTTTACAAGGATTCTGTGAGAAACAAGCAAGTAAGTTAGAAAATTTGCAAGAGATACACAAGCTCCATGGGTTTTGAAATCAGATCTGCCACATTTCCAGTGAGTCCTATGACAATATAGGAATTCTGTCCTACAGATCTCTCGCCTTCATTTCAATCACACATTCCATCTTGATCCTCCCCAAAAGGAAAAGTTTCTGAAAAGCACCCCCTACAACCCTGCAGCTTTCTTGGCAACTGCTGGTAGTTGTCGTGACCATGGGAACAGGAGACCTCTGCTCAGGAAAATGGGCTCCGGGTTTATTTCAGGAAGTTGTATCAAGCTAATGACTCTGTTTCAGGAAGGTAGACTTGCATATTCCACTGACTACTGATACAACATTCGTAGTACCAGCCATAAGGACTGAAAAACCATCAGGAACAACAGGTTTTAAACTATGTGGCTATGCAGTGCCATGTGTGCTTTGTCTTCTGCTACCACAGCTAGGCAACTGACAGAACTAAGTTGCCACTGTAAGGCCCTTGAATCTGTTATGCTGATTGCATTTCAGAGAGGCATATTTAGAATTAACTCCTCTTGCATTTGTAAACAGCCCAAGTTAATAGAAACCAAAGCACTTGACATTTTAGATCATTTGGTAACAATTATTTCATTGCACTGTTTTTTTTTCCCATTTCAAAACCAGAAAATAATTACATGCATTTTTTCCTCCAAATTATACAAAATTTCTCAAATGTGTGTTCTCAGAAATTCACAGGTCCTATTCTTTTTTTCAACAGGATTTGCAGAGCAGGTACCCACAAACAGCTTGTGCAACAAAGACCTTAATTTCCTTCCCCATATACTCATTGTCTCAAGTTGATGCAAGTCACAGCACATGAGGTCATGGCCACTTTTCCAAGGCTGATGGATCACCTTCTGAGACTAACACTCAATATAAAGCTGCCTACTTAGATGATACAAACCATCTACAATGAAGACTGGAAATGACAGCTGCAGAGACCGATGGCTGTTGTGTAATCACTGCAAAACACAGCTTGTGCTGTTAACTTGGCTGATGAACTACTTGTTATCTAGGATAGGTCATGGGAAATGGCCAGGGGAGAGTGTAAGTTATAAAACTGCTTCTTCAGCTTAGAAACAGAACACAATAGTAAAGGAAGCCTGTGATGGCTTAACCAAGGTAGGTAGCTCACCACCTCAAAATCCTCACACACTGAGATGAGGGAGAGAATAGGAAGAGCAAAAGTGAGAAAACTTCTGAGTCAAATTAAAGACAGTTTAATAAGTGAAGCAAAGTGGTACATGCAAGGAAAGCAAACTAAGGTTTTTTTTCACTACTTGCCATCAGCAGGCAGGTGTTTAGCCATTTCCAGGGAAGTAAGACTACCTCACATGTAATGAATACTTGGGAAGGCAAATGCCTTAACTTGTATATCCCCTCTTTCTTTCTCCTATCTTAATCGCTGACTGTGGTGTCATATGGCATGGGATAGACTTTTGATCAGTTTGGGTTACCTATCCCAGCTGTGTGCCCTCTCAATTTCTTGCCCACTCACTCGCTGGCAGGGTAGCATGAGAAACAGAGAAGGTCTTGATGCTGTGTAAGCACTGCTCAGCAATAGCATACTTGTGTTATCACAAGTTTGTCCACAAATCCAAAACATAGTATCACATGAGCTGCTGTGAAGAAAATGAACTCTCTCCCAGAATACCAATACAATATCCACTCCTTATTCCAAGCCACCTGAGCATGACATTTAGTGATCAAGAAGGTGCAATTATGATAATACAGAGCTCAGAAAGATCACCAGCCATTCTGATAATACTGCTGTGATCTGACTCTTTCTGCAATATCTGACAAATCCATTTTCAAATAATAAATCTCACATTTAAAGAAACATCTGAAAAAGTTTTGCAAGCTGAGCTGCAGGTGGCCTGCTGACAGATTCAGACCTTTTGAAGGATGCCTGTTGGAATCAGGTTCCCCTCTGGTACATTTTCATTTTGTGGTCAAAGAAGTTCCCTCCTATAGTTGCCCCTGTACAAGATGCAGCACAATTGTTCTCCTTTTCCAACTGCTTCATTTTAGCAAGGAGTACTTTACCTGATGAAGCTGCAAGGTCTGTAATTTGTTTAAAGCATTATTTTGTCTCTTCTCTATGTTCAACTGTTTTGACTAATATTGGCTCTTTTGCTAACGTATTCATATACACTTATTTCTTGAATCTTCATCCAAACTCATAGTTCTTGACTACCCTAAATCCAAAAGAAAAAGTGGGTTTCTGAAGATTTAAAACTGCTACTTTAGTACTAGCAGTAAAATGACTTCATATGTAGCTTATTCACTGTTGCCCCTGAAGAAGAGAAAAAAAGAAAAAAGAAGCAAAAAGAAAATAGAAGAACAAGTTTCATAAGGATGAATCCATTTCATAAAGATGAATCCTTTCATTATGGTGATCCATGTGATACAGGGACTGTAGGATTTTTAATAAAAAGCAAGCAAAATTAGATTTTCATCTTTCTGGAGGAGAACAGTTAGATATCTGAGGGGAATGAACATAAGTGATGCTGCAAGACTAGGTGAGTGATAAATAACATAGGAACATAAACTATTATTCTAGTAGAACAGAATCAAACATACAGTGATAGAGGTTTACTTTGTAGAACATAAACTTTAGTATAAAATACTAACAATGGCATTCCATTTTTTCTAAAAAATATATACACAGAAGAGGGGAAAAGAGGCTACAGGAATACAAAGGAAGCCTAATACATGCAGTAACAGGGACTGGCTTATTTCCTTCATCTTCCAGTATTTTAGATCATTACACAAGAGCTCATTTATGAGGCATTTTCCTTTAAAAAGTAAAGGCAAATTTTTTTTTTTTTTAGATTACAGGTTTCCAGTGTATAACTATTTTTCTCTCACTTAGAGCCCATTGAGATCTGTAAGAGGAAACTACAAGCTTTCAGTGGTGATTCAAATATATATTGAATTGATTGCTCCATATATTAATTTTATTTGCAAATCACTCTTAGGCCCTTTGTAGTGGGAACATTTTAAGAGAGGGCTTGAATTTTACAGACAACATGAATTTGAAGTGTATACAAATTTTGTACTTTTGAAAAGCAAGTATTTTCATCACAATCCTGCATTTATTCATTCGAGTGCTTTGAAATATTCACACATGCTTCATTTTATCTAGAAGACTTAATTGGTCACTAAGTTCCTAAACTGAAAAGGGATGTTTTCATAAATATTCAGCTTCTCTATTACTCATATAAACATTATCATAACCTCTACCCAATGAAAAGTTTTAAAAATAAATCTTCCCAGGAAAGGCAAGAAACTCTTGTAGAAGATACAGCTGCAGAGCTTTAAAACTTTCAGATGCAGGTACTGGCAGAAGGAGTAACTGGTTAAAATGGAGTTTACTACTTGCTTCCTATAATATGCCTTAAATCAAATTTTCCAGAAAACAAGCAGGAAAAAAATGTCTTTATTTAGAAAGAAAACTCTGTTTTTGCAAAATTAAAGAAGGGCTTTTGGCTTTTTCTCAAAGTGCCACTAACACTTGCTGCTTTCTTTTTTGCCATGCACAAACATTCACACAACCTTCCATAAACTATTTGTACCCCAATGATGGTCCTGGCAGCCAGCCCCCAAGAACTAACTCATCTATATTGTTCACCTGCTCAGCCTTATGCTTCCCAGTGCTTCTGGCAGTGGCCAACACCACACCAGCTGAACCACCAAATGCAAATTTACAAAGGGCTGGATGACTTTGGGCTCCCCAGACCCAATAATGACAGCTGCACTGGCATGTGCTCTCTTGAGTCGTATGTTTGAGCTGCTCAGCACCTTCCATTAGAGTGAGGTTGCATATATCCCTGGCTACACAAATGTTTGATTGCTCCTTCAATTTAACCCAAAAGGAGAGTATTTAGTTTATCCATTGGATTTACTTAAGTAGCAATTAGCAGCAATGATGAGTATATCCCAGTATAATACTATTTCAGTTACATATAATAGAAAATTTTAAAATACCATCTTTTTTCACTTCAAGTTAATTCAGAAACACTATAAAAATGCTTTACATCCAAGACTCCTGATATCAACATCCTGGAACAAATTAAGGAATACAATCAAGAGGAAAAACAGATTCACCACGTCTAATTTAGATGATATGGCATTTGCTTACTGCTCACTACATAGCTTGAAGAACCAAACAAGAGAGTTTGCAGGTTTTTCTCTCTTTCTCTTTCTCTCTTTCTCTTTCTCTCTTTTTCTTTCTCTCATTCTCTTTCTCTCTTTCTCTTTCTCTTTCTCTTTCTCTTTCTCTTTCTCTTTCTCT
>JANVCC010000130.1:9725520-9752979 GCA_025345505.1 Todiramphus chloris collaris | reverse complement strand
TCTCTTTCTCTTTCTCTTTCTCTTTCTCTTTCTCTTTCTCTTTCTCTCTTTCTCTTTCTTTTTTTTCTCTTTCTCCTTATCTTCATGTCCTCATCTTTGTAACTTTATCTTTCTTTTTATTTTATGTGCTACCACAGGTTGGGACAGCTCAACGGTGTTTGATAGATGGAAATTTGGGAATTTAGCCACTTTGAAATAGCCTACAGTTAATTGCTTAAGTATCACCTAAGCATGAAACTCTCTAGTACTTCTAGGATAGTAATTATACTTTGAAATGCCTCTAGTGATTGATCCTGGTATCTTATAAACAACAAGGCTTAAAAATCCCTTGTGAGGTAGATTCCATTACATCTTTTAAATAGTTATACAGACTGGACTGCAAAGAGACCAAGTTCCTTGCTCAGTGCAGTGCTGTGCTGTGCTGTGAATCAATGATAGACTCAGCAATGTACCCAAAATGACCTACTGCAGTTTCCTTTCCTTTAACTGACAGTCTGTATTTTCTCAGATAACAAATTATGAGATGGACGGGTCTTGTCTTTTCCCCTACAGAATACAAATTATCAGTACTTGGAGCTAGGCAGACATTCTTTATTTTATGAAGCTGTATAATGCTTCATAATTGGTCAGATTTCTGATATGAAACTTTTCACTCTTTTTGCAGTTTTAGACCCTTATGGAGAATTGGCCTATTCTGTTATATTAGCTCTTTTTTTTGTTAAAATCCATGAGAACTTTTGGGCTTGTGCTCATTTGTTTTTCCTCCCTGCTTAAAGACCTGGCCTGGAAGTTGAAAATTGAGGCCTTCAAACATGTTCTTTTTCAAAAGTAGAGATTATGAACAAATTGTTTTGGGAAAGGAAGAGAAAATGGCTATTCATTATAGGGACTTCAGAAGGAGAAAATACTCCTCAGAAAAGAATGTAGGTAATTGTTTCTTTCTTTCATGGAAGTACTGTCAAAAATCTCTTTAGTCAAGACATCCATATAACATATTTAAACAAATTCCTCATTCAGATCCCATTCTTTTCCGCCATTAAGATTGGCACTATTTTCAGTTCCAGACTGACTCAGCAAGCACTTCTTGTGGGAAATAGCTGTTAAAAAAATGAGATGCAAAGTCTAGAGTGGTCTCATCAAAGTATTGTACAGTCTAGTGCTATAGTGGTAAGGAATCCCTTTCACCTCATATCAAACAAGCAAAAATGTGGAAAACAGCTTTAGCACTGAAGTTACTTAGCTTCTTAATCCCTGAGTGTTTGTTTCATATCCTTTGAAGATATTTGCCAACCAGCTTCTGTTATGCAATGTAACAAACAGTAGAAGCCTGGTTTTGCATTGCAGACTCAAGCTATCTGGCAGCTCCGTCAACTATGAGAGATAAATTCAATGGCTTTTTATTTGCCTGCTGTCTGATATCTCCTGTGTGCTTCCTAGCTGACTTGTAGCTTTATTAGACCACCAACACACTGGTGACTTCCAATCACTAAGAAGCATGTTCAACACATCTGGAAACAGGATGATTCCCAGCTACATTCTCACTATGCAATGCCCTTCTTAGATTGCAAGTGCTGTCTATCAGTGTTTGCCAGCCCTCCAATGGGCAAGAGGTATGTTGGATCAATTAATACATGATCAGCAGCCTCTCTTAGTATCTTGTTACTCCATCATTCGCAGATAAATAGCAAACCTCAGTGAGCAAGTTCAGTCTTTTCCATGTGATGCATGATGACCCTGTTTAGTGACCAGATCAGCATGATGTGATAGATGTGATAAAACTTACCATTTCCTGAGCCAGTAAAATATTGTCCTATGTTAAAAGCAAGCCTTAATCTTCAGAGAACTGCTTGGCCTAGGCCTATATCACATGCTTTAATGTACTCCAGTGATCAGACAGGATTCTGGCAACACAAACATCTACATACCTGCAATCATGGCTATTTCCTAAGGACAGTGAATAAGGTCAATTCCTATCACCACAACTATTGCTTAAATTATGGTTCAAAAACAGTGACTCTTTAAAGTGATAATCAGACATCTTGTTGGACTACAACACAGTTTTCTTTGGGAATTCATAATCTCCTGATGAAGCCCTTAATTTAGGCTTTGAAAAGATTACTGTTTCCTTAGCCAAGTATCTTGCCTTTTTTTACCCAACTTTTCATTGTTTTTGAGACAGGTGGAGGAAGGAGAGAGGATTAACTCCCTGCCTTGCTCTCCAGGGCTATTTTAAAGCTTTTATGTGAGCTCTCAGTGGTGCTGGAAAACCTATAGAATAACTCTGTATTGTACATACATTTGACCAACCCCCTCTTTGATTCCCGTAAGATTTAACAGCATAGCGTTTCATTATGGCACACAGTGCACAAGCTGCTTGCGTGTATTAACTTGTTTGAAGATAGGCAGTCTTGTGCTGTAGTAGACAGCATATGCAGAGAGGTTAGTTTTGCTGCATGTGACAGACCTTTTTTAACAGCAAATAGAAATTCTATTGTCTTGATTTTAAAGGTAATCAAAGCTCCAATAAATTCAAAGAATTTTAGTATAATATAGAATCCTACCTATTTCCCACATATACTCACTCAGTAGTTTGAAAGACTGATTGAGGGAAACTTGAATTGGTATTGAGGCAATTTAATACATTAAAAAAAAACCCTTGAACTTCAATTGGGAGTTTTAGAGGAAAAAAATCGGCTTCTGAGAATTAAATAACTGTTTTTCTGAAGTCCTTAATGATTTAAGAGGCCAAGTCTCAGTGACTTGCTATGAAAATTATGCTCTTGCAGGTCCTGGAGTTTTTTAAAAAATTAAGACAAATGCTCCTAAACTACTAGGGTACTTTTGTGAAGTTTTCCCTAAATCACTGTTGTAGAATACTGCACACAAATCAGATCAGGATTGTTTTACATGTTTACTTCTCCTTGATAAGAAAAATATTTTACCTTTCTCTTTTCACTGCTGTAAGTATAATGTGTCAGTATAACTTAAAGGCTACAGGCTTTTATTCTCACAGTCAGCCTGTGATTTAAGTGAATTATAAAATGTCAACAATTCAGTTCACAGGACCCCTAGAGTTACCCTATATGGCATTTTAAACACAGCTTCAAAACAAATAGTCTAGCCTTAATAAAAGAAAGATTATGGATGTTTTAGCACATGAGTTATTGAGGAAAAATATTCCAGACAAGATAAGCCAAAGACTACTGAAAATTATCCTCTTATTCTACTTCTATCTGTTAAGTCAGCTTAGATCAAACACAGTGATTTCAGGCTTTGATCAAAGATTTGTTTCTTTTAAGATATAATTTTTGCTTAAATATTAACAAAAGCCTATCTAGCCTTTCAAGATGGATAACATAGAGTGCACTGCAAACAATCAGGATTTCACACATTACTCCCGTGCAGCTACTTCTGGGATAGACATGTCAGTCCTTCTGCTGATCAGCATCTAACACGGGAAAGGCCAGACTTCTCAGTCATGCTGAGACCAAAAATCTCAACTGACCAAAATCTCAACGGACTGTTAACAGGAAACATCAATCTTGTCAGCAGTGTTAAAGGGGGAAAGCAAAATCCAACAGAATCAGACCTTTTTAATCTAGAAATTAGTTTACTTATTTGGAGCCAAATCCTATCACTTTCGTGCACGTGGAATGGTATCTTGTCCATGTAACACAAATTTAATGGACTTCCTGGGACACACTGCTACCTAGTAGAGATAGGAATACCTGTACATGGCCGAAAAATGATTGTGCCTCAGTTTACCTATCTGGAAAATTAATATCAGTAACATCTACAGGACTGTTTTTATTAAAGTTTTGATAATACTTAGAGACCGTGAGATACAGAGATTCAAATAAACAATAGATATTGTACTGCTTTCTTATTGATAGTTCCCAATAAGGGCAAGTAGGCAGAGAAAAATGGAGTGAAAAAGATGAGCCACACAAAGCCACACAAAGACAGGCCTGAAATCACAGATCTCTAATATACCTAAGAAAAAGACTTAGGTGTGGAGATACCTCCTTTAAACCAGAATTTCCCAAGCTCTTTTTCCCTGCAGTGAAATCCCAAAAGTACACTCTTGCCTCCAGCACAGTCACAGGCCTGTGTCCTTGCAGCTGCACCACTCTATGGTTTTTGGTGTCAGCACCTTCCCTAAAGCCTCACGGCACAGGCATTGAAAGCACCTGCCTGAGTGGGCAGGTAGCTCAGGATAGCTCTGCTACCAAGGTGAGGTTAGGTGAGCTATGGATTTTCTTCCCTACAGTAAAATACTTGTGTGATCACTTGCTGGGAACAAGGAAATGTTTTTGCCAGACTGAAAAGGATGGCTTGGTTCTTGTGTGCAGTTTTGCATGTGTTTTTATATGTTTTCCTTTCATCTGAATGCCATGCTTTAACATAGCTAGCTAAACACAGACAGCATGTGCCCTTCCTGGTCCATATACCCAGAAAGACAATGTTACCGAGTGCAGGGCATAAAGTTCCTGCCAGCTTAAGAACAAATTTCTCTGTCTGACTGAAATGTCAGATACTATATTAAAAAGGTACCAGATTGTGATGATAATGAAGTGCTGCAGCTTGTCGCTATGTTACCAATTGCTCTGAACTGACATGTCAGAAGGAACAGCAAGGAAAATGCCCAGAATCCCTGTTTGGATCCCCTTCCCACGCTTACCACCAACTGACGCATTTAAAATATTTACAGATATAGCCAGCATGTTTCCTCATAAACAAAGCCTAAAATGATAAATAGATAAATATATTACCGCAGAGAGCCTGCTGTCTAAAATCATCCTCCTGCTTCTCCAGTTTGCCTCAGATTGCATCCTGCACCCTCCGACAAAGTAAGATTGATTCAGGAATGGGCACTTCTCTACCATTCTCTTTCCCTTAAAGAGGCCAAACTCCCCCTGACTGATGCAGTGTGTTTAGAAGTAGATTGAAACAGGAGGGGAGATGTTTTCCTGCTGACTGAAGATGAAGTGAGAGTCATAGATACTCTTTAAAGGGAGGGAGAACATTCTCTATCCCATGGCCTGCTTATTCTACCTATTATTGCTTTATTTATACAGTGTCAGTGTCACCATCCTGGGCAACGAGCCCCGCTGGATAATAAAACTGGATGCAGGTGGTCTGTAAGGGGTGGGGACAGAAGTGAGGAGGGTGATGCACAAGGGCACAGCCAAAAACATTGCTTTCATGCAGTACGGAGCGGCACTCACAGCAAACCTAATCCCTTCCCCCTCCCTCAGCAAACCTCCCTATCGTGCAGAGCAGAAAGCACTCACAAGCAAACCACTTCTGCTCTCCTGGAAATGTTGTGTACACAAAGAGAACAAAACAGAGTCCTTATCACGATACTAGGGATGTACTGTCACTTGCCTGGAGGTTTTGATATGAGGTGGGTCTTCATCACCAGGCATGTTTGCTAAGAAGAGATTGTGTTTGGAAGGGCACTGTATCTGGGTGTCATTCTGTGATCATATATGCCAACGTCATTTTTAAAACTGTCTACTCAGTCAAGCAAACAAACTGGTTGGAGTTGCTTGTTTCCTGCTGCACATTATGCAGAAATGGATTTCTTAATTGTTCTACCAGTTGTGGCTGAATTTTCATTACATAAAACGGTAGGTTTTCCCAACATTATGAAAAAAGATCCGTTCTTTGAAAAGCCTGCAGTATTTAAATTAGAAATAGGTTAATTTTGTTTTCTAAAAATCTACCATATCATTATCTTCATTCATCAGTAAAATATTTTAAACTGTTTTTAGGTGAAAGTAAATTTGTGCTAAAAATACACAGCAGATACATTTTCAAGAGCAAAGAACATGATGATGGAAGTAATTCCATTGTTTGTGAAAATCACACTTGAATAGCAGAGGCTGATAGATATTCAATTTGAATAAAGATTTTTTTCAAGATGATGTGAAGTTAAGCATAAAAAAGTGAGTGTCTGGATTTGTGCAATGTACAGCAACAAAGCTGTAGGTACCAGATGAAATGGAGGAAACAATGTGAAATGAAGTATGTGCTGCTACTTGACAGGGTACTCCATAGGTAATTGAAAATAGAATTTAAAAAAAAAAAAGACAGACAAAGCCAAAACAACTCAAACCCCACAATTCCAGGTACTTATGATTTTGTTTGAAAACAAATTGCTGAGAGCACAACCGAAGCTGTGTACATCTAGAAGAGTCCTACTCCTGTCCCTGTCCTTCTGGTGGTAAGGGCACCTAGTGGCAACTGCAGTACTGAGAAAGGAGGGAACAGGCATTTAACCAAATTTTGTATTAACTGTTAATGAAAGCTTTGTGGTCTACCACACTTGATCAACTATATTTACTCTCATGCCACTTGCCATGACTTCTCATTAGTCTTTCCATGCAACACAGAGGAAAATTGACAGAACTTATGCAGCCAACACAAGACCACACTGGTGGTGTTGTATTTGCTCCTCTTTCATCTTCATTTTCTGTTCTTCCTTTATGCACTCACACTTGTGAATGGGCAGAATCTAGACCTATCTGAGACAAATATCAGAGAAATTATCTTATTCTTTAGGCCCTGCTTAGCAACAGCTGTCAGCAGCATATATATGACTAGGCTATTATTATATAGAGAGGAAAGAGAGACTGGCAGAACTAACTCCAGTTGTCTACAGTAGCTCCCACCTGCACTGTGAAAGGCTGGTTTTCAGCAGACCAGGACAGCACCTCTAGTAAAAGCGTGTGCTTTCTCACAAGGGACTAATACTAAGGACAATGAATAGATAGTCCAAAGAAGCTGTGGGATGTCCATTGCTTGAGGTTTTCCAGATGTCTGCCAGGTATATTTTAGGCATGAGGTGCTATCATGATCCTGATGATTAACTGAGGTCCCTTTCAGTCCTATTTTGTATGACTTTATAATTCTGACATGCCTTTTAATATATATTCTACCTCCTATGAAAGAGGAAATGTTCCTGTACAGCTTCTTTATTAGTATTTGGTGGTATATTTTTATTTACAGCAAGGACCCTGGAGTGCAAGATGTCAGATGCGTTGACTCAAATATAAATAATTAATTTTTTTTTTTCTCTTCCATTAATTCTGCTCAGCCCTTTACTCCCATCCTTCACTCCCTGATTATCATAATTGGAGCAGAGAGTTCTGTTTTTCACTTTTCAGTGGAAAGTTTTGTTGTTTCCCCTTCCCACCCCTTGGGAATTCAGTGAATGAGCTTGACATCAGCTCAGTTGATTGAAATGTACCTTTTAACTTTGTCTTAAGAGAAAAACCAGAGGAAAAACATGAAAGAAAACAACTCTAAATGAAAAGTGCAAGATACCTACTGCTCCACAGCTCCTGTTCTGAGTGGATCAACAAAGGTTGATAGAATAAAGCTACGGTCTGCCTGCATCAGTGAGAATTGTAATGAATGAAAATGTTCAGGGCTCCAGCCAGTTTGTTGTAATGAGAAGTCTTCTGTGGTCAAGGCTCTTGGCTCTAGTTGTTTGTATCAAGTTACCGGCAGTGCATAAGCAAGAACGTGCACGCTCAATTGGACACTGAGGACCGTCAGTAAATACTGAGATTATCCATAAGAACAAATGAAGCATTGTCTAGATAGATTTTTACCACAGCAAAATCTGGTAAAACATGTCTGTCACATTCAAAGGCTCAACAAAAATATACTACTGTGTACATAGGAGGTGATATCTTTATGTTCTCTGCTTTTCTGAGCCTGAGATGTCCTTTACATTATTACAGTTCCTGGAGGCATTCAGAGTTACCAGCAAATGAGAAGAAGCTTCTCGAATGTATCCCCATTTATGCATTTCTCTTCATCTGGAGAGAGTTACAGAATTAATTTTCTCATTTGTAATCAATAAATGCAATACTACAGTGGGAGAAAAGCATTTAAATAATTTTATAATATAATTTCATGAATGCCACAAATGTCTCTTAGATACCAATATATACTGTATGATTTAATTTCACAAAGCCAGTAGGATATAGGCACCTGTGAACATTTCCTACTGTGCCCAGGTTCCATACATAGACTTTGTTCTTCTACAGTTCTCAGAGTACAGCTCTTCCTCTATGCATGAAAGAGAACATTTCTGTTCCCTAGTGTTTTAGCTGCTCAAATGCTTTCTTGACTTGCTTGTTACTCCTACTAAGAGAAGGATTTCACTTGCATGGTTAACAAGTTTTAATCTCTCCCCTCTGCTTTTGGATCATCCAAAACATATGCCAGGGAGTAACACTACAGTGTGTTGCAAAGAGATAAAATGGAGAGGTGATCAATCAGAACCAAAGATGGCATGGATGGATGGGAAAGGATATTCTGGTCCTTTTAAGTTGCTGGTAATACACTCATCTCTTTCTCTGGAGATAGATCTTTTCTCATGGGTTTTCTGAGTTAAAAACATGACACTTAGATGCAAATTCTTTTGTGTTGGCCACTAGATGGTAATAAGATCATTGAAATGGATTGCAGCCAACCAGACTGGGAGTGTGCAAAAGTAACTGCCTCAGAATGGAAATGAAGAGGTGTTTTTTTGTCTTGAGAGTACAGATTGGCAAACTGCAATGAACTGAGTTGTGATGCAGCAAATCCCTATGGAAAATGTGCTGCCAAGGAGGGCAAATTGAGTGGCTTCAAGTGGGCTCAGCCTCTTACTGCTGGGCCTGAATCCATATCATACCCCACACTCAGTCATCTGCTGCAAAAGGAAGAATACCATCTCCAACACCTGCTGCCAGGAGCTTACAGACTTTACTTGTCTGAAAGTCCTTGATCTGTCTCTGGTAGTCCAATGGTGGCTTTACAAATGAGAGTTGCAATATCCCCAGTATCTGTTAGGATAATTTCTGAGCATTTCATTTCAGTGCATCTCTTTGTAACATGTTATGTTACATGTTTGTAACAAGTTATGCTACAACTGACTTCCACAGTAGTACTGAACCATTAGACTGCCATTTCTAATGAAATCATAAGCAACTATCCAAAGAAAGTGGATAAAAAAGTGATTTAAAGCTAGCAAATTTCTAACCAGTTCTGCCTCTTAAAATAACAGAGGATTGGAACAGCATCACAACAAATTAAGTACCTGACAAGTATAACAGGATAAATAAAACAAATGTGATTTGTTACTCTCCAGATTAATAAGCAAGTTTAAAATGCTGGCACAAACCACCTGGTCCCATGGTATCATTCTCACCACCTTCTCCCCCTGCCCCACCATTTCATACTTGAATATATTTCTGTATGGCAGAACAGATGTGATCATCTTGAAGGAAAACAGTAACTAGGTGTAACAGTAACTTCCTAAATTATTATTTTGTTATAATAGCCAATATTACTTTAATTTTCAGGGTCTGTGATAATGGAAATGTACCTTATAAAGAAGAGAAAAATTGATCACATTGTTGCCTTGGGACAGTTTTAGGCAGGCTAAATGCAGCTTACTTAAATGGGTTTAATGAAAGGATAACTTAACAGCATTTACAAAAGTAGCCATTGTACACACAAGCTGGTGTGGTCATTTGCTGTATTAAAGTATTTTGTAAAAACATGATGAGCAGTAATCAAATGTTATTATAAAAACTATACCAGTTGCATGTTTGTTTATTTTAAAAAAGCCTATTTCAGATTCTACCATAATCCTGGCAGAAACACAGTTAGAGACATTTAGGACCATAAAAACAAATTAGCAATTTGCAAGACAAGCTTAGATCAATAGATGTCAGATCATTAGGGTCTCTTGAAAAAAAATGAGATGGAAGGCACAAGAGAGATGTGTCTCTTAATGAATTACAAAGGTGAAAGTGATTAGAAGATTATTCTGAACCCTCTTTCTGCTCAGTGCCTTCCTGACAAGGTGATTACTAGTATGGAATAGTAAGGAATTATATCTCCAAGTATTCCTAGAATATCTGCTAGTATATCTGTTTCTGTATATATGTCTGTATATCTATACGTACAAATACACACACACTTTAAATAAGAATGTTGCAGAAACTGTTGGATTCAGTCTCCAGATTCCTGGATTGTATTCACTCTGGTCCTGTCGAAGAGATGAGTGACCTTGAATCAAACTCTGTTACTTCTCCATGTCTCAGTTTCCCTGTTTGTAAAATGATGCCAATCATACTGACATTGTCACAAGGAGTATTGACATCTGCTAATGAAAAATAGTTCATGTTAATGGACTAAAAATAGTTTACAGCTATTTCTCACTAGTATGAGTTAGTTAAAATAATAGCCATGAGCTTGATTTCAGAAGAAAAACCTGTCTCAGTGACTGTTTTTACTTCCTAGTCATCACACTGCTTTTCACTGTGCTTATCTTTTCCTTCCATTGGCATTGTGTTACAATTTAGAAGTCTTATCAGGTCACAGCACTCACACAAAAAGCACAGAAAGGTTTAATTGCCCCAAAGAACTCAGGGATCTATAATGGGAGTTTTCAGTGCCTTCATGTCAGCTGCATTTGTACCCTTCAGCATTGCTCTCTCCACAACACTTCCAATATTGTGGGCTTTCATGCTGTTAGTGTTTTCTCCTCTGAGGCTCAGAAACACAAGGAGAGAGAAGAAGAGTGAAGAGAAACTCTCCCTCCGGATCTAAGAGCCTATACACTGATTTCTTTTCAAACTCCCACTGTGTTCATGTCCTGAACAGCTACCAGCCTGTCTGGCCTAACTACCTTCATGCTCATCCAAAGCTTTATTTCAGGATGGTTATTTGGCATCTTTTTAAATGTTGACATACATCTCTTTCAAAGCAAAAAGGAATCTGAATAATATCTGAGAGCCAACAGATGCACAGTGTGTAGACACAAAACCATTCTGAAATTCTACTGTTAACAACCCAACAACAGAGTAACTTCTCTCTGTTGCAAGATATGAAAAGCAAACAGTGAGATTAGAGCACATGCACGAAATGGACCTCCTTTTCAATATTCAAATTTTCCAATAAGTGAAGAGGTTTTTATATCCAGTAATCAGTCACACCTTGTAATCTGGGGGCTGAGAGATGTAGGAACTTAGCAGGCTTATTTTGTAGCTTTCGTACTCACTCCCCCTAATATTTTACCAGAGAATCAAAGAAATGGGACATAGATTGGTTTTCTGCTAAGGGCAAGACCAACAGTACCTAATACTGCCTCTCTCCTGGCTGCATGCTCCCACCTTTCTGATCCTGCAACCTGTTTCAGTGAATGAAAACAAATGGTTCAGAGAATTAAACCAAACGAAGACCATCCTGGGAGGACAGCCTGATTTGGTTTTGCCCGGTTTAATTTTTGAACCAGGCCACTGAGGGACCAAATGGATGGTCACACAACTGCAAAGGAGTGGGTGCAAACGCGCATCCAAGATAAGATGAAGTGCCTCTTCAGCACCCTTGCTACCTAAGTCATTCCTGACTGTACAAAGAGTTAAATGTCCTTCAGCACCCTGATCCATGACACTTCCATAGCATTAAAGCTCTGCTTATAAAAGCCAAACATTCAAATCTTGCTGTATCTCTTTCCCTGTAAACTCATAGGCTACCAGAGAGTGGTCCCTGGCCACAGGCTCTTGAGTTCGTGCCTTAAACTTAAATGTGTGGTGAAGAACTTTGCTAGACTGCAGAGCTCATGACTCCAATCATGCAAGTTCCTCTTTCTGCCTCCACTTCAAGTGCAATGTTACATGGATCTGCTTGAAGAAAGAAATGTAGGACCAAAAAAGGAACAAAAAGCATCACAGCCATTACTGTCATCTGTGCAATGAAAGCATAGCAATGGCACCTTGCCTGTTGCGTCTAGTTTACTGTCTTCCTTTGAGGAAACAAATTTCAAATACTAGGGAAGAATGTGCTTATTTTTTTGCATCAAGGGCTCTTCTCAGGGTTTCTGAGCTTTAAGCTTTAACCTCTGCCAAAGAGTAAAGGAGGTGAAAGCACTGAGGTAGATAGGTCATGGCAAAATATCTGGGATCATTGGGCAGAGAGAATGGAGATTATGATGGGAGAAAAATGACTAATTGGAATGAAAGTCAAATACGATTAATGAACAACAGCAACAAAATACTCTCTCTAAATAAGACTTATTTGCATAAATATCTTATTTTTCTTCTATTTCTATGTGCCTTTTTATTTGAGGTGGAATGAGACTTACAAAATCATTTAGATCATCCTAAGGCATTCACATCATAAATAATATACATATGTAAAATACTTATATATTCTACTGAAAAATTAGGGAGTACTAGTATTAAGGAGGACTTTCCAACTGTTCTTCTTCCTTTTGTGTAATTCTGCTCCTTCACAGTCATGTAAGTTTTCATTTCATGCTTACATAGTGTTTATCTCAGCAGGCACCCTTCCCCCTATAAAGAAGTTTTAGGGCCCTCTGGAGATTGTGTGTAAGCATTCCTGCCTGGGGTCCAGGTCATCAACTCAATAGACCATTCAAAATGAACTTATTTTATATGTTGCTGCACATCAACAGCCTTAACAGGACCATGTGGCATGACACAGCTGTGCTCCTCTGAGTGTTTTAGACAGAAGGAGAATGAAACTTTTGAAACACCGAAGCAAGATTCTGAAAGGAAAAAGATACAGATCTGGTAAAATCTAAATAAGAGGACAGTGTCTAGTGAGGCTTCACTGACTCTGGGATATACTAATGCAAACTGCTCTCATTGGTAATACAGCTCCAGCAGATGCACTTCATATAGTGCAACCTGCAACGCATTGAAGTGTGTATTTTCTGTCTACAACTGATTATTTCCCAAGGCTTCTCTGCTAGAATAGGTCTGTTGCTCTGGGATCACACCTTCTCCCACCCCTGAGAAATGCCAGCACAAATTTGTAGTGTAGATTTGACTTCTATGTAACTCATCTGATATCAGGTCTTTTAGGGTCTAGTTCAAGAAGACATGGAGGGAGAACAGTTGAATTCCCTTTCTCCCTTTATATCTTTAAGATATGACTTACAGTGTACTGTGAAACATTCCCTAAGTACAGAGGCAGTTTCAACTGTAGCTTTCCACTGTGGTTCTTCCTTTGTTTCTTTAAGCTTTGACTTCATTATCTTCATGCTTCAGCAGATGTGAGCCACAATAATTAAAGATAGCTTTTGGAATGAGCTGCAAGGATAGTTGCCTGGGCACCCTGTGTATGGAGAGAGGACAGAGGGACCATTATAATACCTTAGGCTGTGCTTGCTCTCAGAGGCTGGTGTCCTCTATGTCTCCTGGTCTCCCAGCCTTCCAGACCTGGCATGACCTCTTTTGGCCTGCATGTTGGAGTTTTCTTTCCCTGGAAATTCAGCTAAAAGTAGAATGAGAGGAAGGGTTGTTGTGTAAACTAAAAAGTGTTGCTAGTTACACAGTCACTATATGGAAATGTCAGAAAGGAGAAGGAGAGCCATGAGTTACTTTCTCACTGTAACACTAAGACTGTCCACTCTTTGCCATAGTTACCTGCAGTTTTCTGTTCTTCTAGAGACAGGTGGTGTTTGCTGAAGTTTACACTGAAGAAAAATGCTAAAAAGTGGAAGACGTATGTATCTAGCCATCCTCCTTCATGATGATGAAGTGGATTATATATGCAAGTAGCTATCTGGTGCAAATAAGGAACAGAAAGAAGAAAAGAATATTCTCATTCTTTCTTTTTTTTTGCTATCCACTTTGCTAAACGAGCATCAGTAACCTTAGAACAATATATGCTTACCTGTGGATTTCCACAGAAACTCATCCTCAGATACAAAGTGATTTTTACTGAGGCTTTTGAGCCTTATGTGCAGGATTCTTAAACAGAAAGAAGGTAAGGGAAACTGTCCTGTCCTTAGGGTATTTAAAAGGTGAACAGTGAACTGAGCCAAAGATATGGCATAATGTTACAAATGATCTAACATTTCTTCCAGCAATTTTATTCAGGCTCCAGGAAATACTTCCATTTACAATAATAAGGAAGTAGTTGAAGAGTTGAGGGTTAAATTTACATTGACAATTGGGTTAAGTAAAATCCTCAGTGGGGAACAAATTGTTACTAAGGCAACAGGAGCATGCATTTGATACCTGTTATTCAAGTCTATATCCTCATGCTCATTAACTATCACATTGTTTATTGATATTCACTCTAAAATGGATGTTGCCAGAACCTCTTTGCTTTGACCTAAGTAGCAAGACATGAATTAATGTGTAAAGAACTTGCAGCTACTAGCAATATATTAAAGATGCCTCTCAAGAAGCACAGATCTTTGTATCTGAAGAACAACTTTTGTTTCCATGGAATAAAACACCAAAAAAAGCTTTTTTAAACAGAATTCTGAAGAGAGCTCAGCCCAGAAAACCCCAGGGCCTATCATGAACTCCTGAAACAAACAGTACGAAATTAGCAAAAAGCCAGGCCAAAATACACACTTGGGTACTAAGCACCAGTATGTAAGAACTGCCATGCAGAATCAGACTGATGATCAGTGTCTGAGTGTTATGTGCTGTTTAAGACCATAACCCATATGAAGTGGTTTAGGTGAAGCTGGAGCATTTGTGTCTCCCTATTTTTTATCTCCCGTGATAAATGAGAATACTATGTTCAGAAAATATATGCTAATTTTGACCTATGATAGTTTGCAGAGTTTACCAACTTCATAATAAGGACCAACAAGAACTAGTACACATTGTAAATCATAATATCATTTCACAAAGCTCTTAAGATACCTTTGTGTAGCCTCCTACAGGAACGCAGAATCAAATACACAAAGCCATTTCTTCCTGAGCTTACTCATTATTCTTCCATTCAGAAATCAAACATCAACAGACACAGATACTTCAATCTGAAACAAACAAGCAAAAAAACTCTTTAAAATGCTTCCTTGCAAGTGAAAATTCTTCATATTCAGACTTATCAGAGCAAGTTATTTAATTTCATTTTGATTTTTACACCATGTTAAAATATGTTCAATATTATATAAAGCTTACATGGCACATATATTAAAACAGTGTGTTATTTTAATAAAGTACATATATGACAGTATGACTAACAATGTCTGTTCATGGAAAACATGAGTTTGCCTTGCTGTTTCTTGAAACACTACCAGAGAGAAGGCTCAGCTAGATCATCTCACTTCGTTACTACAGTAACCTTCCAGAAGACGAGGCATAATATTAGCCCCTTTGCAAATTTGGCCCTAAATGCTGAATACTTTTAATATTTTGGAATTAGGCCTTTAGATCTATCACATTTCCTTACCCACAGAATTTACAACCTATCCAGCCCCAGTGCTCCCAAGCATAACAGAGACATATCTATCAGTCCATCTTAAAAAATTATGCTAGTGAAGTGAAAGATCTCATTCTTTACATCTAAATGAGTCTATGAAAGTGGAAACACTCAGTTACTGAAACAGAACTAAATCACTTGTTCTAAATGACATATTGCAGACAAGTATAGAGCACAGTGTTGGGTTTATGTTGATTAATCTGGAAAAAAAAAAAAAAAAATTTTGCTTAAGCTAGACTCTCATAGAGTCTCATATCCTACAACATCCTTGACTTTAGCTGTCTGAAACCAGTTATTTATATGCTCCCTGTAACCACATTGGTCAAACCAGAAAAAAAAAAACAAAACAAGGGGTTAAAAAGGTCATTGTAGGAAAAATTTCATACATACTCTTGAGTTCCAGACTTTTTGTTTTATTTTGTTAAATGCTTTTAAACTTTCCATTCTGTAAGGGCATCTATCACATAAGACCTGGCACACACTGGACAGGTATGGAAAAGAGGTCAAGATGTCCTCACAGGTAGGATGCTTTTGAAGATCCCATGGGAGAAAAATAAGGAATATTAATCAAACATTAAAATCTAGGGAGGAAAAAAGTATCCAAGCTTTTCTATATTTAAGACCACCACTTCAGAAATGCATCTGAAATCTTTTGGATTGTAGTAGCAATTGAAACTTTAATTCCTCCTTGGGGTCCTTTAGCGCAAACCCCAAACCCAGGAGAAGGTTTCAGATGTTGTGGGGTTGCAATTCTTCAGTAGCAGGACTCTGAGGCTCCCAGATACAGCATGAAGGGGCAGGGCTGCCGAAGAGCATTCACAGAAGTTGTGGTTTCCAGATTTAGTTGAATGGGTAGTCTTGTTCAATGAGGGAAAATTGGGAAGTGCCAGAACAAAATTTCTTGGTAACTTGGTAGTTGGAAGCATTTGAACTCTGATTGCTTGCCAATGAGTTATAACAGTCATCAAAGAAAGACAGAAAGTGATAACCAAATAACTGTAATCAAGTAAGTGGGATTTCTCGATTCTGTGTGATGTGTGCAACTTTTTCATTTCCTTTGGAGACTAAAAAGAAATATAGACAGAGCTCAGCATAAAGCATCACTGTTGATTTTCTTGCATCAGAGATTAGTTGAATATTTAGAGTCACAGTCTTGCAAAGACATGACTTTTGTGACTTGTCCCATGAAGTGCAAACCTGGAAGTCTTACCAAAGCATGAGATTTTTATTAACTTTGAGAGCACTTTCAAAATTTTAAATTTTTTTTTTTCACATTCCTATTGTAAAGAGAGCAGGTAGTAAAATATTCTGACCCTACCATTGCTCTCTACATTCATTCAGATTATTTTATTATCTGAAGAAATGTCTAAGAAAATAACACCAGACAGTACAAGGGGTTTTTGTTTTCGGGTTGGTTTTGTGGTTTTCGTCTTCTTTTCATAAAAAGCAGAACAAACAACCTTAGGATAGAAAGAGGAGTGCTAATTAAAATCTGAACAGATAATCTCATTCTTTTTCAAGAAATGCATGGTAAAGTGCAACACCATAATTAGATTATTCCACCAAGTTTAATGAAGTGGGACAGTTAAACCCATGTCTCTCTGTCTGTTATACAGTGAAAATCTGGAGTAACTTCTGAAAGGAAAAAAGTGTTTGACACTTAATAAATATTACCTAACTGTGTCATAGAAAGATTGAAAGAGGATGATAACATGTTTGACAATTTGAAAATATGTCTTACTCTGGAGGAGAGCTCCATCTACTGATCATCACTCTGAAATTCCAGTATGGTGTTTCATTTACATGGGCTTTACTTACACACATCACAACCTTCATTCTAGAAGCTTTGGATGACTCTTGAACACGTGTGGAAGAAGACTTACATATCTTCAGCTACCAGCCAGTATCACTCTGATGTTTTATTGTTATTCATGCTCAGCAACATCTTAGCAGCAGAAACTGAAGTACTTCAGAAACTATAGCGATACCAGTAAGTCACTGTCAGCACTAAAAGGCTGGTGCATGCTTTCCTCGTACAGTTGTCTGCTACAGATGTCTGCTTCTTGATGGCAGAAATAACCTTTTAATCATGTGAAGAGCTAATATAAGCAGGAGTGTTTTTCAAGTAGGACCTTGCTTTCACCTGCCCTATGACAGAGAGGACAAGGACTGCCCTTTCCAATTCCAGCACAGATTTTTTCCAAATTACAGTAATATTTAATATTGCCTTTAAAATACACATCTTTTCTGCACTAAAAAGAATAGGGAGTTCTTGAGTTCACCTCCAAAGCTTTTTTTGAGCTTGCTTCTCTGCCAGAGAACCTCTGTGACAAAGATCACACCAAGGAGTATTCACTGGAGAAAGCAACACTCATCCAATGTCATAAACACTCTCTCCACTCAGACCCAGAATACATAGCAATATTTAATCTCAGGTCATTACTCCAGTGTTTTGCCAGACACATTCTAATTATATTCTTTTAATTATATCATATATGTCTTATTTTTATAGATGCTCTGAAGGCACTGACTTCTCTTCCACAAAGGCTGCCCAGGCAAGTTCTTTATTTTCTTTCTCTCAGGTATAAGTGTTCACACACTAGCTAGTTAGAACAAAGCAGTGCTCCAGAAGCAGTGGGGTGGGCTGCCTAGAAGGTGTGGGGATGACACTTGGCACTAAGTGTGGTGGTCCATCAGGACGTAGTGGGGGAAGAGATCTGGCTGACCTGGCAACCAGGCTGTGGCAGTGACCAGTACAGCTGCAGCCTGACTTTGGACAGAACCAAGGTGCACTCATACAGCCTCAGACCTAAGGCATGGAGGCCCCCAGTGATGTTTCTCCCAGCTCTGTCTCACAACATGGGAGTGGCAGTAGAGACTGTAGAGTCTGCTGGAGCAGTCAGGGCCCTAACATCAGCAAGCAAATTTAGCTACAAAAACCTTTTGGTTTTTTTTTTTTCTTTGTTCATTTTCCTGAACATTTGATAGGACTTGAATTTTTAAAAAGCTCTAGTGCTGTTCTGAAAAGCAATTTCACACAATTGGTGTGCTGGTGATTGCTGTCATCCTAAGAGTGACAAGGCTTATTTTCCCAGGGTCTCACGTCTGATGTGATTGTGACAATTGTCTCTACACCAGAATGTGAGGAGCTGAACCAGGTGCTCCCACAGCTCCATGCACAGTTACAGGTTGAAACAAACAGCTAAATCTCCTTGACTGTCACTCATGCCCTCTGCAGGTCTGACACAGAGAGAAATTTATTCCATGTCCATTATCTGCTCATGCAATTATGACTCTCTGTGAACCACTTCTCATACTACTGCCCTTGTCATGACAGAGCCCAGCAGCTAAAGCTGAAAGGTATTATGGCTCAATGATTTCTTGCTTGCTTCAGTCTTCAGTGCTCTGAAACCTCTTGTCCCAGGAGCATGTGATCATGGGAACATCTCAGTTGTCTGGGGATGGGGGTAGTTCTTTAAAGAATATTTCTATGTCTTGTAGCTTCAGGGTAAGAAGTTAAAACCATGACTCCAGATACTCTATTACCCTGCCTAAATACAGAATTATCAGTCTTTTGGGTTAGAGGTTTTTCTTTCTTCACAGAGTGGAACTTTTACTGGACAGTTTACTGAACTTTGTCTGGCAGGGTAGGTGGTTATTTAATGATTTTTGGATATAAAGCTTCATAAGACTGAAAACCCAGTTTCCTCCATTAAAAGGAAGAAGCAATGAATGGCTGAGTAAAAACAGAAAGCACAGTAATATCATAGGTTAGGATAATTCAAGTGGGAAAGTCGGAAAGTCTTTAATCCAACCTTCACTTCCAAGCAGCAGCTCTGAGTTTAGACCAGGTTGCTCGGGGCTTTATGCAGTTGAGTCTTGAAAACATCTAAGCACGGAGATGGAATAGCCTCTCTGTCTAGCCTGCTCTGCTTCCTGATTGACCTCATGGTGAAACAGTTGAAAGCTAAGTGAGTCCAGGTGAAAATATAAGTTGCCTCTACATATATACGTATATAATATCCACGTGGATGTGTTCCTGTGTGGCATGACCTAGGTGTTCCTGTGCTGGCAGGGGGTTTGGACTTGATGATCTACAGAGGTCCCTTCCAACCCCTACCATTCTATGAATCTATGAATATGTATCTATATACTATGTAATTCTGATTTCTTATTTCATATTTTTCTATACATATGATGTATAATGCATTCTGTATCTTATTTATATTGTCTATTAAAATGGTGCATGTCTCTATGGTGAGACAAAAAAGTTCCTGGATAATTACAGCTCCCCAGAAACTGTTCAACTGCATTGCAGATTATATAAAAGACAATTTACTAAGGAAAAGAAAGGAAAATGGGTAGAACTGAAAACAAAATTGCAGGATTAAACATAAACAGAAATTTCAATGTATGGTTTTCTGCTGCCATCTGGTGTTTATTTCACAAAATTGTTACCCCAAGGAAATCCAATTTCCACTCCCCTTTTCAGCTGTACTTGAGAAAATGAGGAGGGTTATTAAAAGGCAATTAAATGTGTGCATCCTGAGGGCTTACATTCAAAGCTGCGTATTAACTAATGTGAAGGTACAAGAATAATATATATTTTTTTTAAATCAGTGTTTATATCCTGTGACTTTCAGATGTAAGTGCTTCTATGACAAAAAAAAAATTATCATTTTTCGATTATTATATCAACTGATAAAATACTATTCCTCCCTACTAACCTTGCCGTGCTTACATCCTCATCATGGCTTAATCATCAATACTACTGCTTTATTCAAATTCTGAAGCACTTGCAACACAATTATCACAAATATTGACATCAAATCTTTTATTGTTGCTACTTTCAGGTCAGACTATAAAATATTTACTGGCTGTACAGAAAAAACAAGTTGGAAGGCAGAGTGAGAAGATCACCACTTCACCACTCACCAGGTCAAATATTTGTGGAGAAAGTACCTGTACAGTCTGGGACAAAAATCACTTCTAATATCATAGAATCCTAGAAGAGCCCAGTTTGGAAGGGACCTCAAAAGATCATCTGATCCAATATTTTGTGGGAAAGGGAGCCTAGATGAGATTATCTAGTACCCCATCCAATTGCATCTT
This sequence comes from Todiramphus chloris collaris, assembly GCA_025345505.1. Taxonomy (NCBI): domain Eukaryota; kingdom Metazoa; phylum Chordata; class Aves; order Coraciiformes; family Alcedinidae; genus Todiramphus; species Todiramphus chloris. The sequence goes on along the minus strand of JANVCC010000130.1, from coordinate 9,732,603 downwards.
GAAGACCTCTGGTGATGGAGACTCTACCATGTCCCTGAGCAGGTTTTTCTAATGATTGATTGTTCTCACTGTAAAAAATTCCTTTCTTACATTGAGATGAAACCTCTCCTGGTGCAACTTGTACCCACTGTCTCTTGTCTTTTCCATGTGGCTCCATGTGAAAAGAGAACCTCCATCCTCTTTGTATCTGGTTGTTAAGTGCTGGAATAATGTGATGAGGTATCCCCTGATCTTTCTCTTCTCCCAGGATAGAAGGCATAACTCCTTCAGTCTTTCCTGGTATGTTCATGTATCAGCAAACTTACTATAAAAAAAACAGGGTAAATTAAATACTATCCTTTAAGAAAGGGATTCCTGCTTTCCATAGAGTGGTGTGTATATATATACACACACCTGTACATAGATGTTAAAAACAATATTAAATCAAAATGAATGCATTTTCAAAGATGATTTAGCAATTGAGAATAACATAGAAAAGCCAGTACTACCTGATAAACAAGCTTTCTGCCTTCCTCATGGGCTTGTCTATACTTGTAGAGCACCTGAGTAATGTAGATAACATTAAGAAAGTCTTCACCAGCAACAAATGTATTAAAAGTGATAAGGTTTTTTGTCCCTGTCTCAGTTAGAAAGATGAGTTTTCCAATGTTACTCATTTGAAAGAGCTTACTCTTTAAGATTCTTGGTTACAAGGGACAATCTGTTTTCAATGATTTTCATTTTATCTGTGGGTATTACTGTGGCCTTTACAACTTGCCTGCACATACTTGTTGTTCAAAATTATCATACTATCTGTATGTCTCATCTGCAGGTGACTGAAGAACTCACTGTACTTGATATTCAGCATTTCAGATTTGGTTTTGACAGAATACAGGCAGTAGCTCCTGGGATCTTATTAGTGCTCCATGACTTTTACATTCTTCTTTACACTGCAGATATGCACACTTCTGGATTTGAATCTGTTGTTTTCCAGTACTTTTGTGGGAAAACTCCATTTCCTAAAACATGTGTGTGACAGGAAGGTGGAAGGAGCTAAAGCAAAGATGCTGTAAATCAGTCAGTCTCAATGAGCCCAAGTTTTTCCTGGGGGAGTCAGCCCAGTGCAGCCAGCTTGGTACCACACAAGCTCAATGCACTCCTGTTTGGGCTGCTGCTCCTCACCCTGTCCTTATTCTCCACACACTGCTACCAATCTCTATGCAACAGCTGGTAGCTACAAGAGAAGAAGCTGCCAAGAACTACCTTAAAGAAGACCCAGACAGACTTGAGCCCCTGGTCTGAGAAGGATTATGACTTGTATCATCCTCTGGCAGGACAAGCAGGAAATGAAAAAAGCAAAGCAAATGAAAGGCAGGCCACGTAAACAATGCATCCCAAGGTGGGCAAGAAAAAATCAGTGCCTTGTAGCACACAGGACTCCTCTCACCCCCTGAACTTTGCTTGGAATAGCATCAATGCAGTTGGAGATGGAGAGTCTTGGGTGCCTCTTCCTGATTCCTTTTCTGCTTCAAGAACAGATAAATGCAAGTTACAGCCAATGCCCAGGATGGAGTAAGTGGTGCCCGCTTGTGAGATTCTCTGTTCTAAGACGAAGGCATATTTGGGGGAGATAAAAAAAATGAAGGGTAGTTTTCTGTTTGGTTGGGGGTTTTTTGTTTGGTTTGTTTCTTTGGTTTTTTCTTTCTTTTATTTTTTTCCCCCAGCTATAAAATCATAATAGCTGCATTTACAGCTATCAGACTGAGGTCTCCCTTCCAATAAAATATGCCATTCACTGTACCCACCCTCTACAGTCTCTAACTCAAAATGATTCAGTGTTGACTGATGTAAATGGAATGTATTTACTTTAAAGGAAAAAATGAATTTTGGCTGCCCATTAAATGTCACAGAGGAAATTAATGGCACGTAGGAAAACAACTGTGTACAGTACTTTTGAGACACAACTGTCTAACAGATGTTATACTCATTATAGTCTAAGCATAATAATAATATTTTTAATGAGCAGAAAAAAAGGAAAAAAACAGAAAATTGTCCCTGTAGTGATACTGTGAAGGCTTTATTATTATTAAAAGACTTGTTTCCTCCTTCTGATTTCTGACATGTGCTCAGGCTGGAGTCTGCAATATTATCTCAGCAGTCTGGTCCTATACATGTGTAGAAGGCCTCAACATCAGGAAAATAGGTATTACCAGGTGACTTATTCCTGTTTCCAGAACCAAGCTGATTTCCAAGATTCCATTCAAAAAAAGAGTGCCATTCAAAAAGGCACGGAATCTCAACCCTGGCCTTTGTACCATTTCCAGACGTCAGCTGTGGCCCAGGGAAAAGAGCACAATGCAGCAGCTTTGGGATAGGCTGAATTTCAGGAGAAAGCTCTCTCAAGTCCAGCTCCTCACTACAGTATCATTACGAATGAAAAATAAGTTACTTAGTACCTTTCTGTGTTTCTTTTCGCAGTAGAAGATAACTTTATTTCACCAAGGTACCTGCTCCAGAAAGACAGGAAGCTATGTTTTCTATTAGAGAGAGCCTTTGAGTCTTCTGGGAACCCAGGCTGAGTGAACTTAGTTTCAGGGAAATGGTTATGTGAAAAAGAGATTGGTAATACATTACAATGAAGCCTCCAATCTCTTGCTGACTTTTCAGCAGGAAAAATTTCCCTAAGTGATATTTACTGTCCAAATCTCTATTAATTAAATGTAGCCATTAAAAGAAACTAAACCCAGTGTTTCACAGAGGACAACTGCTCTTCAATTTCTAATCATCCCAGTAAAAAAGCAAAGAGAGAAAGAAAGGTTTTTTGAAAGCTCTTGATGAATCATTGGAAGATTCAGGTGGGAGAGGGCCTCAGAAGTCCCTAGTCCAACCCCCTAGTCAGGGCAGGGTCATCTCTGAGCTTAGAATGGATTACTTAGTAAACCAGCTGGGTGTTGAAAACCTCCAAAGGTGGAGACAGTACAAACTCTCTGGGCAGCCTATACCAACTCCATGCCTGCCTCCAGTAAGTGTCAAAATACTGTCATTAAATCCAGCCCAGTTCTTTAATTTCATCTTGTCCTTGCTGTCTCTCACCCTTCCATCAGCCATAACTATGAAGAGTACGGCTCCACCTGACCAATACCCTCCTCGTAGGCTTGGGGGGGGGGTTGCTGTTAGGTGTGTGTGTCTCCCCAAGCTTGCACATGTCCCACTGCTTCAGCCTCTCATGGCAGGGAGGATTCCAGGTCTGATCAGCTCCAAGGGCCTCTGCTGAGCTTGCTCCAGCTAGTCCAAGTTATTCTTACACTGGGGCCCCAAACCTGGCCATGGATACCCCAGATGTGGTCTAGCAAGTGCTGAATAGGCAAGTTAAGAAACAGAAAAACAAACAAACAAAACACAGAAAACTTTTATTTCCGGTATCTGCAGCAAGGAAGGCTGAGATTTCCCAAACATTGAAGCAGGGGACACCCAAATCGTACAGGCCCTCGCCCGCATCTGTCTGTCCAGTTCCCTTGGCGTTTCCTTGAAGACTCCAGCCTGAAATTCCCCGCGATGGAAAAACTCGTCGGCAGCGGCTGCGCAGCCCCTCAGAAGCGGCAGGCTGGGAGGGAGGCCTTAAAAAACATTCCGCCGCCCTCCCAGCGCGGTTCTTTATCCCCAGGAGAGGTTTCCCCGCGAGTCCTTTTCCAGGGGAGCCGCAGGCCCGGGGCCTGCCGAGGGGCCGCCCAAGGGGCGCGGGCGGGCGGCGCTGGCCGCACCCCTCCCTCCCCACGGCATTAGGGCGGGCCGGCCCGCACCCGGAAGAGGAGCCGCCGCCGCCCGCCTGACTTCCCCGGCAGGGAGGGTGGGAGGAAGGCAGGCCGGCAGCGAAGCTGGCAGGCGGGCGCCATGCTGCAGTTCTTGGTAAGGCTCCGCGGGGTGATGGCATCGCCATTTCGCGGCGGGGCGGAGCGAGGTGGAAGGAAGGGAGGGAGGGAGGGAGGGAGGGAGGGAGGGGGCGGTGGCGGCGGCGGCGGGGGGCAGCTCCCAGGCGAGGGAAGGGAAAAGCCGCTGTGTGGGGCACCCTCCGCACCCTGCTCCGGCGAGGCCCGGCGGGCGGGCGGCCTCCCCCTGCCCCCCTCCCGTGCCCGAGGGGCTGGCACCGGCCTCTCCCCGCCGGGTGCTCCCGCCCCGTGGCCTGACTCGTCTCCGTGACCCTGGGGCCGATTCAGCGGGACGACTGCGCTCAGCTTTGCGTCTCCGGCAGCGCAGCATCCCTGTGCCTGCGGCTTCGGGCGGTTTTCCTTCTCTGGCTCCTATAAACCCGCCCTTGACCATTGGAGTCGCCTCGCCCCGCTTTTCGGTACCCGCCGTGCGCCGCCGGGTTTGTCCCTGTTCCCCGCAGAACTGTGCCTTCAGACTTCCCCGAAAATCTGCCCTGTTGGTTGGTTGGGTTTTGTCCAAATCGTGCCCTTAATTTGCCTTGGAGATCCAGCAGATTTTGCTTGCTCACGGTGGTGCCGTCCTGCTGCTCATATTTCTTGCATGTGTATCTCCCCCCTGCTGCGAGAGCAGGGCTTCACTGTCCTTGCCACTTCATGGGCCCATAACAATTTATTTCTGGAGATGTGGATTTTTATTACATGGAAGTTAAGACAAGGGATCATCTTTCATTGTTGCCTTTCATTAAATCTCCTTAAGAACAGTAGAATTAATAGGCTGATTTGTACTTTTCTCATTTTAACATTCTTATCTGGCTTTCCGTATGATCCCCCATAACTCTTCTGGCTGTCTGGATAGATGCCTGGCTACTCTTCATTAAATACTTGATCAATGCCAGTATTTTTACTGCTAAGTGTGGAAATAAATTATCTGACCAGAAAGATGCTGGTGTCTGGTGTAGCAAAGCATGGAAACAGCCTCCCATTTTTCATTCTGGCAGTGCAGGGGATACTCTAGGATTTTAGTTGTGTTTGGATTTAACCCGGTAAGTACAAACAATAGATGCTATTCCTTCATCTTTGTGGGGGAAAAGTAGTTTAGCTGACTAACAAGTTTCATAGCAAGCTTTATCTGTTGATACAGAGCAAGAAGATATGGCCTCTTCTGAGTTGGGACAGTCTTGTACATTTTCATGTAGTGAATAAATAAAGTCTATTCATTATCTCAACTTCATAATAAGAAATATCAAAGCCTCAGTCACTTCTGTAGCTGTTTATAGTCTATCTCCACTCTGATGTAACCACTTCAGGGTGAAAAAGCTTAGCTTCTTAAAGTTTCTCTGTCATCTCTACTGCTTGCTACTAATGCTTTTTGTTGTTGCTATATAAAAACTTACAACTTATGACTTCTTAATTCTGTGTTTCTTTCCTCTTTTGCTGTAGATTGAGTGTTTGACTCTTACTGTCCCTTGTTAGGGCTGTAGTAGGGAGATAAAGGGATAATCTTGCAAACCTTATAATTTTCTATCCAGAGTTAAGCATTAAGTAAACATTTGTTTAAAATTCAGCTTGAAATGCTGGGTAGAAATTTTAAGACTCTGAACTCTGATCAGCCCTGTTGTTCTTAGTTAACATGCACATTTTAATGGCTATATGTTTTGCTTTCCACGTAATTGAAGTCTAAATATTTCTCCTTGCTCGAATAGCCAACTATAAAAGTAAATGTAGCCAGATGGATTGCTCTTGAATGCAGTGCTAGGCTTTTCAATAAAGGAGTACACTGAAAGGGACTACTGATCTCCATATTCTCTGTACTGAGTAAGGTTTATCACACAGCAGAATATGAGAGTTTTCCCATCTTTGTAAATGTTCTAGAATGAAAGCCTAGAAGACTGCTAATAAACAAAGACCTGGTTTGTATTTTCAAGTGAGTTCTCAGGTGCTGCTGAAGGCACAGGAAATTCTCTCTCTGACAACTGAAACTGCAAGAGCAAATGATAAACAGTGCAGTAAACAGAAAAAAACCTCTAGTTCTTCTTAAATTGTCACACCTAAATTCCTTCAAAAATAATAATAGACAAAAAATAAGACCAAAAATCTGTTTAAGAAAATACTGAAGTCACTTGCAGTTATGGTCCATTTATCAATTTTCAACCAATTTTAGTTTTCTGCAGCTAGCTTTTCACCAGTGATGCAGAATTTCAATCACTGAAAAAATGAGCTGTACTATATCCTGCTTTGGGCATGGAAAAGATGTCTACTCAGGATGTGATAGTGAAGTTGTTATTGTGGACAGTGTTTTTACTTTTCTTAAAATATAATTTTGACAGCAGTGACTAAATTAATTTTTTCTTAAATAAAACTGGCCTCAGCTGTCATATAGAGTGATTTGTCTACTGCCAAAGAATGAGGGTACAATATTAATAGTGTCCCCTTCCAAGACAGTCAAGTAAGTTTTCATAACATAGGCTGCACTTATTACGAAATGTAACAATAAAAAATCTAGGATCTTGGGGAGCTGCTGAATGAAAAATCATGGAATCATAGAATGGTTTGGGTTGAAAGGGACGTTAAAGGTCATCTACTCCAAGTGCCCTGCCATGCATAGGAACACCTTCTGTAGACCAGGTTGCTCAAAGCCTCACCCAAGCCGGCATTGAACACTTCCAGGAAGGAGACATGCACAGCTTCTCTGGGCAACCTGTTCCAGTACCTCACCACCCTCACAGTAAAGAGCTTCTCACTAATACCTCATCATTTGTCTCTGAAGAGAGGAATTTCTTTCACTCCAAATGGATTGTTACCCTTGAGGGTTTTCATGAGCTGGAAAACAGGGTCTAGGCTGGGAACTGTTCTTCTGGTTTGCTCTCGCTTCCCTTCTGGGGTACATCTAAAGGTTTGCACAGTTGTTAAAAGAGGTTGTGCCCTGCTTCCAACCATCAGTGCTTTTCTGCCTTAGAGGAGCCCCCAGATCAGAGTGGATTTGTCTGAAAACTAATCTTTTGCAGTCAGAGTAGTCTGGTAGGTTCACAGTTGTCTGCTGTTGCAGGAGAGCAGTAGCAGGTTTACATTAGAGCTCCTCCATCAAGTGAAATTAATCTTAAACTTGTTAAGGTGAGACTGGGATCTTTTTGGAGTCGGAGCCACTGTTCTTACTTTCAAGCTTGTAAACTACTTTTTG
>JANVCC010000130.1:9711429-9725420 GCA_025345505.1 Todiramphus chloris collaris | reverse complement strand
GGGGGGGGGGGTGTTTTGGGGGGTTAGTTTTTTCTCCTCTTTTACCACATATTACTGTGGTATGTCTTTGTATATGTGTGTCCTGCTCCAGCACTGAAGTGTTGTTTCAGTGGGGTGTTGCTTTAGGCTTTCCAGGCATGGACCAAGAGCTCTGTGGTATGTTGGTCCCTTCTGCTATCTCCCCCATTTTATTGAAGATACCACTTTTGTGCGTGTGCAGAGAATTTTGTAAAGATGATGATAACCTGATCCAAATAGTTTTGGAGATGTGTATTGAAAACAGAACTGTGCTGTATTTTGGGAGTGATGGTAATGTTATCCTGATGAGGAAGATGGGTAAGATTGCACCTCGCTGGAATAAAGTTGAGAAATTAAGTAGAAGAATTGAAACTCTTTGGTCTTCATGTGACTTGTAATATTCCATTTTTTTATGTTAACCAATATGCTTTTGATGGAAGGATGCTAATTATTTTCTCCCTTTTTTCCTTTTAGCTTGGTTTTACTCTTGGCAATGTGGTTGGAATGTATCTGGCTCAGAACTATGAAGTGAGTATCCGTGTGTTCTAAGAGTGCAACCTATTCTGAATTGAAAATATAAGGCTGTTTTTCCTCAGTCAAAACTGAATTGGTCTTTATTTTCATGGCTTATTATATTTAAACAGAATGCAGATCATACTGACTTTAGTTACAGATGAACTCAAATGTAAATGGAACCAAAACATCTACCTCTGACATCTGCTCTGTGATAGGGTAATGCTTAGAGCCTTAACTGGTGTTGGGGCCCCAAAGCACGTGTATGGTAAACAGGCATCTACCTAGAGACAAGAGGAACAACAGAGGTTTAGCAGCTGCTCACATATTATACTGGCACTAGGATACTGGGTTTTGGTTTAGATAGTCTTGTCTGCTTACAGAGTTCTCCACTCAGCACACCTGTTTGTTACCTAAAAATCCTTCAGAGCATCTAAAATTTCTGTCTTCTGTACTAATAATGAAAATAAGTTTTGACAGCTTTTTTTTTTTAAATGCAGTACCTGTTCCTCCTTCAAACAGTGTAGTGACCTGTGGTCTTTCCTTCCTTTTCTCACAGTGAGAAAAGAAAAGTGAATTTTCTGTCCTCAGTTATCACAGTAAATGGAGACTTTTTTCCACTGTGAGAGTTAGAGTAGAAGAGGATTTAGAGCTGAGTTTTCCATACAAGCTTTTAATTTCTGTAGACTCAGCAGAATCCCTTATAAGAGCAGTAGCTGCTTATAAGCTACAGGAGTTAATGAAATGTATTTTTTTTTTCCTTTCTTACCCAATCTCATAACCTAGTTTAGCTTCAACAACTTTTTTTTTTAATCTCTGATGAGAGTTACATTCTGCTTTCCTCTCATCTTCAATATTGAACTCATCTTGCTTGCAGAATTATTATTTTTATTGCTCCTTGCTCATGCCCAAACTTTTGTGATGCTTCCTGTCCCGTCACTCAAGTAAGAGTACTTATATTGAAAATTAAAAAACCCCAGCCGTTTAGATGTTTTACAGTGTTATGAAAATGTAGCCCTAAGAAGATATTTGTGTGTCTCAGTGTGTGTCACAAGCGTGGTGTGGTGCTGATCTAGCAGCATTAATGAGCTATTGCCACAAGAGGGAGGTGTGCTTTTGATTCGCGGGAAATGATTCCCTGGGAATGTCACGCTGACTTGCAGGGTGAACACGGCGATCTTATTGCTGCTGTCAAAGATGAGTTGGTTTAGATGACATCTAAGATAAGCTTATCATAATGTGCACGCAGCTGCAGAATTAGGACCTCATGTATTCAGTTATAACCATGTGGAGGGTTCTGCTGACAGCAGTGGTTTTCTTTTTATTTAGCTTAAATATCCCGCGTGTTACAGGCTGGGCTCTTAATTTGATTTGCTCAAACAGATCTTAACTTTGAAAGGGAAGGTAAAAGGGTAACTTATGATATTACCTGTACTATCAGCCTCAAACCATCCAATGAGAGCACTGCAGTCTGTTTGGATTAACTTCTGCTCTGTGGTCAGATCACATGAAGCAAAAGCCCGTGGTTTGTTTTTTGTTTTTCACAACTACCAGTGGAAACTTTGCTTTACTTCTATTTTAATCACTTACCTTGTAAAATCCTGTGTTGTCAATTCCCAGCTTTAGTTAGTCATGAGATATTCTATTCCTTGCTGTTAGATGTTGCTGCTTTTCCCTTTTTTTTTTTCTTTTTCCCTCCTAAGTTGTCAAAATTTTCTATTGGATTGCTTTATCAAAACGTTTTTATTTGCAAGAGAAAGCTGAAGTTTTGAAGTTCACAAGCAGTAAATTAAATTTTTATTCAAGTGTGAAATTGCAAAAGTTGCCAATTTACAATGCAGCAGAATTCCCCAATGGGAACTTTTGGTTCCCACAAGATTGACCATAAGTGTTTCTTCATCAATTTCTTGAGGATATTGTCTGCTCTTGAACATCTCTTTTTCACTTAGTTTGTGATCAGTATAGTGCAATCTAATTTTCTCTTTGAAAGTCATTACTAAAGTCTGTGCATCAGTGTTTAAATTGGTTTATTCTTGCCAGTTTGTCCTCTTCTAGTGAGGAAGGCAGACTGGTCTTAGTGAATTTCCTGTGAAATCTTCTTTTTTCTCTCTCCTGTTCCCATCACCACCAGCTGACTTAGTCCTGGCCATCTAAAATATTTTCTGATGCCTCGTGTAAGGTGCTCTCATCTGCTGTTTGCTTGATGATGCTGGCTTTTTTTTAACCTTTCTGCAAGGTAACAGATCTTGGAAGCAAGTATCTTTTAGAATTTGGTTTAAGCTTTGTAAAATTTCTTGCTGTGTTTATGGTATTGTCTTTCCTGGTGAGGCTCATGTAGCTGAGGATTTTTTATTAATTTATATGTTTTTTGTTTGCTTTTTGGTTTTGTCTTTAAAGATTCCTAATATTGCAAAGAAGCTTGAAGAATTTAAGAAGGATGTGGAAGCTAAGAAGAAACCTCCCAGTGACAAGTCCTAAGAACGCAGTGTTACCCAGATCATCTCTGTGCATGAATCAAGGATGCAATTTACCTTCCAGGCAACAAAGATCAAGTAGAAGGTTGTTATGGAAGGTTCCTCCACTTTTAGTCTCCTAGAACTGGAATGTCCTTCTTTTGAAAAAGCAGCCGTGAACTTTTCCTGGGACTAATTTTCAAGGGTTTCAGAATTTGGATTTGCAGGTGATATGTGACTGGATAAGATCATTTGTATTTTTTGTTATTGCTTTTCCTAATATTTTGTAACCCATTTTTATCTGACCCAGCCAGAGTCCTGTTACTATGTGTACCTCACACTTTGTAATACCCTAGTTCTTAGAACATTACAAAAGAAATTAAATGCATCAAGAAGTAACTTGCAGGGTTTCTTGTCATTTGTTGTGAGCAGCGATACTTTACTGTCCTTAAGATCCACATTTCATTATGGGAGAGGGGAAAGTTCATTTGTCAAAAAATGAACTTGGGAAGGCAGGAGCTCCTGCTTTTCCCATTATGTTAATTGATCACTTTCAGCAGTGCAGACGCTGCACAAACATGGCTGCTTTCAAAAACTGTAAAAGGGCATCAATATTAACTTAGGTTTCGAATTCATTCTTTCCTCCTGTTATTGTCTCTCTCTTCTCACTTCCACTTGGCTGCTTGAGGATGACTGTGGACTGATGGGGAGCATGGGAGAAAGAAGAATTATCTGTCGTAAGTGGTAACTGGGGGCACGTGGAGGTCAGCAGTTACATTGTGAATCCAAACCATTCACTTTATGTACTTAATCATTCAGTCTGATTGTTCTAAGAAGGCTTATTCATTATATGCCTGTTGATGTGGAACAAGGACTAGAGCTCAGTATTTCTATCAAATATGTCTGGTATTCCCATTACTTCCTCATTCCTGTGCATGGCCTTCAGCCCATTGCCTTTGCATTTCACTCAGTTGTCTACCGTGTATTTTCTTAGGATTAGAACAATTTATCTGCTGTCTCCCTTATTGTTTGTCTGGTATGCTCCTCTTCACCCATTGCTACCACTAAAAACCCTGGTGTGTGAGAAAATACAGATCGTATTGTAGCACTGTCCTCTTCTGATTGAATGGACAACAAAGTCTGCATTTGGAAACATCAGTTTTGCACAAATTTTGCAGGAATTATGAAGAAAATATTGCAGTAATTTGAATAGATATAAGTTGTATTAACTCAACAATCTATTGACTACTTTTTTTTTTTTCTCAGTAAAATAGAGTCCTGTCAGCTCTGTATGATGGGTTAAATCACTGAGTCCCCTTGACTTTTACAGGACATGAAGAACAAAGAAAAATACCAGAAAGATACTCTCCTTGCTTTTATTAACAATGCCTGGTGATGAACTACAATGGACAAGTAGGAGGAACAAGCACAGAGAATTATCTCCTCCACTCCTTTGGGCTCTTTATCCTGCCTGAGAGCCAGGTGCAACCAGGGCCCCCCTATCACTGCCCCTCATCATCAAATATAATGAAAGGCTCATGGGTCAAGACAAGGACAGGGACATCACTCAGCACTTGCTGTCACAGGCAAAACAGACTCAACTTGGGGAAAAATTAATTTAATGTATGACCAAATCAGGGTAGGATAATGAAGTAAAACCAAATCTTAAAAACACCTTCCCCGCCACACCTCTCCCTTCTTCCTGGGCTTAACTTTATTACTGATTTTTCTCTACATCCTCCTCCATGGTTGTGCAGAGGGGTGGGGAAGGGAAGTTGGGGTTGGTTTGTCACATGTTTCTGCTACTCCTTCTTTATAAGGACTCCTTGCCCTCTTCCCCTGATCTGTTGTGGGGTCACTTGTATGACTTGTATGGGAGACTCCTTCATAAACTTCTTCGACCTGAGTCCTTTCCAAGGGCTACAGTTCTTCACAAGCTGCTCCAGTGTGTGTCCTTTCCACAGGGTGTGGTCCTTCAGGAACAGATGCTTCAGCATGGGTCTCTCACGGGGTCCTGCTGGGCCCCTGGTTCCAGCTTAGGTTTCCAAGAGGGTCACAGCCTCTTTCAGGCATCCACCTGCTCTGGCATGATGTCCTCAGTGGGCTGCAGGTGGATATCTTCTCCCCTCTGAGCCTCCATGGGCTGCCAGGGACAGCCTGACTCACCATGGTCTTCAGCAGGGATTGCAGGGGAATATCTGCTCTGGCCCCTGGACTACCTTCTCCCCCTCCTTCTTCACTGACCTCAGTGTCTGCAGAGTTTTTTATCACATATTCTCACTCCTTTCTTCAGCTGCAGTTGCTGTTACCTGGCATTTTTTCCCCTTCTTAAATGGGTCATTGCACAGGTACTACAACTGCTGTTGATGGGCTTGGTCAGTGGTGGGTCCATCTGGGAGCCATCTGGCATTGTCTTTATCAGACGTAGGGAAAGCCTCTAGCAGCTGCTCACAGAAACTACCCCTGTAGCCCCCCTGCTACCAAAACCTTACTGTGCAAGCCCAATATACATACATATAAGGCTTCACCATTAGTTTTTCAGTTAGGTTAAAGATTGCGTCTTCAAAGTGAATTGTCTTTTTGCCATGTTTTCATTTTCATCACAGGAAAACTGTAGAGCACATGGACTCAATTCCTTTCAGAAGAGACTAAACTAAAAGATGTGCTTTGATCTCTAATGAGTGTTTGGTCAGCTAGACAGGGCTGGAGACATTCAGAGGGAAAATACCCCAAGCCTTGGGCACTGTTTTACTCTGTAGACCCCTTGGACTTGCTGTTTGAAATAAACAGAACATGAAAGCTTTTAAGTACAGGGCTCCCCATGCACCTGTTAGAATTTTCACCCTCTACCCAAAAGCCTTTAATTTGGATACATCTGGGTGAACTTCAAGCTCAGGAGTTTTTACCAAAACAGCAAAGATACATTTTAAGAATTTGGCTTCCTTTTCCAAAGCTTGGCAGTGGCAGAGTTTTTCCAAAATATAGGCCTGAAATCAAGGAAAGTTATTTCTTATCTGAAGATTCTCCTTAAAGAATGTAAGTATATATATATGAGCAATATTTCACCTGTATTTTCCCATCTTTCCTTTAGGCACCTATGCTGAAATGTGTAGCTGATATAAAAGCTTTCAATCTCTGCCAATACATATCTGGCAAGTTTAAAAGCCACTTGAAGTCAGACAATTTTAGTAGCTATGCTACCAACTCCCCCTATAGGAAACTCAAAAATCTCAAACAGTGATTTTTACCACCCGATTTTAGTTATCAGAACCTTTCAGTAGCAGTATGTGTTCAAGATAAGGAGAATGTGCTTGGTGAAGGGAGTTCACAAATGAAGCACAGCTATGTCTAGCTGTAACTGAAGCCCTGGTGTGCACTCTGGTCTTTGGAAGAGGTTTCCGTCAGCTTTCGTAGACTTCAGACCAGACTGAAGGACCTGTCTTCCACACACAAACTCTCCACAGAGTGAGACAGCACTGCACAGCTTTTAATGCTTTCATCAATGCGATGAACTTAGTTTCCCTCAGCTTCCTTCCCTAGCCCTGCTCTCTTTTTTGAGCAGAGTATTGAAAAATACTGGCTCTAACCCATTCATATGTCTTCGCTTGTCATATAAAATTATGTTAGTGTTTAAAATGGGATTATTTCTTTCCTCAAACATGCTTTATGTTCCTCCCTTTCTTTAGGCGGAGATGAGAATGGAAATAATATTCAAAATCTCTATTTGTTGCCAAACAGGCCTGTGTTACTCTACAAGTGTAATTTGGAGCTGAAACTTCCAACTGAGCATTCCAAGCAGATGTTAGGAATTTAATTTTTTTCCTGTCAGATTATGATGAGAACCATCTACAGCTGTAGTGCTGTAGAAACAATATATGCTCATTAATATTAAAGACAGGACTGCTTAAGTGTTTTACACTGTTTGCAACACTTCCTATTTTAACACAATCTGTCCTTTTTTTGGTCCCAGGTTGTAAGCTGGACAGCTGGAGAGCATCGTAACACAGTAGCTGTTGACTTTGCAGCTACTGTATAACACATTTTACCTAACTGATTCAGTCTGAAGCTGTCCTAGATGACGCTAAAGGTTAACCTCATATTTCAGAGGGCTGAGAGTGCACACAGGTTATGACTGCTCGATGCAGATTTTGCATCTGAGAACTCAGAGGGCTTTGGATACAGTGGTGTCATAGCAGGTCGCAAAGGGTAAATACATCTTTGAGATACCTAGGAGCAAGTTTTCCACTTAACATGGGTACCGCGAATTTCTGCACTTTCACAATGTCTATGTTGGTAGCTGAAATTGCCAGCTAGAATACGCAATGGTCTTCATTTCATGTATTGATTCTTTTGAGACCTGTCCTAGGGGATGAAGATTTGAGGCAAAAGGGGAGGAAAGGAATGTATGAGCTGCTAAAAGACTTCTAAAATAGTTACTGTGGATTGAGACTGTTATCTTGTGATGGAAAATGCTGCCCTTTGGTTCTTGTAGACCATCTTTCATTGAATACAGTATGTTGGACTTGTGTCTGGTAGGGTTTTAGTAGCAGGGGAGGGGACTACTGGCTCTTGTAAGAAGCTTGAGGAAGCTCCCCTGGCTCCTAGTTCGATCTGCTGAGCTGATCAGTGCCTCTGGAAGAACATACTTAAGAAGGGAGAACTTGTTGAGTGATTCCTTTTTGTTTGGAGAGTCCTTTTGTTTTGGAGAGTGTGGGATGAGGTAGAGACAACTGCGTGGACACCAAGGTCAGTGAGGAAGGAGCAGAGGACCATTATTCTTTGGCCCCTGGTGATATGGCAGGCTGAACTCCTGCAGCCCTTAGAGATCTATCAAGTGGGGAAAAATCCCACCTGCAGCCTGTGGAGGACCCCATGCTGAATCAGGGGACTGATCACAAAGAAGGTCATGACTCTTGAGGGATGCCCACAGTAGAGCAGCCTGTCTCTGGGAGGATTGTAGTCTGTGGAAGGGACCCATGCTGGCGGGAGAAGTTTGTGGATGACTGTCTCCCATGGGAGAGACACCACGTTGCCACAGGGGAGGACTGGGAGTTTTCCTCCTGAGAAGGAAGGAGCAGCAGAAACAACATGGAACAGACTGGGCCTGACTGCAATCCCCATTTCCTGCCCTCCTGCACTGCTGAGGGGGAGGGGAGAGCAAAGGTGGGCCTGGGAAGAAGGGAGGGATGGGAGGAAGGTGTTTTTAAGATCCGATTGCATTTATCACTGGACTACTCTGATGCAATTGGTGAATTGATAGTTGGTTGTTTTAAATTAAATTGCTTTTGTTTCCCCAAGTCAAGTCTGTCTTTTGCCCAAGACCATAACTGGTGAATGAGTCCCCCGTCCTTTGTCTCCACTCTTGAGTCTTTTGTTATATTTTCCCCACCACATCCCAGTGAAAGGGGGTAGGAGGGAACGAGCAGCTGCATGGTTGTTTTGTTTCTGGCTGGGTGGGCCTAAACCACAACATACCGTAAAGGGCTACAAAATGCCAGATAGAAAAGTTAATTATTAGCTTACTGGGCACCAGACTTCAACTGAAGATGGTGAATTTACCTCACAGAATTTAACCGACATGAATGCTCTGTGGTGCAATTTTGTGTGTCAGAACCACAGCCCCTTCTCTCATGATGTGTGCTCCATCCCTTGATCTTTGTGGTACTTGAGCAGAACTTGCTCCAATATACCCATGTGCCTCTTTGTACTGGGGTTCTTGGAACTGGACATAGCAGTCCAGGTGTGCTTCATGAGGACTAAGAACAAGGGAAGGATCATCTCTTCCCTCAACCTGCGCTGTCTGATGCAGATCGGGGTGCTGTTGGCCTTCTTTGCTTCAAGAGTGAATTTCTGACTCATGTTCTAGTTGTCTGCCAGGAACCCCAGATCCTTTTCTGCAAAGCTGCTTTCCAGATAGTCGGTTCAAGCTTGAACTGGTGTGTCAGATTATTCCTCCCCAGATATGGAGCTTTGCATTTCCCTTTTTTAAACTTCATCAGATTCATGCTGGTTCATTTTTCTGGCCTGTGAAGATCCTTCTGAATGACAGCACAGGCACCTTGTGCATCAGCTGCTCCTCCCAATTTTGTATTGGCTATACACTTGCCAAGTGTCCACTCTATTCTGTTGTCCAGCCGATTAATAAATATGCCAGTGTTCATTAATTTGGTATTTGTGATACTATTTTCCCCTGGGGTATACCACTACAGACTGGTTTCAGCTGGACTTTGTGGTGCTGACCACAACCCTTTAAGCCCAGCACTTCAGCCATATTTTGATCCACCTTACTGTTCAGTTATCTAGTTTGTGCTTCCTTAATTTGTCTGTGAGGTTGCTGGGGGAGTCTATGTCAAAAGCCTTGCCAAAAAATGTCTTCCCTCATTCACCGAGCGAGTCAATTTGTTGTGCAAGTTCCAGGCTGGTCAAGCATCACTTCCCCCTCACAATTTCATGCTGATTGCTCCCAGTTGCTTTCATGCCCTTCATACATTTGGAAACAGCTTCCAGGAGGAAAGCTGCTCCATCACTATCCCAAGGACTGAAATGGGACTGCCCAGACTTTAGCTGTTACAACTCCTCCATGCCTGCTTTCTTGACAAGATTTGCTGTACATTCTGAGCATCTGGAAATACACTTTGAAGGGCCCGGACTCCAGTCAACCCAGATTACAGGTGGCCCTTAGATTACTGGTGAAACTGAAATGCTGCAAAGGAAGAAATTGGAATTTTCAGAAACAATAAATAATTGCTTTCATAAGCCTAGATTCCATCTGTGTTTGCAGAAATGTGACTGTGAATTGGTATTTGTATGTAAAAATCAATATTCCCTGTATGTGGTGAAGAATTACTTTGAATATTAGGAAGTGGTGGTGGGTATCAGAGTGCATGTTATTGGTAAGCTCCATAAAGATTTTTCCTATACAGCTCTTTTTATTTTTTGCCTCAGGGGAACAAGAAAGAGATACTTAGTTCTATTTGTCACACTTCTGAGTGGTAGATGCTAACATTTATTTTATAAAGTTCCAAGGTCATTTTTATTGAATTTGTACTGAGATAAAATAGCTGTGGAGGTTATTTGCTTTTCCACCTGAAACATACATAAATCACAGATGGTCAAATTTACTTTCTTGAAAATTAAAACACATTTCATAAATTGTCTCCAGAATATGTTCCTGTCAAAGTCAGTTCTGGCTTTAGTCTTTAATACATCTGGAAAATACCTAAAAACCCAATTGCTGTAAATCATTGACTCACACCATAACTACTCTAGTAACTTTCCTGCCCTGTGAGCCCAAACACTGGAGCAGAACAAAGTGCTGGTTTTCTGTGTGAAAAGAGGGATTCTGCAAACTTTCATCACATTGATTAGAGCCCTTCTCTTACAACTGCACCTTTGGGTTCAAAGATGCAACCCAAATAGTAAGATGCTAATCAATGTATGGAAAAAATAAAAGGGTCTGTTTTGATTTCTATTCAAATTTTCTGTAAGCCAGAGAGAACTGAACAACCTGTGTTCAAGTAGAGCTATTGTGCTCTACTTTTTTTCCTGAGAAATAAAACATTATTCTACCAGCTACGGAATGGAGAATAGCTCAGTATAAATCACCTCAGTTTGCTTTTTCAAGTTTTATATCACTGCGAAAAAAAAAATAGACTTACTAGGATTCTAGTAAAAGGTAATGAAAAACTGTAAGATGAAATAGTATACTGCTGCTAATGAATGCAATTATACTTTTTGGAATTTTAAATTCTGGGCTGAAAGCATAACTTTTGTTTTATTGGTTTTGATGTATGTGGTGAATGTTGAGAGCATCTGGAAATCTCTTATCATGAAATCAGGCTTATTTTCCTCCTGAAGGAAATACTTCAGCTTTGGTTATTGGTGGAGACAAATCTGAAGATGACTGACAGTGCACTATAAATTGTCAGTGACAATTTCCCACTTCTTTGTCCCCTTAACATTTACTTTATTTTTCTTCAAAACAAACAAAAAACCTAACAAAACAGAAATCAGCACCCATTGCAATGACAGTATGAGCCATGCAGTTTGCCCAGCCCTAAGCTTGCTGTTCATCTGTTGCTATTTTCCTTTGCGATACTCAGATTCTTCCACTAAATACTTTCTCTTGTACTTTCTTATGTCTCCAGTGAAACAAAGGGAATCAAGCGTGCATGTCTAGCACCATATTGCTGTGGTGCATGCACTGATAAAGAAAAAGGGCCAGCACAGCACTCTGCTGTCCTGCAGATGCCTGGTGGGACATGGCAGTGACAAATGCCAGCAGCTGTGGACATGGAAGTATGCTGAGAGCATCAGAATGGGGCAGGGGGTGGGGGGGAACTCCTTGCTCGAGTCCAGTCTGAACTTCTCTTCACCAATGTCATGCAACACAAATTATGCCAGATGCTCATGAAAATGTTTTCAAAGAATTATTGCTTGAAATGTGAAACTCGGTACCAAGCAATTTCCGTTTACCTAGTGATATTAGTGGTATTACTGAAGAGTGTTGCTGGCCACCCTGTTTGACTTGTGAGTAATCCTAGATCTCCCTAAAGCTGATTGCCATGCCAGCTGCTCATCTCTCTTGCAATGAGAATATTCCATGTTCATATCCCCTGGGAAATGTGTGGGATATCAAGGTCTGATGGGAGCTGAGCAGAGAAATAAGTAGCATGAGAATGGAGAGTGATTTGTTGCCAAGCAGCTAGGCAATTTGAAGATGGTGGTGGCTGAAGCATGAAGTGAAAAGGATTAGCCGGTGAGCTCACAGTAGAAGGCACAGAGTGGCTAAAGCCTTGGGAAGAGAGCAAGACAGAAAGAGAGTTTCTTGGCAGGGTGAGAATGGTTGAGAGTAACTTCAGGAACTTTGACAAAAGAGACACTCTGCTTGTTGTGCATGGCAACAGGACCCCCAGATGCTGCAGGCACCCTCACCCACTGAAGAGCTTGTTCCTGGAGAAAGTTGCCCATGTTGGTGGACAGGTGTTGCAGGCTCTCTCTCCTGCTTCAGCGGCTTTGATACTGGGTGCAGCTTGCTGGGAGGATGGCAGCTTTTGTCAAGGAGGCCAGGGAACCTCTGCTTTGAGAACCATGTTGGGGTCTGTGCCCAGCAGCAGCTGCTTGTTGGGGAGGAGGAAGACACCCAAGGAGGAGAGCCAGAGTGTTGTGCAAGATACGGATCCCAGAGACAGGCCTCAGTTTTATATGCTGCAGTGTAGCAGAGCAGCAAGCTCAAGACAGGGGAACACAGGAACTGGGGATGTGAGAAGAGTTGAAAACGTGAGGCTGAGGTCTTGTTGCATGGATTAGGAGGGCACGGGGATACACTGAGCCATTGATTCAGAGAAACACTGGTTTTCAAAAGCAATTTTACAGGAACTACTATGAATAGTAATTGATTTGCTAAAGGATGCTGCCTCCTGCTTTTGGTACAAGGGCTAAGACATGCTTTTGTGATTTTTCCCTTTTACTACCCCTCTGCCAACCTATGTCCTCTTACTATATCTGTTTATATCCAGGACAAGTCTGCAGGATCCCTCTGTTTTGACAGAAGCAGTAAACCAACAGCTCCTGCTGTGTCAACATTACTTCCCTAATGGCTTGGTGGGTTATGAGGTGAAATCTCATAGAACACCAGAATGTGCAGTAGTGAATAATTTATTTTATTGACATTTTATTTTTGCAAAATATACATCCACACTAACATCTAGAGAGCCTAGATTGTAAGTGGAAAGCATAAAAATTCATTAAAGAAGATATATCAAGAATGTGATTACATGAGATCAAATCATCCTAATATACAGCTTAAATGAATTGACATTAAAGAAATGATTAAACCCAGGACATAATACAATAGAAGGTTTACTGAGTATCACAGGGATCCAGTCAGAAAAGCAGGGCATTCACTTTGCAGACGATAAAGAGATTGGCCTTTGCGTTTGGTAGTTACTTGCTTTAAGTCACAGTTTCCTACATTTGAAGTTCCTGTTCTCTGGGCTGCTAGAGAGCAGGTGGCTGTGATGTTCACATGAATGTGCACAATGAGGAAGATACACCAGCACCACTCCACTTCAGCCCTCTCCCTTCTTACTCATGGAGCAGCACCAAGTGCCATCTTGGATGAGATTGTACTTTCTCTATCAGGGCAATCGTAACTGCGCAACTATCTAAACAGCAGCCAACACAGAGGACAGCAATGTGTCTTTTGGCCTAGGAAGGTGTTGCTGGTCATGCCTTCCCCTCCTGAAAAATCTCCCACTGAAATACAATTGTAAGGAAAGAACTTATTGAACAAAACTTTCCGTTTCTGAAACTCTTCCTTACAAAGCAGAGATTACAAGTACTGCAATATTGGAAACTTTATACTAGTGCTGTGGAAAATAAAAACATTCTCCTTCTGAGGAGACTTCTCCTTCCTAGTTTGGTAGCTTCTATTATCCCTTTGAAGTGCTGTAGGTGGTAGCTTTATTTCTGTCCAGGTTATGTCCAGGAAAGTGCTTTTTTCAACATAGTGACGAGTCATCTCAAATGAAGAATAATAATTTGCCTTTAAAAGAAGCAGGCTTATAAAATACTGAGTTTGAGAATTAGACTCCTCCTTCATTCTGTGTGGAAGTCAATGGTAGGACTGAATATTCTACCACTGAGTACATCAGTGTACGTATACTTGTCTTCTATCATTAGAGTCCTGTATCACCTGTTCTATTAATTGTTCTAGGAAATGAAAGAGCCATAGGTGGAGAATTTGGAGGAGACCTTTTTTTTCAGTTATGGCTTCACAGGGTAGGCAACAATAAAGCAAAGCTAATTTCTCCTTTTAACTCACACTAATTTTTAGAACTGAAAAGCTCATGTAGAAGAACTCACTGTGGATTTTCTTCATAGTTTTGCTATGGATCCTGGTTCTATGTGTACACAAGGTTTCTTCTTTCTCTCGCATGTGCAATGTAGATTTAGTATTTTATTGCAACTTGCTTTGGTCTTGAACTTTTCTTCTTTTTTTTTTTT
>JANVCC010000130.1:9432552-9711329 GCA_025345505.1 Todiramphus chloris collaris | reverse complement strand
AACAAACAGTTAACATGGAAAAAAGAAGGCAATAGAGTGTATGTATATATGTAGGTGTACTGACTTACAGAGTGATAAATTATGTATACTAATTTCTAGAGCCAAAGAAAGCACAGTGAGTATTATGTATCAGAGTGTACAATGTGGGAGTATTCAGGAGTGATAGTCAGAGCCTGATGCAGCTCATTGGAAAACTGCTCAGTATGTCACTTGAAACTTCTCAATCAGATAATCAGAATGGGGTATTATACCACACACTGCAGGGTGATAACTACATGACTTCAGAGCTATGTGAGCTCATGCTCTCCCATGCTTGTCTTAACAGGCCAGTGCAAAGGACTGTGTATTCCTGTTCTTTGATACTTCTTTAGACCATTGCATTCATAAAAAAATAAAGTTGAGAAATACGTGTATCCTACAGGAGATGTGTGGATGTGACCTGACAGCTCAGCTGAACAACAGCAGTGCAGATCAGTATGACTTTATATTAGCACCAATATCATTATTATTATTTTTATTACTGGCTGCTGGATGTGGGGACAAGGTGTTGAAGTTGCATGAAGCATGGGCAGATATACCCGATCTCAGGACTCACCATATCTTTAATCTGGCAGTGTCCATAACTGAAGACAATGGCATTTGGAGGATTACCCACGGGCAACATCACCGCAAATGAGATACACATGGTGACAGGAATAAGGGTGTATAAAGGGTTAATAAGCAGGGTTTCTGACTGAAAGGAGAAAAAGAGAGAGAGGAGGGTTTTAGTTAACCAATAAAAGTCATAGCTTACAATTAGGATAAAAGGATCCTCTCTGCTTTATGTGAAGTCAAGATTCTGTGAACCTCACCTCCCTAATTTCTAAATATAAGTGTGGAAATCTTTTTAGGTTGGTGTTTTTTTTGTTTTTTATGTTTTTTTAGAGTAGTGCTATAATTTAGAGGTGGGCATGCTCCAAGGATTTCTCTTGAGATGTTTCACACTGACAGAGGGTGGAGATTGCTACTATTAGGTTGCCTTTGCTCTTTCTCTTGCTTGTTCTCCATGTCATTCTGTGTTGCATCTTCTGGATCTTACTGCCACTTCAGTCTTCAAGAGAAGTTATAATAGATTGACATGAAGAACTTACTTTCAGTTGCTGAAGATACTGAAACCATTATGTAAAGTCCTTCTGACTGGTGATTAAGAAAACTGTTTGTAGTCCAAACTTGCATGGTGAGAAGGCAGTAATGATGGAATATTCTCTACAGTCATCTAAAGAAATGCTCCTCCACTGCAGCCTTCAGTGGTGGTGAAATGTAGCATTTACGTTGGTATGGCCTAGTTTTATTTTAGAGGGAAAGGGAAGGGTATTTACAAGGCTAACTTCATTTTGGAGAGGGAATTGTCTCCACATTACTTTTACAGTCAGAAAAGACTGCCTTGTCAGTTCAGACTACTAAAAGTAGATTGCTGCTCTAAATTTCTCTCTAGAAGAGTCTCATTCTGTATGGAACGGAAGTAAATTTGAACTCCTAAGCCATACAAACATAATGGCTTATTTTCATCGGACCATATCTTTGTACTACCTCAGAGCTATTCACATAATGTACTTTGGGACAATCTCATAAATTTGTTGTAATAGGGAAACATGGTCTTCATTCTTGCTTTACGTTATATAAAAGAAGAGAAATGACCATTTACTGTGACTGCTATTCCAATATAGAATGACAGACTAAAAATGTCATTGTTTCTACTCACCATGCTGCATAAAATAGGTAGAAAGATGGTTATGGTTGCTGGATTACTAACAAACTCTGTTACCAGGGACACCAAAATGCAAGCCAGAAGAGTTACAGCCCAGTAGGGAAGGTTGCTCAGGGAGAGCATTTGGCGTCCAATCCACGTAGAGAGGCCAGAGGTCTGGGCAGAGGACAGAAGCACAAGAATTACTGAATACTTAGTGTGTTTGCAAAACAGATTCTTTTCTTTGGGGCGGGTTGCATCAGAGAATCCCACAAGCAAATAAACAAAGTTTAGGTCAATGCTTTCTTCATTTCCTTTTGCTTAGTAAACTGAGTTTCACTGCAGCTCCTGATAAATAGTTGTTCATAGTAACAGAAGAGATACATTTGGCAGTTAATAACATTGAAAAGGCACCAAGATACATCTTCACTCTTTCTTCAGCATTGCAAATAGGTGATGAAGGATTGCACAGTCTGGATAGAATTAATTTTGAGATTAAAATAAACAAATTTAGTTGTCTAAATATAGGAGTCTATAGGAGGGCTAGGTGTGTATTCATGAATTATGCTGAGTGCAATGTAGTCACTAAATACTAAAGTATGATTTGTCCAGTCAGTGCTAGAAGCTTGACTTAGTTGCCTAAAGAGAAGCATCCAGCGTCAGCTGTGATGTTCCCCCTCTCTCTGGTTAGCTCCTAGTTGAGAAAGTATGAGGTCTCCCTCAGATCCTGCGTCATGTCTGCTAGCCTTGCAGGAATATATAGCTATTCTAAAGCATCTGAAATGGCAGATGTTTACACAGTTGACTTGAGCCCTAACCATCTTTTTGTTAGCTAGATGGCTGTCCACTGAGTGCAGGGAGTAGGGACTACGTTATGTACAAATTTGAAAGTATCCGCATTGTAAATCCAAACTGGGGACCATACAAAGGGACAAAAGTTAGAGTTATAATTTTTTTTTTAGGAAGGAGGATAAAAATTTCAATCAGTACCTTGCATCCAGCTGCTAACGCGTAACCTCCTCCAACCAACACTACAATCTCCCAGGGCATAGTCTTCTGGAAGTCTTTCCAAGTAATGATCGGATCCACTGTGTTAATATCTGTTGACCTTTCACCATCTCCTGTGTAAAAATAATGCACGTGTGTGACCAGTATTACCCTGGCCTTTTTGGAAAGAGCTTTTCACTCTAGTAAGAATAATGTCATATCCATGGAAGTTGCCTTGAGAATTCACTTGTGAGAGAGATGAACAAGAAGCACGTAGCCTATTTCTCTGATTAGTTCGGCCTCAGAAAATGCAGCATATTCATTCCAAATGTCCTGGCTTCCCCTTGGCTTCTCTATTGATGTGAGTAGTTATAAACCCCTGTGTTTAATTCTATAGCTGTTCTAGGGACTGTGTACTCTGTTGTGTATACACGTGTGCAAATTATTGGTAGACTACAAAGATGGGTTTATAATAGGATTATTTTCTCAAATAAGGGCATTTTCTCTCTCCGGTAGGCCATGAAGCTTGATAAAGTGCAATTATGCCCCTAGGTTTTATCTGAGGACATTATTTTTTTAGGTGCCTGAGTATTTTCTTGAAGTAGGAGTTAGAGAGTGTCATTTTTCCTAAATTATGCATAATATATGTCAGCATAAAAAATAAACATATCTATACACATTTGTAATCTCTACATGAGGCTCTATGCAGGCAATTCTATTTTCATACAGGACTGCTGAAAGCCTAGCACAGAAAACTGATCAATACCACTGAGGGTTACCCTAATGTGAATATGAAATAACTATCATTACTATTATTATCAAAAAGACTGTGAGAGAAGCATTACACAAAATTGGAACTTTGTGACATTACTGACCTCCTTATTTTATGACACTATCAGTGATTTCTGCTGTATGTGTGATGACCACATTATTTACTAGCTCTTATCTTCAGCCAATTTTGCAAACATCTGCAGTATTGTTCTCTATATGGAACACCATCTGAACCTTTCCTGATACTCAGTCCTAAACTTTGATAACTGTTAACACAGAAGAGGTGGTGGCCTCAGATACAAAATCTATGTGTCATCTGCTGGATGAAACAATTAATTAAAGCAACAGAAAGAAGAAGGCTGGTATCAGATGAGAAACTGAACTCTAATCTTCCACAACAAAAATCTCTTCCTGGAACATTTTACAGAGAACAGAAAAATGTAATTAAAGACCTGGAAAATGTGCCAAACCTTTTTCTTGCTATATCCTCCTCACCTTTTTCCCTTTTTCCAAAACATGGCTTTTTTGCTGGAATCAGGAAAAGGAGAAAACCAAGAAATACAGAGACAGTGGCATCAGTCCGGTAACCTTTCCTAGGAAAGAAACAGTGGGGTTATCATAAAAACACACTAACAGAAACATTTCCAAACAAGGTACGTGGCTGCAGGAGAAGTTTTGTAGGTGAAGTTATATTTCCACAGCTGAAGTCTTACTAAGAGCCCATTAGAAAAATATGTCTGCATATCAAGGATACAAATTGGATTTTTTTCCAATTTATTGAATTTAGCAGCCAGCTTCAGTCAGTGCTCAACAAAAAACATTACAGCGAAACAAAGAAATCCCTTTTGGTTTGCAAATCTATTAACTCGGAGGTACAGAAAAATAGTGTGTTTACTAGAAGCAAGAAACAGTAAACACATTCTGGAGGAAATGCAAACCCAAGTGATCCTTTAGAAATAAACTATAGATTGATTTTTAAATAAAATGTTTAAGGCTCTTTCTGAAAAAGTAGTTTTAAGGAGCATCAAACTCCAGAGATAAATTGGAAATTCCAATTTAAAAAAGTTTTTTCCTCTCAAAATGAGGATGAAAAATTGAAAGAATTTTATGCAGTAGAAATGTACATAAAATTTAAGTTCATATCACTTACTTTTGTTCATATCACTTACTTTTGTTCATATCACTTCCTTTTGAAATGTATTGTGTGTTATAGTAACTTTTAATATAATTTGTTTTAACATTATTTAAAATGAAAGAAAATTTATTTGCTTCAGTGATCATTCTGTGTAATATTTAATTGAAATGGTCATTTTCATGACAAAACTTATCTTCACGTAAAATACACTTTTTGTCAAAAATTATTATTTCAAAATAGAAATGAAAAAAAATATTTAAGATCTGGTTGCAATCCATTCCAGTGACAGCTTCTCTATGAATGCACTAAAATGTTTTAACTTCATAATCTGACCATTCCATTTCTTTATGTTGGAAATCTGTATTTTACTTCCTGTATTTAATTCACTCCGCTTACTGAGCAAGAATACAAATTGCTACCATTTGAACAGATGTAGTTTATAAAGCAAAAATCCTAAAGATTCATTTTTCATCACCTGATGTTTTAAAGCCAAAAATTATTGCAGAAAGTCAGAAGAAGCAAGGCCATATTTCTGTGCCATTGTTTAGGGAATTTCACTTACTTCTCAAAAAAAGATGACCATCCTGGTACAAAGCCAGGCTCACGAGTAAACCAAAGCAAGGTCATCAGAATGAAGAAAAATCCAGTCACCATCTCAGGATAGCTAGAAATAAAAGAAAAAAAGAAAAGCTAGAAATTAAATCCAAGATTTGTCTGAAAACCCGAGAGCAAATTCCAGAAGTATGGAAGTAGAAAATGGTTCCAAAAAAAGAATAAGAAATATACAGAAAACAGAAAGGAAGATTAGCTTGAATTAAAGAATTCTACATTTGGCTTCTAGTTAAGAACTGTCTAAACCCAGTATAAAAATAGGCTAAAAATATCCATCTGTATTTGCAATTCAGTCATTCATGGGCAGGATCTGAAGGAAAATGTTTATAAATACTTGTTTTATATTTGCATTATTATCTGATAAATGTCCTAACAAGGTAAAGCTCATGTTAATATTCCACTGTAAACACATTCTATTTACTTTTTTAAAAGTGTAGAAAATGTAAGACCAAATGACAATGTAAATTAGCACAGATATTTTAAACACATGGAATAAATATAAGCTGACTTGAGGATACTGAGTTTTAATTTAGTGTAGATGTAAATTAAGTGTATTTAGGCACAGAGTGAACAACAGTCTACATTCAGAGTTGGTCTTACTCAGCAAGTTGTTCTGTCAACATTTCAGTTGAACAACACAGAAGTGTTTTGGGAAGAATGGATTTTATGAGGAATCATCCCTTTTGAAAAATGATCTTGCAAATATGCAAGTCTTGCAAAATAATCTTTTCAAGAGACATTTTTTGCCACCTTGAATAAAGACTATAGGCAACTGTGAGGGCTGGACCTCTCATGGCGTGGGAAATTGCTGCAAAGCCTTTTTCTAACTGAACTTCTACCCACCTAAGTAAGTATGTGCCTGAATTGGGAAGAGGGGTCCGTTAATGATTTCATTCAAAGGTAAAGACAAGTCTTGACTCAGATGATCTTTGGACCTTGGTATAAACCTTAATCTTTCCCTTTATTTGCTTTTTCTTTATTTACTCATTTATTTATTTCTAAAGCATGCTTCTAGCAAAGTCTTTGGGTTTAGTTGATTTTTGCATTTAATTCTACTCCTATCCTAGAAAGCAGGAGAAAGAGCTGACAGTTTAAGAAAAATCTCTATTAGCCAAAGGCAACATGGAGGTCAGTATGAGAGGTTGATTCTTAAAGAAAGTAGAGCTGTTTTACCTAACACTTCCCAGTTTCTTATATTCTTCTTGAATTCTTCTCTCTGACATTTCTTCCCGTTTGGTCTTCTTCTTCTTGCTCACAGAACAGGTCTCTTTAAAACTGAGGTAGATTGCACAGGAAAATTAGACATGGGCATCAAATGAAAAAAAAAAAAAAAAAAGTTATAAAAAATTACAGCAATGAGGCAAACTGAAAATTCCAGTTGCCAGCAGCTGTTGGGAGAGGATATGACTGGGGCAAGGCCTGGTGACGATGGGAAGGGAAATTACTGCATGTGATCTTTGCATAGTCTAGTTTCCAGATCTTCTGAGAATCAATCCTAACCGTAGTAGGAAGGTCCCCAGGGTGCTCTAACTAATACTGACTGTGCCATCTTGATCTGAGGCTGGGCTCCCTTTGTGCAGCCTTCGTCAAATAGCTGGTGGTGGCTAGATTTTTCTAGTGTCAGAAACCTTCAAAGTCTATGGCTTATTTCTGTCATCACATGGAAAGACTACAACAGAAGCCAGCTATCAATAGATTTTTTAATGGGGGAACTGTGGATCAAGCATATCCAGCACATATGGGGCCCAGTTGGGCTTTTGAGCCCACGTTTGACTTGAATATCCAAGTTTCACTGTAAGTGAAAAGCTTTTCTGAGGATCCTAATAGCTTTCATGACCTGCTTCTGCTAATACTAGCTGTTTCTAAACCAGGCACAGTCAGTGCAGCGCCAATTGCCTCTGCCACAGAGGCCAAGACAATCAGCCTAGTGTTTTGTCCTGGTGAAAAACGCCTGTACTTCTGCCAGGGACATACAAGCACAAGCATATTTCATAGCTGAAGTACATTTAAATTTGCTCTGTCATTATATGAAAATTTGCTGAAGTCCTTAGTTTATTCATATTGCCTTCGTACTGTAACAAAGCCTGGACATTCCTAATTAAGAAAACTTACAAGCTCACTTTAATCTTTTCCTTTTACTCTTTCCGGTAGCTGTGCTATGAGCCACAGATCTCTACTTTCCTGCTCCAGCTGTACCCTTTGTCACACATTGGTGTGTGGGGTGTGTTGAGATGTAGCTAAGCTGGTCTAAAATAGGCTGCAGCAGCAGGACTTCAGTGGCTGAAGTATATGGGAGCACAATGGCCTGCTTTTACAGTGCCTGCTCTTTCCGCACCTCATTTGGTACACCACTAGGGACCTATAGTAAGAAATCATTTGCTGGGTCCTTTATCCCTTGCCCTTTGACCTAATCCATAGCCTAGAAAGCAAGTCTGACATGTTCTTCCAGCTAGAACAAGTAAGAACAGATCGATGACACTGTGCTTCCTAGGAAAAAAAACCATGAACATTGCGGGAATTCAGTAAATGTTTATGCACAGGCATTAGGCAGCTGTTCCAATATAAGTGTTTGTAGTCTTAGGAGAATGTGAAGGCAGAGTATGGTAGCCAAGTTCTTAACACAGTATGTTCTTTAGTGAACTGCAGCGAACAGGAGGCAGAGATTAAGGAGGCTTGGAATCAACCAGTACTTCTTAAAAAGTCGATAAAGCTTCAGTCTCTGGTATTATTTAGAACAACATTAATCAGCATGAGGTCTTAGATGCAATGTGGAATTTCAATTCTATTAATTTAAAAAAAAAAAAAAGGAAAGTAAATGAGGGTCATGTTAGGGCCTGTTTCCTCACAAGATTAAAAAAAATAAAAAAATAAAAAAATTACTTTAGTCCTTTGATTTGGAACTATAAGGCTCAGGAGACTGAGAGAAGGACAAGGAGCTATTCACCCCTAAATTATGTCTTCAAATCTAGTCAAGGTCAGTAACAAGCAGAAGTCATTATAATTTTATTCATTGTCTTAGGTGAAATAAATTACTAATGCCTGTTCAGTTTACTTTTAAGAGTAAACTAAATCAAATTAAGGCCACTTTAATTCCAAGTAAATGTGTGTGCACCACAGTTTAATGCAGATCAACTAATCCACTCTAAATGCACACATTTAGTCAATTTTCATTAACTTTGCTGAGTGCCTCTGCAAAGAGAATACGTGGTACAAATGGACTAGAAGACTGAGCCTTGTTATTATTTTGGGGCTCAGGGACTTACTGGTATCAGAAGGTATTAATCTTTTAGGCTGTGAGTTCTTTCAGCTTTGAAGAGAAATATATATGGAGTCTGTTTACCTTTAATTTTAACTGGTCTTATATTAATTTGACTGAGCTGGGGACAGATCTGTAAAGTAACTTGTTCACTTGCAATTATTTTTCTATTCAACTTTAAAGTTGTACTTTTCCAAAAGAACATTTAACAAGATTTTTGGACCACAATGGGATCCTCATGTCATGAAAATCAAAAAATCAGTTGAATACATAGTAAGGATTTCCAGCAACAGTACCTAGACACTTCATTCTCAAGCAGCAATACTGTATACTGCTGTCTATGCAGCACAGATAAGGAGTAAGATTTCCTCTGGTAACTGTTCTGGCAAGAAGAAGGGAGTTTAGTGTTAGTTTTTGTCACTTACAACTGGAATCATCCTTATAAGACATGTTCTAGAGGAGCAACAGGTGACCTGCTTTTTGTAATCCATGCATCTTGAACAACCTGCACTCACTTGCAACCCAAGAACAGCCAATGCATCCAGAACCAAGTCAGGACCAACATGATGAGGGAGATGGGGAAACTGAACAAAAACCAGGTTCCAAAATTCACCACTTCAGCATTTGGATAGTGGCTGTAATGGGAAAAAAAAAAAAAAAAAAAAAAAAGATGCACAAGAAGTTAGGAGAGTAAAAGGACAGGCACCTCCAATATGCATAGATGCTCATACATACAGATATAGATATATATATATTTGTCATGACATGATGGAAAAATTACATCTTTATGTATTTGCAACAGCTGCATTACATGTGCAGTGTGAAAACACATGTCAAAGAATATCAATCATTGACCATGCTCAAACAACAAATGAGCCATATCATGCCTTCATGTCTTTAAGACCAGATGGTCTGGATTGTCTAGCCAGTTTCAAAAATCCTTAGAGTTACCAGGAGTGAAATTCTGGCCTTACCTGTGTTTTTTTGCAAAATCTCTCTGTGTTGGCAGGCTTATGAATTATTTCACCCAGAATTTCCCTGTATGTCTTATCCAGGACCACACAAATAATGACTATAGTCTGCTGGGCTCTGACAAAAATATCTGATATATGTATTTGACGGAACTGTCACAATAGCAAGATCTTTGGAAATTCTGTAAAATTCAAATCTGTGGGTTAACAAGGGCTTCCAAAACCAGTTTTCTTTGCTACCACCATTTCAGGGAGAGAAATGAAGAATGCCATGACAGCAGTGGCAGCAGTAGATGATCAGAATCAGGTTTGATCTTGGATGTATATCTGTACATGAGGACAACTACCACCAGCCTACTGACAGAGGTAACAATGTATTTGAGAGCTCTGGGCACCTGTGGTAAAGGAAATACTTAGCTGATCAGAGAATTGCTTCCCATGTTCTCTGAAGCACGGTTGTAAGGCCACATTTCTAAGTCTGTTTATTTTTATCCTACATGTTGAACAGTCCAAGTACCACTCGTGATGCCTCTAATTTCACCATAAGAACTCATTTTCTAAGAACACAGAACAACTTGAAGCTGAATTTATGACATTCCTTCTGTTGTATTTCTCTTTGTCTTCTTTGTTGTATCCTCATGGCTTTAGTGCTTACTGTTCCAGAGTGCCTGCTGCCTTCAAAATCAGTTTGTATACTCAGAAGAAGTGCTGAAGAAATGTAAATATTACCACATGTTGAGGAATTTTTATTTTGCATGGGAGAAAGACATGGATGTGTCTTAATTTAAGCAACCCCCTTTTAACCATTGACCATTAGGAATAACATTAGAGGAGGAAAAAAAATTGCATTCAGAAGGCAACTCAGAATAAATTACAGAAATTCCTTGAGGTAGAAAATGACCCACAGGGAGAGCCACAGAGGTGATAAAGACCCAGCCACCATTGTCACACAACCACAATATCACTTACTTGTTGAAGTGCTCTAAGAATATGAGGCTAGTGGAGGTCCCTATGATGGTTGTCAGTCCTCCAATGGTTGCTGCATAGGAGATACTTAGTGAGAGGCATTTACAGACCATGTGGTCATGTCTGGTCTGATACCGGTATTTAGTGTTCAGGTCCAATTCTGGAGGCTTAGGAGGCAGGACCAGTATCTGAGCCTGTGAGGGGATACATTCACCAAAAAAAGCAGGTATCAGAATAGCAGCCCAGCTTGCTTTAATGCCATGGTTATACTGGTCCTAGAGAAACAGCAGGTTTGCATAAGAGGGAGCAGGGCTTTTTTTTCACATGGATTAACTGGGATCAGAACTGGAAACTTGTCCAGGGCCCTGAAATTGCCTGGTCTGTGGCAGAAATGTAGGACAAACAGTAATTGTACTTCTGGCTATGGTTTGGGCCAGCTCCAGTTATGAGTGGAATCTCAGCAGGATATCAAAAGCCTTTGTGTGTTACAGGGGCAGGATGCCAGCACTGCAGCAGTAGGAATCCATAATCCTTGAGACTCATGAGCAGCCACCAGACAAATGCTTGGTGGACTTTTTACACTTGCATGGGCTCAGGGCCTTTAATTAGGAATGGAGTGCTAGGGGGCTCATAAATGGCATGAAAAAGATGGGGTAATGGGACCATGGAAGAAAAAGCTGCAGGAAAATATTGCTCAAAAAAAGCTTTCTTAGCAGTGACAGGAAAGTCTCCATGTTGCTGAATCAAGTTCTTGTACTGGAAAAAAAGGTACAGTGCTTCAAGGCACTTCACATGCAACCCAAGGGTATAATTTAGGATCAGAAAAAAAGACAGCAAGGAGTTCAGATTTGTTAAATTTATTAATTTGGATTTGGGTTTATGTAGTAAAATCAGTCATGCTATAAATTCATCAATATTGTGAGGGTACCCTGGGTACTTTCCTAGTAGGTTAAAAGTTAAATGAGTATAATAGTTACAAAAAAACCCCACTGAATGTCTATGGAAAATGAGTATAAGAGGAAATTAAGCATCAGGAGCAGCGCATTAGCCTTTTTTTTGGAAACATAGACTCTTTTCAAGTGTGAATACAGATTTTTGTGTTGATTTTAGCCTAATCTTTCCTGCATACCAATTTATGCCATTAAGGTACTACATAACTGAGGTCCAAACAGCAGTCACTTCTTGGATCCAGTCAGAAGTAGAAATACTGGAATGGACTGATGTAATGGAGGAATTTGAAGGTAGATATTTGACAAGATAAAAAGAAGGTGGGTACTAAGACTACCTGACAAACTGGCTGAACCGTTAAATGGTCCATGCTTGCTGCTGGTTTAGTTCTGTGTAAGATTTTGTGTGTCAGAGATTGTTATTTTTCAGCTGGGCTATTTTCCAAGGAGGCTTTGCTGACAAAGTGGGTAGAACAGCCAAACAAGTAGGGAAATTTGTGACCACATTACTGAATGTAACACGAAGTGAATTGTACTAGCCATTGAGGGAGGGTCTTCTGACATATGTGTCCTGAGGGCATCTAAATGGGAGCAAGAACTAGCAAAAGGTCAAGGCAGGTCTGCTTTAAGATGTTGGAGAATGATTCCATGTAACACATCTTACAGGGAACAAATATGAAACAGTGAAGAGCAGATGATGTTCATGTCTGTCTTTTCCCTCACCCGTGGTTCTATTGCCTCCTTACCTGAGGTAAGTGTTGCCCATTGCTCTTAGAATTCATCGTTCCAATAGGGTTGGCTATCACGTGCACACCATTCATACTCTGTAGGGAGGCAAATGCCTTTGGATTAGTCTTTCTTCTGTTCTTAAGGGAACTTAGATCACAATTTATGATGCTTTGTAAAGGTCATGGATAGTGGACTTTAAAAACAAAACATAACACCAACACTAAATTTTCAGCTGTAAACTTTACACTAGAAAAAAAGTAAACAAACCTGATTTTATTTTAGAGTGATCTTGAAAGTCAGATTATGGTAAATTTAGGTATTCTCCCTCTGCCATGTAGGAGACTCTAACAGGTCCCTTGCTAGAGGCTATGACACTGTGACACACGTAGGTTGTTCTAGTAACTGAGGTGTCTCAACTGCAGAAGCTGGCAATACCTGATCAATAAAAGATCATATCTGAACTTGCTAGAAACTGTATGGAATTGTTAGTTTGATGACTGGATCTCAGGATCTCCTGCAAAAAGTACAACAAACGCTACAGAACTAATGTTTCACAACCCGATTTGTGCAAGCACGCTGATAAGTTAAACATGAAGCATGACATTCTGCAATACAAACTCTCTTCCAACAACCACTACTTGTTTCAAATAAAGAAAACAACAGTTTGTTGCAGAGCTGTGTGGACTCTGCTCTGATGGTTCCTGCATTAGAAGACAGTGTAGTTCTTACTACTACTCTACTAGTACAGTAGACAATACCTTTGAGTGCATCAAGGAGCTGAAGTCAGTAGTAGTAGCACTAAAAACAGAAAGGAAAACATACTTTAAAAATGCCTCTTCACCCAGCTCCCTCAAAAGGCACACATCATGGGTAGGAGGAGCAACATCTGTGGGAGAGCCAGTGCCTACTGAAATGGTGAAGAATATAATTTACTAGTACCTCTTATGTGATGTCTTGGCCAGATACCTTAGAGTCACCATTCTCTTTCACAGCTCTATTGCTAGCTATGTAACAATGGGGTTCCACCTCCACACAAGAAAATATATGGATTCTAGGTAGTATGTACCCCATTCTAGGAAAGGACTCCATACACAGTGGAGTGGATAACCAGGCAATCCAGTGCTACCACTGCCTTGTTCCACTCAAGTTCTTCATCTGCCGACTTTTCCAGTGCTTCCTCTGAGCACCTACCTGTAGCACACTAAAGCCTTCACTAAAATCTGCCCTGTGTGGCATGTGGACCATGCAAACAATCCACTGGACTTCTACTTTGACACTGAAAACTGATTTTATTCAAGAAGATGTGCTATTTTTCCTTTCCCACCAAATTGCAAGCACTTTCTCAAGTAATACTATTTTAATAATAGGTCTTTTATGAAATATCCCACACATACTCTTCAATGGGGCTTAAAGGGATTAATGGCACAATGCCAAGCTGAAAAGTTGATTTCATAATGCACAGATAATATGGCTGGGATAAAAAGAGATAATAGAAGGAATACTGGAGAACCCATTAGTCCCCAAACTAATGAGAAAACTATTTAGATCTTGCAATTTTATTTTGTTTTAATGATAATTTTTGTTTCAAAGTAAGTTTTTAAAGGTGTTAAGAAGATCTTGTGTCTCTTTAGTTTATAACACTTGTGAACAATAGAGAAGCAGCTCAAGAACTGTAGAATCATTTAGGTTGGAAAAGGCCTTTAAGATCAAGTCCAACCATTAACCCTGCTCTACCAAGTCCACCACTAAGCCATGTGCCCAAGCACCTCACCTATACAGCTTTTAAACACATCCAGGCATGGTCACTCAACCACCTCCCTGGGCAGTCTGTTCCAATGCCTGACAACCCTTTTGGTGAAAATTTTTTTTTCCAGTGTCCAGTTTAAAACTCCCCTGGTGCAGCTTCAGGCCATTCCCTCTTGTTCTATCACTAGTCACTTGTGAGAAGAGACCAGCACCTACCCCTCTACAACATCCTTTCAGGTAGTTGTAGCAAGCGATATGGCCTCCCCTCAGCCTCCTTTTCTTGAGACTAAATAACCCCAGTTCCCTCAGCTGCTCCTCATGAGGCATCTTCTCCAGGCCCTTCACTGGCTTAGTTACCCTTCTCTGGACCTGCTCCAGCTCCTCAATGTCTTTCTTGTATTGAGGTGCCCAAAACTGAACACAGTTTCAAGAAGGGACTGTGCAATTCATTCTTATGTGTTGTAAGAAGATGCTTTTTTATTTAGCCTATGAAATAATTTTAGGATAATAATTTTGTATATTCTCCTGTGTATTTTGAACTGCTAGTTTGTCTGATAATTTGACAAAGAAATTAGTCCTTTCCTTGACTTAAACTTTTCACAGCACTAGATTTTAACCCAAACAGAGATCTGGTTGAAACAGTGTTTCAAACTTTCTATGAACTTCATCTATATTAAAATACATACTGGGTGGGGGTGGGGGGGGGGGGGGGGGGGGCGGGGGGGAGAGAGCTAGGGGTGGGGAGGGGAGAGAGCTAGGGAGGAGGAAGGGTGTTTTTTGTTGATTCTCCCTCTCCCTGCACCTTCACTCTCATCTCTCTTGAATGCGCTTTATAATTCAGACTTCACTCAGGAATCCTCTGTCTTCCATCTGGATATGTCTGTGGGCCCTCCCTACTGTGCTTGGATATTCTCCATGACTGTTCCTTCAGGAGAACAGAAATAAAAGCCTGTGGACAGCACTCTTTTATACAGCACAAACACAGACTTCAAAAGATCTTTCAAACCCTGAGAAACATTTTCCTTCTCTCTAAAAAGGCCATAGTGTTAAAAAATAAATTAATACTGGGAAGCTTTCCTGAGATCCAGCCCATTACATTAATCCCATTTCTCATATAAGCCTTCCTTTGTCAGTCACATTTGAAACATTCACTTGTAAGCTTCTGCTAGCCCTTCCTGGCTCTACTCCTGGGCTTCATCTCATTGCGACCTGTGTAGGGCTCAAATCTCCAGTCGCGATGTACTGTGTTCATTCTTACTCCTCATTGATGAAGATAAGCTCCAGTGAAGGTTGGCCATGCTTTTCGCTGAGACCTGCAACAAAGGAAGAGAAAGCAGCCCTTGGGGTAAGAACTGAGCTAAGCCCCTGGGCAACTCCGCTGAACCTGGAGAAACTACTGAAAAAAAAAAGCTTGTTCAAACCCTCTCAGGTACTCTGTGACCCTTATGAAGCATTTTATTGTGATTTACTGTCCTGATCACATGCCTCTGGCACCTAAAAACTATCATACCTACATATAATAGACAAGGTTAGATGACATAATTTTCAGCCTGGAATCTGTGAATTGAAAGAAAAAGAGAGATTTCCTCCCAATCCTTTCTTTCTGGGAAGGAATGGAAAAAAAAAGAGCCTTAGAGCTCTTATTATTTTTTTTTGTGACACCTGCTCTGACATGGGCAGCTTGGAATGGTAGGGATAAAAGAGGCAAGCATAGGCAAGCATGGGATTGTCATACAGCACACTTTTGGGCCTCTTCTACATTTGCTTGACTTTCTCCTGAGAGGTTTCCTTTCCTTCCAGCAAGCCATATAAAATCCTATGACCTAAGAATCTGACACACAAAATCCAGTACATGCCCTGATTCAACATAAATAATTTCCCCACTCAAGTTGTCCCATCACATCCTTAAACTTTCTCTTTTTTTACTGATATTTCCTTCAAAAAATGAAAGAAAGAGTATGGACCAGTGTCTTTGGCAGTACAGGTCAGCCAGCTCTGACCTCGATAGATTTTGAATAATGTTATACCAACAGTCACTGATAAACAAGAAAAGAATGGCCAATATTGACAAATACCTATTGGCTTGTTTTCTTCAATAATGGTGCTGCCTGAAGTACTGATGACCTCACTCTCTTCCTCAGCATTCACCAGCTCCTGAAGCACTGCCTCCACGATTGGCATCACCATGGCTGTGGTGGATGTGTTGGAAAGCCACATGGAAAGCACCGTGGTGCAACACATAAAGCAAAGAAGCAACCTGGAGTACAACACAGGGAAATCTTCTTGAGGCACTTCCAGAAATATTAAAGGCCTCCTTGCCTAACAGTTTCATTAGACAACTGATAACAACACAGGGCCTTTTTCTTTTTGTGGGTGCCAAAATATCATTCTGTGTGAAGATAAAATTGCTGTCTTGTCCTGAGAACTGTCCTAAGACAATGTATCATTGGAAGTGGTTTGCTGTCCCAGGTGGAAAACACCATGTGATGCGAGAGACAGGATTTTCAGCCTATCTATCCAAGATTTAAGCATTTTTTTGTGTTTGCTAAGCAACAGGAAAGGAAGGAACAGAGAGATGTCAGGATCAGGAAAAAATAGAAAGGAAAGGGACAACAAGCTAAGGAGTAGGAGATGGCAGAAAGCATGAGAAAATTTGCAAGCTTTCAAACTCTTACAGGAAAGATGGGTAAGAAGAAGATACCCAAATCAAACTAGCTTTTACCCATGGACGGGAAAGTTGAAGTTATTTGCTCTTTCAAGCTGCTGCTGTCAGCCTCAGACTACCCCAAAGTCAAAGGTTCACTCACATGCCTGGCTTTGCTCCAGCCATCATGACCATGCGCAGGGCTATTCGCTTGTGGAGATTCCACTTTTCTACAGAAGCTGCCACACAAATCACACCCATGAGGAGCAAAGTTGTGTTCTTGAAATATTCAGCAGCCACCTTCATTAAGGGCAAGGGGGAAACAATCAGTTAAAAAAGCAGTAAGTACCTTACACAGAAACAATATGTTGAATCAGAAGAAATATGGTATTGTGGATTTTTTTTTTCCCTAGAGAAAGAATGACAGGGAGCTGGAGAAAATGAAGAATTCGTAAGTCAGAATGTTCTCTTTAATCTCTTTCATACTGTGTTTACAAATATTAAAGCTCTGTACCCACTTGTTAGTAGGTTTCTCAGCTTTGAAGAGATCAGGAGAAATTTTCCATCTTTGAGCAGGTTGTTCACTGCCTGCAGTTAATCATACTCAGCTGGGCCCTGACTGAAACAGTCAGAGACAAACCTCTGCACTGAAGGCAGCTTATTCATGTGCTTCATCCACTTTTTCACATTGGAGATGTCATTGTCTATCTTGTTGGTATGTATTATTCAACTGTTGAGCAAAATAGGCATCCCTAGAACCTACAGTTTCAGAAAAAAAGTCCTTTGGGACACATTCTTTGAATGCAATAAAGAAGGGTCAGGATATTGCTGTTATGATCTGCAAACTCTTGTGCCACAACTTTTCACAATGGAAATTTCTCTCCATTGTATTAGGAAAACAGAGCAAAGTTTCAAAAAAAGAGAACTTTAATTTGAAAGGGATAAGCACAACTCATCAGCTGTCTCAGGAAAAAAAATTCAGAGACCACGCATGATCCTCCAAAGAAGCATTCTTGAATGTGTGGCTTGCTGAGATATGAGAAGATTTTCTGTAAAGCGACTGCAAAAATAACAAATGAAGCAAACCAAAACATTCACACATACACACTCTCATGTGAAAGCAAACAAAACAGAAGTTATAAACAGATGCTTGGAGTCTAGCTAAATTTTTCCTTTTGTTCTGATGCAATCCTTCCCAAACTGCTTCTGTAATGTTTTTCCAAAAAACATTGTTTCTTCAGTTTAAAACTATTCCTATCTAGGTGATAGCACTTCAAAATAATTAAAATCGGAAGAAACATTTTTTTTCCATTGTCCTCAGATATATTTACACTCCTCCATAAAAGTGCAAGAATGACACTAATGTTATTTTGTGAAAGCTGCAGCAAGTATTTAATTATATTTAACAAATCACCCCATGGTGACCTAAATAGACTTGGCCATCATAGTTGTCTGCCAGGACTATTAAATATCACTTTTTTTGGCTTTCATCCACTGGTTTCTTTCTCATTAACTTTCTTTATTTTCCTGCTACCTTGTTAAAAAAAACCAAACTCTTGAACTGAATAAAAGGAATCCAGCCAGCTAACAGCACAAAGAATATATTGTTTCCCTTCATTCCTTTCACGGTCATTTTGGAGAAAAAAGTGATAATATTCTTATTACATGTACACATGTAAGACACACGGGATCACGTTCTTAAGGCCCTGTGACTTATTTGTAGCTTAAACTGCTAGACAAGAGCCCTGGGTTTCTTGGGCACTCCAAAGCCACAGACTGGAAATACTGCAGCATCATCAGAGTTGTTTATTTTAAAGTACACGGGTTTATTTCTGTTCCTAAAACAAATAATACATTCTCTGCAATAGTTTCACTGTCATTTAATTTGATTCTACACCGAATTTCTCTCAGGCTGCACTTAAATTTTCCTTCTTCAATATGTTGCAGAATTTTGTAATGAAAACGCGTAACTACTTTACCCTTATGTTAGGAAGCAAAATCCTCAAAATATTTAACTGTATTGGTATGGAAATGTATCTGATTATATTACACAGTTGATACGCCACTGGGAGGAATATGAGAGGTCATAAAACTCTTGGTTCATGATTGACTTCATCCATTTATGGGTATGCCCAGTGCTAGATTCTATTAGCAATTCAACAGTTTTATGGTTGCTATATATTCTGTGTTCTTATCTGTATTTTTCTATGTTCTTATCTGTATTTCTAGCCCTTGTAAATCAAGTGTGATGCCCAAAAAACAGAGAGCAAAAAACAACGGGGGGGGGGGGGGGGATGTGGTGGAAAAGCTGTAGATGAAATAAAACAAATTCTTGACATATCATGAAAGAAAGTAACATTTACAAAAAAGCTCAAGTAAGCAAATTCAAAACTCATCATAGACTTTTTTTGTATGACTGCCCCTTTGCCTTAGAACTTGTGGCTATGAGGCAGCATTACGTTTACAGCTTGGAAAAAGGACTAGACATTCACCTGGGTAAAAAAATTATCTAGTCTTATACAGTAAATGGTAACTGTTTTTAGAATATGTAGCCTCATGCCTTATACATCATCTAAAATAAATATAATTGGAAGGAAACTTTATGGTTTATCCCATAACTTCTGTTTACATAGTTTTAGAGGACAGGAATAACGGTATCTTTTGATGCAATAGGTTTTTGGAATTGTTGGCAACACAATGGCTGACAGAATGGACACCCCTCTTGGCTAATATAGCATTTCCTATATCTGTCTTCAGGAGAAGAAAGAGCTGGTCATCCCAGGTTGCACATAACAAGATGTACACTTTTACCTCCTGTGCCTCTTAGTCTTGCTAGTCCACTAAGATCAGTTTTATTCAAATGATTAACAGGGAGTAAGAATATTAACTGGTAAAAAAGCACATATTGGTCTGACCTCGCTGGACTTCATGACTCCAAAAAGTGGGTATAGGAAAGCAGGAACTAAGGCTGCTGCACCAAGAGGTACCGCTTCAGAGACCCAGTATACAGCCGTCACAATCAACACGTAGGCACATGAGGCTTCCTGTAGGGGAACAACAGAGAAGTTACATGCTATTTATTGCCCCACCACCTTCTATGGAAGCCTTGTGAATGCATTCATAGGATTCATCAGACTGTGGGTGCCTGGACTTAAAAACTATCAACAAGGACTGCATAAGGATCTCCTTATGTGCAGCTGTTTGGGTGTGAAACCTAGGCTACCTGAAAGGCCATCTGAAAGTCCAGTTCCAGAAGATAATGCTAATGAAAGGTTTTGCACCTAAGCTAGTGCAAAACATTAAGATATTTATCAGCAAAATAATGGCTCCAAGTGCATTTACAGATGTATTTGACATCCATAACCTAGTATTTACCAAGTGTTCAGCCATGACTCACCAGATTGGGCCTGTGGAGCTGGTATTTCTAGACACCTTTCTCTCCAATATTGGTCAAGAACAGGAAACCACAGTTTTCAGTATCAGATGAAAATGTTCACATTCTCCATATCATGGACAAAGCTACATTGTGGATCTTTTGGTAAAGACTCTGAAAGTTTGATTTTTTTAAGCAGTGTGCAAACCTATGGTCAGTTGACTTTATTTTCTCAGGTGATTTCCACAGACCCTCAGAAGAAGTCCACAGACCCTTGGAAAAAGCCCACAGACCCTCGGAAGAAGTCCACAGACACAAACAGCTTTGAGGCAGTGGGTTATGAGAGTTAATCAAACAAATCTGATGCTATCCATGGTTCTGTTAGAGGAAGCCATGACAATATCATGCTGAGCATTCATGGTGAGCTGGTATATGATGGAGAAAGGTGCTATCTGCTTAATATTTTTACAGGAAAACACAGCTAGTCCATGGAAATCTTCTGGTCCATTTTTTAGATAGATATGTCTTTATGGCCTTCCGTGGAGCTCTTGTCAGTCTTAGTTTGTTACACTTAGAAACCTGGGGATAATAATAATTGCAGAAATTATCCTGAGGAAAACGTTTTTCTTTCCTTTCTCAGATTTGAAGCTAGTTCCTGTACTCAGTCCTGGCAGCTGTGTGGAATCTGGAATATCTGTGCTGTTTTA
Source organism: Todiramphus chloris collaris (assembly GCA_025345505.1). Classification (NCBI taxonomy): domain Eukaryota; kingdom Metazoa; phylum Chordata; class Aves; order Coraciiformes; family Alcedinidae; genus Todiramphus; species Todiramphus chloris. Next base: position 9,690,759 of record JANVCC010000130.1, on the reverse strand, counting down.
CAGCAGCTGTAAATCTTCCCAGTCTTCATTATTCACTGGATGTTCCATATGAACTTATCAGGTCGTATGGATTCACAGCTCACAATGGCTATTGTTTAGAAAATCCACTGTTCACAAATGTTACTTGAGTGCATTAAAATACAATTTCATTACTTTTGTTTCCTGACTGGATGACTTTCAAATTAAGCAGCTTTCAAGAAGTCACACAAGCAAATCAATGAATGTATATTACACTACTTTTTAATTTAGGTCTTTTTAAATGAGTTTTGTGAACAAGGTGGTAAAGTCTAAAGTAAGGCCATGCAAGGATATGAGTTCAATGGAATTTATATATATTTAAATTCATGTTTATACATGTCCTTTTTACATTATTCCTAACAAAGAGCCACAAAGAGTCGTTCCTCTTTTTTTAGTATAACTTATAATAACAACAGGCAGACCACAGCCCAGAAAAAAAGTTAAAATAGATTGCTATGTGCCATTTCCTTTACTTGCTTAAAAATTGCAGCCATGTTTACTCAGAAGCTTGGGTTTAAATTAGCTGTCAGACCTTGCCCTTACTCCTGTTTCACAGAAGTGTAACATTATACGTTCTCGATTCAAGTAAGCAGGGCCACCAAATAACCAAAGTTTACCAGGAAAAATAATTTTCCTTGAATCAGATAAACTCCAATTACTTTAGAGACTACAAAGAGTATCTGAAAGGCTGTTAGAAAAATTTAGCTCTGGATTGCTCTTTACGGAGGGACAAATACCCTGAAGCACATAGAAACGTGCCTGTTTGTTTCTCTTCTTAACTATCATAAAAGAGTGGTTTACTTTTACAGCTGTCCAGCACAGGATTCGCTAGTCCTCTATGATGAGGTCCTTCACCAAAAGGTTACGTTAAAAGATTGTATTGCAGTTGTAGCTTTATTGCTACCAAGAAAAATTCATAAGCCAGGCTAGAGAGAGTTGTCTTAGAATGGATGTGGTTAGAGGGGTTTCTTAATATTCATTAATTATGAAGCATGCATCTTATAAAACAGAATTACTATGCTGTTTGAAAGTCCAAAGACTGGTGTTCAGTTTGCAATAACTTCAAGTGGTAACTCTGTAATAAAACCAACCAAACAAAGAATTTTGACTTCAAAATTGAAATAATGCTAAAAGTGAAATGACAAGAATTTTTAGTAATCTCTACTAGGAAGACAAAACTGTTTTAGATGAAAGTCATGGAGCTGATGGATTGGCTCATAATAATCAGCCAAATTGCTAATGTCACCTTTAACTACATTACACTTCATGGTTAATAATCCACAGAGAACAGAGCAAAGGGTCACTTTTTTAACCTAGTGACTATTGGACAATTTTTTTTAACTCATTATTTTCTGCTAACAAACCATTATGTTTGCATGGGCTCTGTATGACATCCAGCAGTTGTCTGATGAGAAACATGCCTTGTAATGAAAAAGCATTTTTTTTTTTTTAAGCAGTGCAGATATAACCAAGAGGTGTGCTTTGCCAAATTCACAAAATTAACTCAATCCTAACCTGATTCCAAACTATCTTGTCACTCCAAAAATATACTTATCCTTAATTTCCTTGAGCATAGATTGTTATTTTCTATTGCTCCTCTCTGTGTAGCAATAAGGTAGACTGATGGTGGAAATGTAACAGGACAGATGGGAGTTGCATCTCTATCAAAATATATCTGGGATGGACACCGAGTCTTTGTGTTTCCTATATACTAGGCTGCAATCAGCTTACAAACAAAACTAAAGTACATTTTTAAATGGTATAAAACTTTACAGCAAGTACTAAGAAAGCCAAGTGTGATAATCTCCACTGAAAACTTAATCAGCTTGTCTAGCAACATACTTTATTTTCTCAGTGCTTTAGACCAACTCGTTTCCAAGAGAAACTATAATAATCTCTTCTATTTAATTGAACTGGATTTATGTATTTAATTAATGGTTACCAGAGCCACTAAGTACTGGACTGAAGTAGTGGCTGACAATTTTAACTGTTTCACCCTTCTCACTTCTTGTTGTACAGATGAAAATTACTGTTAAGCCCACCTCGGGGCTTGAAGCAGGGAATAAGATGTGACAGAGGGACTACCATCTAGCTTCAGGTCAGTCCCTTCAGGGAAAAGAAAAGAGGACCTGAAAGGTAGCTATGGCTAAAAATTCCACAATAAGGGTCATGAATAAAACTTGTAACTAAAACACCTGAGAATCTGAGTGTATGAAAAGAAGAATGAACTCTCTGGTGTGCATATCGTGCATGCAGGAATGTGACTAAGATGTGCAAAGAGTCTAGCTTTGGGACTACCATCTTTGAACTGAAGGGATCACCCTCCCTTCATATTGTGTAAATAAAAACAAAGATGAATGAAAGTATGGATCTGTGGCAGTTCAGAGCATGTTCTGTGCTTTAGGGTCTTTTCTGCTGATATGGTATGTCAAGGTGTCAACATCACTTGATGCTATAGGTCTCACAACACATAGCAAGTCTTGATGACTTTTGAGGAGTCAGCTATGTGTTCTTTATTGGGTTCTGTATGGCCACAGGATCACCGGTCATAGGACAGCTACCCACAACTGACTGAATTTATGTGGCATGCTTTATGCTATCATCAGTGGCTTTATGAAAAAGTGGATAGAGATAAAAACAAACAAACAAAACCAAAAAACCCACATATGACTGTTAACAATGAAAGAAAGGCGGACAGAAGGAAAAAGACCCACAGTTTATAAAGCACACAATGAGGTTTTTTGGTATGACCTGAAAGGGACTTATATACGTTCCAAACCTGCTGTCATAGTTCAGATATAAACTTTTAAATGGGAAATAGAATTCAAGCGTATTTTCTCTGGTTTATTTTTTACCCAACAATTTCATGTCACAAAAGACTAGAAAAGATGTGGACATTATTCCTATGAGCCATGGCTATGAATGGTTCTGAGTCCTTATGCTCCCTTTGATCACTCACACTATGCATGTAATGCTCCTTTGACATTTACAGAGTTGTACTGATATCAAAGAAGCTGCAAGCTGATTCCCTGCAGAAATGCAAATGTAAACCATCTGGTAATTCCCATCTCTATAAGAAAGTCAGAAAAATAATATAATTGTCTGATAAATTAAAATGCAAGTAAGCCAGCAGGTGACAAATTTAATCTTCAGGTTTAAAAACTAATCATAGTCAATGGGCTGTAGCAAACTAAACACAACACTAAACCACTTGAATAATGTATTGTCAACTGAGTTTATTTGGTGTAGATATTTTCTCAATGGCATTATAAACATTTGTCCAGCTCTGGGTAAGATTCATGGCTATACTTTACCATCTGTGGTCATTCATGTATATATAAAATGAATGTAAAACATCATCTGATGACTTCCCATAACACTTTCCAGTAAAGCAACACCATGAAGTTCAGACTGATAGTGCAGAGGAACTTGTACTATATAATAGCAATTGTTGCAGCCATACTGGCAATGAACTTCTGTTTCAGCACCCTTATGACACTATTACAATTCCCTTGGTTATTAAAAGGTTTCCTTATTGCATCCTGTGCCTCTGAATGCAGTAGGGAGCAAATGAGTGACAAATTGGAGTGCAGTGAATCTCATGTTTCCTGCAGGAGGTTCTCAAGGGACATAGAACATGCTGCAGTTACAGTGCCATATGGGCATGTCAGGGAGTATCTGTTCTTATGTTGCCCTTCCAGTGACATTGGGGAGATCAAACCCTCCTTTAAAACAATCCTGTGTGAAATGATGAACCCTACTGTTCTCTAAAGAAGAACACAATTTTTTGTCATTCATTCCCTCTCTCAAGAGAGAGGATGGGAAACTACTATAAAAGGGCAGCTGAGATATACATTGAAGTTCAGTGCAGAAAAATTCATTCAAAGTGCAACACACGGTTCAGATTCCTTTCTATTAATCCTGTTCTACTTTCCAAACAAAATGCTACAGTATTATTTCTGAAAATTGTGAGACAATTTCTAATCCTCTGCATTTCTAGTCGATAAAGTAGTAGCATTCATAAATCCTGTGGTACTAGAAGGAAGAATTAACCTTTATCAGGGTAAAGAAAGGAATGGAAATTGCTGCACCACTTGGCCAGATTTATGTCTAGGACTATGAAACCACCAAATGCAGAATTTTTAAAACATTGCAAATTTTGGTAAGTTAAACAATACCCCCATTTCTATAAGGTAGGAAAGCATTGTTACTTTACAGTTTACAACTGTAGAGACATGTGTAGAAAATAATTAATCACATGGCCAAGGGTACTCAATAGCTCCAGACCAGTAGCAGAGATGTAGCTTCATTCAGTCCCACTTTCTGATCTCTGTGGGAAGCACAGACTATTCTGTCCTTTGTATCGCTGTTGTATATGTCTCTGAGCTATCATTTAATAGCCACTGCCAGAGCTGCAATGTTCCAGTAGAGGCACCTACACCTACTTTGGAGTAGTCAATGCTACATGTGGTCCTACATGTCCATCACTGAGTCCTAGCTCCTGCCTCACTTGAATTGTTACCCTGTAAATCCACAGGAAATTGAAAGTTCCTCCATGCATATTTATTACTGAAAACTAAAAACACTAAAAGTATTCCTTTTAAAGACTTCTCTTTAAAGAACATTTTATGGATAGGGTTGTTCTGTCCCCTCCTCTGCACATGAATTATTGTAGAAAAAGTAGAGATACAATATTTCTGCTTTAAAGTAGTGCTTTACAAGCTTCACCTTGTTCTCTAGCTCTGCTTGTATCATGACTCAAAATAGCTCTGGTTCTTACTGCGATGACTTCTCAGTGACCTTCCCAGTACTTCAAATTTGAGTCCTTGATTTTCCTAAGAGCTATGCCTTTCTTTTTTGCACACTACAGACTTATCCACCATGAATACCTACTGTGGTCAGAGGCTTCATTAAAAAGAAAATTAAAATGTACTTACACTTGTGGGGTATAAGAGCGGCAGAGGAAGCAGCAGAAGTGGAATGACAACAACAAGCAAGAGATTTCTGGATCGGAGGATCTCCTTCATCATTGCCATACTCTTGTACTTTCTGGTGGCTTTCTTCTCCTTGGCTTTGTTCTCTGGTTCCTCAGATACTCCAACTTCCACTCCACAATTTCCTTCACTTGTGCCTAGATTTCTCTGAAAGGTGTCTCACTGCCTCATTTCCTATCCCCACCCCGTCACCTAAAATAACTTCCTTAATTTATTTATTCTTCAATCTGTTGTTTTGAAAAGAAACCTTAATGATTTTTCAATTAAAAAGACATTCAGTTTAAGTGGGGCTCACCAGCACATCCAAATTATTATCACAACAAAACATGCAGAGTTTTGCAAGTTGGAGCATAGTGGTTTTTTGTCAATTTTTCTTTTTAATTCAGAATCACAGGTGTAGCTGTGTTGCATTCTTGTCCCCATGGTTTGAAAGGTTTTTTTCTTCCATCATCCAACAATGTAATTCCTGTTTTCATTAGGCAGGTGAGATATGTTTTAGGTTGCTTCTTTTCCTCCTGTTTGATGGTCTGAATGTCTCAAATACGGGTTTCTTTTCTGATGGAAAAATATTAAAATCAAAAATCTATTTTTCAGTATGCAGAAGCAATCTTGCAGATATTCCTTCTTAAAAAAAAATTACAAAAATTTTAAAAATTAAGCCATGTGCAGTTCCTCCTCTCTTTGCTATAGTTTCAGCTTCTACTTCGTATCTACCTTTACCCTACTTTTGCCTTCAGCTTGGAATTCATAGGGTGGCAATTCCAACACAGATTATACTTGGTCTCAAGATAAAATCTTGTTAAAAAGCTTCATGCAACTCTAATTCACCAATGGGGACCATGGAAGGTAGTAGTTTCTCCACCCATTATACAAAACCTAGTCAGAACATTTGAGAAAATCAGCAGCCTCCTCGTTCTGACATGCACACAAATGTACAAAAGGACCTTTTTTAATTTGCTGACCAGTTTGTTATTGTTTCAAGGATGCAGTACTGATAATAAATAATTACTGGTTTCTGAACGGTGTCTTTTGCCTTTCATGTTTCTTCCATCCTGACTCGCTGATGTCACTTATTCTTAAGACATGGTTTGATGTCTGTACTGATCATGTGCCCTTCAAGTAACTGCAGGATTCAGATTCAGACTCAAATTGAGAAGTTTTAGGCTTTCTACTCTAGTATCCTTGTGGAGAAGCGTATCCACAACACCGCTGCTATTAATGCCTTTTCTTGGGGCAGAAAGTACTGGAGATTTAAGCCCAAATCCATTGGCTGGTCACATGCACAACTTGTAGATGGACATTCATTTGCCCTGTATCTCATAGGAAGCCCTACACCTAGGATTTTCCGTGCTCCCAAATCTTGTTTCCCTATCATCTCCCCACGCTCTGCTAGTCAGACACACACTGAGCACCCCAGACTAAAATGCGATGCCTTTGTGACACTGAGTCCTGGAGAACTGGAAAAAAAACAGACCTGAAGAGAATTTTGATGCGCAGGGTGAATTCTTTCAGAAATTAGTAATTTTATCTAAAGATGTTGTCCTGGTTTGACCTAGAACAGAACTAACTGTTCAGTGATTTTGCTTTTCAGCTCAGTCCCTTCTAATTAACTGCACTTTCTGAAGTTAACGGCACATTTTTTCTAGGCTCTGCTTCTAGAACTGACATTGCTTGATGTTTATAGTTACTACCAAGATTGCTATGCAGAAAGGCTATTTCTTATTGCTTGCTCCTATAAGAGATGAAGGTCATGGCTAAATCTTGTGTACCATGTTGAGGTGATGTAAAGTAAAATGTCACGCTTACAGGGAGAAGTGGACAGGACAGGTGATCCTAAGCCAAGCAACAAGGTATTCTATTCCATGTATGACATACTGAGCATAAAGCTGAGGGATCACAAGGGTCCTCTTTTTCAATGACCAGTGTCCAAGAGGGACTCCTTCTGTTCCTCTGCTTTCAATTCCAATCTGTGTGTTCCTGAATCCAGTTCCAGAATCCACCTCCTGAATCCAGTTCCCATTTGCCTCTGAGTCTACTCTGGGATTTTACCAGTGCCTGCCCACAGCATCTGTGGTGCTGGTGATATAATTGCCATCAGAGGTGAGGGTGTGTCAGGGTGGGTTTGATATTGGTATTGTATATATTGTATATATTTCATTATAGCCATTATTTACTAAAGCTTTATTTTTTGTTTTCTTTTCCAATTCATCAGTGTCTCTCCCTGAATCCCTTTCTCTTCCCCTTTGGGAAGGGAGAGGGGTTAATAGAGAGCGTCTGTTATTTGTCTAGTGTCTAGCCCAGTCCTAACCCTTCACAACCGTGTAATATTTCTATACCTTGATAATTCCATCAAGCAACAGAACCTTGAGATTGTTCAGGAAAATTTAACAATTAGTTCTGGAAGTAAAAGTAAAGTTAATGTGAAGATTTTGGGTTGGCCAATACAGCCTGGTAATTTATATCTGTTTTGTAATTTTTTTCAAAGAAACTAATAGAAAGTCTAAAACACTCAAAAAATTAAACAATGGGGTTTTTTAGATTAAAAAAAAAAAAAAAAAAAGCTTTATTTCTCTTGGTTATGATCTCTAGTTCAAAGGGTGGATAAAAGCTGCTGTTTAGAGGCAATGGCTCTTTGCCCTGTGAGAGAAGGACTGTCTATAAGCATGACTCAGTCTAAAAGGATGACATGCAAACTGAGCCAGGGAGCAGGAAACCCATGCCTAACACTCAGCAATACTGAGACAGGGAAGGTGCCTGAGGCCCAGAGAGCTGCCCTGAGGCAAAGTGCTCCTTCCCAACTGAACTCTGGAAACAGGAAGAACTCTTATTCCTATTTATTACCTCTTCCTTCCTGTCAGAGGGAAGGGCTGTTCCCTCTTCTGTACTTTTGCTCCCATGAAGAGTCTCACGGTATGAGATAACCAAATATTCAAGCTACAAGTTGATAAATAGCAAATCAGCTGCTGAAATTAATACAATGCAAAATCAATTAGTTTTATGTAGAATATTTTTATTGTTACGTTGATAGTCTCTGTTAAATTAACCTGGGCAGTCCAAACACATTCCTAAGGAATAAATCTTTTTCCTACACTACACAGAGTAATGAGAGGAGACAAACACAGAAAAACTTTATTTTCAATTGAGAAGATAAACATTTCAATTACCAATTTGTAAAGTATGTATGACATAGGGAATGATTCAGTATTCAAAATTAACTGTAATTATTTTCTATGGGTTACTAAACTGATGAGTAAACTCTGCTGGACAGTGCTGGTGTGGGGTGAGGAGAGTGGCTGGGAGGTATTTCTCTGGATGGTGACAGCTAGCAATTAATACTTGCTGTGGTGCTTGCTCTTGTTATATTTGCAGACTTGAAGTCACTGGCTGTAAGAGATTTATGAATTGCCCTGGTTGCAGGCTGTTCCAGCAAGTAATGCTTCTAGGAACCAAGAAGCAGAGCTGGAAAGGCAGGAGTACACTCCATGGCATTTCCCCTCCATGTCTTTATAAAGCACGTGGGAAGAAAACTCATTTCATCAGCGTTAATGTTTAAAGATGCATGTGGACTGTAGCGCAAGCCTTGATGTGTGTGCAAGTAGGACAGGCAGAGATACTTGTGGCTCATAGCTTTGTGGTTGAAGTTTTCAGTTTCCCTTGCGATCTGCAAGCCAGGCTTTGAAGGTGGCTGACTAAGACTTTCAGGTATAAAAGTGCACCTACACATATGTGTGAGTCTAAATGCAATCATGCACATTCATGCACAGACATACAGAAACTGCTGGGAGATACAAGACTGACTCTGTCTTTTACAAGCCACTTATGCTGTTGCCAGACTGGCCTTAAGGCTTCTGCTGTTCCACGTTCCCAGTGGCGACTGCCAAACCCAGTGTGCTCTGACTGCTTGCACTATTTGCTTTTTAATGCAACAAGGTGGTTCCAGAGGGATTTTTTAAATTCCAGACCTTGGAGTATGCCTGCCAAGGGACACAGAAGAGTTTTTTCCTTTTGCTTAAGTGATGCAAAAGTAGGTAAACATGATTCAGAACTGGGGCTGTAATCTTGAATTGTCTTTTACATCATCAAGGATTTGTTATTCAGGCCTGTATCCTTAAGTTATTATGCAAATAGAGAGATGGAGAATACTGGTATGAAAGGATGAAATAAATGTTCAGCTATTTTCGCATGGTCTGGAAATAGAAATACCTCTAATATCAATAGAGAAACAAAGTTCATATAACTTGTTCACAAAAATGAGGGGATTTCCTTTAGAAGAGTTTGGATTTTTTATTGCTAGTCATCTGTCTGGCAATATATATATCCTTTTTCTGTTCATTTTCCGTCCAGGAATTTGTTTGCTTGTTTGTCTGTTTGTTTTTCAGTTTATACACTATTTCTGCAAACATATTTTGCTGTAAACAAGTACTGCTTTTCCACTGCTCCCAAATTCATAATTCCCACCACTGGATTGGTGAATGGCCTTTTCTGCTGAGGTGCAACTGTTCCCTAACTGAACAGTTTAGGATTCCTCCATGTACTCAGCACTTATGTGCACACACATGCATAAATATACACACATATACACAAATAAATGTATTATTTACCATCAAAAATGAGCCACACTGCTAAATTCAGCACCAGGTATGTTTTAATGCACCTTCCTCCCTTGCCTCAGGGATTCTGAAGCATGGATTTAGGCGACCCACATTCAAGTGATAAAAACAGGAAAAATATGCCATCATTAAATTAAACAGGACCTTTGTCTTGCCTTGACTCCACTGAGGATAAATCTATGCTCCCTTCAGGGAAAAAAAAAAAAAAAAAAAAAAGGAGCAGGAGCAAATTCATGTGCAAATAATGAAAAATCATTGCAGACTGTTTGGGGCGGCAGCTCCAGGAAGCGGAGAATATGTTCACAGGCATTGTTTGTTGCTGGTGTTCACAATGTCCTTTGTCTTCTGCAAATGTTGCTGCAATTAAAAACTGGCTCAGCCAAATGAAGTGAATCAGACAGTGCTTATTTACAAGAATATTTGGAATGAATAACATGTGTCATAATTTCTGAAGGCTGACAGTTATGAAACCTCTTCCTTTCACAGAGGCCCTTTGCATCTCTTTATAATATTCTTGTACTGGCCAGCTAAAGTATGAACTTTTTTCCCCAGCTAGGAAAGAAACATTCCCTGGCACATACACATAGGTATGTGAGTATAGGCATAGTATACTTATGCATTGCTTGTAGGAAACCCACAGGATGAAACAACTGCCTGTCTGTCTGGGGTGTACACCAGATTCCCTTCTTTGCTGTCATAGAACGTGCCTCCAAGCCATCACAAAAACCGAATTCCCAGGACTGAAGGTAAATTTTTTTCCCATTTAACATGGAACTGTAGCATGGATTCCACAAGAGGGAGCTAGAAAACAAATAATCTTTCATGAAGCAGACTATTAAACTCTTTATAGAATAAAGTGGTGGACGTGCTAAATGTGTCCGTTATCAACCAGAAAAGGTGGCTGAGTTGCCATTGCATCATCTCCCACTATGATGGCTCCTTGTTGTATGGGAACATCAAGTCGTGCTTCAGGGCTTTGTAAAGGCTGACAAAGGATTCAGCCCAAATGTCTTTCTGGTGCCCCTGGGACTGAGCCGCTCTGTAGGCTGTGTAGACCATGGTCAGCACTGTCCTTTCAAAGTCTTCTTTTTTGAGGACCCTTGGGTAGGATGACAGCTTGCTACTCAGCCTGCGGATCTCTGTGATGCTCTTGGGGATAATCTCATTGCAGATGGTGTCAAACTCAGCAGCCTTCCTCAGTGAAGCAAGCTCCTCATCTTTGATGGAGATCCTCTGACTTTTGTCAATGTCAAGCTCAGCTAAAAGAAACTGGTAGAAAATCATAACACAGAGCTATTTATCTTCTCCAAAAGACTCTGGGCAGAGTAAATGTGAATTAACAATATGTCCTTACGTGTTTACTTTAGATCAAAAGACAACAAGACTCTCATTACCCTAGCTGGATGTGGGGCAGACAAAAAAGTCTCTGTGTGAATGTTGGACTCCTGTGTTAACTTCCTGGGAAAATTAGAGACAGGCTATGGGGAAAGGATAGAGGGAAAGGATAGAGGAAAAGGATAAAGCAGGTAGTCTTCCATTGTCTAAAACAGACAGGGGTTGCTGCTGGTGCCATGTGGGGATTAGAGAGGTGGAGACAGCAGCACAGCTGGGAAAGGCCATAGACCCTCCTAGGTGGTGGCCTAGCTGTGTGTGAGAGATCACAACAATGGTTTCCCAGCCCATCTCCCCTGTTGGACATCCAACCTCAGTTTCTGAAGGTGTGGGATAGATAGCTTTGACCCATGAATCTTCATCAGCTGGGCCGCTTTCCCTTAGCTAACTGTTCCAGACTGTGCATTACATCTGCAGCCTCTGCTTCTCTTCAAGAGGGGATCTGAGTCATTTTGAAGTGAAACACAGTCATGTCCTTGGGATTACTTTTCAATGACTGATACTTGTGGCTTTAATGATCTGAACAAATAATTTGAGACTGAGACTTAGACCAAAGAATTCAAATGCATTGTGTTGTTAATATGTAATTGTTCTGGAAGAAAGCTGCTATCAGTGAAAAGCCCTTTGCTCCAGTTTTCATTTTGCCTGCCAGTGAAGTAGAACCCACATTTGAGATTCTGCAGGCAACTGCTACTTTCTTAAGTGCTGAAAGAGCTGAGTTTGTCATATATGTATGTTTGTTCCCTCCCTTCTGATGACTGTTATGTAGTCAGCAATGGATTTACTGCTGGGATGAGTAAAAGTGACATGAAGACAAAAATAATGTATAATCCCAGTATGGATAGAAACCCCAGTCTTGTTTAGAGATTAGGGTACCATGTGCTCCCATATACTGAACCTCATAAAGCAGGACCACATCTTCCAGCGAATTTTGTAGCACTGGGTTAAGAAAGGCAGCTGAGGACCTCTTGAATCGCTGAGCAGCTGGGAAAAGCATAGCTGGAAAATAAAAGCAGGAAAAGAGAGGTTCCATAGAGTGGCAAACACTTAAAAGATGAAACATTTTTTTCAATAATAAATTCAGCTAAAGAACTTCCTGTTGCAAAGTCTTACAGTCAGTACAGTATGACTTCCCAGTGTAAATAAAATGGGCAGCATGGATCGCTTTGACTACAATCTACTGGAGCTGGAGGTTAGCTGTTTTTCCTGTATTTATACAGTGTCAGCACAGAGTGGCTTATTACCTAAATCTGACACTCTGAGGTTCATCATGGTAATGATCACTGCAACATTGTCTAAAATACATGTTCTTCTCTTGGCTCTGCAAGGGGAAATCAATACTGACTCTCAACAAAGCCTACTTTCTTCAGGCCTTTCTCCTACTGTCACGCTTCTAAGACCCTACATTTCTCCTGGTTTCAGATGTCTAAAAGTTGATCTCTTCTTAGGTGACAGAAACAGCTCCCACAGAGAGTAGATCATCGCTGTCCTGGGCATACATGTCTGGAAGGAGAGACTCACCCTTTGGAGATGCCTGTCTATTCATTGGGCCTGTAACCATCTTAGATAAGACATCTACATTCAATGAGGTGAATCCCAATGTATTATGACTTCAGTGCTTCACAGTGTTATAGCTATAAACAACAATCTGCTATGATCGGGTATTTATTCACTACTGTGAAGTGTACCACAGATATTGTCCCAGGTAAGTGAAACATAAACATATGTATAGCCCCTGAACTCCAGTTCCAGCACCCCACTGAGGTAGATCATTTGTGGAATCAATGACCTGTACAGTCTGGAGTATAGAAAACATCTGCTGCTACATTACAGACCACCTAAATGCTTTGAGTTACTAAGTTACTAATCACATAACTAGGTACTAATAAAAGATGTAAATTCCGCTCAGAGCAGAGGACAAAAACTGTTTTGTTTAATGTTATGTGTACATGATTTAGATGTTGATGTTTAGGTAATTATAGTTTGGATTTGTTGGATTTTTCTAATACTCAGGAACAGAAAGATTTTTTGTAAAGCTGTGACTATTGGTGCATTTCCTCATACACTTCACTTCTCAATTTTAACTGTTGTTTACCAATAGATAAATGTGGAAACTAGTTTAAAAAGGAAAAAAATAGACCTTTTGAAAGGCATTATGATTCCCCTCCACCCTAAATTTTAGAGTTCTACAATTATCAGTAACATTTAATAAAACATGCAGCTTACTTAGAATTTCTGAAAAATTTCATCCCACCCTCTCTCTACAAAATTTTTTTAATGAAATATTTTTTCCTAAATAATTTTTTACATTTTACCAAAGTTCTTGTGATAGATTTTGCATGATGGCAGTAGAAAACCTGAATATCATTTAAAGCTCTCTGCTAGGCATGCAAAAAAAAAGCTGCAGCAACTATATTAATCCCTGGCTACACGATTTCTCGGACAATTTGCCTTGTTGATTACCCAAGCAGATGACAAATACACAGTTCCTTCTAGACTGTGTAGCCCAAATGCAGTCCTATTGTGTTAATTAGAACCCTTACTATCAAGCATAAGGAAAATTAATTGGGATAATACTAGGTATGAAGTTATTCATGCTTGACCTAGCAAAGGGTATTTTGGCCTTGAATTAGCTCAGGAATATAGAGTAGGTAAAATAGCTTGTTCAAGTACAATAAACATACTGCAGCTACATACTACTAACTGTAAAGGCATCCTGCAGGGATAGGTTTCAAGCATTTTGGTAAGACACCTACAGAGCTACATATGCTTCCTACTGGATCTATGTGAATTTAGATTAAAACTTGTTTAAATAACCAAGTAGGACTTGCAGGATATGTGACTAAAAGCCTGAAGGAATGACTGCATCAAGTAGAAGAACAGAGATCTTGAAAAGGATTCATTCACTGCAGTAACCTTTCCCCAGAATGATGCTTTTACCACTCAAGCAATTTGTCTGGCCCAGCCGAGGACATGGTGAGTTTGGGAAAGGCCACAACCTGCCTGCAGATGCTGCTCTGTGAGAGTGTTTGCCTGTCTGACCACTGACAACTGGGGCTTTACCCATTTTCTGCTGCAGTTCCATCACTGATGTCCACTCTTCTTGACCAGAGCTGTTCTGAGGCATACTGGAGCTATTCCATCTTTCACTCTTGACATGTTGAGAATGCAACTGAGTGCATGTGAAGCACTTGAAACTTCAAGCACTAATTGCTGAGTAATTAAAACTTTTATTGCAGGGCAATTAAAAGTCTAATTACTAAGCAGCTGGCAGAAATCCAATCCATAATTATGACGATTCATTTTTATCTCTTTTAGATGCCCCTTCAGTAGAAACAGCCTCAGAGTACAGAGTACCTCTACATATGCAGATGGCTTACATTTCAAATATTCCATGAGCCATGGAAAAGATGTCTGTGGCATCTTGCTTCAATGCTGTCATGCTTATTGTCATCACACTGATCACATTTGGCTTTCAGGTCAAGTGTAGATTCCCATAATGGAGCTGACCAAATTTGTCAGATTCAGCCCATCACCACTCCCCAGAAAAGCCTCAGTGAAGGACTCACACAAAAATGAATGACTTATTATCAATTTGGTGCTGACTTCCTTGCTGAATAACAGGTAACACCTCAGAAAGCAACTGGGTTTTCCTACCCAGCTGTTCCCAGGATAAGATGGATTAGTTTAGGAGATTCAAAGGCACAAGACCCTGAGCTGCTCACAATATAGCGAGAAAGAACTTTGCATGTGTAACAGAAGCATGCCATCCTCTGTAGGGACTAGGACAGCACTGACTCCCTGATCTCATTATCTCATTTCCAAAACAAATTAAACTTTGTTACAGTTCTTAAAGACTCTACTCAGAAACTTTTTCAGAGCTCATTTGTATTTGTCACTGTGATCTGATTTTCCTGATCCATATTTTATTGCAGTCCCTCCTTTTCTCTCTCTTTCTGCACAGTAGTCAAATCCTACCACCACATCCTCCACAGTCCTCTCCATGAGGATTCCTCTGAGACTTTTTTCTTCACTGTTCACTGCAGGAGTCCATCCAGTCTCCTAGGGCTCTGCTGACTAAACTCTGCTTCTCCTTAAGGACTACTAGGGTTTTTAAACAAAAGCTCCAGCTGTGTTTGCCAACTTGCTGGCCTGCTTCTAACTGTTTAGCTCATGACAGTTTATAGAAATTTAGTTACAACTTAAGCATAACGTCACATCTGAGGCTTTATTTTAAAGACGGGTTTATCTTTCTTAAGAACTGTGGCAGAATTTTCTGGCCCTCATTAGCCACATGATAAACATTTGTGATCCTCTCACAAGCTTTCCATGCAGTTTCACTGGTGAGGGCACAGATGTTTAGTTTTGCTTTCCAGTTCACACTCACACTCCTGTGATTTCCCAGTGGCTGCCTGTGATGTGTTTACTCAATAACTATACACTGTTATTGAATATCTGCAGGAGTGCACAATTATTTGTGCATCATCAATGCCCTTTTTTTTTCTCCTCCAAAAAGGAATGAAGCCAAAAGCCCTGTGCAGGCCATTGCTACAAAGGATATACAGCTCCCCAGGGCTCCAGAACATGAACACAGTTTAACTGGGGTCATGACTCAGTAGGAATTACTTTGATTGACTTCAGGGGTATCAAAAAGGGCTATCCCATTGCTGCAGTGGGACCTCTTCCATGAGGGACAGGAGGAGTGAAGGAACAAGAAGGACTTGTGGGCCAAAACTCCTGACTCCCTGTAAGCAAAGCAAGGGAGAGTCACTTGTTGGCAAAGACAATGACCCAGTTGGAGCTGTTCTGTAAGCCAAATTCAGTCAATAGGGTGCCAGCTGTGTCCTCTTATCTTAGATAACAAAGGCCTGGCTCTAATGAACTCATGAAAATAATTTATTTGGGCATCACTGGCTTCCTGGGACCAGCCCCTTTTTTCTGGATGTGCAAGGCAGGGAGTGGGTGCACAGGCAGCAGCAGTTCCTGTTAGTGATGGACCTAAAAAGGAAAAGCAATCTCTGAAACTCCTTCACATGTTCTCCAGCAGTTGTAATAGGGATTAATAAGGCTCTGCAAACCATATCCTCTCAGTCCACTACAACCATCTTTTTACTGCAAACTCACAACCACCTCTCAGAGCGAGAAACTGCCACAAGCCCAGCAGTACATCCAGCTTGATCCCTCACAGTAAAAGTTTAACTTTCTTGCTCAAAGCTTTTGAAGGCAGGACTCCTAGACCTCAACAGAATGAAGTTAATGCATCTCAAATCATAATGACAGCAATTTCTCCCCGTTTGGCTTTATCTTAACGGTAAAGCAGGGAACAAAAGTGTTTACTACAAAATAGTTATTCAGTGATGCGAGTGCTTTTCTGCATGGAAACAAATATGCATACTTCCCCCTAAAGGAAAAAAAACCATAAAACATTATAGGTTATTGTTCATGAAAGCATGGTGAAGTATGTAAAACTTTTTTTTTTCTAAATTCATTGGCTATTGTCATTTTCTTCTGTCCTATAACAAGCCCAGACAAACAGATCATTTGACTTATTCTCCCGTGGTGTGAGATTTTTCCTAGACTAATCATCAGATGTCTAGAAAAGCAAATAAAAACTATCAGTGGCCATGCTCATCCATTTTTTTATGCTAGCTTCAGCAAGAGTCAACAAAGCCATTTCCTAGGCCAGACGCATCAGCTTGATGGTAATCAGCCTAGAGCATAAACTGGTTCCCTTAGTGAGCTGGAAATTTTCCTTGTGTCATGATATTTTTCTCTGACCTGCCTGGAATTTGCACTAAATGGATCTCAGCAGACCCAGAGGCTCCTGGGTTGATAACCTGATAACAGATCTTCTCACTCACACTGACTTTTTGAAAGATGAAGATGATTCTTCAAAGTAAATTCAAGCATTTGCCAAAGCAAATGAACTCATCACTGTTCACAATGTAATTGTAGTCAGACACAGCAGCCTCTATAATGCCAAGCAAAGATTATGAGTGATCTAGGCTGTCTGACCCTATTTCATTGCCAAGACTGATAGACAGTTCCTAGAAGTCATTGTTGCTTTGGATCTTGGGCAAATACCTGAAATGCTCACAAGAGGATTTTCTATAACAGCGTATAGGAAGCATTGTTTTGAACTCGGTCTCTACATATCTTCTTGACCGTGTACTGCAGAAGCGAAGAGGACATGAGTGTCAAACTTTGCAGACCCTTGATAAAGGCTTTTTTGGTTTCATATTCCTCTTTGATCACCTTGCTTATGAGGGTTTACAACCAGACTAGAAGTACATTTTATAAGTAAAAAGCTTTACTTCTGTCAGATGACTCTTTGGTCAGATGGCTCTGAGTTGTTCCATTGCCACAGTAAAAATTCACTAACCCAGTTTACTGTCTCAGGCTAACTGTGAAATACTTCTTGTTACCGTACTGCAGTCAATCAAAGTCACTAAATATTTCACTGCCCTGAGCAACTGTCTGGTTTTTCCCTGCAGTAGATCTTGGCACCAGAAGCATTGCTTCCTCCAGGTTGAAATGGTGTTGGCCTATGAGAGGTGTATGGTGGGCAGTGAAAATGGTAACGTAAATCACAAAAAAGTGAAGTGTTAATACATGATTAAAAGATTTTATGCATAGTAATCCCCTGCTTCTCATTCTACACTTGCCTCATCCCCAGAAGGATGTGTGCTCACCATCTACAAGGTACTTTATACTTCCCTGGGCCAGCAATCACTGCCAGGTCAGAACCTGAGCTTTGACTGGACAGCCTTGCAACAGAATATGCTCAGGAATAGGTCCTCTATACTCCTCGATGTTTTGCTTTTCTGCTTCAAAACTGCTATATTAGAAATGATTGGACATCCTACCCTAACACAGAAGGTATGGGAAGAACAGGAAAGCAGGAGGAAGAGGAATAAACTAAGGAAAACGCACATAAAAATCTAGGAAAAGAAGAAAACAGTGCAATGCTATAGGCTAGCTTCTGAAACCTGAATTTGGAATTGCAGTTACTCACATAAATAGCTCCCATGACAACAAGTGCAATGCAAAGGCTTGTGCATTCCAACTATAATACATTTAAATCTCCATTACTGGGAGATTAAATCCCAATGCCCCTTAGGAGAACACAGCAGTGAGATGGAGAAGACATTTTAATTACAAACCAATATGAACTAGCACATTTTTAAAAGCAGCTACCAAGAGAATTTGCCTCTTTTTGCTTTCAGCTCCATGTTCTTGCTATCTGAGCTCCTAAAACTGAAATTAATAGTAGCAATTGTCTCTCTTTATTCCCGCCTATTGCCTAAAAATGAGAACAGATATTTGTTTCTTCTTTAGTTATAAAAAGACTGGTTAAAAGAAAAAAGATCCATCCTGAAAGTCTAAGTTTTGTCAATAAGGATGTAGGAAGTAGGTATCCTTACAAAAGTTGGCAACAGGCAACACTGTTCTTAGAAAAAACCACTCACTTAGAATTAACATCAATTTGCATACAATCCCTTCGTTCATCACATAATCAGTTTTTTCATTTACTAATTTATGCTCTTTTTAAGAAATAACACATATTCTGGAAGTGTGCCTCTGTTTCACAAAACAGAACCCAGTCCAACCTACACTTCTGTGCTTCATAAATGTTTTCAGATTTGTTAGATTAGATTAACGTGCAGCAGAGTTCATATACAAAAAATACAGTGGTGATGGCCTTTACAGCTACTTGGCATGAGTAAGGAATGTAAAGGTATACTTGAAAGACCAAAAAAAACCCTTATGTTTACAGAAATTAATATTGCTGAAGAAGAAAATGGTGCATCTGTGCCTGTGTTTGTGAGAGGTGAAGGATAATTTTTAATTTTCCATTGGAGTAAAATGGTTTCAAAGATATGACTAGCATCAACCAACTAAAATGGTTTGAAAACTTATTCCCTCAGATAGAATTTGCACTATGCAGCATTTTCACCTGTTCCTAGCCTGAAGCAATGCATGTTGTGTTGTTTATTCTTCCCATGGTCATAAGGAGGGTGTTCCCACTTGGAATTATTTATGCTTACAAAAAAAAATGCAGTCATCCAAGAAAGCCTTTAATGTTTTGGAGTAAAGTTGCTGCAGAAGGTGTGGAAAGGAAAAATGCACACAGAGAAACTGAAGGAAAGAAGTAAGCGAAATATATTTTTATTCTTCAGTTTGCTGCCGTATTAGTAGGACTTGGGGATAGGCTATGGTGAGCAATATACGAGTGAAGGGCAGCAATAAAGAAAGGAAATATGAACCCTGTTGCACAGGTTTAACACAGAGGCAATAAGCAATTTTGGTAACACAGGAAATTTCAGGCAGAGTTGGTAAATGAACAAGTGCTTTATATCCCTGTATCCCTGTCTTCTTTGCAGGGTCATCCCTCCTTCCCTGTGTTGCTCACAACAGCCCTCATGCAAGGGCAAAATGCTAAGCAATCTTAATTAAACACGCTTGAAAATTTTTTTTAAAAATGAACAAGTGAAGGGATATAATGATGATCCTACCTAATCTACTTCCATTTCTCTCAGGAGAAGCAGAGGAGGGAGGGAGGGAGGGAAGAAACACAGTCAAGTGCTGGAGTTTCAGTGCTGAGCCGTGGGGAAGGACTATAGGAGCAGAACAAAGTGGATGACTCTCCTGTTGAACAATGGAGCAAGAGCAATGGAAATCAGAAGTCTGCTTTGCAGGAAAAGACAGAGCTGCAGCAGCTCCAAGAGCTCTATGCAGACCTAGCAGGGCACAGTATGAATTTTATTTCATTATCACGAATGACAGCTCTAATTCTTCAGCCCAAGTATTAACAGGTGTCATTGACTAGGTCCATAAAATGTCTATTCAGAGAGTAGGAACAATGTCATGTGCTTTATCTAAACAACCAATACTATGTAGATTCAGGAGCTCTCTTTGAAATTACATTGCCTTTTCATCTAGGAGAATGGCAATGCCCTACTACATGCCAACAAGAGAATTAGAAGATTTCTGTCTCATGATATCTTCCAGTTCAAACTGTCTGCCTTTTCAGAAAATATGCAGTAGCAAAACACAATGCATTGGATCTGTTGAAATGGATGCTACATGAAATTCTGGGCAGGTGGACAACTGAAAAATTACACAGACATTTGACTGTAAAATCTAAGGTCATATGATCTTCAGATTAAGAAAATTAATGAAGGTTTCTTGTTATTCTTGACTTAATTTTCCCGTTCTGATATATCCTACGGGCACTTCCCCACTGAGATCATAGAGCTGTTAGTTGAGTTGAAAAAAAACCAAAAGAAATTATGGGGACCCTGGAATTAATTACTCATTTAAGCAATCTGTGAATAGTTTCAACTAGCAAGTAAAATTCAAGTGTTTGATGGTGGATCTAGGAACAAATATTGTACTGATAACAAACTATTTACTATTTTATTTGTATATGAAATGCTCACCCTCACACATATAGTAGCACACATGCAAAACAACAAGCTATTCCTCAGACTCACTAAGTATCAATATCACAGCTCAAAACTGAGGAATAAACATGATATTGACCATTTTTTCTCCCTCAGATTAGAAAGAACCAGGGTCGTCTTCCTCTACACTTCAAATCCCCATCTGAGTTGAAATAAATTGTTAGGAGGAGAATACAGAAATCTCAGTTTTCTGCTTCCTCTGCTCTGGGATTTCAGTTCTTCTTCAAAAACAAGAAATCCCAGCTGCCTTTCCAGATGTTCATTTAGCTCCAAATGTCAGTGCACCTGCTGCTGCTTTTCTTAATGACATGAATATGTGCTGGATGGAGGAAGCGTATAAATCAGTCTGGCCTAATAAACAAAAAGCAGGGGGATCGGTGGTCCTTTTTGTAAGGAAATGAGTTATTTCTGGAGACAATGCATTTTCCAAACATTGTATGCTTTTTAGTAGTGATGATAAAGACAAGATGCCTGAGAAAGTAACTCTGAGCTGAAGATGGTTTGAGGTATGTTTCTGGACAGCTGTTTTGACACCTGTGCAGAACATGAAGGGTGAGAAGCTGTGGTGAATCCCTGTGTAAGAGACAGGGGAACGACATATGTGTGAGAGTCACCATGAGAAGGCATCTGTTTTGTCAAGTTCGCACCTGCATGACTGTCTGGGACCCATTATATTAATTTCTGCACCTGCATGAAGTAATAGAAAAAAATAACGGAGCTCAAATATAATAATCCACAAAATCTAATCAGTGGATTTCAATGTGTGCAGATGCAATGGTGGGCGAAGACAGTCTTTGTAATATTGCCAGAAACATAGCAAAGAAATCTGAGGGATGAATGCAAAATGGATTATTTTTATAGCTGCCTTTCTCATTCCACAAACACACATATG
Source organism: Todiramphus chloris collaris (assembly GCA_025345505.1). Taxonomy (NCBI): domain Eukaryota; kingdom Metazoa; phylum Chordata; class Aves; order Coraciiformes; family Alcedinidae; genus Todiramphus; species Todiramphus chloris. The sequence continues at coordinate 9,669,386 of JANVCC010000130.1, read as the reverse complement.
GGATTTCCATTTTACAGAGCTGTCTTTTTTCCACTGTTCCTTGTTATTTCATGCTCTCCTAAAATCCGACTATTCCTAGATCTTTCAGGTTTCACAATCTGCCAAAATAAAGCTGACACTGACATACAACTGGAATCACCATTAAATACAGAAAACCCTGCCAGAACCTTGAGTATTGCAAATTGCTCCAGACAGATGGACACTGTGGACCAGGTCCTCAAATGACCTGAGCTGGCATCACCAGCACTGTGATGCTGCTCTGTGAGCAACCAGGTCACAGAGAGCTCTGTACTTATGAAAAGCATGCTTGGCATCAGAGGGAAGACAAGAAAGTTAGATTCAGGCTTACAGAAATCTTACAGTCAACAAAGCATCCCAAATACCTTGTTTTCTGAGGAGCAGGGCCTGAAAGGTACAAAATGCTGACAGCTGCTCCTGAAATTGAATGAAATTCAAAACTTAACATCTTTTCTCTGCTGTAGTTCCTGCCCCTGTGGATGCCATCTCTCAACAGCTCCCAGCCCAAGAGGACCCTGCCAATTTGTCCTGGTTTTTTGATTCAGTGCTACTCTTTCTTACCATACATTCTCTTCTCCTGGAGTATTTTGAGCTGAACTTGTAAAATAGCTTGTAGCTTACAGAAAAATAGTCCAAGTAAATGTTTAAGGAAAATATGTAAATGACCTCATGCTCTAAACTTAGGAAGAATAAATTTGGAGAAAGGGAGGAAAATTATTTCCAGTGAAAACTTCTAGCATATTGCTGACGGGAAACAGCTGGGAATTGATTCTTTAACTCCTCTGTGCATGGGGACTGGTAAAGGAGACATTACTGTGGAGAAGCACTTTAGATAAGCTGCTGTGATACTCACATTGTAAATGTCAACCTTTCTTTTCCTGGATTTGGTCTTCTTACTAATTCAAACCCTGAATGAATTGTGCTTAGAAAAGATTTTTTTTCTCCAGCGTGTATACGCTCTGTGGGTTGTCATTGTAGGCTGCTAATGAAAAAAATCTTTTGGTCTGTCTGCAATCTGTGTCTTGTGCCTAAAGAAGCATTTCTTGCAAAAACTAGACTTCATTGTGTCATAATTCTGCATGACAGTTCTTCCTCAACTTGGTAGTGATGATGATCTCCCAGATAAGATTATAGAAACCATCTGATTATGAACATGTGGTTGCTATTCATCTTACATCATCTTCATGTTGCTTTCTTTTGCTATATTAGTGGAGTTTTATTACTAGTCTTTGGCCTATAGGTAAGAGATAATAATTGTCTAAGATACTGGAGCACACTAACACAACAAGCTAATTATTTATAAGGGTAGATTGACATTTAGCATGGGCACAAAATGAGTCAGGGACTGCTTCTCCCCTTTATATAATTCTAAATTCTAGCTCCAGTAATCTTTAAGTTCTGGTTTTACCTCTGAGCTGTTCACAGACATTAAGGATAAAGCAGAGTGCAAACTAGCTTATCATGGCTGAGCTCCTTGGACATGCTGGGTTAACAACCATTACCCATTGCATTGGGTTACAGAGAGAGGCTGGTGTGAGTGCTCCAGTTTGTTGGGAAAGGGACACTCAGAAGGTCATTTATAACTTGGTTTAAATAACGCATTTGCTACTTTGCCAGTGAAAGCCCCCATAAGGATATGCACTGGGTTTTGAAAACAGGTAAGACACAGTGTGTTCAAATAGCTGCTCCCAGCTGAATTGCAGTGAGAAAGGCTAGTGCTTTTTTTTTCCACCTCAGTGGGCAGACATTCAGGGGGTGCTGAGGCTCAACCTCGGGTTTAGCAGCTTTCATATACAGAGTCATCGGGGGAGATATATTTGCTTCTATGTTTCTGTCTTGTTTGGCAGTGTGAATTCAACCAGAAGTGTTACAACTCCTGGGGCACATCATAGGTGGGTCTGAAAGGCCAGCTGAACATGATACACACTTCCATCTTTGATCACATAAATAAAAAGGAGAGAGGGGTATAGAATATTTAGGACATGCTACGAGTTGCTTACATTTACTTCACTAACAAATTTGTACAAGTAGAAGCTGAGGTCTTCACCTTGATGGTGATATTTTGCTTAAGAGTCCCTGTATGTTCCTTTGGAGGATATATGTGCACACATTCTTCAGCTTTGGAGTTCACCTCAGCTGGACCACACTGGCTGTGAGCAGCATGCACAGAGATTAAGGCTGACATAACTGGATGTGTACTGGATTGATAGTCTGTGGCACATACACTTAAGTCATTCAGTGTTTGAAGGGCATCCAGAAATTTCCAGCAAATATCCAACAGTCTGCTCCCTAAATACAATTTCTGGCTAGAAAAGAAGTGTCTTTCTAGGGAAATACAATTTCTTACGGTATCCCTGACACTTGGCTATTTACCAGGCAGACTCTTTAAAGACATACTTCTTCATCAGCTGGAGCCCACAGCATTTCCTCACTGTGAACATGAGACATACAGCACCATGGCAAGATGAGCCCCAATCTGTGTGACTGCCAGCTTGTGACTGCCTCATCTTTCTCAGTCCCATTGCTAAACATGTAAATCTCCCTCTCAGCACTCTGTGCTCTCAGAGGATTCCTTCTATCCACAGTATGCAGCATTGCCCACACCTCAGCCAAGAGGCTGCTGTCTTCGCTCTGTGCAGCACAGCTGGTTTTAGGGAGAGATGGGGCACAGTGAGAGACAAGGACCTGTGCAGCAAGGCACAGCCGAAAACCCTGGGCCAGAAACCAGGTTTTTAGCTCTACTTGATGGTCTTCTTGAAGTCAACACAGAGGGCACCTGGTATCTGTAGCCCATTCATTAAAACTGGCATCCTAAGAGCTGAGCTCAGACACTGTGCTGCCTATTCACTTCACCCTGGCTTTTCTCAGGCACCCTGTGTGGAAGTATGGTCATGTCATCATCCTTCTGATGAAGAGGTCAATATGGCAGTCACACACTGCCCTTTGTCACATGAGCTAAACAGCCTGATTGCATCTGATCCCTGTTATGGGACACCCCAGAGTGGAAAAATCTTTGGGTACTTTTCTATCCTTGTATCTTTGTGAGATACCTGAGCTTTAGATTTGCTAAGTAAAATCAAGGTAGGTCAGCCCCTTTGAGCTCTGTTTAACCCTGGTGGTAGCAAGCAACAAAACAAGCAATATATATGGTTTTATGATTAGGTGACTACCTCTCAAAACCTTCTACCAAACTAGCATGGTAATCCAGAAAACCAGAAGTTGCTGTGAGTGTCAAATGGTTTCTCTTAACATGTGCTGTACTATATTAAGATATCTACAAATAGTGTTTAACTGGAAATGGAGTTTGTTCAGTGCCAAGCCATGAACAACTGCAGTAAATAAAAAGGAAGCATGCCTTAAATTTCTTTTATTTTGAGAGGGTATTTAAGACATGAACAGTTCCCTCAGACATAAAGTCCCTGTTCAATAAATAAATTCAATCAACAGTTACTTGTGTTTATTCAGAGCTATAAATAAACAAAAACATAGTAACATGGCTGTGAGTGCTATGAAAACCATAGGGGAAACTGGGAGCTTGATCCATTCCTCCAGAAACTGAGAGGGGGAAACAGGGATTTGTGAAGCTGTGGCATTGTTACCATGACTGGTGTTAATGGGAAATGCAGTAGCCCCATAGCCCTATAAAAAAGCAAGTTTCTTGCAGCTTCCATATAATAAACCAAGCTGTTTCTTGGGCAGTGATGAGTCTTTCTTCATACCTACATAGTTTAGAAAGCTCAAAGGGAGGCCAAAAAAATCCACAAAACAAAACAAAGCTGTGCAGAGGCCTCCACATATTGCTGATTCTGCAGCAGTAACTTTAACTTTTATACTGTGACAGGTGGTGTATTATCAAGACTAGAGTATTTTAACATCCTCGTGCCCTGGATGGCTGGTGGACACCAGAAACAATCACAAGCCCTGCTTACATAAGGAAAAGGCAGTGCCAGCTCCAGAGAAATGCAACTATCCCATGAGCCTGAGAAGTACATGGGTAAAATGAAGGCCACCTGTAACAGATGGAGATCTGCTGAAGGGTGAGTTCAAATGGGGATGCATACCATGCTGACAAGGGTGTGAATGCTTAATAATCTTAAGCATATGTGTACTTTTATCTTTCCTGTCCACATTTGTCACACTTTTTGTCTCTCTCCACACTTCTCCTTTGTCTTCCTGTTTTCCTCTCATTCATACTTCCTTCCATTTGCCATTTTTACCTCCAGCTTTTTCTCTATTCTTTCTCAGCATCCCTGTCTTTTGCTTTTGCTTCCCTCTCTGTGGCTCAAATAAGTCATGCCAGATTGGAAAGTCTGTACTTTTTCCAAGACAGAGAAGATATGAGAAGCATCAGCTCCATTTGAGGCATGTCACCACCTACCACATAGATGGAGACAATGATATCCTGATGTTCTGGCTCACAGCAAATATCCACATCCAGCCCGATGCAGTTTACTCTCTTCACAATTAGGCAAAACATGACCAAAATGTTCTGCTTCCCCAGTGCCATTCAAGGGGGAGGGCAGGGTTATGCAGACATAGCAGAAGACCTTGTGCATCTGAGTTTCCAGCACAAGCCTGTAGTGCAACATTGCCCTTCCACTGCCCCATTTCCTCACAAATAACCTCTGAGCTTTGAACAACTTATTTTTCCCTTTCTCAGCAACTTTCTTTCAGCTACCCACCTGGCTCCTGCTTGAGCAGGGACAGAGTCAGTGAGTTTGGAGCCTAGCTCCTGGCTGGTGACCTGTTTCCCTGCGGCCGGGGAGGAATTTCCAGAGGACGAGTGGTATGTGTGCCGATCTCAGGGGAACTGGGGAGCTGCCAAACCTAACCAGCAAACTGGGCCAGGAAAGGCCCCACATATGCTTTCACCAGAGGAAAGGAATGTTTGTGGAAACTGGGACTAGTGGAGGTTTATTTAACTCTGCTTTTCTCCTCCTCACATTCTTCCTAGTCTCAAGCCCAGCACTGAGCTTGCCCTGCCACACACACCACGATAGTGAGACAAGAAGAGCGAGGTTATTAATGCAGCCCACAGCATCTCAGGGGTGATAAAAAAAGAGTTACCAGCTAAGAGTTAGCCACTGAGTAGGCAAGGGAGGCCAGTAACTTGTGGTGCAGACTCAGGCTAGTTTAATGTCTCTGTATTAACGAGTGTGCTGTGGGGGATTTATTACAAAGCTGCCACAGCAGTAGCCAAGTGAAACAGGATTTCAGGGTAATGAGAGACACAGGGACAATAGAGGCTCACAGGATCTCTTCCTTTGCTTTCTTTCCTTCCAGTAGAAGAAAAAAACCTCATAGGTGACTGTCCTCTTGGGGGCCTTTGTCTATCTCCTCACAAGTGTTATTTGCAGCTTATCCTCAAATTGCTTTTCTTTTCTTCCTCTGATGCTTTGATACATTTCTGTTGCTGCTTTCCACCATCAGCTACCCATGTAGCTGACTTGCACAAGTTTCAACCACGCCAGTGGCAATTTACTGAAAAACACTTTAACCAACAAATAATGCATTTTGGCTGGAAGCTTTTAACAATCATGGTTACTACAGGAAACCAAATTGTGGCTTCACTCCTGACAGTGGCAAAACTCTGTTGAATTCAGTGGTGCTGGTTTGCCCACTTCAGTGTTTTTAAAATTAAAGTAAGAAGGGAAGCCTGGTTTGTCCACTTCAAAGCAAGACATTCACATAGCTCCCTGTTGGTTTGGGGTTTTATTTTTGCTGTAGCCAGGTCCATGAATCTAGTAGATTCTCTGCATCTTGGATGGACTCAGCTCACTTCAGCATAGCCACCTGGGTGCAGAGATACTGCATGGTTTTGCAGAGTCACGGTTCAAGGTGGGTGCAGGTTTCATGTGGACAAACACCAGTGTTCATCACTAGCACCCTAAGCTGGCCCTGTGAGTCCTGCCCTGTTTTGAACTCAAGCACAGGCACTACAAAGTCAATTACTCCACCAGTCAGTGCTTTACCTCAGCAATTTACATCTTGCCTGTCACTATTTGAGTAATCAGAGCCCCTGCAGCCTGGTGATGTTCATTAAGACCTGCTGACCTTCCTTTCAATGACATTGTACTGTTCAGTGCTTCTGACAGGACTTCTTTCTGCCTGAGAAGTCATTACGCTCCTGCTGAATCTGGCATGATGTACCCCAAGAAAACAAGAAAAGTGATTTAGGCTTCAGAAACAGAAAAAAAAAAAATCACCCCTATTAACAATACACAGGGCTGCATGCACGACAGTTATGCTGAAGAGATCTAGGGCCAGTGATTTAGTCTGTGCCTCACAATGAAAAAGGATGCTAATATTTCCTCCCCTTAACTACACTAGCTCTTTGGAGAAGGAATTGGTGAAGGAATTTTTTTTTTTTCCACAATGCCAGATACCAGTGGAGTCTCTGGGTCAAACAGTCTACTATAAGATAATCAGGAGAGGACTCACAGAATGCTCTACAGTCTTTGTGTATGTACATGAGTTATTTCATTCGTAACAGAGCTTCTTTGCCTGTGAAAGGGTACGTTGGCTTAACAGCATGTACTAAGAGCAGTAAGGCAGTTGTTATATGTAAGGTGAACAGAGGTGTTTCCCTGGGAATGTGTAAGGAGGAATTTGAATAGCAGGAAGTGCTTCAGAGATGGATTTTGGTGGGGATATGAGAACCCATGTATAAACTGATCTGGATCCCATGACAGTTCTATACCTGGGACTGAGGCAAATAGATGGGGCACTACGGTGTGCAGGAATCCTAAAAAAAATTACCGAAGTGGCAGCAAATGTTTTACTGATATGCCAGTCTTCAGTACTGGGATGGACCTGGGATCACTGAGAAGATTCTACTGGTGCTGCTTTCAGCTCATATTTGTCACTTAGTCTAGCACTATCAAAGAGAAAACATTTAACTCAGGTGTCTTCCTCTTTTTCCTTACCCAGATTTTGCCAAAATTGTTTAGCTCCTTTGTCTTTTTAACTTTTGATTCTGTCAGCCAGTTATGACTGTATGAACTGTTAGCTCTAGCCATCTTTTGGCTACTTCCTGTGGCAACAAGAGCCTCGGAATCACTTAGATCATTTCTTGCTAACAGTGTGGCTGTTTTTGTAGAGTACAATACCCATCTGTGATCTAAACTAAAATGTGGAAGTTTCTATAATCTATCCTCCCTCTGATCATATCACAGTCTAGCATCATTGCCTAGAAGAGATTAGAAACAGAATTTTTTTAAGCGTCCTTTGTATGTCTTTCGGTTTCAGGTATCCACTGTGAATTCTGATTCAGTGATCATCCTCTTTGCAGATTAAATTAATTAAGGCTGCTCCTAAAGGACAATTTATGGAATCAGGACATGCTAGAAAGGATTTTGATTACAGTCTCAGCCATACCCCATTGGATATTTATCCTACACTAGGCTAACTACATTCAGAGACTGTTATATTCTAGATACCTCTCACAACATCAAGCAGCTTTCCCAGGTACTAATAACTAATCCCATTTCAGCACCTTCTTCAGTCCTCTCTCTGCTCTTTCAGCAGCAGTGCTTTGTTTAATAGTTTCAGACTGCCACCAAAGCTGATATCCCAAGGATGTGCCACAAGGAACATGAGGCCCACATGTGTGCCACACAGCAAAGCATAGGGCAGGGATGTCAGAGCCAGAAGCAGTATGAACCTATTAGTATGGCACTGGATCCAACCAGGTGATCCCTGTTGAAAGGCAGAGTTCATTCTCTTGGACACATGACATGCACATGACTATCACCATGCTAGGACATCAGCTAGAGTCCCTGCATTGTCCTGTAACGTGCAAGGCAGGCAGCTTGCCTCAGCCCTGGCTCTGTAATCTCTGCTTCACACACCATTGTGCCATGCAGATGTCCTACTTGTCTCCATAGTTCATTAATTCTCAAATATTTTCCAGAGTTATCTGAAACCATCTTTTTTGATCTTTGCTTTCTTCTAATTTCTTAAAGGGAAGAAGATGTTCTTCTAATTCCTCCTTCCTACTACTTACAGCATAGGACAATTTCATTTTTCAGATCTATTTTCAGATCTATGACATACATTTATACTCATATATAGCTCTTTCCAAAGGAATTCAGAAAGTAGAAGTATATAAATTGTCTTCTTCAGGTAATCCAGCTGCAAAGCTAATTTCTCTGTATTTCAATCCCAGATTACCATTCAGGAAGTGCCTCCCACTCTTTACAGGTAGAGTTGTGATACTTGGTGCAAGGAAATAAACCCCAGGACTAGGAGACTCTGGCCTACAAATATGTGTTCCCAGGAACTGGTACAGACTTACAGAACAGACTCAGGGTAGGTGGGAAAAACCTCTGCAGCAGATCAATCTAGCCTTTTGCAGCTCCAGTGTGTCACTGGAATAGGTCCAACAATCAGTTTCAAATGATTACATGTGAACCAGAGAACAGTGAAACATTGCATTTTGTCATAAGAAGAAACATCATTTACACAGACAGGCTTAGACAGACTTGGCTCTGTTTCATAGCATTTCATATCTTTCACTGTTTTATGTGAAGTACATATTTTAAGAATTGGAAAACAATGGCTTTATAGAAATTAAAGGAACTTAAATACATGTTGCATTCCAGAAATTTCATGTAGCCAGTACAGCTGGTGTAATTTCTTTCTACCCTTGGACCAGATCTCTGCAAACCTCTGCATGTCTTCAAAAAGCCAAGACCATGACCTGATATACTCAAGGCCCACTGGTCATACATGCGTATATGAGTTTGACTATTTGCATTGTAATTACATGCTGTATTCAGACCACATTGCCTTTGCTTGTGCTGTCTAAATGAAAAATGTGAAATAAGTGTTACTGTCAGTGGTGGAATCCCAGAATTTGCTCAAGAAGGTAGTGCATGGCTGTAAGGATGCAGTATGAGATGGATAAGAAGAGAGACAAATAAAGTCAAAAGGTGTAGGGATGTACTCATCCTTTGTCCACACGGCAAGATCACCAGCAACCTGGTGCGTAGAAAAGGATTATAGAGTATAGAATATGTTAAACATTACTTTCTTATAAAAGGAAGGGCTGGCTTTCTAGCAACAGCTAGTTTCCCTTTCTCTTCTACATGGTCCTCTCTCTCCTGGCACTGGAGAGATACCAGCCTGTTGTAGCTAAGCCCACAAGAAGAAGCAGCCTTCTAAAGTTGCTCGTGTAGGAGCTGCTCCATCAAACTCATAAATTCGGTTGCCACAACACTAGAGCAAATACTAGAAGTTTTCAATGTTGTGGGGAAATCAAGGATGATGGGCCTTCTGTTCTTCCAAGTAATTCCTTCTGCAGAAAACCTCTAAGGAGAACAAACTGTTCCCCTGGTGTTACAGAACAGCAATTTGACTTTCACCAAGCACTAGAGACCGGGTACAAAATAATGCAATTGGACCAGATAGATCTGGATAAGACTGTACTACTGTATTTGAGGTCTGGAAGGCACAGCACAGCCATTCCACAAAAGCATGAAACCTCAGTGTTTTACAGCAGGAAACCTCAATATTAATATAGCTAATATATCATTTTCTCACTGATGATTGAAAAGAGTTTTACCTTCTTATTTTGTGTCTGAACATCTCCTTTTCCAGCCTTTACTGAGGGGCAAACTGACCACTGCAGCTGCTTCACCACTGTCCAAGAAGTCACAACCACAAGAAATCATACTACATCTTCACTCCCTGAGCAACCATGTAGCAAGCATGCTACTGTTTGTGTGCCATTTATTTGAATCAGGAAGCCCTTACAGCACATAAACTACATCCAGCTGAGATTAAATGTACTAGTAAGGGTTGTCTTCAGATTTCTCCTCAGGCAGCAGTATTAGTTTTATAATACCTATCTGAAGCTAACTTCTTCTCTTCAATGTATTGGTACTCATCAGAGCATACTGATGAAAGCAACTGGGTGGCAAGAAGTGACACTGCCTCTGGTTACAACAGTGGCACATTATTTTTTGTTTATTTTTATTGTCAAAGAACAGGATTTGTATCTTGGTTTCTCCAGCAAAAAGATCTCTGAAGATCTGGAATTCTTATTTGAGACCTTCAGAAATTAATACAAAGTCACCTCTACTATTGCATAAGGAATATCACCCAATAGAGACCCAACATTACCTTTTTTCCCTAGACAGGTGCTTCACAAAATCTGTGAGAGTAATACCATACAGCTAAACCTACACGAGGCTCAAGGAAACCTGAATGATGACACAAAAATCATCTCATCATCACTCAGGATCTTTTCTTTATTATTCTGAACACGTCCATCCTAGGGACCAAGCTTTGCCTGTGACTTCTGGACCTATGTCCACAGCAGGATCTAGGCAGGCTGAGGAGTGTGTGAGATTTTTAATGCAAATGGTTGCAGGATTTTCTTTTTTTTCCCCCATTCATTAATGCTTGTAAAAGCAAAGGCAGAAAGGAGGTGGCAATCTGGAGTTCCCAGTCACCAGTCAGAACAAGTGTGCTCATCTTTCCTTATGCCTGACATTCTTCTTCTAACAAAGCTTGAATACTTGGTTGCCTGAGCATGCAAGGCTGCTTCAGTGCGCACTAGAGAAAAAACAGAAAAAGCTAGACCTTGTTTTCTCTGACACTGACTGTTCATTTCTATTGAAAACAACAACTGTTGGTAATTAAAGCAGGACCACTTGTCCTACTGTTTTGTAAACAATCTGGACTACCACTCAACATGGAGATTCAGATCTGTCTTTGATTTCCATCAGATCGGATGCTGATCTGTTCTTGATTTTCCATTGCAAAACTCAGTTCAGGAATTGGATAAGGCTTAAATGGCTGAGGTTTAACCAGACAAAAGTCAGTTGCCGTTTGTGGAGGGAGGGAATAACCCTGAGTGTGCAGAAGGGGGTGTTGTGCCTTGGTACTCAAATTTCCTCTTAGGTTTCTAGCAATTAAAAAATTAGGGCTGTGCTTTGACTCTCTAGACACTACAAATTACGATGGGATTGGTTGGGCTGATACAAATACAGTTTAGGGGAGAGGGGGTTCTCTGAAGTAGTTATTGTTGAAGTAGTCATACCCCTGAAACATATTTGGAGCTGAATAATCTCAGCAGCTGTGGAGAAGAAACTTGTTTCCCTCCTTAACAGATGTCTGTATACAATTTTTGTGAGAACTGAACTCCTTATCACAACAAGAAAAGAATCTTCTTTTCCCTCTGAAGTCTCCAAAACCAGGCTCTAGAGCTTCCAGCTTAAAAACAATCTGCTTTCACAAAAGGCAAAAGAAAGTTCTGATGTTTTCCTTTAAATATTCATGGTAATTAAAATTGGACTGTAATAGTTGCATGGATTCCTTTCAGGGATGTGTTTTGGTTGTTGTTTAATTAAAATAAGTGTGTTCGCAAAAATGAAGAACATCCATAAATTGCATAGTGATTATTCCATGAAAAAGAATGCCTTTCTTGTGTCTTTTTTTTCCATTTCATAGGTAAGGTAACCTCATTCTTCCATAAAGTAGGGTTGTTTTTTTTCACACATGCAGATCTATTTCTGATTTCCTCACATTTTTAAATGTCATTCCTGGAAAGACATACTCTTATCTACAGAATTAAGGGACATGTAGTGTCATTATTTCTATTATACAGTAAGAGAAAAATAAGGCACATGCAGGTATAATGATGTATCCAGTATCATCCAAGAGGCTAAAAGAAAAAGATGGGGAAAGAGCCTGTCATTCTGAGTCTCAGTCTCTCTGTCAGAGAGCCTTCAATAACTGTAGGGAACAATAAAGGATTCATACAGCCTTAGCAGAATTGCATAGATCTTCATTACTTCATTCAGCCTTTACCTCCCATACAAAATCAAAACCAAGCCCAAACAGCAGACGAGAAATTAACTAGTTATAATGAGGAAGATATGAGAGTTTGGGGTGGGGAGGAGGGCATCTGAATATTTGATTTTTTTAGCAGATTCTGATTCCTTTAAATATCTGTGAATTTCAATATCATAACCAAACAAATCTTTTGGGAGGTGTTTCCTTTCTCCACTTCCAGCAGCCACTGAACCCATGCCAAATACCAGAGGAGAGAATAAAACAGAAAAGGGAATATCATCACTACTTTTAAGCAAGCATCTCCTCTGCTATCCAATAGTCCCAAGCCAATTAATATTTTACTGTTACACACAGGAATACAAATATGTCACAAATACGTGACAGCTATATATTGTCATATTGTCAATAGCATGATAACATCAGTTTTCTCTGTGTTCTATGTACTAGTCTGTCAAAGTAGGGTTGTAAGCTTTCCTAGGCACCTTGCACAATCCAGGCATTGTTGTGTTTGCTGTTACCAGGTATCTGCCTGGGGGAGCAGAAGATTCTGTGACTGTAAAGGACTTTGCTCTAAGGTTTCATGACCTGTAATTTTTGTTAATGCTGGAGAAAAAGGAGGAGAGGGAAGGGGAAAAGTGAGAATATAATATAGTTTTGTTTCTTTTTTCTTTCTCTTAGTTTTTTTTTTGTTGTTTTGTTTTGGTTTAACGTATTTTTTTTATTATAATAGAATACAGATAAAGTTTTGCCTTTATGCATTTAAGCATGTGTATTTTTCTATTAGTCTATATAATTATTTAGCTAACCTCCTGTTTAATGGAGAAAAATAGTTCCAGAGTTGAGAGGAACAGTCTGTATATATACATACATGTAAGTATAATGGAACATAATTTCAGAACACATTTACAAACTCAAAGTTTTCTCTTAAATAGTTTTCCATGTTTAAATCTTACCTCTGCTCCATCTGTGGGTCACAGTGGCATGAACACTGTAATAGAACAGCAGCAGCAGCAAAGTCTTCCAAAGCATCCTTCTCTTTAAATCAAGTATGTCTAGCCGTATATTGGCTTTTTAATTTCCTACCTCCTTTCTTTTCAGGAATAAATGACTTCTCCCCTCCCCCTTTGAAGGAGAACCTGTCTGTTCTTCTGAGCACAGCTGAAGTGAGTGTGCAGCTTCTCTCCCAAACCAAGTCTCTTCGGGATCAGGAAAGTTACTTTCACAGACAGACTTTGTTTTTATCCACATCTGGAATGACTCATGGTGCATGTGAGTTTGCTGGCAGCTGTGTGAATAAATATCATTACATTTTTGTAGTTGAGTTTCATTTTATATGGGCCACTTGGAGTTTATTTTTGTCCAATAAACAGCCACAAGTAATTTTATTAAAGGCCACTCTTGAATCCTTGCTCTGTAGCTACTCTTCTGTAATGCAGTAGGCTATATGCTAACCCTTGTCTAAGGTGAAAACCATCTCTAGAATGATGTACAGCTGCCCTTGGACACTTAAATCAGGGAGTGGGGCAAGTGTTCTGCAAGCACATTTTGTTACCATAATTCATATAATCACTCCTTTATGAAGAACATATAATGCCACACTTAGACTTCAGTTCTTCAAGACAGGTCTTGGCCTTTTCCTCTGTTTGGCCACCACAGAGAACAGGAATGTCCAAATCCTTAACTGCCCCTCTTCAACAGTTCTACAGGAAACACTAAGCAAACCCAAATACAATCTACTGTAGCCAGGCTGAATGTGGAGAGATGATGATGAACAAAAGTCTACTGATAGACATCTCCTCACTGGCACCAGCCCCAGGAGAGACAACACGGGAAACATTTATCCCAGAATGACCCAGCATGGAGAAAGCTGCAGGTATGTTCTGTCCTTGGCACAGCTTCACCAGCAGCATCAGAACAGGGCCAGGGACCACCAAGTGGTACTCTGTGGGAATACAGCACTGGAGTAACAGCAGATTGCTGGGTGTTAGAACAGACTAATGAAAAATAGGAACACAATGAAAATTTAGAAGGATCAAGGGATATGGGATACTCCACTTAGTGCCTAGAAGTGATGAGTCTAGCCCTCTTCTTTTATAGGTGAGTGTAAGCCAGGAACAAATCCACAGACATCAGTGAATTTACACTGGTGTAAAACTGGCACATAAGAAAGGAGACTCCAGCTCAGAAGGTATAAATAGAAGTATTAAGGGAAAGGATCAAGAGCTGGAATGACAGAGGGTATTGTGGCTCAGGATTAATGAATACTGGCAGAAAGGCATGGAGAAAACCTGTTCAGCTCCTGTATGCCTCATGCCAATGTCTGGCCTTAGCCTCAGTGCCCTCATTCTTCTCTCTCTCAGCTTCAAGTAACACCAGCTGTAAAGGGAGGGTCAAATAAGGTTGTCTTGCTTAGGGCAACTCTACTGCTTTTCCTACATGTACAGATTTTCCTATGCTCAGACTGCCTCAGGTTACTCCCACATGAACAGCACATCAATGTAAGACAGTATTTTACATACCAAGGAGATGACAAAAGGTATATAATTCAATCAGAGGGTGGCTAACTAATTCTCTTGCTATTTACTCTCCTTGTTTCCAAAACATAATAGGAATGGGTCTGAATGCAAGGTTAAAGCTAGGAGTGGGCTCACTCATGTGTACCTGTCTGGAAGTTATGGAGCTGCAGTAAACAGGTTTTAGACTCCCTAGAAGGGAAAAGAGAAAGAAGGATGCCACAAGCAGGTGATTATTCCTACTTAGTGCAGATAAGTTACTTAGGACAGGATGAGTTGCTCCCTGGAGAAGTGGATCCAGTCATCAGCATGGCCAATCTGAGATGATGTGCATCAAGATGATTTGCATCAAGAAGGTGCAAGATGCATCATAAAAGAGGATAATAATCTGTCAGCTACTGAGGGAAAAAACCATTGTGGTATAACTCCTACTGGAAAGACTTCAAACAGCAGGAAGTGCTTGAGGAAGTACACTTAAAGTTAGTAAAACACCTTAGTGAAAGCATTCTAGCAAGCAAAAACAGTGGGCATTGATTAACTGGATCAGCCTAGCTACCCTGGCACAATGATCTTAATGTCAGCAGGGTCTGTGAACATGATGTTTCAAAGTCAGGTTGACAAGGGAGAAGCGGCACTTAGGATGTACATTGCAGGCTTGAGAAATGAAAGAAAATTACAAGAAAACTCAACTGAGATGCTGTATCATTTCATTGTTTACATCTAACGGAATAGCATCTGAGAAGAGGATGATGGAAGCCAGACAGGTTCCATGCCCCTCTAAGCCAGAATCAGAACTATCTGGAGAAAAATTCCTGCAGGATACCTCTGCCTCCTGTCTGAAAGCCACAGGACACTTCTGCTCATTCACTGTCACTGCTTTATATATCAAGCCTAGAAAGGGAGAAAAGAACTTGCTTCTCCAATCTTCCCCTCCACTTGCAGCCTTTGGAGTAAGCACCCTAGGAGCAACAGAGGAGGAGAAGCTGAGAGAGACAGAAGAGATGTGTGATAAGACTGGCATACAGGTCCAAGGGATATGAGGGTATGAAATGATTCCTGATCCCTCTTTTATCAGACCCAGGAGATGTTGCTTTGAAGCTACATTATACATGATTTTTTTATTATTATTTATTTCTCCTTAATCTGAGTCTGGCTACAGAATCCTTTCTAGCAGCCTTTTCCTTATCTGAGCTCAAATACACTCTCCCCATCTGTGGTTCAAGGCCCCACAGTGCAGCCTTCAGACATTCCAGCTTTGACTGCCCCTCTGTATGTACCACATCTGTACAGCAAATTTCTATCTATGACCGTGAACGAGGCACTCATATCTGCTTTCTTACAGGAAATGCAGCTGTAAATATAACAGGCCTATGTAAAGCAAAGAATGCTTTCCCCATGGCATGTCTTCAAGAAGTGTAAATGCCACTTTTCCCCCTTATACCGGAGATCTTTTTCTCTCCCATATGGATGTATATATGTGGAGAGTCATATACTCCCTATTAAAAACCACTCCAGATGAAGCCAAGAAATAAATCTTTCAAACATGCTCAGGGCACTTCAACTATACAGCTTCTATTCATCTCATGACTGTATTTTATTAGATAGTTGCTCAGTTTCAGCTCAAGGCAGTTTCTGCCTATGCTGGTGGTTTGAATCACTGCAACTATAATGAATGCTGAAGCAAGATAGAACTGCTCATTACTTATAAATATTAAATGCTCCTAGATTGCTTTGAAAGTATCAAACAGAGGAGCTTTATGGTGAATAATTAATCCTGAAGATGTGTCCAGTAGGAGAGCATTCCATGCTGCTGAAGCCAGAAGCCTGAGAGCTGGTCTTCCGTCTGGTCAATATTCAGACCTTAAGTCAGCATAGTGCTAAACACTGCCACAGTTATGTCAAGGTGAATATTTATGTTCTACCAGTTCTCAAAATTTAGCTGTTAGAGCTGCAAGTCCACCAGTGCTCCTACCCTCTGTGAGATGTTTCAGGCACAGGAAACATGTGACTGACTTGCCTTTGGCTGGCTCTTTGAGGTGAAAATGGACATCAATGCAATTCTCAATGATATGACTATATACCATGGGAGCAGATTTTCCATTTGATTCTTCCATTCTGGTGGTGTCAGTGAGGTCTATACACCCTGCTACTCCCACACAGTCTTTTTAAGAAACCTGGAAATAGGGCAAGGAGGAAAGGACTGAAAAGGAAAGCTTCCAGATGCCTTTTTGTGGCCCATGTACAGTGAGAACAGAGAGCTGGTAGTGGTAGTCCAAAGCTGTCCCTCCTTCCCATCATAGATGTTGTCTTGGTGAGATACTGATTTCAGCAGGCTGGGAGTGTAGAAACCCTGTATTTCCCAAGGGATGCTCTGGAGTGACTAGTTCTTCAAGGCAAGGTGCCTCTATTTTCTCTTTAGTAGCTCGCTGTGTGAAATAACTTAAAACCTTAAAAGAGAACAGAAGGGGAAACAAGGCACTGGGTGATCCAAGATCAGCAGCCTGTGGGTTTTCCAAGAAAAATAATGCCTTTTTCATTGGCTCATGGTGTCAGTTCAGCTTTGGCTCTGATGGGCTTCTGCCAAACCCAAGGCGGGGTTCCAGTCGGATCTGATGCCTCAGTCACTGTGAGAGTCCCTTGCAAATCTTCTATCAAACACACAGATATTTTTTACATTTTCCCCGGTGCAATTTGGAAACAGAGTGTGCATGAGGAGGAAGATCCTCTGAACCAGAAGCTATGATCTGCAGCCAGAGCCCAGGCCTGCCCTGCTCCATAAGGCATGCAGCATCTGCCTGTTACTATGCCAGCACAGTGGAACAATATTGATGCATGACACAGACATTGGTCTCCTCCCCACCATAGAGATGAATAAATGGAGACACATACACAAAGTGACTCACTTACTGAATGAATCGATGATAGAGCTGGGGCTAGAAATCAAGACTTGATCCGTTCCTTCGCCCAAAATATAAGGCCCCAACCTGGCACTGCAGCAATTCATACGGCACCAGTGTCATCAACCAAAGAGAGAAAGCAGCTTCCACAAGA
Source organism: Todiramphus chloris collaris (assembly GCA_025345505.1). Classification (NCBI taxonomy): domain Eukaryota; kingdom Metazoa; phylum Chordata; class Aves; order Coraciiformes; family Alcedinidae; genus Todiramphus; species Todiramphus chloris. Next base: position 9,652,002 of record JANVCC010000130.1, on the reverse strand, counting down.
GGCCAAGAAGTACCCTTGTAACTTAGAGCACAAAGAGGGAAAAAACCCCAAACTAACAAACAATACAGCTGCACACAAGCTCCCAAAAGAAGAAGAGTTCTATTTATACTGGTCTGCTGGCATTTGAACATCTTTATCCATGATGACTCTTGCTGGCTCCTCAACTGAGATTGCAGCTTCCTGTAGCAACAGTTTGGATGACAGAATCTTTCACCCAGTCTCCAAACAATGGCAGTCAGGATGAACCTTGCACAGCCATACAGTGCAATGGAGTTGCAAACTGGAAGGGACTTTGACACCCCTTTTACTTTCCCTGCCCAGAGCTCTCTTGCTACCTTGACCTAGCTGCCTGAGCTCACATTCACAAAAGCACTTAGATGCTGGGCTGATACTTTACAGATCTACATTTAAATAACAAAAATTTAAATTCTGCCCATGCAGCTTTGCAGATATCTGAATTCCTTGTGTGCCCAAGCTTTCCCTGTGAGGCAACTTAAATGCTTGTACCGCTGTATCTACTTTGAAAACATTAAGCTGCTCACATCCTATTTCAGACTTCACACAAAATATTGAGACTTCCTTTAATATTTACAAAAATATATGACAGCAAATGCCCCTTTTCAAGTCCCATGTTGCACATTTCATTTTTTTTCTCCACAGAATCAGGAAGCAGATGGGGCACATATTTGCCTTTGTGACTTGGTTGTTTGAGAAGCCTGCTTTATAAGGTGTCCTGGCTCAGATCCTTTCTCTGCCTGAGGAGTTGTGAATACATACCATAAGAGATGACCCTAAGAGCTGAATTACAGGATCTTCTGAGATGGAGCTTTTAAATTCTGTTGCCAAATCTGTTACTACCTGTGGGAGGTAATTAAATCTTTGTATGGCAGAGAGAAGTAATGTGAGGGATGACTCTTTTTCCGTGATCACAGCACTCACACATGAGATGCAGGTCTTACTACATACCCACCTTTTTTATTTGGAAGCAGGATACATTTTATTGATATTTCATTATTCACCAGGCTCACATAAAAGATGAAAGTTCAAGTTGTCTCAGGAGGAAGAGGCATTTGAATCTAAGTTCTTGGATCCTTGTTGAGTACCAAAATTAACTAAGAAAAGATCCCTCTCCTGTTTTAGACATAAAAAGTCAGGAAAGGATTCATGTTTACAACGAAAACCTGAGCAGAGACAAATAACTCCCACTAGTTTTAAGTTCCAAAGAGACACAAAATTTAATATGCCCCTTTCTTCTTGGTATTTCCTCTTGACTAGCTTAGATAGTCTCTGTGTTTCAGCCCAAATTATGTGAATCCTTCTCGGACATCAGGCTTCCTCCCCACACACTGTACAGATAGCCTAGATATTGAAACTGGGGCTGTGAATGCAGCTCAGAGTGAAGTTAGGCGTGCTTACAATTAAGCCTAGCAATACTAAGCCAGGGTCTCTCCTAAATCAAGACTTCATAAAACTGATGTGTTAGTTGGCTTCTTTGATCAAATGTATGCAGCACTATGCAAAAATGAAGGATGACATCTTTTTTTCCCAAAATTTTCAAGACAATATGCAAGGGTTGTTTGTTCAGCTCCCCAGGCATCAGTCAAGGTGGTGCTACTCACACCAACCCACAGAGGAAGCATGGAGATACAGTAGTCAGCAGAAACTAGTGTGCAAAGTCACTGATAGGAGTCTGACTTTTTTCTCTTGCTGCACTTTACAAAATTTAGACAGTTAATTTTCCTTGTGGCTGCTGGGGCAGTTGCTGAGGTAAATCTCTGTAGCTACACCTACCTTAAAGAACGTGTGCTGATTTATGCCAGCTTATAAGCATGTGGTCCTTGCTGCGTAATGCAGCATAACCCTTTTGGAAAATTAAACTTCTCAAAGATTTAAGAGGTTCTGCTTTTTTGCCACCTGACGGCCACCAATTTAAGCTCCAGTGGCAGGAAGCCAATGCAAGCATCAGGGCCATGACTTGCAGTTAAGCAACAGAAAATGCTGTTAGCAGTGCTACTGTAGGATGATATCTGAAATAAAGCAGACAAGAATTTTCTGTCACAAACCACTGCTAATATCATAAAGGAAGGTCAGCTATGCAGACAATTTCCTGCCTGTCAGCCTAGAAAGTCAATAATGACAGCAGTGAACATACAGAGGGGGAATTTTATAATTAAATGCTCACAACAGCAGAAAAAAAAAAAGTCTTTTCAGTAAACATAACCATGAACATAGCCAGAACTTGACAATAAAAATCCAAGAACAACTGATGCCATCTCTGAAGCAGAGAGAAACACTAAATGATAAACATAAGCTCATTACCACAAGTCATTACCAAGAACAACCACACCAGAGCTTTCTACAGATTTTATCTTTTGGTTTACATCATAACCCCAGATTCATCGGTTTATTGAAACTGTGGAAAGAAATCATCCTGGGGTAAAGACAGAGGCAAAGGCTCTGTCTAGTAATTCTGAAACTAAGAGATTAGAGACACAGTAAAGATGTGTTATGTGATGATAGTATTGTAGTGTAATGCAGTGGCATAACGTAAATAGTCAAACAGGAGTGGGATGAGGCTGGATCATACAAAGAGGATGACAAAAGAGAAGTGGGATTAAGAATGAGCACCAGATGTAGAGGAGGTTATGGCATCAGCATACAAGCCCAGGAACTAAACATAGCTGGGCTCTTTTCTAAAAGGCCTGAGATAACACTTGAGAAATGAGAAGCACAGATTGAAAGTTAGATCCCAGTTGTTCCTGCTCTGAAAATTTCTTCCACCTACTGCTTCTGCTGTTTAACACACTGACTGTCCCACTTGTTTACTCCAGTGTAGCCCTGGTGGGGCACATGAGTGATTTAAAACAGGAGTGAGATGAGAAGACGACTCAACCCATTCCCTCCAGATGGAAGCAGCAGAGCAGTTCAGCTCTTCCTTTCTCCTTAAGCTGCTATGGGAGCAAAGAATTGAGATACGCAACAGGTGACCTGCAAAGCAATGTCCGAGCCTTAAGATACCCCAGTGTGTAGACTGAATGTTCCCCTCTGCAAAATGGGCATTCCCCACCCCATCAAGCTTTTTTACCTTGAAACATCACAAAACAATTGCATTGCAGCTGCAAAATCAAATCTTGATAATTTCTAGTTGTCTAAATAAGCCACTTAAACCAGTTTACAGGTAGGGAGGATGCAGAGAGTCAAAACATCCTCAAAAAATGGGAGGCTTGATGTGTGCTTGACACCTCAGATCCACTGAGAATGTGCACTTCCACAGATGCAAGAGTTACTTTTCCATGCTACCAGTATGTGTGTCTGTCAGACCTCCAGAGAAGCAATTTATCATTTTCTGAAGCAGCAAAGTTTTCAAATGTGAGAACAACTTTGGAGCAAAGGTCTTCAAGAGGAATTCAGGGTCTCCTCCATTTCTCTCTCTGTGTGATGCAGGCTTCATACAAAAGGCAAACCTTGAGTACACCTTTGACTTTTCTCTGCCTTAGTTCCCTATGTGCAGAAAAGGGAAGACAATGCTGCCCTTGTTCCTCATCTGTTTATCACCTTAGACTGAAAAATCTTTTGGTCAGAGACTGCCTATGCCATACTAAGTACACAAGCCTTCACCTCTGCTGGCACCCTGGGATGCTGTAGGTGTGCAATCAAGCCACTACACTGTGGCTCTCATTGTAGTGAGACACAAAGATGAAGGAACAGAGAAAGGAATTTTCACTATTTTGTTAGATTAAATCCTGATTCATTCCTGGATGACACAAACCAACACATACGTTTAGCACACAGATCTCTTTAGCAACCTTAGTGAGTGAAAAAATGACCATCTCCTCCAAGTTAAAAATCAAGACACCTGTTTTAGCGGTGGGAGAGTGTGAGGAACAAACAAGAGCAGCAGCAGATACTAGCTCCTCAACTCTCCAGGCCTTTCCTTCTCTCCCTTTTGTGAAACAGCAACTTAATTATATGGATAAGAGCTGAAACGCACAGCTTTTTTGACAGCACAGAAAATAACACACAGGTAGGAGAGAAAATGGAGGTCGGAAACAATTAAATCTCCTGGGCTGCACAGACTAAAGTAGTATCCAATACTCTAAACCCATGAAGAGTTGGATGATTGCTTGAGACACACTTGTGAAACTGGATTTTTCTTGATAAACAGCAGTAAAATGGATAGCGTCTTATAGCCCTAGACTGACAGTATCTTAGGCTTCAGGAGGAGAGACAGCTCATCGATTTAACAATTCATGCTATAAGCTAAAATCTGTCCAGGATGGCAGAATCATTCAAGGATGAAGGAGCAAAGGTGAATGTAATCTTTGGGTACTGACCTGGATTCAAAACAGCTCTCACAGCTGTTTTAAACCCTTGCAGCTTTCAAGAGACTTTCTTTCCAGCTGCAGTCCCTCTCTCTGCTCAGACTCACAGGGTGTGTTCTTGCCTTGTGTGAACATACGTGGCGGGGCAGAGATAGATGCAAACTTCCCAGCCATCCTGCCAGGCTCGGGGAGCCGCCTGTTGCTGGGGTATGTCCTCATACCCAGCAGGCTGCAGCCGCCCAGTGCCACGTTGCTTAACAACCTAAAGCGCTACAGTGTGGTGATGAAACTGGCCCAGGGCCCACATAAAACTGTTTTCAACACTGCCAGTTTCCTAAAAAAAACACCCAAAGAAAACCAAACAAACAATTGTGTGAGTGAATAGTAGGTACAGGACAGAGTTCCTTCTCCTCCAGAAAAATAATGGATGTATTCAGAAGGCTATTCCCTCTCTGGCACAACCTCTGAAGTTAATGTATATTCCAGCTAATGGGAATTGTAATCATTGGCACCAGGCCTACATTTAGCTCAGTACCAACCCTAGCACAAGGGAGGCATTCAAAAGCAGCTCACTTCCAAGGGCAGGAGAAATGAGCTGCCAATTATGTCAGACATGTTGCCTCAGGGGAAAAGCCACTTTGTGCTGTTGCTTCCTTCAACATTTCTCTGATCCCTTCCAGGACAGGCTGGCTCTCTTGTGCTTAGCACACACAAACCACCAAAATTAATAATGTAGCGTTCTTATTATCTGTCAAGATTTCTTGATGGTGCACAGCACAGTGCAAGAGTGACAACACAACCACGGTACCTTTTTCATTGCTGAGGAAGGTGTGGGCTGGTTTCTCTCTGAAGTGCTCTCACTTTCTTCCTTCCTCACCTTGGCACAAAATCTTGAAAGCAAACGTAATGGAAAAAACAGTGAATTCTCATCTCCCTTTTTTTTGTTTCTTTCCATGAAGTCTACACATGCAAGTGTATATGCACGTGCGTATGCATATAGAGGGAGAGAGCATACTTCTTAGAGAAGCTCGAGGGAAAGATCTTTTATAGCTGCACAGCACTGTAGTATGGAATCACAAGCACTGCAGTGACCTTACCTCTCTAATGTCTGCACTTGTCATCCTTCAGAAGCTGTATCAGCTGCTCCTTGCATCTTGGGTTGTGCTATCAAGTGCCAGCAGACCAAAAGAACAGTCTAATTAGCTCAACTTGCACCAAACCTCCAGGAAGCTAATGGTACTGGCCACACTGAGAGAGACCTAACTTACATCTGTAAGCTAAACAATTCCCTGTTGCTAAATTTCTTTAATGTAGTGGGGCTTGAACCATTACTGTTGCTCCCAACTGTTTCTGTCATACACAATAGCAAAAACTTTCATAGAGGCTAGACTGACTCCATTTCTTTTACGTCACCTATGGCTAAAACAAGAGAGGTGTTTACAGATAATAATAGTCATACTGCAGAAGAGAGGGAGAAAGTACAGTCTCCCTCTTCTAAACAGTAAAATCAATGAGATTCAGGCAATCTAGAAGTGGTAGGTAACTGTGTGATGAGTGTGCTTGGACACATCAGTTAAAAGAAACAGAAATTTTCTGAGGAAGTTCTGGATGGGAAAATTTCTAAACCTCAGAGGAAACTGTTGGTCAAACTTGAGAGAGCACCCAGTCCTCAGTGGATGAATCAAATCTTATAGTGCATTGCTACAAGGTATGGAAAACAGACTCAAGTCCTTGTAACCCTGACATCTGAGACAAGAACCTTATCTATCTATTGTCTACATGAGGAGAGAGTCCTTGAGACTCCATTTCCTTCAAGTAAACCAATATCAACTGAGGCAGGGATCCCAGCTTGGCTCCTCCACATCCCATGAGTAAGTTATAACCCTAGTTAACACCTTCCTCATTTCTTAATGAGCAATTACTTACACAAAGTGAAATTACTTCAACAAAAGAAGAGGAACAAAATCAACCCTCTCTGTCTTTTTCTGAAAGGTCTTAGAATTGTCTTAAGACAGACAGAACATTTTTTACAATGGAAAAACTTTTGCAGTGCAGGAAACCTGTTTTTGCACTCAGCATTAATTGTGCCCCTGTAACAGGAGATATGATAACCATAACTAGGTTTAATAAACCTCATTAAGTGAGGTTTGGGTATTAAAATCCAAACCAATAATGGCTTGGATTTAGTACTTCTTTTAGTTGCGCTTACAAAGCTCAAAAGGATTATACAAACAGTTGAAGAAATTCTTCCAGTTTGGCTTCTCTTGGAGCCAGATCATTATATCAGGCTCCATGGAAAGCAGTGGTAGGTTTTAATCTACAGATACAGGTTTTATGAATATCCTCTTTGGAGAAATGTGCAAATGCCTGCCTGATACAAAAGAAATGCCTATCTTTCTGCCTTTTTCATCCGTGCTCACATAGCTGTAACATCCTGTCTATAAATCAGGCTCCAGATATTAGGTTTTATTAAGCAGAATTTACATCTCTCATAATGTGGATCTGCCTGGAGGAGCTCGGCATCAAGAGGGTGCACTGGTACCGCTATCCAGAGGGCAGGAAAGACAAATGCATCTGGCCTACAGACTGCAGGGTCTAGTGCCATCAACAGGATCAGAGGAAGGTATGGTTGGAGTTGGCCAAAACCACACCAGAACCATCCCACTCTTTGTAGAAGCTCATGATAGGACAGCCATGTGATACTACTGTCATGGTGGAATTAACTGGTTCAGCAGAGGCTGGAAAGCTCTTACAGTGTGCTCTCATGCAGAAATGAGGTGGTCAGAGGAGCATGTAGAGGTGTAATGGCAGATAAGGAATAACCCCACTGGTGCAGTTACTGGCACACAGTAAAAAGGAGAAGAGAGTGCAGGAGAAGAAATGTGGAAGAGGTAGCATCCTGACAAATGCATGTGCAGTTGTAGCATAGAAGCAAAGGTTTGAGCTGAACTGTAGAGCATGGCTGGAGATGAGAAAAAAAAAACCCCACGTAAAATCCATCTTCACACAATTTTCTGAAGACTTAGTTGCAATGTGATTTAGGGGCTTTATAGTCTTGGTATACTGGGCATTCCCAGCCTGATGTTTCCACTGATTATTACAGGAGCTGAATTACTGAGGGGCTTATTGGCCATGAACATCCCCATCCCTCCTAGACACCAGGGAAGGCTATACTTCATGTTGGGGAATGAGGACAGGCTCACCTGCTCCAATCAACGTAGCTTCATTCACTCTCCTAGACTTGTTATCACTTCATGCCCCTAACTGGTCTGTCTTCCTGACCTTTTGAGTGGTCATGCTACTGCAGCTGGGAACTGCTTGCCCTCACTGGCCTGGAGCTGGCTTCCCTCCAGGACAGATCTCATGCCTTGAGCTAACAAAGGGGTGCAGAGAAGGCTGGATATGGAAAGTGTGTGTGACAAATTTTATCTGAAAACAGGTAGTCACAGCTATAATATAAGAAAACAAACAAACAAAAACAAGCAAACACACAAGAAAAGCAAACAAAAGAATGTAATTTTTCCTCCGAAGAGCAGCATGTTTCACATCTTCTGTGCAAAATCTGTGTAAAATTTTTTTTTTTTGATCACACAGCAAGTGCAGGACAATGGGGGGATCAGGCGCAGCCAACATGGGTTCATGAAGGGCAAGTCCTGTTTAACCAACCTGATCTTCTATGATTAGGTGACCCGCCTAGTGGATGAGGGCAAGGCGGTGGATGTTGTCTACCTGGACTTCAGGAAGGCATTTGACACCGTTTCCCACAGCATTCTGCTGGAGAAGCTGGCAGGTCATGGCATAGACAGGAGGACTCTTCGCTGGGTTAGAAACTGGCTGGATGGCCGAGCCCAGAGGGTGGTGGTGAACGGAGTAAAATCCAGTTGGCAACCAGTCACAAGCGGTGTCCCTCAGGGCTCAGTTTTGGGACCTGTCTTGTTTAATCTGGACAGGCTGGAGAGATGAGCTGAGCTCAATTGTATGGAGTTTAACAAAGCCAAGTGCCGGGTCATGCACTTCGGTCACAACAACCCCCAGCAACGCTACAGGCTTGGGGAGGAGTGGCTGGAGAGCTGCCTGGTGGAAAAGGACCTGGGGCTGTTGATCAATAGCCGTCTGAACATGAGCCAGCAGTGTGCCCAGGTGGCCAAGAAGGCCAGTGGCATCCTGGCCTGTATCAGAAACGGTGTGACCAGTAGGAGTAGGGAGGTGATCGTACCCCTATACTCGGCACTTGTGAGACCACACCTTGAGTACTGTGTTCAGTTTTGGTCACCACAGTACAGGAGGGACATCAAGGTGCTGGAGCGAGTGCAGAGGAGGGCAACAAAGCTGTTGAAAGGTCTGGAAAGCATGCCCTATGGAAGAGCATCTAAGGGAACTGGGTTTGTTTAGTCTAGAGAAGAGGAGGCTGAGAGGAGACCTTATTGCCCTCTACAACTACCTAAAAGGAGGTCGTAGAGAGGCTGGTGTTGGTCTCTTCTCTCAAATTAGTAATGATAGGACGAGGGGGAATGGACTAAAGTGGCATCAGAGGAGGTTTAGATTAGATATTAGGAGGAAATTCTTCACTGAGAGTGGTTAGGCACTAGAACAGGCTGCCCAGGGAGGTGGTGGAGTCACCATCCCTGGAGGTGTTTAAAGAACAATTAGATGTGGAGCTTGAGGATATGGTGTAGTGGTTAGAGAAATGCTAGGACAAAGGTTGGACTTGATGACCCTGGAGGTCCTTTCCAACCATAATGATTCTATGATTCTATGATAATGATAACAACAGTGCTGTGCATAGCGTATGCTAGCAGGTTGTTTAGGAACCACTTCAAAAAAACAACAGGAAGAAATGGGCAGATAAAGTGCTCTCAAGACAACTTCTATACTTCAGTAATAGAACAAGACTAGTGAATGTACAGTCTGTATTGCTATGAAGGTCATTATTTTGTGATCTGTGTAACTACTTGACCATTAAACTAAAACAACAGGAACAGATATGTGGAGTGTTCCAAAATTACATACATTTCTCTTCTATAAGGTCCTTCTGTCTCCTTACATAATCCTGCCCATGACCACTTTAGCTAAGGGGAAAGCAAAATGTGATCCTGTACCTTTAAGAGCTGGATCTAATAGCTATGCCACATTTTAGTTAAAATGGGAGAAAAAGGGAAGGAGACAGATTATGCTGAAGCAGATGCTGGTTAAGTATCAAAGTGAGATTAAATGTTAATGTTAGGAAACTGGGGAAGCAGAAAAAAAAGGGGAATTTAACATAATCCTTTTGAAAATTATAAAATAAAGATGGCTGATCCTTTCTCTTCTTCCTTTCTCTTTCAGCCAGTATCTTCCTTTTTTTATTTTTATTTTGACAGTAAGCCTAATAGAAAACACCAACAGCTGAGCTATGTTTCTGAAACATTGGACAGCAAAGGGAAAAGATGAAGGCAGCTTTGCAGATTTTGCAGGTTACTGACTCTGTGACAATAACCTCTTTTATTCCCTCCACCCCTTCCCCCTGGGGATGTGCATGTCCTGCTGTCTTCAGTTGAAAAGCAGAAAGAAACTTAGTAGATAAATAGGTTCAAGCATGTGTCCCAGGGAGATAATAGCTCTGACGTTATTCTAATTTTGTCCCAGTAAACTAGGGCTTGGTCCTGAAACACCCTTTCAGGCAAGGGGCCTGTACATTATTTCAGGACTCCCATTTTAATCACAGAATATAATTTGCAACAGAGCTATTAGGTCTTTATGGATAGCTGAATAGGGAGGAACTTTATGTTTGGTGTTTGCTGGAAAGGAGATAAGCCATTCAGATGCTGAAGCAGGCACTGCTTCCCCCAGTGTGTTGACCCACTGGCAGCCACGAAGTGGGGACAATCTACATTCTCTCCAGCAGCTGTCATTTCTCAGCCTGTTGTTCTTACCTGTCTCTACTTCTTTGTCCCACAGTCTCCTCTTACAGTGTCCCAGGGTCTTGCTTCCTCCTGGTATCAGCCCCTGGGGCAGGGGGAATTGAAGAAGCAGAGAGTTGGGAGCCAAGCACTATATGCCAAGTCTGTGGCTTTGAGCAGTTTACCTGTGGCTGTTTGGTCTGCCTCCCTCTTTGTCCAAATAGTCTCATTAGTTTACTCCTAATTATAATATCCACAAGTGCCTACTGTCTGTGGCTCCCTGTGGTTTGCTAAATAGCCTGCTGAGCCATTACTGAATTCCAGGAGAGGCAGAGAAGATGTGCATGCCAACACCTTCCCAATGCTGTCTCTCTCTCCCACGTGCACACACCACAGAGGAAGCAGCTGACCCTATTGGCAGAAAAAGGTAACCAAAATGTCCAAGACCCCACCCAAAGTTATTGAAGTAATTAGGAAGACGCCCAACAGGCTCTTTGTCAGGCTCATAATGAGCACATACTTTTAAAATAAGTTTTCACCACTGTGACAAGGAAAGGAAAAATGTGTTTTATTTAGCTTGTGGCCATGTCTTAGCCTGAATCTTTTCTGCACAGTTAAAGTAGGCTTCTGTATGGAGCGGGCTCCTGTATGAAGCAGCCTCTGACCTGGACTAATGGATTTCTATGCCTGGTAGACGTACCCTGGGGTCTGGTTGTGCTTGGACTGGCATTCTCTCTTCTTGCTCTGAGTGTACAGACCTATATGGGTGTAGAAGAATGTCTGCAGCCCCTCAAACCTTTTCCCAACAGTTCCCTTCCAGTCCCATCCCCACAAATGGCAGTTTTCCAGCAATCAGCTGGGAAAGTGTTCTAGGAACTATAAGAGACATGGAGTTACAGCCATGGGTGCTGACACCCTTAGTAGGCTAACAGAATTGTACACCCAGGAGTTAAAGCAAACTGATCAGCATCTGCTGTGTCCTGGTACACCACGGCCCATCTCGGCTGGTGCAACCGGGGTATACAATGGTGGAAGGAACAGTCTATGCTGGAGAAGCAGAAGCTCTCAGAAGAAGCTGGTTGTGCACAGATGCTCTGCAGCCACAGTAACACTAGAAAAGGGAACACAGAGCACATGTTCCCACTATCTATCACTGCAACAGGTTGTCTGGGGGACCACAGGAAGAAGTTCCACAATCATTCTGAGGCCCCCTTATTAAAATGAAGAAAGTTGTATTTAGGCAAGGAAAAGAAGAACACTTCTTCCTCCCACACAAAAATTAAATTTTCAGGTTCTCAAGCTTGGCATGAAAGCTATGAATCCTATTTAAATGAACCATTTGTTCTCAACAAGGTAGCATTATGTAGATTTTGTTGTTTTGCTTTTTTTTTTAAATTAACAGCTTGTGGTTAAGAAAATGGAACCATTGATGTTTGGTGTCTGTGCTACCTAGGAAGGTATGTTGCTGTTTGATCTGGATTGCATTTGGTTTAAATAGGAAAAAAAAAAAAAAGGTAATATTCTTTAGAGTCTTACAAAGATTAGGTAAGGGCCTGGATATATTTTTGTATTTAAAATACCTCCTACCACAATTGCAGGCAAAGAATTCCTGTTTTCTGAAAGAAAAATTCTAATGTATGGCTGATCCCAAGACAAAAATACTGCCTACAGAGTAAAAGCTCTTCTAATGGTATCTGTAAATAAGTGAGGGCTACCTACAACTGGAAGAAAACATTTGCCGAGTACAGACCAGTATTTGGAGAAGCACTGGAAAAGGTTCAGAAATAAGACACGAATGTAAATTGTGAAAGCTTTGTAAAAGAAAATCACAAATTGTGTGGTAGAAAGAAAATAGTGTAACTCCAGTGAGCAGGCACTGCACTGGGAATATATTTCCCAAATACCTCACTGGGATGGATGGCTGCTACCAAAAAAGGGTGCAATGCTGCTGTTGCTGCCTGAGTACCACCCTCAGTAGCTGCTTCTAAGATTTAAGATCTGGCCTTGCTCAGTAGAGAACTGAATCTTGTGACACTCGAGGAGGAGGAGGAAACCTCGCAGAAGAAGCCACAGCCTTTGCAACCTCTTCCCCTTCCTCCTAGGGCTTGCTCTGCCTGTATCCAAGGAATGATATGGGGCATAGGACTGGATCTTGCCTATGGGTGGGTAGCTCTCCCAGCTGGTCCTGGGGGCTGTCTGGTGGCTGTGAGGCTGTGGCTGTCCCTGTCTCCACCAACCCAGTGCAGAGCTGAAACGCTAGTGTGCCAGCACTGCTGACACAGCAACTCTGTATTACTGCTGTATTCCCCACTGCTCCCTGGACCTCTCCATAGATGCTGACCAACTATTGAGTGGCAGGAGAAGAGACCTTTGAATGGAGACTGTCCTGGTTTGAGCTAGAATAGAACTAATTTTGTTCAGTGATTCTACTTTACAATTTGGTCTCATCTAAGTAACTGTGCTTTCTGAAGTTAATGGCATATGTTCACAGACCGTGTCTGCTTCCAGAAGTGAGAAAGATTGATGTTTATAATTATCACCAAGGATTGGTGTGCAGACCAAGGTCACTGCTAAATCTTGTGTACCTCATTAGGGGGTGCAGAAAGTAAAAGGCTGCACCTGCAGGGTGGACAGGACAGGTGACCCAAAACTGACCGGTGAGGTATTCCAGCCCATCTATGTCATATTCAATATAAAGCTGAGGTATGACAAGGGTGAAGCTCTCTTCTTCTGGCCAGCATCCGCGGAGACCTCTGCCCCTTCTGCCTTTGATCCCAAGACATGCATTCTTGAATCCAGTTCCAAAATCCATCTCTTGAGTCCAGTTCCTGTCTGCTACTGGGTCCAGTCTGGAATTTCCCCAGTGCCAGCTCCACAGCATCAGTGGTGACAGTGATATAATTGCCACTGGGGGGGTTGGGTTCAATATTGGTTTTTTATATATTTGTATATATATTTCATTTTATTATTGCCATTTTCATTAAAGCTGTTTTAGTGTTCTTTTCTAATCCATAAGAATTTTATCCCTTATTCCCTTTCTCTTCCCCTTTGGGAAGGGATAGGGGTTAATTGAGAACATCTGTCATTTGTCTAGTGGTTGTCCCAGCTCTAACCCTTCACAGGAACCAGAAGTAAAAGTGCCTTAATGGCCATCTTTATGCTTGGAATTTAGTCATTGTATCAAAACATCCAAAGGAACTGTGACAGTTATAAAACCTGAGCTATAGTAAAGCACCTGTCACAAATTTGGATTCAATCATTTCCATGTTTGCTTCATTAAGCAAAGATATGATTGACTTACACCTTTGGGAAGCTGTCCTCTCTTAGCAAGTTACACAAATTTATGGTCAATTTGACAAGTCTCTTCTAAATTTTGTTTCAATATTTATTGTTCTCATTGTTGATCCTTCAGGTAACCAGCTATTCTTTCCAAAATGAAGCACCACTAAAGCTAACAGGAACATACCATCCATCTATCAGAATGTCTCTGGCCATATCAGATCTCATACACAGCAAACAGGTATCACCATGAAAAAGCTTTCAAGCTTTCTGAAAATGAGGAAAATCGCTCCTTAGCCAGAACTTGCATAGCCCTGTGAGTATTAATCTGAAGTGAAAGGCTAAAGAGGATACCAAGATGCAGAGCATAGTCATAGGAGCAAATGAGCCCAGGTAAGGTATCCTTCACAGTAGTACAGTGAAAAGATGAACTCAATACCACAAAACATGCTGAAGTCACAGGAATTCATACTCTGTGCCTTCAGCTCTGCCATTGCATATAAATACCTTACACCAGCTTTGTACTGTTTTTGTGGCTGTGCAAAGCAAACCGGGCCTTAACCACAACTACTGTGCTTTCAGGTGGTGCAGCTGAGATCAATTCACCTCACAAAACTGTGTCTTATTATCAAGACTGTGGTGCTTTAATCTGAAGCCACCCAGGAAAGAATAAAATGATAAACAATCACATAGTTTTTTTAAAAAGCATTCTCACTTTTGCCCATTATCATTAACCCAAAATTGCTACAGGTTCCTAGAAAATGGACATCTAAATGAAGACTCCCAAGGTTGTTTCAGGAAGCAGCTGTTATGGGGTTTGTGCAAAAGGCTGAATTCATGTTGATTTATTTGGTAATTTAGCTGCTGAGTGTTTTAATGTTTGCTTTGATTGGTGGCCCAAATACAAGAAAGTTCAGCTTAGAAACAGTTCAGTACAGAAATGGCAGCAAGCAAAACTTGTTGTTTTTCTTCCTTTCACATACACTGTTCAATTTGTGAATGTCTTCAGTTTAATCTCTTAAAAGTGATTAACTGCTCTTATAATTGGGTTATACTGACAAAAACCTGCATTTTCATTTTACTTATTGCATTTTAATTACTAACACACATTTAAGAAGAGAGATAAATTACCATGCATTTCTGGTATACTTCTGTGGTAATCTAGTTTGTGTTTTGCAGTAAGTAAAAAGTTTAACTGAAAGACAAAAAATTTGCTAAGGAAAATTAGTAGCAATCTATCCTCAGTGAAGGCATATTTTTAACTCAGATAAACTGTATTGAGGTTACCTATCAAGTTAAGGGAATAGTTATTTTGTGGTGACCAAGGCTCCAGACAGGGACCATAGACACAACTTCAAATGTGTTGCCCTGCCTTTAGCACAGCATTATCCTGGGACTCTTCAGCAAGAGAGGATGAATGCAGACACAGGGTAGAGTTACAACCAGAATGGAAAAACACTCCAGCATGAACATTTGCAGGTATGCTAGAGCATGGAAAAGGTGGCATCCCATTAGGTAAGCGAAGGACAATGATTAATCCTTTTGTGCCTCAGTTGAACAGATGCTCCAGTGTTGATCTACTTCATAAAAGTCATTGTGAAACTATATTATTACTACCTTTGACACTCAAAAAAACTTTGGAAGAGGCAGTAAACCTGCCTGTGTCAAAAATTAGGTGGTTCACTTCTGAACTAGGAAAAAGGGACATTGTATTGATGAGAAGAGCTTTTGTTATGCTAGGCTGAAGACCAAGCCTCAAGTTAGTTTCCATTTATTAGTTCATTCTTCCTGGTTGAGCACTGGCATTTTGATGCAGTTCCCAGTAAAGGAACCATCACTTATGGGCCAAAGAATGGGTGAAGAGAAATTTTAATGTTTAGGAACTCATTATATTCTTTGGTTTCCCAGCAAGGGAGTTTCTGTCAGGATCCAGAGACACATTCAACCCTTCATGGAACAGCTTGACTGGCCAGCATCCTAGGGAAGAATAACGTTTTGGAATCAAATGGCATCCCCAATGGCTGAATGACACCTTTCAAATCACATGTGCAACTTCAATTTCCTTCCAAGGTGCTTTTTGCTTTTCCCTTTTATGAGGTCTACAGCAGCAGGTTTTTCTTGGTGCCAGCTCCAATAGTTATATCTGAGATGGTAATGCCTTCCTCTAATCCACAAGCTGCCAGGGTCTAATGTTCCCCTGAGTATTCAGCTTTCCTGAATGTGAAAATAAACCAAAACCAACTCACATCACTTCTGCAGTCTTCATGGCAGTATAAAGAAGCCTGAAATATCAGTCTTCAATACAAATAGGACATCGCCAGTTTAGATGGTTTGAGATAAAAACATGAGATACACACTGAACTATTTATCAGTCTGTATTAGCAGAAGAGCAGTTATCAAGTAGAGGGAAGTTGTTATTTCCTTATCGGTACAAGCGGTGCCACATCTAATCTGTGTCAAATTTCGGGGCATGCCTGGACAAGAAAAAGCAGTAAACTGGAAGGAGTCCAGAGGAGCGTCAAGGGGCTGAAGCATAGGAGATATGAGGAAACTAGGCTTGCTCAGCCTGCAGAAGAGGAACCTAAATGGGGGTCTGGAGAAACTGAAATGAGTCTTCCCCCACTTACAGGGAGGCTGTGGGAAAGATGAAGCCAACCTCTTATAGATGCTCAGTGGGAGGCCACAAAGCAGCCACGGACACAAATTGCAGCAATGGAGATTCTGTTAGGAAAAGAGGAAAAAGTTTTTCCACAAATAATTGTACAGTACTGGAAGAGGTGACCAGAAAAGCCAGGGAATCTCCATCTATGGTGATATTTAAAACTTAACTAGACAAATCTTAGGAGTTAACTTTGAAGGTATCTCCTATTTGATCAAGAGGATTAGCTGATATCACAAGGTTCCTTCCAGTCTAAATTTTTCCTGGATTCTACAACCTAATTTTTTTTAGGTAAGGAGTGTGGAGAGACCCAGCTTCAGAGTGTCTAAACTGTCAGGTTACACATAATTTTTCTGACTTTTCAGCTGTTGATGTAGTTGGTAAACCTTCTGATTGTGCACACTTTTGTATGATAGAATCTTTTTGTGAATGCAGAGAAGAACAAATGACTATGTTTCCTCGATAAATACTTCCTGCATGGGAAATATTTCTTTTATCAAGATACACCTTGAATAGTTAATGATTCACATTATGTTTCTGAGAATGGTCCTCCTGAAACATAGGAATCATGGCTTCTGAAACATGGGAAATAGCCACAAACACAGGAAATCTCGTAGAGGCACTCTCCTCATGACTGTTCATGACAGCATACATGAGGCTGATGATGGTAAGCACAAAAGTTTTTAATAATTTTCCACAGGGTAAATCAGTTGCTTTAATTACAATTATTCCTAGGATAACTGCACTGTGAAGAACTATTCCATGACAAAAACTTTATTTCTCCTTCCAACCACTAAACAGAAGCACTTTTTTTTTTTTTTTTTTTTTTTTTTTTTTATGGCACAAAATGGCTTTACTGTTTCATGTAAGGGATGTCTGTCTTTTAGTGATAGCAGTAATTGCTAAACACACAGGAGAGATTTTTCAGGACTCTCGGACTGTAATAGGACTAGTTTATGATAACACTTTAAGTGTGGACCTTCTTAAAGAGGTGTGTCAGATGCCACAGAATTGGACAGAAATCCAAGATATAATAGCCAGTTTCATATGAGGCCATATTTTCCCTATAGTCCTTCTGTGTTTCAAGATTAATTTTGTTGCCTGCCACATTCTGTGTTGATAGTCTAACATTTCTTTTATAGTTATGTAAAAGAAACTTCATAAATGCAGAAACAAAGAGAGAATGTTCCCACCACTGCCACTGTTCATAGCCTCGGATTAAAGTGATTTATTTATTTTCAAATTAGAGGACTTGCCTGTTTTCATATGAACTTTCAGTCACAACAAGGTTAAGTATTTCCTGCATAATAACCCTGAGTGTAATTTACACAGTGTGAATATCTCAGTCCAACAGTTCACTCTAAGCTGAAATGGAGAGAGGAGTGACTCCTGCTACCACTGCTTCAAAGTGAATGACCTTACTCCCCTTATTCTGCCACTTCTGTTGCCTACTGGACCCTTTGCTAAGCCAAATGACATCTCTGGTCCTCTGTGTCACCAGCAGGCATGCAACTCGCCCCTGGTGTGGCATGGGGTTGAGAGTATGAAGCTGAGACTGGGGGTGCAGCTTAGGAGGCAGAGGAAGGGAAAAGAGAACTTCCCATCTCAGTGGCTGGACATCATTAGATCAGCTTAAGCCTTAAGTGTTATTTTATCCCCAAAACCACTCTAACCTGTAAACTGTTTGTTGAAAAACATCTTATTGCTTTTTGAAGTGATTCAAGTCCCTAGAAAATGCTATCTTAAAGAAGTATCTTAGTGGGAAAATATTGCTGACAAACTCCACAACAAATTTAAAACAAAACACAGATACAGTACGGCAAATAATCTGTAAATGATGTTCCTGTGACAGGGAGGTGGCTATTTGTCTTTCACTAGTGTAGTGTCCTCTCTAGTTCTCCCCACTTTCTGTCATTTAATGCAAAGCAGCTACCTCTGTACCAGGCCTGCTGTTTTTGTATTTAATGTGGTAGAATGAAAAAAAAATTATTTTTTTTTTGTTTAGTTGGTTGTTATTTTTTGTTTGGTTTTGGTTGTTTTGTTTCATAAAATACTTGCCATTTTTTCCCCCTTTTTAAGATTCATTTGCATTCTAGGTCTGTTTCTCCTCCCAGATCGTACATTTCACAGGCATGGTTTACTGTTCTTTTAAGAAAGCCTTTTATTAAGACAAAGTATAGCAGGAAAAAAAGATGGGTATATAAAGAGCATAAATAGAAGATTTATTTTTACCTAGACATAGAATCATAGACTAGAACCATAGAATGGATTGGGTTGGAAGTGTCCTTATAGACCATCTCATTCTAACCATCCTGCCATGGGCAGGGACACCTCCTGCTAGACCAGGTTGCTCAAAATCCCATTCAATCTGGCCTTGAACTCTTCCAGGGATGGGGCATCCATAACTCATCTGGGCAACCTGTTCTAGAGCTTCACCACCCTCATGCTAAAGAATTTCTTCCTAATATCTAATCTAAATCTATCCTCTTTCAGTTTAAATCCTTTACCTCTCATCCTATCGCTGCAGTCCGTGTTAAAGAGCCCCTCCCCATCTTTCCTGAAGGCCCACTTTAAGTACTGGAAGGTCGCTATAAGTTCTCCCTGGAACCTTCTTTTCTCCAGGCTGAGCAAATGAAACTCTCTCAGCAACTGAGCCATAGATGCCATTGAAAGAAATAGTGATGGTGAATGTGGTAGTAAATATTTTCAGGAGGAAAAGTAAATGACAACAATATAAAATTCTCATACTCATGTTCCAGTAAATGAAGAAATGAAATGAAAGAAGATATAATATCTGCAATGTGCTGTCAAGCATCTGTGAGCCCCATTGCAATAATATCAGACACTTCTTGTGATCTTGAAGTGGCTATCAAAATGTTTACATGTTGTGCCTGTCCTCCTTAAGCAGCACTGAAAATGAAGGTAGTATAAAGCTGAAAATAACTGTTCTTTACAGGTCCTTGTTTTCAAGTAATTATACAAACACACACAGTGCTACTCTGCAATTATCTTTTGACTTTTACACTGGGAAGTCCAACATGAGCCTTTTATATGAAACTAGACATAACATCTCCATTCCATGCGTGGAAGCTCTGAAGCTTAATCTCTTGGACTTTTTCCTAGGACTTGCTTACCTGCTTGAGGATATGAGTTGACATTCAAGTGCTGCTGATAAATGTACATAATTAAGTTACAAAATCCCATAAAGTAGTGAACCTTGTCACTCTTTTAATTGAAGCGCTGTTAATAGAATTTTTGGTATTTTGCTGGGTGGTCACTCCAACTCAAAGGAACTAATTTCATGGGGAGCTAACTACAGAGCACTGACTGCACCTGTTAACAAGCAAAAAACTCTGAAAGCCCAGTATGTGGAAAAAAAAAAAGTACTGGAAAGACACTGGAATAACAACTTAGTAAGATTATTTATTTATATTGGCTGAGACAATCAATACAGAAAACATAATCTATAACAGCTTCATATAAAAAGATACAAACTAATAGTAATAGGGAGAGATGGAGAATAGTGTCTCTTGCAAGAGTCTTGTCTTGCATTTTTTTTGATGTAACTGAATACATAAATATTCTCATTTTCACATCCTGAAAAGACTACTACTGTGCTTCACATAGAAATGATACTTGATGCTTCACGTAAGAATAATTCCTTGGATAGCATGAGTGACAGAAGCTCTCAGAAGCTCTTACCTAAGCAGACACACCCCATAAACAGGCCAACACAACAGTGTTGTGATGTGATCTACTTATAAAAGCAAATATATCTACTTCTACTGTGATAGACATGCAGTCACTGTGGAGTAACCTGGGTGTGACAATTTTTAATACTGTGCATTAGTTTTGGTTCGTAAAGACTGAAAGACTTCTGTGTGTGTATGCTGTGCTGCCTTAATAGAGGAAGAGAAAGGCATAAACTGGAAAAAATGTGATGCTATGGAAAAATTCTCTTTTGGTAACCTGTTGGAGGGAGTGTGTGTGGATAGTTGCAGGATGATAGTCTATTTTCAGGTACAAAACCACTGTGAGACACCTGCTCTGCTAGTGCTGAAATCTGTCATCAAAAAGGCCAGGAAGCTGAGGAGTCTTGTTGACAGGATGAGGAGGGCACAAGATTTGCAGTAGTCTGTTGTGACCCAGAGGTAACCTGAAAAGCTGAGTTCTCCAAAAAGCAGGAAATTGCAGGTTGTTGGGTAACAAGTAAGCATATAGACTGGCTGGTTTTAAGAGATTCATTCTGAACATTTTGTTGTAGGGAAACCATTTCCCTACTGAAAATTTCTCTCAGTGCTGTTGGAGGGAAGAGAAACAGATTGCTCAGCCTGTGCTGGAGCTGCTGAGGTAACTGCAGCCAATAATGCAATGACTGCAACGTGCAGACCTGTCAGAGAGCAGGAGAAAATTATGGTGTCTCCCCTCCACACATGGTCAGTTAAGAGAGGTGACAGCTAAGAAGGGTGACCTGGGAAGGCCAGAGTTAGCCAGCTCAGTGTCCATGTTACATTGCACTAATCTCTTTAAATCCTGAAACAATGTGCTTGTATTTAAATTGCAAGCTCCTTAGCAGAGGATTATTTTTTGTCACATTTTCTCTTCCTACTGTTGGGTTTTCACATGATTGCAAAAAGCATCCACCCCACCTGAAGCATATGATTACTGGTCTACACTGCAGCAGGACAGGGGAGCTTAGCTTGCCCTGCTCCTCAAGAAGCAGTTTTAACAGGATTGAAGGTGCCACCTCCAAAGACCCGTGCACAAGAGTTCCTTGGTCCCAAGCTGTCACACTCAGTGCTGGTCACTGTCCTGTCAGTTATACAGGACAGTAGTACTGCTCTGCCAGGGGAGCACATATGGTGGCACTCCCTGCTTCTCCTGAGAACAAGAGCAAAAGTGAGGTTTCACCTAGCCAGGCAACAAGTCAGGCCAGGAACCTGAAATGTCTCTGACAGGTGTGGATTAGGCTGGAAATTAATATTTGAACTTTACATCTGCTTCCTCCTAAAAACAAACAAACAAAAGATCCCCAACCCACACACATTTCTCAGCAACCTACCTTGTGAATGCTCACTGACAATAAGGCCTTGCTCCTTTCTATATAGCACCTCATCAACAATCACCAAAAAAACCCCAGCTTCCCCTCATTGTTACAGCTGCTCATTACCAAGTTTGTGTAAGTCTGTAAATAATGTGAAAGAGATGAGTTCTCTTTCTCACTCTCTCCACCTACCGAGTTCAGGACAATAGAGACTGCATATTAAATGTTAATTGCTAACCTGGCTGTATCTTAAAAAGCAAAAATAAAGAGCAGCCCTTAACATTAAATAGGTATTGGCTTAAAAACTGCTACAGTTAGTATTGTTATAAACAAAGACAGAATGGTATGAAAAAACTTGTAATAAGGTTTTCAACAACAGCAGTTTCTCAGTGACACTAAGACATGAGAAAATAAACAACTTCACACCCTCAGAAACTAATGACAAAGCAAATAAATAACTATCTGTAAACCAAATAAAAATATGCTTGTTAGCATTATCATAAATAAACCCTCAAGTAGAGGACTGCTGTTTTATTGCATGCATGTCTAAAAACAATGTTTCTTGGGAAGGGACAGATCTATTTCATATGAGCAACCTTTTTTCTTTTTTTTTTTTTCTTTCCTCTACTCATTTATAGATGAATACGTCTCAAAGAACTAGCATGTAGAAGAAACACAGATCCAGAGGAAAAAGGATTAATTGGCAAGCAAGAAGTTTGTCAAGGAGTGCATCTCTTGATAGAAGAATATAAAGGAAATACTCTAATCTAATCTACGGTGTTTGAGGAAGTCTGGGGAATGGCACAGAACAGCACTAAATAGCACAAAGATTTAAATGTGAGTATGTGGCATCATGAAATCTTCCATATGACATACAAAACCAGCATATATTTTTCGTCACAAATCCCACATAACATTGAGGCTTCAGAAATGCACAGGCCCTTGAACTTGCTTTCTTTACAGACGGAAATAAGTGCAGTGAAAAATTTCACAGGTCATGATAGCAATATCTGGCAAGACTAAAATCTCAAGACAGTCTGGCAAACTCCAGCCAAAGAAAATACTGTGGGCTACTTCTTAAAACTGTTGTGGTTTAGAGGACAGACAGAAAACTGCCTGTGCAATTCAGCCATAACACAGCCTAGCACCACCTGGATCCAGGCTCAGAAAAGAGGTGCCATCACCAGTGCAGAGCAAGTAAAAGCTTTCTTACATAATGTACTATGGCTTGTGAAAACTTTTAGGAGCTGAAATAAGACCATCTATTTTTTCTTTCTGGAAAGTGATACAAATTATGCAAAAACACCAGTCATGGTTTTGGAGTTCTCATCTAGAACCTCCAGGGACTGGTTTTAAGCCATATAATAACTTCTTTCCTTCATCTGCCAGTGGCCAGGCTCATACTGGCCCAAGGCAATTATTAACACACATTCACCCACTCTCTGGGACTTTGACTGGCTCCCCTGCACTGTGAACATGGGCTATGAGGATAGCCTCATATCTTACCTCTTCGACTTCACTGCAAAGATAATGCAAGGAGGAAAAATCAGCTTCAGTTGTTTTGTTGTGTTTTTTTAAGCAACCTGGTATGCAGGCAGAACTTGTCGCTAGGAAGAGTAGAGAGATTTCCTAGAGAAATGGGGCAAAGAGATGATCTGCCTTAGAAATGAGCCTGTTAAAAATCATAGGCTGGGAGTTTCCAAGGCTTGGGAGGAAATAGAGCAATAAATCCAGCTGAAAGTCAGAGGAGGAAAGTATCAGTGGAGTTATAAGTCAGTTCTTCTTGGGAGTCTGGGCTAAACTAAAAAAAAAGAAAGAAAAATCATTGAAATAGTATCACGTGGATTTCTCAGCAACATTTTGTATATGCTACTATTTCAAAGAAATGGTTTTGTTATGAGAAGTAACATTCTAACAAGATATGGGACTAAAACTCTACCCCAACCTTGGTGAAATTAAAATTGGATCTAATTTTGTGGTTTGGAGCTGTCTCAAGTTGAATAGCTTTGACCAGGAAAGGGGCCAGTAAAAATTCTCTTTCCAGGAGAAACAAAGAAGAGCAAGAGGTACATGGTGTAACCAGCACACAGCACCTACTGGGCCATGACAGGTTATGCTAACTGAAGAAAGGAGGGGTTCCCATCCTTATATCCTTTTTCCTCCAAAGACCTTTCTGTCTGCTTCACAGCACTGCTGGAACTTGTGAGCTCCCTAAATTCTGTGAATGATCACAGTGTTCCTGTTCTAGTCAGGGACTACAGGAATTAAAAATGTTCCTCAGCCAAAACTCACATGTAAGTTATATTTTTAGAAAGGTGAAAAGCAACTGGGAGTAATTTAGAATAAACATGCAAGAGTGTTATTGCTATATTTTTTTGTGACACCAGTGAGGCTGTGCATAAAAAAGAAACTAAGAAACCAGAATACAATCAAACATCTGTGCTGAATTGACAAAGAGGCCATTCACCAGTAGGAATATGAAGTTGCTACTGGTCTGAGTAGGCCTTTATTCAAATGCAGTCCCCTTTCCTTCATTGGAGTTGATGCTGTCATTAAGGGAAGCATCAGTTAATGAAACTAAAAGCCTGAGCCTTTCTAAGTGAAGCTCACCAGTGGCATGATGTGTTCAGGATAGTTTTACATAATCAATCTTTACATGCAAAAAGGTCTACTGCAACACGATGCTGATGTAGACTCCTTTCTACTTCTCTCTCTTGTCAATATCAGGGCCAGATCCAAACTTTGTGGCTCATTTTCCTTTCCACCTGCTTTACCAAAGCCCTGCTGCACTCTGCTGTGAAGGACGTGTTGCTGCTCGAGGCTGACATTCTCCTGAACCAGCGAAAACAGCGGCCTTCAGAGCTGCCCTGAGCATTAAGGCTGCAGCTGTGGGTGTCCTTGCTGCCAACACGGGCCCTGCTTTTCCTGCGTGCCAGACAGTGGGTAAGCATGCACGACACAAGGCAGGGTGTTCAACAGTGGCTTTGGCTAAGTTGAGGGGACAGTGTAATTGATGTCTGGCATTACCTGCTCTTCCTAGCAATCCCAGGCAAAGGAGTTGCTCTGCCAGAAAATACCTGCTCAACTATCTCTGCACGAGTCAGCTTGGGGACAGTATAACTGCGTCTACTCAGCACTCTGTCCAGGCTGACTTTGCTGAGTGCTGCATCAGCAAACACACTCCAATGTTTACACGAGCAGCTGTTTGGCACAGTCAGGGCAGATCGATAAGTCAAAGAATACATTGCTGGGAGCACTCTAACTATACTACCTGTAGTTTTACTTTGAACTAGACATAGTTTGGTGTCCTGAACCAAACATCACTAGTGTAAATATGGCCACAAAAAAGTCCTGATTCAACCTGCCACCAGACATTGAACAGAAGTCCTCAACTTCTCTCTACGGTGTCCGTATGTCTTTAATTCATTTCCAAGGAACAGAATGTAACCAGGGTCCATACTTCAGCACCTGAGCTTAAAGTTTAGTGGTGTGAATCTTGCCACACTCCTCGCATCTACTCTCACTCAAAATAGGTTCTGCTAGTACTCTGGACTTATCACATGAACTTCCTGTTTGTTTTGATACTTGACCTTCTCTTTATTTTGTAACTAACATTCTTAATGTAAAAATAACAAACCAAATTAAAAATTATCTCCCTGCTACTTTGGACATAGTTCTATCTGAAGGGACTGTTAATAACAAAGGAAGCTTTCCAAGCAGCAGAAAAGTTTTCAGACTTCCTTTTTTGTTGCTTATTAAGACTTCCGATAGTCTTTTTATTATTATTATTTTTTTTAATATCCTTTTTCATTCCACTGTCTACCATCTCAGTCTTTTTTAAATTTAAAGCATGTGTGTCCTAAATACGATTTTATGGCAATGCATCTTAACCCAACCTGTGTTTTTGTTTGGTTTATTTTGTATTAGTTTGTTTTTTTTCTTTTGTATTCAAGTCAGTGGAATTTTCTTCCATATTTTCTGTTATTTAAATAGCCATGGGAAAGCAGAGCAGCTAATGAGACACATCTGACACTTCTTCCTGTTGAAGGGGAAGCCCAGCTATGAAGCTTAAGTAGCTCGGGCCGCACAGAACTCATTAACCCCATCCTTTAGAAGCTGCGTGTCACAGTTATTGCACCAGCTTTGAACAGAGAGTAAGCAGAAGGTCTGAGCTCACTTCCCAAAAGCAGGGCAATGGGCAGGCTCCAACAGAGGAGAAAACACCCACTCCGGACACTGAGGAGGGAAAGGATGCAGCACAGCCCTTTTTCTCTCACAGATTTCTACTACCTAATATTTTCTTTGGTAGAGAACAACTTCTCCCACCTTTCTTCTCAGCCTCTATGTCCTGACCCCACAGATGCATATTGCTTTTCTCTCATCTTTTCTGCCTCATGATGCCTCTCACAGCATGACTCCTGAGCAAAGGCAGCCTCATAACATTCATGTCCAAATGTCTGTTTGAAAAGCATCACTCTTCCAAACTGTGTAAATAATCCAAGGATTAGCTGTAGAGCATTTGATCTCTTACCAAGACGTTTGTTGCTATTGTCTAGTTTTCAGTTTGTACTGTTAATATAACTGGATTCTCCTGGATACAGAGTCTTGCTGGCTTGTTTTTTGCCAAGAATCACAGAGATTGAGGCCCTGGTGATACAAGTTCTGTTCTGCAATTTCTGATTTTCTCCTTTTCCTTTACTTTTTATTTCCATTTTTTCTGATCAACCTGCATATTTATCCTTAAAAAGCTCGCAGATTAGGATGGCATGAGTTAGCTGGGTTATGCTGATTTATTTTATATAAGAGTTAGCCTGCTGTGGAAGTCCACAGCTGCCTGGGAGAAGTCTGACAGGCTGGCATTTTTCAATACTAAATCTGGCGGAGTTTATCTTCTCAATCTTAGAACTACAAAGCCCACAGAAGTCTTTAGATCAGAAAGTTTAACCTGTCTGTTAAAGGATTTGGTCCCTCAGTGTTCAGGCTGGGGACTTTCATTTTGATACTGACCCCCTCAATAGTCTTGCAAACACTTGTTCATGAAGGCACCTGCCTGCCCTTCATGTTGTATAACGAACGCAAAATATACGTGCACTATTTGATATGTTCCTCATTTTCCCACAAGATGGCACACTTTTCTTATAACTGTGTAGTACATGCTAGAAAGGGTTAAGTAATGCTTTCTGTATATGACAGTAATGCAGCAAATTTACTTACTCTGTAGAAGTCCATTGCTTTATTTTGCTCATAATTAGTTGATTTACCATGGTTAGTTGTCTTAGAGAATGTCTTTCTTCATTTCCTATTCTCCTCCCGTTGCCTCCTCTCCCAGCACACAGAGGACCTGTGTCCATGGCAGCACAAGGTAGGCTTCCCACAGGCTTGCACTTCACTATGCAGTGTTTGAAGAACACATTTTTGGAACTGTGCTCTACAGCTTAATGACCACTTCATCTTGTAGGTAAACGACAAACCATTTTTGGTGCCCAATGAGGCAAATATTTGAGCTTCATGTTGAGCCTAGGGAGAAGAGCAGAGACAAGAGCATTTCTCATCAAAAGATGTTTAGAAAATTTGGAGTTAGTTTCTGAGGTTTGGGGAGGGGGGCTGGTTTTGTTGTGGTTTTTGTTATTTTTGTTGTTGTTGTTGTGTTTTTTTCAACATATGCCACCATTTGCCCATCTGTGGCAATGTACCTGACATACTCCAGGCTGACTGACAAACTAGTTACAATCTGCACAGGAAGGTGTTGGAATCTAGTATTTTTACCAATGGTCACAGATGATAAATTGGATTTTTTTTTTAAGGTATTCTCTACTCAAATCTCAAATAGATTTGAAATAACTTTTAGTTTCTCTTACGAGTTGTTTCTTTATGGCTTAATACTCTGAATGATGCCATGAACAAATCTTATGATGTATCATCATAGGTAAACTTTTGAACTGGGTGCTAGATACCTTAGATGACCTAGGGGTTGTGGCCAAGGAAGGAACTTGACAGAGTGAAATCCCTGGTTCAGCTTAGTTTTAAAAGTATCAAAAATAAACATTGTACTAGTGACATGAAAATCCCTAGAGGAACTTTCAGAAACTGTTTTTCCATTTGTAAAGGAAGAAAATTATTCTGAATGCTTCATAGGATAGTGAGACTTTGACACCGTTCTGGACAAGTTATTAACCAAAGTCATGCACATTGAGTAGCCCTGTTACAGCAAGTACAGAACCCTGCAATGGTGTCAGTATACAAGACAGAGCTGTTACATCCCCCAATCCCTATAGTCACAGGAATAGTTTATTCCATTTTTACCTTCTTTTAATCTCAAGAAAGACTTTTTCCTGACAAAAAGACTCAATTACATCAAGTAAGAAAGAACCTCTTTAGGTCTTAAAGTCTATATTGAGTCTTAAAAAGAAGTCTGAAGATGTTTAGGTGGAGAGTTGATTTGGACAATTTTTTAAGGTTTTTTATGTAATGGAGGTGACCAACCACTGTGCCTCAGGCTTTTTTCCTTCATATCTTTGTCTCTATGGTATGCAAATAAACAGATTTCTACTGTACACATTCTTCATATGCTGGGTATATCTCTCTATTTTTTAATATGTGGCAAACGGCACTATATTTTCATTATACTCTGTAGAGAAAATACAGACCTCACTGATATAAATTTAATGGAAATAATCATAAAACAAGCTGCTAGTGTACCTTATTAACTTAGCTGAAATAGTTTCTATCATATGCTTGCAGCATCATAAACAGTAATAAATCTATGCAATTTCTACATAGGATTATAGTAACCAGATAGAAAGAGAAAGAAGGAGTTAATGTTTCAGCACCCTACACATTGAATCAATATGTTCAGGAGCTGGAGAAGACAGGCCTAGCAGAAGCAGGCAGCTAATCAGTTACTGTCTGCAAGTCTCTTTTTTTCCCCCCAGAACTGATAATAAACACTGAAAAGAAGGCTCACCATTAGTGTTATTTGTAGCATTGGTTTTCTTTTCTTGTTTTCTTACACACTTTTCTTCCTTAAAGTTTGCTATGCATGCCTTTTGGAACAAAACATTCACTGCAACAGGTTTCGCTGTCAGAGACTCGGTTCTGTTTTTCTCTGGATGGGGATGTCCCATTCCTTTGCTTCTGTCATGCCAGTGCATCCTGTCTCCCAGACAGAATGACTATAGGGCAGAAACATCCATTCAGAAATACATTCTACTCGAGCACTTAAAATCCTGTTATGTCAGAATTCACATGACTTATTTCTCATGGCCAACTCCTTTATCCTACCCTGTACTTCCCCTGGGTCACTGAAGCTCCATCTCAAAGCAAGTGGCAAGCCAGGGACATGCAGCACCATTGGCAGAGGTACGTTTTGAATTGATTTCATATAAAGTGTCAGCTAAGTTCATCAAACCAAACACTCTTATTTGGGAACAGCAACACTCTTCATTTCAGTCAAAAATGTGCAATCAAAATACGCCAACTTTCCAAAATATTATTTGAAAAAATGATAAAATATCAGCAATTCCTCTGGAGTGGAAATTGTTATTCACAGTCTAGTCTACCTATAGGCAAAGGGAATCAGTATGTGAGCGAGACAGAGAAGACCTTCTGAGCAAAATCAAGGGAAGGAATATTAAGGAGCCTTGCTGTTCAAGCCCTCCACTAATGTGGGTCAAATGTAAATGACAGTCCATTGTCCCTGGAGGACCCCACAGTTGGGGCAAGTGCCTGAGGGAGGCTGTGATCTTGTGGGAAGCTGACACTGGAGCAGTGTGTTCCTGAAGGACTGCACCCCATGGAAGAGACCCATGTTGGAGAAGGGAAAAATGTGGAGAGTCCTCTCCCCGAGGAGGAAGGAGTGGTAGAAACAACATGTGATGAACTGACCACAAGCCCCATTCCCTGTCCCTCTGCACTGCTGGTGAGGACAAGGAAGAGAAAACTGGGAGTACAGTTAAGCCTAGGAAGAAGGCAGGTGTGGGGGAAAGGTGTTTTAAGATTTGGTTTTCTTTCTCATTACCCTACTCTGATTTGATTGGTAATAAATTAAATTAATTTCCCCAAGACAAGTCTGTTTTGCCCATGATGGTAGTTGGTGAATGATTTCTCCCTGCCTTTTGTTATATTTTCTCTCCTCCGTCCAGCTGAGGGAAAGTGATAGAGTGGCTTTTGCCTTTCTTAAGTCACCTTAAACAGTCATTTTCCTTCCTGCTCTTCTTCATTCTGATCACTTGGGATTTAAATGTATTCAAGTCATGGAGAAATAGAATGAATGTGATTGTAATATCACGTCTCCTGTCTCTTAAGCACAAGCAGCAAGCTTCCTCCTGAGCAAGGTTATTATTTTCAGGGTGGGAAAAGATGAGATTTCATTTTTTTGCCTGCAGGACCTGTCAGGGACACTGAAAGCCCCTGTGTTCCTGTAACCCCTGGACTCTGGCTCTGCACACATTGGTAGTCCTTGTCATTTCCCAACATTGCTGCACTGCAGTCTCCTTTCTGATTTCCTTCTATGACTAAAGAAGCCCAAGGAAAGAAAGACTGTGTATGACGCAGATGATACTACAGGAGCACCAGCAAGAAGTCTGTCCTTTGTAGTAGGCAGCACTCACTGCTGTGAAGAAACACACTTTTCCATAGTATCTTTTCCTAGCAACCAGCCTGCCTTTCCAGTGAACCCTTGGCCATTCAAGGTGACTGTGAATGGCAGCCCCTGAACTCCACCTGAGAGGCTGCATCAGCCCACTGATGCAGGGCCAGGGAAGCAGAACCAGGCTGGTGGCTCTTCTGGTGAATTACTGATGCCAGCTCAAGTGGGGGGGAGGAGTAACCAATGGGCTACATGAGCCAGTGAGCTCAAGAGGAGGAGCAGGATGAAAGGAGCAACTGTTAACATCTGCCCTGAGGGATGCCAAACATAGAGTTGCGGAGTTTCATCCAACACGGTGGGTAGAAGGGGCTTCAATTCTTGCATCCATCACTTGTATCTATAACACTAGACCTGGTGATTTCCTTGTAACTGGGGGAAGCCAACATCCAGACTACCTTGCTGCTTTTAGTAATATAAGAAGGAAATATCTTTCTTCCAGGATTTTATAAACTAAATGATTTAACATAAAGAAGAGTGATTGGCTTCTTGACCTGAGGCCAGTTTGAAGGGTGGAGATTTTGGTCCATGCTGAGATCTAGTTTTGACCACTGAAAGGTACTTAACGGAGCAACTAGACTGACAGTCTGAGTAAATAATGGCAGTCTCAAGTGAAGCTCATGGAGCATGAATGATGCATTGGCTTTGTCAACTTCATAGAGTATCCAAAGTACTGAATCAAATACTAACTTTTGAGTCAGAAAGGAATATGAAACCTGATTTCAGAGTGCAAAATATTTTTTAAAGCAGTAGCTAAATTAATTATTTCACTTTACTACTGTGAAGAACTCACTGGATAACCTCATTTTTTCAGAGTTTTCAAGTGCAGGCACTATTCACTCAGACAAATTATTTGTATGCACATTTGGGCAATGCTCTAGCAAAAGATGAATGCATGTATTGAATGGGAGGCCACTTGACAGCACAGGAACTCCTGTTCCAAGGGAAGAGCTCCAGATCCACAGTGTCACAACAGCATCTCAGAGGCAAATCAGAAGTCATGGAAGCACCAAAATGTTGCTCCACATTTAAAGTACTATGTTACATCACTGATGGTTTTTAGCTATTATTAATGCTATGTTTATCTGGAAGGAAGATGTGTTGATATGTTCCTTTGAGAAATTTTTTGCAAATCCATTTGTGCTGAGTTGTGTAAAGCTGACATTATATGAACTTCACTATTTGGCTTTCGGATACTGAGTGAAACAGAGCACACCCAAGTGTCATATTGATTTTTCCCGTGTGGCTCCAACTTTGAGAGGAAGAAGACTAAAATTGTGTCAAATAATAACCACATCATCACTTTCTGACATTGTGAACATTAATGGCTAAACAACCTTGTATTGGGCATACACACCAGCACTTTCAGACTTGCAGAGAGACTAGATTGCCTAAAGATGCCAATTTAGTAAGATAAATTTGGATCTCAGCTAAAGGGCACTGGAATAATGTAAATGCTAATACTTGTCTCTGTGGATTTCACCTTTAAAGAGTACACATTTCTGATTTTTCTTTCCCTCTATAGGCTGAGGAATACACATTGCCATATAACTTCCTATTGTTCCCATTGAATGTTCAGTCTGAGAACTGGTCTAATTAGGATTATAGTGAAGTTAAACTAAATTTTATATTTGAGAATATATGCCATCTGTTTTGTTTCATTTTTCAAGTTCTCTTTCTGGAACTGAACCAACAAAAGACAAATAAAAAAAACCCCATGTTTTGCTGTAGCAGAAAATACTTTGCATTGTAACATCTCTAATGCAGTAACATAGACCACAGCCCAAATGCTAATCCAGTCTTTCACTCTCCCAGCAGGGAAAATGTAGCAGCATTATAGTAACCATAGTGAAAATCTTATGAAAGGGAGAATGTCTCATGTGCAGAAGAAAGTTGCTCTGAGCTTTGAAATTGTTGATTTTTATGTTGGGTTTTTTTTTTTTTTTTAATATTAGAAATATTCAGGATAATGCAGTAATTTATACCTCTCTGCTGCTGTAAGGTGGGATATCAAAATAAATCAATGTTCTGCCTGCACCATTCTCATTCCTGAAACTCAGGTCGGTTCTATGGAAACACCTTTATGTTTCATGACTAGCAATGGCAAAAACTCCATATTTCTGTCCCATGGTAATTTTGAAAATTTGAGCATAGAAAGTTGAATATCAAAATGAAATACTTTGTGATATTTCCTATGGAAAAAGAAATTTCTTTTAAATTCCTAAAAAATAATATTTTATTTTGTTTTGAAATGGAATTGAAGTGAAGCTCTGTGCTCTCTTGCAGATCACATACTAGAGCAAAACAGACTAGCTACTGCAGTCTGCATTTGACATCCTTCTTGAATAGTCAAGGTGTGACCTCCAGGACTGTATTTCTCCTGTTCTGCTTCCTTGATGAGCGTTTGTACCACTCGCTTTCCTCTGCTAAGATGGTCAAAGATTAATAATGATCTGCTAATAAGAGATAATTAGCAGTGTGTGGGCTTGGGTTTTTTTTGGTTTGTCTTGCTGAGGGTTTTCTCTTTCAATCATTGTTTTCAATTTGATAATTGTGCATTTTCTCATTCACTTAAAAAAAGTAACAGAAGAGTCTGAACTGTTTTTCATTTTACATGAACATGTAGCCCTAGACATTGTCACTTAAAATCAGTATGCAGGAGAGGAAGGTAGAAAAGGAAATAATGAAATAATACAGAAAGAAAGATGGCTGGCAAGGCATAGTGAAAGCCTCATGTTATAAAGTCACATTTATTTTGGGCAGTTATGATGTTGACAGGCAGCAGTTATACTTCTTGGAGATGTATAATCTGGAACTGAAAGCCAGAATTTTCAAGGATACACTTAAAACTGAGCAATTAGTCCCAAGACAAATTCCTGACTCCTCACTGCTTATTATACATTTGTTCATCTCTCACCATTCCTTGTGCAAAATCGGAGATTTGATTCTTTATTTATAATTGCAATACACCCATGTGAATTACACAAGTACAAAGAAAATCACAAAGGTGTTGAGTATTTTGGTCTCAATCTGGCAAAATCATCAAGTGGAGTCTTTACTTCCAGCATGGACATGGTTTCCCTGAAATAAGCATGTTGCTCCTGCACATAAGACATTTGCTGTGTCGAAGACAACAGCCTTCAGGGAAAGAGTTCCAGGCAAGCAAATACAATGGGAAGAGAGCAGGAAGCAAGCAGAGTTACTGGGAGCACTGCATAAAATAGCAGTCACTGTGCTTTCAGCAGTCAGACAGACCACCTACCAACAACCAACACCTTGACCGTTCTCTAGCATATGCTATTTGTTGTATGATTTTGGAAAGCATGGAGAGCAGCCCTGCATAGAAAGACTTGGGGGGTGCTGGTTGATGAAGTGCTTTGCTGAATTCAGCACTTTACTGAATGCCAGCAGATTACACTAAGATGTTTTTAAAGGAGGACCTACCTGTTGTGATATGCTTTGGTCAAATCCAGTGGATACTCCATAAGAAATCAAGAATAACCTCTGACTTTGCTGTTGATCTAGTGCATGGCCTCACACAACTCTAGAAGGAGAATATAAAGTCATCTTTTCAGGAGGAAAGAGAAGAAAACTAAATCCAACAACCTTCTTATCTAGACTCTGAGAAGTAGCATGAGATAAAAGTTGAGGTTAAGACAAATCAGTGTATAATTAATGCAGAAATTAGCAGTCTGGTTTAAACTTCCTCTACCAAGTATCAACATTTGTCTACTAACTCAAATGGCATCTGCAGAAAAGAAATGTCTTTGAAAAGATTTTGGTTTACATCAGTTAATATGTTAAGTATTTATTGCACAGGAAAAATATATGGTTTTGTCCCTGATGAAAATGAAGCAAAAATGCATAAAACACACTAACACTAGAAACATTCCTACAGAAAAATTTACTATGTAGATTACTTGCAGAAAGAAAACACTAAAAAAATCTGACATGATTTGAAGTTATTTTTCATCATTTGATATTATTTGAAATTATTTAAGAGTTCTGTGAAATGATAACTCAAAGATCTTCAGCCTGGCCTAACAAAACAGCTCTGTACTGGTGGAGGCAAACTCGTGAACTGCCAATGAAGTACAAGCACAGGCAGAAGTAGGGCTAAGGACTTGCAGCAAGCTAACTGTGAGAAAATCAAATGAGAGTTAGGGTGTTGTTATTCACAAAGATAAGGATTTCTGACTCCGAGAGTGGTATCTCCCTACAAAGACAAAAATGAGAAGAAAAGCTTCGTGAAGTCTCAGCTGGGAAGAGATTCCCACGTCACAGAGACAAGATTTTGTGGGTATCTACTTAGATTATGAATCTGCTGGAAAGAAAGAAGAAATTACACAACTAGGGCCACAAAGGCAAAGGAAGACTTTTGCTGTTTCCAGACTGTTTCACTGTGTAACTATCTTTCCATTTCCAGAAATAGAGAGGCTTCAATCTATTTCTCTCAGTTAGCATTGAAAATAAGTTGGTTTTAACCTCTGCTACAGGCCTGCCTAAAAAATGAGTGACAGATTGACTGACAGCAGAGAAAAAGTATATGAGATGTTGAACTCCAGCAGTCATTATGAATCAGGGGGTTTTTCCGTGTATCAATTACTGCACCAATATTAACTAAAGATGAAACCAGCAGTACTGAGAAACATAGAGAAAAATGAGAATAAGCTGATGGAGGTATGAATTGCACTGCAGATCTAGTAAGCTCCTAACAAAGGCACACACAGCTAAGCCACAGACATGCACAGTTATGAAAAGGCAGTAGAACTGAAAACAGTTAGCACAGTCCAGCATAACCGTCGTTATGGTAATTTCACAAAATGTGTTCAATTTGGAAGGAAAGGGTACAGAATCACAATCATACTCCTTTCCTTTTCGTTTCCTGTCTTTCAAAAAATTACTGCCTTGTTGCATTTGCCATTTCCAAGCCTGGTTAAGGAAACTCCCTCTTCTACAAAGGGTGAAGACCATGAATGTGTTTTCACACCAGGGTGATATCTCACTCTTAAGTACAATGCCTGCTTCTTGAAGAAGAATAGTCAGGATATGCTACATAAGCCTATTTCTATCTCAGTCACAAATTTCAGTCCAGCAATCTGTCCAGTCATCCTGCCCTGAGGTGAAGAAAACCAGAGGTTCCTGGAGTGAGCAGCTGCAGAGAAATCAAAGAGCTACATGTGTGCGCTGCACTGCTCTGGGTTGTTTGTCCAGGATGCAGCTTGAGTGTATTTCTGCAGAATTTATCTGGCAGGATGGTTATACAATGGAAGACTTTTGCATGTCAAACTGCTTTCAGGAGTTCAAACCTCTACTATTTTAATTCTTCTTTCATCATTTTTTCTTATACTTTAAATTTGTTGGAGGCCCCAGTGTCCACCAAGATGCATGTCAGAGGAGCGGGACAGCAGAAAGACAAGAAAAACCTCATGAACATTGATGGAGAGAAATCTGGAGGAAGACTCAGTCTCCTAACAGAGTTTACTTTTAAAGAGATTGGAGATACTTGATTGGAGGACTGTCTGACTCAATCAATAAGGTAAAGCCTGCAAGTAGACACATGAGATGTAAAGGAAGAGCAGCTCAAGATGCATCCTGGGCACTGGAAAAC
The DNA here is from genome assembly GCA_025345505.1 of Todiramphus chloris collaris. Lineage (NCBI taxonomy): Eukaryota > Metazoa > Chordata > Aves > Coraciiformes > Alcedinidae > Todiramphus > Todiramphus chloris. The sequence continues at coordinate 9,616,564 of JANVCC010000130.1, read as the reverse complement.
AAGAAAGTGAGAAATTTCAGGAGACATCCAACTTACCTCTGCCTTTACTCACTCTTGTCTCCACCCTGAAAGTTCTCAACTTCCTAGAAGCAAAATGCTTTTGTGGGACCAATGTGAAGAGGAAACAGGTGAGGAGAATCAGACTGAATGTTGCTGGACCTTCAGGTGGTGGAATTCAGGGACAGAAAGCATGGTGAGAGAATGTTTGCACTCATATTGGTGCAGGCTGTTTGGGCTGGGGACACAGGCATTTGGAGGAAGCTGTTGACAAAGATGGGGTATGGTGGTCCAGAGTACTACACAGAAGAAAATGGGAGACAAAGTGACTCTGAGAATAACAGCCATCTTTGTGGACACACTAGTTTCAGTCACTGGCCTGAGTCAACTTCAAGTCAGTACCATGCAACTCAGGACTGTTGGTCAGTCACCAATTGTCACAGCAACAGCAGTTGACTTTAAAGCCATAAATGGCCATCAGCACCTATTCCTTAAGAAGACCTTGGGTATAGATAGGAATTTCGTCTCACTCTCAGGAGGATGCTTATACCTGTCCTTGTTGCTTTTGTCCATTTAAGGGCCAGAGAGGGAAAGAAGGTACATCTCCCAACTATTTTCTTCTTCCAGTAACTGTAAGCTTTAATTTGTAGTAGTGTTACATTAACACTTGAGGTTGCCATATTAAGTGATCTGACCTTCTAAGGGAAGTAATATTTTTTTTAATTGTGGTTACTGGTGTCTCTCAGTCTTCATTGCAGAGCACAGCTGTGTTTTTGGCTAAAGCTACATATTGCTGCTGAGGACTGAGAAATAATTGGTTCTTGGGAGCAGCTTAAAAGCTTTACTCAAAGTCCATAGAATTAAATAGAAAAAAGTCCAGGTGATAGGCACCCACTCCAGGTATTAGGAGGGCTGATGACTTATGATCTTCAGATGTGTTCTGCCCAGCCCTCAGCTCTTGCAGATGCTGAAAGTAAGACTACAGCAAAGTATTTAGTATTAAATTGGTTGCCGATATGTTGATGAATTGGGATTTCTCCATAATAAAACTTCATCATCCATCTATAGAGCATTACTCTGTTTTGTGGGGACCTTTGAGACCATGTGATTACACTTGTACCCATGTGTCCCCTCTGACTTCTAGGTGGAACACAACCAGGAAGGCACAGAGGAAAAAAAAAAAAAAGGGAGAGGAGAATTAACTTCTTTGATGCATGAGAGTCCCAGGCCAAAGAGGGCTCATAAGCACCTTTAATTGCACCAAGCTAGGCACAGTGGAGGCTTTTTCTTTCCAAAGTTGCCCATGCTGAGATTTCTTTTTTGCCCTAACAGAAAGAAAATGTTGTTCATTGTCTGTATTGTTCATTGTTACTGGTACAAAACCTCATCTCAGAGCTCTTGCAGCTTTTGCAATTTTATCAGAAATTTTCATGTAACTGGCATTTTGTTGTGTGAGGTAGAACTGTCAGAGCTATGGTAGGAACACTGAAGTTTTTAAAGCAGACTTCTCTGGCATATGGTCTATTTTGACTTCCTTTGTATAGCATAGTCTCACCTATTGGAGTTCCTCTGGATCTAAACAGAATAGTCTACGACATTACCAAGCTGGAGGTTATGAGATGCTGCGAAGGATCACACAAGGACTCCAATTCCACTTTGGAGTAATAGCAAGCAGATTACTAGCAAAGGCAAGTCATAACCCAGGCGAGTTTGCAATGAATTGGATTAGAGACATTCGCAGACTCTTTTTGTGAAATGGGGTGAAAGTTCATGTTGAAAGGCTAAACAACACAGATGGGGCCACTTTTCACACCTCTGCAGTTACTCCTGAAATGACTGTTACATAGACCACCACATACCCCATTCAGCTAATAAAGCAACTGCAAATTACATAGCAGCTGCACCACTGACTGCCTTGTGCTCCTCACATGATGGGGCACTGCTGAGACTTCACCTTCACTGGTCACCATGTACCACTGACTTTGCCTGACCCAGGGGCTTCTGCTCTTAGAAGGGAGTTCTAAAGAAGATTTAGAAATTAATGAAAGTATTAGCAAATCCTTGGAAAAACTGACAGGTGTCTGTCATACTTAAGATGTAAAATGCATCTTGCCAGGCTTTTTTAAGTGCTCAAATATGAACAATTTACATCAAAAAAAGGAAGAACATTTCATTTAGAACAGAATGTGCGGGCTGGTACCCAAAAGCTGAGAAAACAATTACTGTACTACCATTGTAGTTCTCATCAGATCCAGAAAATTCAGAGTGTAAGCTGTATATAAAAAGTTAATAAAATTTTATATAGAAATTTAAGATATTTCAAAAACTTTAACTCAAACAACTGTATAGAAGATTCATTCAAAGCATCGTTCAGGGAAAATATATCATTGCCCCAGAAATAGCTTATTTGAAAATAGTTTTACCTTCTCTGGAAGCACAAATATCGAGCCTCTTTTATCATAATCAGTAGTGTTTATCACCACTTTGGTTATGAACCATCACCTTAAATTCTGAGTGATCCATTTAGTACATCTGTTTCCCTTATCAGTCTGACATAATTACACCTGCAGAGTGATGGAAACGTGGCTTTGTGCAGTTATTGTCTCTAAAGAAATCCCTATTTACCATGGGATATAAAATTTAAATCACATTCTTTCTGACATACACATCACCCATAGTAAGAGACTCTGCAATCACAAGAGAGTAAACAAATCTGGTCATAACGGTTAAGCAGAGAAATCAACTGATGACTTCAGCTTTGTGACTCATCTTCATTTCCCAAAACCATTCCAAATACAGAAGAAGGTGTCAAGTTACCAACATGATGAAAAAAAACCCCAAGCCCTCAAACCTCAAAGTCAAAAGAAACTACAAACTAATTCAAGCAGCCTTGTGACTTCTCTTCCAGCCTAGCTGAGCTGGGCATATCCCAACAAATTAATAGTTGGGTTTCCTAATACTACAGATTTTGCAACTACACTGGGACAATAGCATAAGAAACACACAAGTTATAAAAACAAAGCAGTGTGCAGTAATAGGAGACAACTTCATTTTTTTAATAGAATGGCTTGAGGTGGAAGGACCTTAAAGATCATCCTGCCATGGGTAGGGACACTTCCAACTAGACCAAGTTGCTCAGAACCTCATCCAGCCTGGACTTCCAAGGAGAGGATGAGGCATCCACAACTTCTCTGGGCAACCCATTCAAGTGTCTCACCACCCTCATAGTAAGGATCTTCTTCCTAATGCCTAGTCTAAATCTACCCTGCTCTAGTTTTAAACAACTGTCACTCGTCCTATCACCACATGCCCTTACAAAAAGTCACTCTCCAGCTTTCTGCAGGCCCCCTTCAGGTACTGGAAGGCTGCTATAAGGTCTCCCCAGAGCCTTCTCTTCTCCAAGCTGAACAGATCCAACTCCCTCAGCCTGTCCTTAATAATTATTATTTAAAAATAATAGAGCCAGTGAAGTGATGGAGTTATACTGGTCACATACAGTGTCTTGTAAGTGTTTACTTTTGACAAGTCAAGTGTTCTCATGAGGACAAATTGTGTCAAGAAGCATGTTCAGCCCACGTAGTTATCTAATCTCTTAGGATATCCCTTTATATCCAAACAAGGTTGGGGAAAATGTCCATATTTTTGTACTACATTGCTGGTTTAAAAAAAAAAAAAAAACAAAAAACAACAACAACAACAAAAAAAAAACCAAAACAAACCACAGAAAACACAAGGCAGATAGAATGTGAGACGCAGCAAATTGTTCCAAATAACTGAGGCCTGCATGGTTTTGACTTGGTCCAGCAAAGGTCAGATGTGAAGGCCTGAAGAGTCCTTTGTGTGCAGCCTGGATTTTCTGGTTAGTGCTGCTGGAGCTGATTTGCCAGCCAGCAACCTCCCTGCAAGTTGAGGAACATCAAAGATGGCCAGAGCTTTCAACAGTAACATGAGCTCTGGATGACATACCTAGGGTTATTTTATCAAACGAGTGTAGATGTACACACAAAGTACAGGGCAGCCTCGAGAAAAATCGTGTGTCTTATATATAGCATTATGCATAAGATAGGTACTATTGCAGATATGCTCTGAAGAGCTGTGCAAAACTCAGTGCAAACTATCACATATTGCTTATAAAATAGCTTCAGAGTCACAATCAATGAGTAACACTTTTCCTATTCTTATTCTAACAGAATTTGCATCATAATAGAGCAGTGAGGCCTCAATCAGGAAAGTGACTCTGCTCTACCAAGCCCTGAACAATCCGGGGATAATGGAGCTTCCTTGAGTTCAATTTTAGGTGGAATGAAATGTTATAATTAGGCCATAGGAGCTATCCAATAAACCTGTGTTTAGAGAAAATAGTCTAAATGCGTTTTCATCAAACGTACAGGAAGCAATAGGCTGCTCTTAAAACTTGCCTCACAAAAGGTAAATGAATCTATTGTTTCTATAATGAAGATGTCTAACACAATCTTTGGGATAATAAACTAGCACTCCCCAGTGCAAATCAAAACACATTCTCCTGTGCAATAATGCAGGGACCGCAGAACTGAAAAACGGCTCAGGCACTAAAGTACTGGCCCTTTCCAGGTCTCTTCCCTTTTTCTGGAAATCACATTAGATACTACTCGATTTTCCCAGGCTCCAGGAAGGTTGCAGAAAGAGTCTTTTCCCACTCTTCTTTATTTGGTTTTTAATTACCTCTTTTTACCTTTCCTTCCTCTTTCTTCAGCACCTCCAGGGTTGTTTGGGCAAAGGGAGGGAAGCAGCATCCTGAGACATTTCTTAGCAAGGAGTGGCCAAGTGCTGGAATTTAGATTGGATGGGTGCATGCAGAAGCTACTCCTCTGTGTGGTGTCATGGTTGGGTTTTTTTCTTTCTTTCTGATAGTCAGACAATTTTGATCTTTTGAGTGGTAATGATGTGTGCAGGGAATGATTTTGTTGTTTATTGAAGCAGTTAAACCATAATTGCAAGGAGAGGGTAAAGGAAATGGCTTTTTCTTATACTTCTTGGTATCATTTCTATGCTAATACTCAGATTGCTCTGTTTGAGAAAGGACATATATATATTTATATGGGGAAAAAAAAAACATACTAGCAGAGCAGGAAAGGTGGCTAGGGAGAGTGATGAAAGAAAAACGCCTGTCTTAGTCTGAGAGGGTGGGATTAGGCAAGACAAAACAAAACACAGGCCTGTCTGACTTTTTCCCTCGACACCTGACATGAGAAGAAGAGTTGGCTACAGCCCAGTTTATAGGACTATTTCATAGTCTGACCACAAGCCAAAACAGCCTGTTGAGTTTCTGTGCTCCATCTGGTTTGCTGCCACAAAGAACGCGGCAGCCAGCAAACATCCAGCAACTGTTGACTTCCTCCTCTGCAGCAGCAGTAAGCTGGTTTATGGCTGCATCAGCAGATGGAGGATTTTTGGCATAGATGCAGAGAGAGACTGGAACTATGGAATAATATTTTCACTGTTTTCTCACACAAGCATATTTAGATGCGTATGGGGGGGGGGGGGGGGGGGGGGGCACAATCTAGTTATTCCTATGCCTGTGATCTATTCATTAATACAGGACCTGCTGAAGTGAAGGGTGGGATTAATTTTGTTTAGTTCTAGATGTTTGCCAGGTATTTATCCTGGACTCATTTTATACTTGCTGGACAGAAACAGACATTGTCAGTGGGCAAATAGTCCTGATCTCTGTAAATGTCTCCTTGAGTGTAACTGAATTAGTCAGTGCCTTTTTTCTTTCTCTCTCAGCCTCCCAGGGAAGTTAGATAAAGAGCCTAGACATAAGTATCTATGCTGTAAACAACTTAAATGAAATCCTACAAAAGATGCCTGGACTGGACAGAAAGATGATCCATTGATAAGGATTACTCCTGCAGCCAGTGGTAGCCTTGTCTCTTTTATAAGTTGTAAGTAGCACTTCTCAGGAAGAGTTTTCCTGGATCCCTGCAAAAATAGCTACCAAATTTTCTTTTTTTACCTACAATGTCCTAGATTTGTTGTCACTATGAAGTCAGAATCTCTATGTTCTCATTTACAAAGCTGAAGACACATTTAAAGGAGGAAAACAAACCCACTAACACTCATGCTCAGAATATAGCTTAATCTCCTGATTCAGTTTGCTTTCATATCTTTTGGGGAGAGGAAGCAGGGAAGAGCAGCTGTGCTGGACTTACAACTCCCATGAAAAAAATACTACTTCTCCAGGTTACCACCTTAAAGAGTGAGATCTTGACTTGGTGTCTCCATTTTCATCTTTGAGGGACATTTTTATCTCTCTTGAATGCAAATGTATTTCAAAGCCTGTTTCAGCCCCCTCTCTCCCCTTGTTTCTTCCATAATTATGAGGTCTTGTGGTCTTTTAGGTAGCTGCCAAGCATCCCAAGAGAAAGGTAATGAGATATCTTTATGTTTACTTGAGGGTGAATCTCTCATGAATATAAGAGGACCTCAGAATACCAAATTTTGCATTCTGTTCAATTATTTTTTTTCAGAAAGTCAGACTAATTGCTGATGTTACAAAACTGGGAGGAGTGGCTGACACACCAGAAGGCTGTGCTGCTATCCAACACGATCTGGACAGGCTGGAGAGCTGGGCAAAGGTAAACCTTAGAAGGTTCAATAAGGACAAGTGTAGAGTCCTGCATCTGGGGAGGAATAACACCAGGCACTGGTACAGGTTAGGGGCTGCCCTACTGGAAAGCAGCACCACAGAGAAAGACTTTGAAGTCCTAGTAGACAGCAAATTATCCATGAGACAGCAATGTGGCCTTGCAGACAGAAAGGTCAATGACACCCTGGGGTGCATCAAGAAAACTGTGCCCAGCAGGTGTAGGAAGGTGCTCCTCCCCCTCTACTCTGACCTAGTTGAGACCACAGCTGGAATACTGTGTCCAGTTTTGGGGTCCCCAATTTAAGAGAGACAGGGATCTACTGGAAAGAGTCCAACAGAGAGCTACGAGGATGATTAAGGGACTTGAGCATCTCCCCTATGAAGAAAGACTGAGGGGACTGGGACTGTTTAGTCTTGAGAAGACTGAAAGGGGACCTTATTAATGTCATAAATATCTGAAGGGTGGGTGTCAAATGGAAGGGGACAATCTCTTTTTCTATAGTGTCCAGCAACAGGACAAGGAACAATTGGTATAAGTTTGAGTACAGAACGTTCCACCTCAACATGAGGAGGAATTTCTTCACTGTGAGGGTGACGGAGCACTGGAACAGGCTGCCCAGAGAGGTTGTGGAGTCATCTTCTCTAGAGACCTTCAAAACCCATCTGGATGCATTCCTGCACAACATGCCCTAAGTGATCCTTCTTTGGCAAGGGGGTTGGATGCGATGATCTCTAGAGGTCCCTTCCAACCCCTATGATTCTAATTCCAATTATAATCTCACATTATAATATTTTGCAAACCATGTGTCACAAGTTTTCTTGGTTACAGGTCAACAGAGCTTTGTATTGCCAACATGTGACATATTAGTGTATACTACTCTTCTGGAATCATAAGATCACACATGACCAGGACAAAATCTGTATTAATTCATTTGTGAAAATTCATGCATTCCAATTAAGCTCAGAAAAGTTCCTGAGAAAAATAAACTCCTATAATGTCCAGAAAATAATTTTATTCTGTATTTATCTGCAAAGTTTTGCGCCCCAACTTTCCTTGAGGTGCAGGGAAGATTCTGCACAAGTGTGGGGATCACTTTATTTCTACTTCAACATTTCAATCATTGTTTTCTGTCCACCTCACAAATGGTGTCATTAGGGTCACCTGTGTTTGATCATTGGAGGGAATGCAAGTCCTTATCTGCATCCTACACTTCACTGGAAGTGTAGGCTTCCTCATCAGGGTGGAAGGAATGAATTCAGTAGGATCATCCTTTTCCTGATGTTATTGAAAGAAAGGTCAGTGTCAGCAATTGCTGATTAAGTTTAGCAAAGTAAGGAAAGGAGATTAGCAAGATTGAGCTTTGTCACCTCTTGCATTTTGGTTCAGGTCTTCAGTGAATGAAAAATCATCTGTGCCTGATTAGAATTCATGTCTGCCAGAAGGTATTTCAAAGAGACAGTAACCTCTGCCTGGCTCAGGCTGAGGTAAGTGTTGAAAATCCACCTCTCATTACAGCCAGTTCAGCAAAGACAAATGAACATTGATGAGTTTGGAAGCTTACTGGTCCAGAGAAAGTCGCGAAGAAACTTTTCCCTGGAATTTAATGACAGTTAAGGATTCTGAAGGATGCTGTGGTTTTGACTACCACTTCTCTACTAACTTCCATGAATAACACATGAAAATGGTACAGAGAAAACTTTAATTGAGGATGGTTAGAAGTCCAGGATTTGGTTTATTTAATTTTAATTTGCATTACCACAGACAGAAACCCTGGTTATTTCATTCAGGAAAGAGCCACACATTTTTTGAAGAGTATGAAAGGTCAGGTAGCTCCTTTAAAGAAATAAGGTTTATAAAGAAAGGAAAGAAGATTATCAGCATATTAAGTCTGTAAAAGTGAAGTTCATTTTTCATCATCAGTGGTATAACAGTTTATCTCAGAACAACATTTTTAGATCAAATATGATATATGGTAAGAGTGGGAATGGAAGGCAGCCCATCTGAGATATTCTGCATGGTACTCAAGGGATTACACAGTAAATTGCACAGCACAAGAGACTGTTTCTGTACCTTACTTTTGTTAGGTACTGACTTACTGTAGAGTCAGTCCATCGCCCACTAAGAACAGAGGACTTGGAAAAAAGAGGCAGTATTCTGCTTTTCTTGAAAGAGATCTTATTTTCTGTCTGTAGGTTCTAGAAATGTGAACAACCAAAGAAAAAGAGAAACTTGAAAAGAGCAAGACAATCTCTTAGTTCAAGCTGCTGTTGTAACCTGTCTGTTATTTGTACATTTTTACTTGCAGCAATTGCAAAGGAGTCAAACCAAATCTCAGAGAATAAACGCTAAGGTATTTCTTAAGGACACCTTAACCTGACTTAGAAGTAGTGCTGCAACATCTCACAAGCCATTCGATATATGTGCATGTGAATATTATGCACAAAATATAAATAAGAAAGATATTTCAGTAACCTGAGCTACTCTTCTTTTCCAAACAAGCCTATAGCTCTGGTGACACCACAGTGGGTACTTCAATGCACCCACCCTATCTCTCATTATCAAGAGCTGCTGGTGTCATTCCCTCTCATTAGGAGAAAGAAAAGTAGCTGTGTTTTCTAGGGTAGAAGAGGCAGTGGTGGAGGAAGGCAAGACACTGAGTGCTTTTCACACTCATTAAATACTGGTTCCCATAAAAACCACCTGGAAGGTATGTGCTGGGACTGTTTTTGTTATTTCTGATGTTAGCCTGGAGTATTTCCCTATGCTCCTTGTAACCTGCAAACAGGGCAGAGGCAGGAGCATCTGGCTACTTCTGCTGACAGTCAAAGCCTGTTTCATCAGCTTTACAGACAAGGTGACCCAAACAGGAACCACAGAACAACCACTGAAGTTTTGAAACCAGATTCTGACAAAATATTCTGTGAACTAAAATTCTGGAGAAATAATTGCTTTTGTTTTACTGATTTCTTTCTTCTGTTTCCCTGCCTATGACTGTACTGTTGTATATCAGTTTCTCTTTGTGTGCATATTTCAAATGATCGCAGATGCATAACTCAGGTAACCAGTTGGAATCATTCACTATTTTTCATTTGCCATGTCCAAATACCTTGATCCATTCATTCTTAAACAACAGCTATGTAACAGGAAAGCTTCATGAATATTACCATAAGTAAACATCTCCACAGGCTTTAAAATGAGGTTTGGATGTTTTTTTTAGTAACACGAAATAAAAGGAATAACCCCATAGTGCATTAGAGAAATCCCTGCCTTTGGAAGCTTAGGAGGTCAAAGGTACATGCAGATTACAGAAACAATGAGACAAATTCACAGAAGAATACTCCATCAGTTTTTTCCTGTTCCTTCTCTCTGCTCTTTACCTGTCAGGAATATTAGGCTTTACTCTGAGAAGTAAAAAAATACTTCCTTTCAGAGAGCAAGAGAAAAAGAACAAGCCACGCTAATCCTGAATGTCTTTCTACACTCAACTGTCTGTGAAAGGATGTGAAACCCTTCAATAGGTTGCAATTACACTACCTTAAAATTTCTATTTTGCATTAGGCATAGTATACTTGAATCTAAACCCAAAACTTTGAATAGTATCTTTGGAAGTAATGAGAAAAATTAGTAATATGACAATGCATGCTCTTTACTGCAGTTTTGTAATTCCTTGGAGTCTATTGTCCCCACGTGACCTATTTATCTGCTTTGAGCTAGGAATGCGAACAAGATGTGGCAGGGTTTTGGCCCAATGGGAATGCTGATCTCTGAGAGCAGAACTTTTTATCCCTTTGAGCTAACAAGAGCATTTTTATCTGCCTGTCTCCATGACTCATGCAGTAAGTGTAAGTTATTCCCCTCTGGGAACCAGAGGCTACCAGCTCATCTGTTTTACTGCATGCAGTAACTCACTTGCATTCTCTGGAAAGCTTTCTTACATAAATAGCACTGTTGACAAAGGCCCCAATTCAGGATTCTATGTTGGTTTCAATGAGATATTTCATATTTAAAGTTCAATATTTGCTAAATCACCTAGTAAAATAGAATTTAAAGAGAGAAAGCCTGTCCTCTCTATCATCATTCTGTTGACTCTATGCCTCTACTGGTTCTCCTGTCCCTAGAGATGCTATCTCAGCAATGCTATCAATATATTTCCCTTCTTTCATTTGTGGGTGGTATGGACTCTTCTACACAAACACCCCTGTGCAGTTAGTAGAATGGCAAAGCAGGAGGGAAGCAAAGCAGAGACCTCAAAGCTCAGTCAATTCCTTTTTTTTCTAGTCTAGCAAATGTCTGGTTTCAGTGACTGTTTCTCTAGGGCAGAAAAGGAGCCAGCATAGAAGGCTGTGCTTGTTGCATGGTTCATCTAAATCAGCAAGAAATACAACCACATCAGGTGACGCACTTCACGATCCTTTTTCTGACACAGTCTAGTAGCAGACATTTAGAGTAAAACTAAGACAAATACAGAGGTAAGTTCTGTCTACTAAGTGTTCTTGATAATAGTCCCATTGGGATTGGAAGTTATACCTGCATTTTTAGTAAACCTTTGATATTTTCTCCTGGAATGAGCTTCTAGGAGACCTGCTTTGGTCTACTTTGATCATTTCAAGCTTCATGTAATCTGATTTACCCTACTTTGGTAAAGCCTTTCCAGTACACACAGAGTTGTGTAGTAGGAATGTAGAAATGGAGATGCCTTGTTTATCTGTGAACTAGTCAGGACAGAGATCATACTGACTACCTCTTTCCTCTTCAAAACCTAGGTGGCCTTGTCTCAGTCACAAATGGCCATCTGTGAGGAGCAAAATGCAGTCTTCCTGGAGCACATTTGTTCTGTAACAGAAGCTCAGACAACTGAGGTACATCACTTCCCAAACACATGCCTGGTGTTCTGTGCACTACTGAGAGCCCCAGGCTGACTGGGTTAGCTCTCTAAGAGTCAATCAGCAAGGGTAAAGGGGGATTAACCTCTCTTCAATTAGTGGACACAAGGAGACATTTCCATTGATGGATTACATGTACCTATAATTATATTCTTGGCAGTTCTTTATCTTCCTAATCCTTTTCTGCAGTGGTAAAAAGCATTTGGTCTGCTACTTAGATGAGAAGTTTGGTACACATGTAAAGTGAATAGGATGTACATCAGCACAGGATGTAGTTCTTCCAGATAAGCAGCTCTACGTAAATGTAAGAAATTGAATAATCTGGATTGGAAAGATTATATTATGTGTCAAATCATCTTGGACCCTACAATTTTATTTTAAAGACTAAACTCCCCCCTACACACACTTTAAAAACAAAATTTTATTTGATTCTACTTCCAATAAGAAGTTCCATTTGAAGAAAAACATGACAAAAATTCTAGTTTGATCCCCAGCCAGCTGTAGATTCCTTGTCATGTAAAGTTTCATGTAACAGTGAGACCCAATTCTCTATTACTGCTATAAGCAATTTGTCGGGATGACAGAAACAATACAAATGAGCCTTAAATGAGATGTTCTTTATCAGCTGCTAACAGCATCTATCCATTTTTCATCTCAGAAATTACACAGATAAAACTTTTCATGTGCTTGAGAAACTTTTAGTACACCTATCCGACGTGTAGGGAATAAAATAAATCAGGCAAACTGAAATTACACCCAACTTACCATTTTAGCTATTTAAAAGATTTCTTTTTTATTCTAATGTGGTTTTACACTCCACAGCTATGCAGTTTTTAAACAGAAAATGAACAGATTTTCTTAGACCTTCTGGCAACTCCTTCAAAGTGAATTCAAAACATAAATCTCTGAACAATCCCATGTTGGCAGCCAGATAAATAAGTAGTGCAGCAGGATACAATATCTGCAGATGTATCCTCTCAAGTTTGTGGCTCTCTTCCACAGAAAAACACATTGCAAAGTTGCTGCTACAGGTATCCCACAAAATGCTTGCCTTCCCAGTTCCCTTGTCTGCTGAGGTGTCGTGGGTTTCCACTCCACACCACAGCCTAGACTCAGCCTATTGCACAGGTGAACAGGACCAAGTACCTCAACAGTTCACAGTATGGGTGACAAGCACAGCAGCCTTTTTCCTTGGGATAGTGTGCAATCACAGAAAACCAGGGCTGTAAGGGACCTCAGTCTAAATAACTAGCTTATTCATCTGCCCCAAGGCAGGATCTACTGTACTACTGCAACACTGACAGATGTTTATCTAACTCTAATGTTTTATTAAAAGCTACTAGTGACAGGCACACCACAACAACCAAATTATTCCTCTTTTTGCTATACTTTCAGCAACGTTTTTGAGCAATGCATTTTGCTGGAAGCTTTATCACCACCTTACTCAGTACAATTAAAATTACATTTAAACAGTCTTGTTAAGAAATCCCACTCATTCTGAGAAAACAAAACTTCATTTCCCATTTAATAGTTCTGAATAATTTTCACTTTACTTCAGCAGGATGTGGAGATACCAGGAGGCTCTAGTTCCTCAATGTTGGGTTTTTGTCTTGTTTGGGAAGGATTTTGCCTTACAGAGTACCAGAAGAGGGTGGCTGCCACTATAAATTATTAGCTTCAATTATTTACTGATAAATGCAGTTTGGTTTTTTTTATTATTATTTTTAATGTCTTTGTAAAATACCTCAATTATTGTCTAAAAATAAAGAAGTTATATTCTTCTAGAGAACAGCTTTAGAAGGTTGCTAGTATCTCAAGCAGAAATCTACAACCAGCATTAGTATAGATACTAGTTAGCGTAGATAGTAGGAAAATATAGGCAAGAAACATATTCCTTGAAAAAAAAAACCTACCCAAGTAGTTGGCCTCTGTGCTTCTGAAAGCAGCTTCTGCAATGCCAGACACAGACATAGTGCTTATTAATTGTGTGAAAAAGCTACCTGTCTTTGTGGGGGAGTAGGAGAAAGGGCATTGGATAATTATGTCCTTGTTGCTTCCTAACTGGTTTCTAGATAGCTTCCACCCGGAGCCCAGAGGATAGCCACTCCTTGCCGCACTGCTTTGCTGTGGAGGATGTATTGGCTCACTGGTACAAGATTTTTACACATAAACAGTAGAACTGGGGAGAAAATTAAGGTGTTGCTTGGGCTAACTGTACAATGAAGGTGCGTTTAGTGCAAACTCTGACATGACTATACTTTATCAGACCCATTCAAATGAATCAATTCAAGTCATAATCTTGTTTTCTATCTGCTGTCATACTATAAACCTTCTGTAACTTTTCAACCTGTCACTATAACAAGCCTATAATATCTGACCTTATAACTGTATAACCCTATAAAATTTAGTTTTCTAGGAGACAGAAAACAGTAAACAGGTCAAACCAGACAATTCCAAGAGACATCATGATCACACCCTCTGACTGTGATGCTTTGTGGAGGCAATAGCTGATGAAATACCTTCCATTAGGCTGTACTTCAAAATTAAGTACCAAAGCATGTCTGAGAGCAGTGCATTTTGCTTCCCTTCAAGCCTCCCTTTGCAATTAAATACATTTTTATTTCAAGCAATCACCACTTGCATTGGGACAGTTGTTGATTTCCACTTCAGGGACAAGAAGAAACATAAAGAAAAGATGGGAAATCAATCAAAAACGTTATCTGCTTGGATCTGTGATGTCCAATGAAGTAATTAAGAGCATAGCTGGTAGGAAACAGAACTAGTTTGCAGTGACCCCTGCAATCAGAAGCATAGGCAAGGAAGGCAGGAAAGGAAGAGAAAGTAGAGGTTTTCATCTGTCAGTAGAAAATAAATTCATTGGTTCTACCCCTTTACATTGAGTTGTCGAGTAGGCACAACTTGTGCTCCCCAGCCAGCAATGCAGACTGCAGGAAAACAATGATTTAGAGACTTTCCCTTTTCCCTCATCAAAATCATAATCTTCAGAATTATTTACACAGTATTATTTTATCTTCAGCATTATTATTATACGTTTGCTGCAAAAGGCACGAGAAGGGAACAGAGACAACAGATGGTTAAAGGCCCAGGATGTTGGAAAACACCTTCATGAAAATGTGCATACATGCACACTTCCTCATTTTTAATTCAGTAAGTGAAAAACATTCATTGCCTCTGAAATTATAGTGTGATGCGTCTTTTGATCTGTCTCCTGGGCCAGAAGAGTAAGGGAGGCAATGTATTCTTTAACACTGAATCTACTGACTAAGTCTTGCATTCTGACCAGGAAAACTTTGTTGAAACAATGTGTTTTAGGGCTGTAACCTTAATTAGAGTCAAACAAATGACACCAACCAGTGAAAACCACAATTATTTAGAGAATCCTTGTAGAAACTTCACATGAGCTAGGATCAAGCTGATATATCAAGGTGGCATTTGCCATGCTGTGTGCTGCCTTCTGGGAGCTGCCTTACCCCTGAAAGGCAAAGGGCTGACCACTCTGAACATAAAATTAGTGGAAAAATACTCACAGAACAAGTACAGAAGCAGTATCCTGTTCATTTAAGTAAACCTTCACAAAGATCATTTTTCAGAATGAAAGCAAAGCTTTCAGTGGAACAGCAAGAGTTGAGTGGGTCTGGAAAGATCACTGGTAAGGGTGCTAACTGGTTGTGATAGCTGGCCATGTGACGTGGGTATGTGTTTTTCTAGGAACTGAACTGAACCTAGCACTTCCTTTAGTCAATCACTGAACTAGCCATAGGTTCAAAATAATGACACAGAGGTAAAACTGTCTGAGCATGTTAGAAGTCCTAGAGCTGTTACTCAGACTTCAACATCTTGTTTCCAGTACAAGAAATAAAATTCATGGAGTTTTAAGAGCAGAAGAGAAAGCTGTGGCAGTATAACCCAATCCCTACCATCACTTCCTCCTGCAAAAGTTTTTATTGAGGTTGAAGCAAGTAATCCTTCCAAAAACCTCTACACCCTTGATTTGGATATTTCTAGTTCACAGGGTATCCAGTCCCATCAACAGATAGCTTATTTCAGTGACCAGACATTGTCACGGTTAAAATCATTATCCTGAACCTGCCTAGATCTAACTCCCATTTATTGATTCTTATTGCAGCTGAATCCATAAAACTGAAGAGTGTTACTCTTATCAAATTCTGTTTTCCACAGTGAAATTTTAGTATATGTCTTGGCATCAAGCTTGGAGATATCTTCACTGCTGTAACAGTGATGTTGGCTGCTATTCATGATGTTCCTGATGGTAAGTAAACTAAGAGATAAACGAGTGAGTAAGCAGTTTCTGTAAATCAGTATGAAGTAAACCTCCAAAATGTTCCAAGAAAAAAAAAAAAACAAAACAAACCTAACAAATCAAAGTGACATTCCGGTTTAGCTTACTCAGAACAAAATAACTGATGCTGTGAGGCTGCCCATAACTCTGGGTACCTACTATGAATCTAAGAAGTCAGTTGTCTATTAGCCTCAGGAACAGCAGCTTCAAGTGAAGGCTTCTGGGTTACAAGACTCCTTACCCTGAAGCCAGCTGCCTAGGGAATGTGTCCCACCTTCATTGGCCTGCTGAATAGCTGGCTACTGGCATCACCTGACATAGGTTGAGGTAGTAATGAAATGGTTCCTGTGTTGCTTTCAGCACCGGGTAAAACAAGAGACTGCCTGTCTGATAGTACAAGAAAAAGGCTTTGAGTTATGGAAAAAATTCTGAAAAGCAACAGAAGCTGGTGTTTATCAATTTTATTTGTTATGTAGCCTTGTTGTGTATCTAAGTAAGTATTCAGGGTACAAATTTCAGAGGCATTTTAAAAAGAAAATTAAAGTTAGGCAGGTAATCTAATAGGCAGCACTTGAGAAGATCATGAACTATCTCTTACAACCATTCCACAAAGTGAAATCTTAATGAAAAAACAGCTCACTATATTAAACTTCTGTCTGTATTGTGTTAGTTCAGGTCAGGAAAAAACAGTACTATTTTTCTAAAGATTAGTTTTGCAGTAGAATAAACAGAAGCTTGGCTTACAAGTTGAGAGTTAACTACACAGAATAAAATATAATGTACTTTTACCTCAGGAAATCACTTTCAGCTTATATAATAATAGCACCGGATCTGATTGTCTTTATAGCTGTACTCTTTGTCCAGAACTGACAGTCCTTCAACTTTTATGGCAAGATGAATAACAATGAAGCTTTTCATTTATTTTCCAGTTGTGGGAATCAGGTAAATAGGGGAACATACAACCTTTTCTAAAACAATAGTAGATTTCTTATATTGCGAATTGAGGAGCAATAGCTGAAAACAAGATCAAAGTGCATTTCAGAAATCAGAAGATACAGCACAAAAAGAAGATTCAAATTATTGTTATAGGTTAAATTTAAAAAAAAAAAGAAAGAAAAGAAAATATATAGTGGGCCTTACTCATGCCTGTCATGGGTGAGACAGAGGAAACAACCACCACAGTGAGTCTGGATATTGGCTTCTGTTTAATAACCAATTGTTTGTTTCACGTGCTTCTACTCTCTCACCAGCACTATCTTCCATATGTCTTGACTTCCCTCCCCAGATGGGAGACCCCTCCTGGCTTGGGAAGGTCAGGCTGGTTCCTGCTGTGCAGCTTCTTACAACTGTCAGTCTGCAATCTTACCAGCCAAGGTTCCTGGCATCCTCTATCATTTACCTCTGTTGATCTCCCTTGTTTCCAAGATCTTTCTTCAGCTGGGGTGTTTGGACAGAGGCACACAATTATCTGTTGACTACAAAAAACCCCTCTGCATTCACAGGGTTTGGGCTTTTTGCCCACCATGATGACTATTTATGTAATATTTGTGATTGGACATATTGCTAAGCTATTGAAGCACCTCAGAGATTTTCAGAAGCATCTGATGGCCCTAGAAGTATCCATAAATTTCCTAAAATGAAGATATTCTCCACCAGGAAGAACTGCCTCATCTTAACGAGTCAGTACTGGATGACTTGGGACAAATTGAGAAACCAAACAGTGAAAAACTACTTGTATCAAATTATATTTATTCTAAAGTTTAAAACATTTCAGCTATGGAACTGCCATGGTGTGTCATCTATAGCTTAGCACCAACAAAGGTCTAGAGGAATGAAAGGTGGCAGTATGGCACCAATCTTTAACAAGGGCTACCTGTCTATGGTGAAAATCACAGAAAAAATTCCCAACCAAAGAAGAGAATGAATAGTAGATATGATATATGTATCAACATAACTTGTGTGGTGAAGTCATCCATCATACGGACAGAGGCAATGCTCAAGTGGTCAGTTTGTCATCTTCCAAAAAAAGGTGGCAACAGTGCTTCTTGTCAAATGTCCTTCAGCCCTCTCAGTTTGGAAGGAAAGATTCCCTCGGGGACTGGCAACTGATTAAAAAGTAGGAAAGAGAGCACTGAACTATATACAGGCAGCTTTCACAGTGGAAAGGCAGTTGTCATAATCCTCCTAGGTTCAGTGCTGGGATGTGTATACTTCAACATAAAAATAAAAATAATGAAAAAAGCTACAAAGTGACATGATAAAGTTTTCAGATGATACAAAAAATTCTGGATACTGAGAACTGGTGCAGCCTACATCTCTGGCTACAGTGAACTGCTGCAGGAGGACTGCATGTTGTTGAATGACCGAGCAATAAAATGGCCAATGAAACTCAAGGATAATGAATGTAAAGTAATGCATGTGTGGCAAAAAAACCCCAAACCCATCCAAACCCCACAACCCTGTACAGACTTGTTGATAAATTGTACATTAGTCATTTCTGTGGAAAGAGCTCTTTTCTGGGAAGATCACATGGACTTTCCAGTAGGTGTCAAAAAACCAGATGGTTTAGCTAAATAGATGTCTCACTGCTGACACAACTGGGAAGGATCACTCCCCCTTGCCCCTTCTTAGTTCTTTCCTTCATTCCTCCTCCTATCCAGCCTTCCCTGCTCTTTCCTCCCATATCCACTGATCTCAAGTGCATGACCCCTCTATCTGGCTCTGTGCCTTAATTGACCTTAAGGCAAGCCAGTTCAACTCACCAAAGATAAATGCACTTCTTTTTATTATTATTTAAGTGACTTTTCTGCCATTTCAGTGATCAGGCTGTGTGTCTGTATGAGCACAAGAAATGCACAGGCAAGCTGAGGTTTATGTATCCAGGATCCGGGGCTGCAGAAGCTGAAAGAGTGGGACCTTTCCCTCTTGGCAATAGAGAGCTGTTATTTTGGTGCTAACTGTATTATGAAACCATAAGCTGGTGCTCATTTCTAAGCATCTGCTACTGGCTCTGGATAGAAAATTACCTAAATTAATCTTGATTCTGATGCTGCACTGACATTCTTATATTCAGTGAATCAGACATTGAAAGCGATATGGGTAGTTACCTTCAAGCAGTGTAGACAATTCTGTGAACACTGTCCCAGAACTTCCGTAGTCTTCTCCCCCCGAGTAATCATTAAGATAATGGATCTTCCAGCTCTTCTCCCTGTTTAACAAATCATGAAGAAATCTAACTACGGAAGTCTATAATGAACTTTATATATATATGCATCAATATTTTTGAATCTCACAGTTTTGTCCTTGCTTTAAAGCAGAATACATCCATCTTTGCTGTATATTTCTTTTCTTGAGCACAGAAATAAACATGTTGCTATAGACCCAGCAAAAATGTTGCAGCTGAACTCATTCTGCCATTTTGGAAATAAAATGATTTCACCATTATTGCGAAGTCCCATTTGTTGCAAAACTTGTCAAAGAATGAAATGCTTTAGGGATTAATTACATGCTCTGAGTCATACTTTTTAAAGCTACAACAAAATGGCTTCCAAAGGGTACTTAGAGATCTCTGAGTCCATTTTAACGTTTGAAATCTTACAGTCTGAAAAGAGATGACTACCTGGAGATAATTCTGATCTGTACTATATGACTCTGCCCTAACCTGATATGGAAAATCCAAACATGGAAATATGGTGGCCAATGTCTCAAAAAGCTCCTCAACTTGGGATCAATACAAGGTCAGCTAAAGAATGCATCATTGACAGACATTACTTTCTTTTCTTTCAGCACATAACAATACAGAAAAAAAAACTGCACAAACTTGAATGTTTAAACTGAAGAAAGCCCAAGAAATAAAGTCTCTTTTTACACAAACTCATGTTTCTCAGAATAAAACATTTTGCATTACTGTATCTGTGATACACGGAAAAACTCACAGGGTCCACACACAGGGCAACTAATAAAGCACAAGAAATGTGAACATATCCAACACTGAGATTTTTGATTAGTCTCTAAAGAAAAAAGAAATATTTAGCAGATGTGCTAGCTCAGCTGTTGTTAATTAACACATTTTAAAGTCAATCAAATTTGGCCCACTTCACAATTATTGGCTTTGGTAACTTTGTGCTTGTAATTTTTGCACCGTTTCTTTGCTCTGGAATGCCTATAAGCATACTAATCAAAACATCAAGAAGCTATATGCATATGCTTGCTGATATAGCTTGGCATAGCATTGGCCAAAACCATTTTAAGCTGTGTCACACTTCTCTTCTGGCAGCACAGCCGTATCTAGGTTAAGTGCAAATATAGCAAGGCCTATATACACTGATTGATTTTTGTGCAAGCAAGAGGTCATTGAAGTCAGGATGCCAGCCTGTCATAAACAGGGAGCTGCTGATATTTAAATAAGCACCACAATTCACTGTGGTAACTCTCAGAGAAGAATAACAGCCATAACCAGCTAACAGATCTGTTAAACATTCTTCATCTTCCTGGTCTAAGTGGAACTATGAAGGTACATTAGTGTAAACATTTGCATTTAATGTATTACATGATCCTGGGAAAAAAATGTCATGAATAAATACAAATCCAAGCACAAACACTACTACTCTCATAGTTTATATTGAGAAAAAGACACAATCCCATTTTCTCCTTTTCAAATATCCTCACTCTGCAGAAGCACAGGTGCCAGCTTGCGAAGCCATGGTAAATTGCTGTCAGAAAACACGAGCAAGGGACGCAGCTCACAACCTGCACCTAGTGCACGTGGCTGAAGCTGAGATGGTGCAGCTCTGCCTTGGCTCCCACCTTCTTTTTTCTCTCTTCTCTTTACCTTCAGTATGTAAGGTATATGATCAGAAGTACAAAAGGTAAGCACAAAGGTTCCTTTTAAAATCCATTTGGGATTTAAGATCCATGTAACTGAAAAATGAATTTTAGGTCAAGGATTACTACCTAGGGTAAACCCAGCCTTAAAATGACTGGCTACAGTCATAGAAAAGATTTTGTAGAGCAGTGCAGCATTCCTTAAGACAGGTAAGTGGTTTAATTCTCAATTTGCAGTTAATTCTATATTTAACAAAACTTTGCAAATTAGAACTTTTAAAAAAAAGCACCTGTGTAATTTGGCAGTTCAGCATATGGATGCGGGGGAAGGACAGCTATTTCCTATGTCTGTAAAAGCTGATAGCAGAAGCTGATTATGCAATGTGTGTCTGAATTGTTAGTCTAAACAGAGAAGATGCTGTTGGTCTGACTGTGGGTTGTACAGGAGCTGTATCCAGAAACAAGCGGGAGTATTCAGTGCCCAGCTTTGCATTGAGATATCGCAATTGATGTGAAGCAAGAGTGATCAAAAGACAGCACCAGACAACAGATGAAAAGAAAGTGTTGCCTTCTGATATACTTTCTTCTTCCCTCCAAACATCATAATCGACTTAATTTTTCTATGGAAGTCTGGAAGGCTGGCACGCCTCTAACAGCCCCAGTGTCCCTGGAGCTGTAGGCTTTGTGCTTCTCTGAACCGTAACCTGTACCCTAATGGGGTGCACCTAATGGAGTTCAAGGTCCCAGCAGCATGGGTGGTTCAGATGAGAAAGGTTTGAACATTTTGTTAATACTCACAGAAACGTCTTCAATCCCAAAGTTGTCTTTCCTCCGCTAAATGGAGAGGCTTTGGTCAGCCAGATGAGCTGGTGTTGGGCTCTGCCCTGGGCAAAGCTCTGCCCGTGTTCTCTGTTCCAGGGCTACCTATGGGGAGCTGCTCAGGGCCTGGTGTGTGTCCATGGCTGCCTGCTGTGGCCGCTTCATTCCTCTGGGCAGGTGCTCCTTCACATGGGTTTATTTTTTATTTTATCTCACCCCATCCCTCTCTCTGGACATTCTGGCAGCCTGCATCCACCTTTTAAACCCCACGTAATCGCTTGTCTGGGCAGTTGTCTCCAGAAGCTTCTGGGGTCTCTGCCAGCTGTCTTCAGGCTGGCTGGCTGGGGACTGTGCGGCGCTTTGTGACAGGCGGGTTCTGGAAGGTGACTGGGGATGCCCACTGAGAGCAAAGGGGCCCTGCCCAGGGGCAGAGTGGCCTGGGGAGGGCAGCGGGGTGGTGGTGTGTGCGGGGGCTGCTGGGAGGGTGGGGGACACAGGAGCATCAAAGCTCTGCCTGCAGAGCAGTGCAGGCCGAGGGAGGCAGCGGGATGGCGCAGTGAGCTGTGGCAGGGCTCAGGAGCAGTGTTGGTGCAGTGCCTTGCTCCACTCGGCATGCTCCCCTTGGCATGCTCCCCTTGGCCTGCCTTTTGCAGCCCTGTGGCAGGTGCAGCCGCCCCCAACAGACAAAACAGACAAAGCAAATAGGGTCAGTTTGGTGCCTTGGCCAGAGCCTTGGCCATTGAGCTGCACCTCACGATGCTTAATTGGCACCTCAGGGTCAGGATCCCTTGGTGAGCAGGCTCGGGGTCTGTGCTTGTCCTTGTTTTGCCTGGGCTTGTGCCCTCAACCAGTCAGAATGACCACAGTGCACTCTCAGCTAGGGTATAGATGCAGTCCTGCCTACTAACCCTGCCACAAATTGTAACACTCACCCTGCCACAAATGGTAACTGGATTTGCTGGTTGACATCCTATCAACCTGGGTGGGATTGATGAGAAAGCTGAGGAGGGGGCAATGTTGGTGAGGTACTGTGCTCCCTTTGGCATGCCTTTTGCAGCCCCAGTGTCCCTGGAGCTGTAGGCTTTGTGGTTTTCTAAACCCTAAGCGTAACGTTAACTGAAAGATGATCCTCTGTATACTTTTTAATTGCAGTGGTCTTTTATCTTTGATGGCCAGAGAGTGAGGGTTCTTGCAGAACTAACATCATTCATATGATAAGAGATAAAATGTTTCTACACACAGTCATCTGCAGGTTTTCAGAACTCGACAGCACTTCTGATTTTTCCAAGTATGTTAGCAAGGCTAGTAGAAGGTGCTGCCTCTCCTTAGCCATCCTGCTTTCCCAGACTTACTGTTTTGTATTTATTTACCATAATGAGGTACAATTAATCTATAAAAAGGATGAGGCTTGGGAAGTTCCTTTATCATTAGTGTATAGCACAAGATGAAGTGTATAACTGCAGATGGGCACACCAATGTTTCCCTTCCTAGCTTTGTTTAAGGAACACTTCTTTTATAGTTTCATTCACTCACTTTCTGGATTCAGTGGATGTGACCCAAATTTGACAGAAAGAAGAATTTTACTTCGTATAAAGCAGATGTCAATGTCAGGAGGAAGACAAATATATTCTTAAGTGAATTAAGAGACCCCAGTCAGTGCTAAGCTAAGCAGCCCATCTCTTTTGGTGTCAGTAGAGTTATGGCAGCTTGTCATGTGAATATGATTCTTCTGCTTTCTCCAGACACTGATTTATAAAACTAATTCAAGAATAGAGTGATTTATACTAGCAGTCATTATAATTCTTCAGTGAAAGTAGCCACACAACATTTACCACATTGTTTGAATGAAGTGACTTCCTACTGTGTCAGGGAGGCTAATGACTGAGATTAGAAGCTAAATCTAGGGCACTAGCAAGCTGATGAGAGGAACAAAAAATCAGAGCAAAAACTGAAAACTTAAAAAGTGAATAATTAGTATAAGCACAATCAAAGACAATTTGCCTGTTTATTGCCCACTGATCCCGTTTCTTTCTGACCACTGCAAGAGACCACATGCTACGTCTGTGTACATGTATCGAACTCAGGAGTATGTTTATTCCCTTGATCACAGCCCTTTCTCATCGCTGAAATGCATGCAATGAAGTTGGGTCTGACAAACCTCTGAAAAAGCCCTCCCTAAACATGCACAATGTGATAAGAAACCAAATTCACTTCTCCTTTATGACTGATTTTCCTTCAACCTTTTCCATCACTGAAGGAGATATCAGAGTAGCTGGTTACTTGCTAATCTCAAGCATCTCCTGAAAACAGACTCTAACACTTGTCGTTCCAAAACAGTCCTAATCTCTGAAAACTGCTATCAAAACCTGCAGTAAAACAGCTATCCATCCTTTCTCAGCTCATCACAGTAATTCAGAAAGATATATAGCCATGCTGACACGTGTTGAAAGCAAGCCATCTGCGTACAAAACTTGCCCTGTTTTCATTGTCTGAAGTAATGCCTACTTCTATTTTCTTAGTTGTGTTGTGTGTGCCTATATGCGGCTTGTAATAGCACTTGCTTGAAATGAGTGTAGAAGAAAAAATATTGCAAGCATAAGGCTAGAATAATGCCACTGAGCAATATCCACCCCTTTTGCCCCAAAAGGCAAACTTCTTAACAATGTGGTCATTGCAAGGAAAGTGTCATATTTCAGGACTTGGTATTTTTTGTACATAAAGAGATTTACAAGCTTTCATCCAGTTTCTGTTCCCTCTCTCCTCCTCCTCTTTTGTCTACTGTTCTTATGCCTCCACTTCCTTCATCTTTTTGTTCCATACAAGACTAGTTTTTCCTGACTACTTTCTCTGGATCTCTTGAGCTAAATCTAACTCTAAAATAGTCTGATAATAATTTATTCCAAAAATAATTTATAATAATAATCATAATACAATATTTTATAATTTTACCCTTGAATTTTTCTCTTGATGCTGGCACAGATGATCTCCAAATCCCTGTTTTAAATAAATGAGGATAGGTGGAAAAGTTATCAAAAATAATGGCAATAAAATGCCACTGTTGTCTGTCAGGAAGGGGCCTGCTGCAGAGAAGCAGGAATTGCCATTTTAAGGGACAACTCATATTGTATTTTTGGTAAGAAAAGGAACCACAACTGTCATAGCATGACTACACTGACTTCAAAGCCAGCCAAAAGATGAATTATTATAATTTAATCCCACAAGAAATGCATTTGAGAATCATCCTGACTGTCCACAACCCAGATGGCCTACATCCCTCCCCTGAAAAAACATACAAGTGTTCTATTATTAGCAAAGGGCAGCAGCAGCAGCATCTGAGTTGGGAGGGGAGCACGGGCAGAGCTAGAAAGGTAGCGACTGTAGCCGAACACATTTGCTACCTCATCAGCAAGCCTGGCCAGGACTTGCACAGCTTTTGGGACTAGCAGCCTGAAGGGCCAAGCTCCATAAAGTTTCAACAACAAAGCTGTTCTGTGCTTATTTAAGCACAAATCTGCCTCTGAGGCAGAGTCTGAGAGCTCCCCACGGAAAACTTATTTACATATTTGAGTGATACATCACTCAGTTATGTGAACATTTCTCAGGACTGTAAATCTGGTAGCTAGTCTAAATCTGTGATCCCATTGTGGTTTTTTAGCTTCTTCCCTGATACAGGCAGAGAAAAATTTACACAGATAAACCTTATTAAAAGTGACTATTTCTCTTACTGCAGAAGAAGAAACAGTAGCAAGACAAGCTGTAATTTTTCATCCAGATGGCACAGAAGTTTGTGATTGGTTTTAGCTCTTGGACCACAGACTGTAGGCTTTGAAGACTTGCAGTCCCTTGCATCTCTCCCTCTGAAAAATGAAGAAAAAAACATTGTTGTTCTGTCTTTCGGCCAACAAGGCTGGCTTCAGTCATGGAAGCAGTGCAAGTCTAAGAGATGGCTGAAGTCCAGTCGATTAGAGATTTGATAATCAATGGAAAGACTTTTAATATAAAGTCATATGGAATGGAAAGCCAAGGTATCCATTAAAGCCTAGGACTCAGATCTTACAGGAAAGGTATCCAGACATCTGTGCTGTACATACTTTGCATTGCATTGGAGCGGGGGACTCCGACTCATCTGTATGGGATTTACAGGAGAGGAATTGCATGGGGTAAGAGAACTGATGTGGCAGTTTATCAGCAGCAGTCTTCTGTAGAAATGCACTTCTAGCAAAGGGCTAGGAGTGGGCTCTTCCCTCCACACCCTTTGCAGGAACAAAGTTTTAACAATTTATGTTTTTGTTTGCTTGTGACTAAAATGGAAACCTGGGCAGCTGTGATTCAAATGCAGACTCAGAAACGTGGCTGACAAACCTGAGTGTTGTGGTGCTCAGTGGTGCAACAGCAAAAACTGTCTGGCCACAGCAAGAGCAAGCACTAATACTGCACAATACAAGAAGGCTGAACCAGCTGCCTCCTCGTGAACAGAAACATTTTTAGGGTGGAGGCCTTTTGGTGGAAACTCTCAACAGCTCCAAAATGCTGGAGGAGTTACATAGACCCTTTATGCAGCTGTAGAAATACCTCTATGGACCTTGCTGAAAACGCTTTCCTGTAGGAGCATATTTCTTCTTATACTTCAGAACAAACACAGAGGACAATGAGCCCTACACAAAGCCATTAGCATTCAGTGCCAGGCCCTACTGCTGCTCTGGAGTTCAGAGCACCTTTCTTATTGCTGATGACTTGTTTCCAGCAAGGATACTGCTGTTGATAAATTACTCAATACCATTGTCCAAACCCCCCTGCTGTATATCTCTACTCAGGGCTCCTTCTCTTCCCGTAAAAGTGCAGCGCCTGGGACATGGGGCAGGAGAGATGACAAAACAATCAGATTACTGCAAGACGCAGGAGAGCAGGTGGAATTGTAAACAGCAGCAGACAGAGAGAGGAGACATACAGATGTGAACAAGTAGCTTTTGTTTCCAGCTACTAGCAGTGTCAAGTTATTCTGGCAAGACCAAAATTGCAGCTAAGGCAGACAGTATCCCAGGGAATCCATTATTACCAGAGAAAAGAGGAACTGGAAGCAGTAGGATGCAAGCACTTCTATGAGGTAACCAAGAGTTGACTGGTGACAGATTTCATCTGGTGACTTGACTGGAGAGAGAATGCCAAGTGCCATGTGAAAGCAGCAGAGCAAAGCCAGGAGGCTGTGAGGCATGCACTCGCCAGAGCCCTCCTTGGGTGTAGCTCTCTGGGGCCTGGATTCCTTTCCTTTCTGCTGTGCTGCATTTCTGTCCTCCACTTATTCAAAAAAAGCAGCAGGTGTTTAGCAAGCAAGAAGCACTTATCCCTGAAGAACATAATCAAATATAGAGATATGAAGAGTAAAATAAAAAATAAAGAGAAGGAAAGAATGAAGTAAAGAGACTGAAAGGGAGGGGTGGGGGAAGGAATAAAAACACTTCAACATTCAAAGTATCTGTTTATCCAGTACATGGTGTTCTGTCCGTACATACCCGTCTCTCCCCAGGAGGTACAAAGATATAACTCCCAGCTTTGCCCTTGGAAAATCATTTTATTTTGCTCTGTCTCTGTCTGCTATCTGGAGATGGCCACTGGCATACTTCTTTCATCAAGTGGTTTGATTTGCCTCGTCAGGCTGTAAACTTTTAGGTGCAGGGACACTCATGCTCTCCTTCTGTTTGTGAACCATGTCTAGCAACAGTCGGGGCCCCTCTGCCTCCATGAGAGCCCCCAGGGGCTATGGTAACTAAATCACTCCGTGTGTTGGTTTGAATGTTCTGGGTCACTTTACAGCAGTAAGCCCCACAGCTGTGGCACTGGGGTGTTGCTGAGGGTGAGGATCCTCTGAAACTGTTAATACCATAGCAGAGGAGAAAACATGTTTAAGGATAAGTGAACTTTCATCTTCACAAGTTCTTAGCAAGGAAGGAAGGAAGAAGAATGAACAAGTAGATCAACAGCAACTGAAGTGGATGATATAATAAGATCTTCTGAAGACACACAGATTTAGGCCCAGAAAAATGTTTAGGGTACCAAAAAGTAAATTTGTGATGTTCTCAGAGCAAATATCTGAACTAGGTGCCCAGATTTCTTCTACAGGTCCTGGTGAGCTCAGTAGCCCTCAGTAATTCTTTTCTTCAAGGCAATGTGAAAAGAAGGTTAGTATGATTATTCCCAGTTTAGAGATGAGGCACAAAGAGGAGAGATGGCGGAGCCAAATATGCAGCCGGATCCAGCTACAAGCTTGATCAAGCTACTTCTACTCTCTCATGCAAACAAAGGAAAGACCCATGCTGTTCAGGGTGAGGCATGCACAACCCAAATTCCCCTTTAGTTGGTTCACCAGCAAGAAAAAACCTGCAATGTCGTCAGTACCGACAATTTTTTCTGAGAGGTATGGTTTGAAGGGGTAGGTAGAATGTTTTCTGAAATCAACTGAGTGCATTAATGAAGGAAAAAAAAGTAAGAACTGGGACATAAAAATTTCCAGCCAGGTCAGAAATAGACAGAGCTAATGTTTCTATATGAGATGAGAATGGGCAGAGTACAGTTCTGCTACGACATAGTCTGGTTATGACATTAAATTTAACAATTTCAAAGAAAAATGGAAGGTAATGTGTTTTCATTTAGTCCATGGTTCCATTCTGCGGCAATGCTATGAATGTAGGAATTCCCAGGCATCTTCTGATCTCCCTGCAGAGTTGTGACTTAGAGGTTAGACATGGAGAGCTTAGAGATGGAGAGTTTAGAGACAGCTGCTTGGTGCAAACTGTTCTTTCACCAGAATCTGGGCGTTGCTGGTCTCTATTGTACTGGTTGTTTGGTTTCACTTACCTCTTATCAGAAGAGCAGTATCTACTCTGGCAGTATACGTAGATGTATAAACAGAATCAGAGCTTTCAAAAAAGTGTTCTTCATTTTTTTTCTCGTATGCAAGCTGAAAAATACAGACACACTTCTGCTTCTTGGTGCAAATCAGCTGATTCAGAACCGGAGACAGACTTTAATTAGAACATTTAACCTTCAAAAGCAGAATTATATCAATGTCATTTCATTGCCCTAGGATATTTTCCAGAAAGATATGTGGGGTTGGATTTACATATATATACATATATATAAACACACACTTTTTTTCTTAGAAGGGATTCAGTATCTACACACTGTATATATAACTGTATATATACTGTATTAAGCCAAGCTGGAAGAGGGATATCAGTTTCCAGGCAATGCTAATGGTGCAGAAGATGGTGGCTTACATGAAATGACTCTGGGGAACAGAAGCAGTAGGTAGGGTGTTGGAAAGGCAATGACATTGCCTCTTCTAAAACCTCTTCAACCTAAATAGCAATTTTTTTAATGTTTATAACAGATTTTGCAGTCAGGACAGGAGTGAACAACCTACTCACTGTTTGCATCCCCTGAAGGTACTAGTGCAAACAACTCATTTTAATGTGGTTTCACCTCCAAACTTATAACCTTGGACCAGTATGTTACATACACAACAAGACTCCCAGAGAGAGATGTAATATTGACGTGCCATTTCTGGGATCCTGCCAGGCAGGTGCTGAATCCATTTTTTTAGGAAAACAAAGGGAGAGTTAATTGCACAATGTGCAAAGGGTTTTGTAATTTTCTTTAAAGGCTGAAGAATCCCCAGGGTTTCATTTAAACAGAGACAATGGGGAAGGCCATTTGAAATGCACTGAGGTACCACAGCAGAATGGGAAATGAACTAACAGTAGATACAGGTTAGTAAAGACTGCAATAGAAAACAAAATGAAACAAACAAACAAAAAAGAAAGCCCAGATAATTATAATTTCTTTCCTAAATAACCCTTGCTTTCAGTTTCTGTCCAGCTTTCCAGCCCTAAGGGAGAATGTGTTTGCAAGACAGATGCTAAGTGCTCCAGTCCAAGGTGTCCCCTCACTTCTGAAGCACAAGCAAATTGCCTGAACTTGACAATAAGTTGGCAACTGCAACAAAATCTGCTGTCACTTGTTATTTTTAGATCAAGGGAATGAGATACTTGACCACAAAGGAAACCCCACCTGCACGCTTCACTTCTAAGGCTGAGGACACTTTTTTCCTCTTAAAAAGCACCGCTCCCCTATGTAAGATCATTTTGACAGGCTTTCAGAAAGTCAAGCTGCCCTCTGCAAGCCTGTGCAAACTGTCTACTGAGTAATATTGAAACCTAAGTTCAGAAGCTAGCTCTCACTGGTCTTCATAAAAGACAACCTGTAGCACTGTGGTTTTTTATAATTTTTAACGGACCTTAATTTTTCTCTTTCCTTTAAATGGCCTTATCTAACCAAATCACTGTGTTTTTTACTTAAATGGATGAGAAATTCTTACATGTCACAGAACATCAGAAAGAATAGCTTGAATGGGACATAAAGCTACGAGCTCTTTACAGTTGCCTACTTCTCAATCATTCCCCCCCCCCCCCAAAACCTCCTGAAAAATGTAAATTTCTTTGCCACAGCTCAGACACATACTCTACAGAGCAAAAAGAACAAGGAGAAAATCAAATTCACACGTTAGACTGAAGTGTTTCCCTGCACAAGGAAGATGTGCTACATCCACAGCAGAACAGCGAGCAATTGATCACTGTGTGTCACAGGACAGGATGGAGCTGCTGAATTAGTACTGAGCTGGAGTGTTCCTTC
This sequence comes from Todiramphus chloris collaris, assembly GCA_025345505.1. Lineage (NCBI taxonomy): Eukaryota > Metazoa > Chordata > Aves > Coraciiformes > Alcedinidae > Todiramphus > Todiramphus chloris. The sequence continues at coordinate 9,586,403 of JANVCC010000130.1, read as the reverse complement.
TCCTGCTAGGAAGCCAAGCTGCATTTCACAGATGTAATTTATAATGAGACACAAGATTTGTGTTCGTCTGCAGTTCAGGTCTTTAATGAGATTTGCTTTCCTGGTCACAGGGAGGTGACTAGAGCTCTCCAGCAGCCAGTATATTAGCTCCTTAGCTATGGAACTTCCAAATGTCAAATGAAAAGTGCACAGCAAAGCACCTTTACTGCTCTCCCTTACCATAACTGTTTCACTTGGGATATGGCACATGATGTCACCCACAGAACCATCAGAAGTGTGGAACTGGTGTGTGTGACTGAAAAGAGCTGCTGTAGAGCTGGGATGCTGCCAGAGGTTCTGTGCCTTTGAAAAGTGCTCCACTTGCCTGAAGACTTTACTAGAGAAATAAATGGTGCTATCCAAAACACTGTCCAGGGGAATGCCTTTCCTAAGTCTAAGGTCCTCTTTGCAAATATGAGTTTGTAGCAAATTAAAATGAGATAAAAAGCCCGCAAAGAACAAAAAAAATGCAACCCTGAACTAGACTATGTGGCTATGGTTGTATAAACCAGCACAAGACTTTGTGTTAGAGAGATGTTAGATCTCTTAGTGCTCCAGAAAAAATAATACAATAGGAAGTTAAATTCAAATTGCACCTTAATCCTTGTCTTTCCTAATTTTTGAGTGATTTATCAATGTACTTTAATGCTGTGTTGAGGGGCTCTGAGTACCTGAATGCCTGTTTTCTGAATCCAAACATTGTCTCTAATCCACACTTAGCCTGCAACCACTTTAATAACAGCAGTTAAATAATTCATTGTGCACCTGTAAGGGTGCTTCACACGATCCATTTTGGAGGTGTCACTGTCCTGGTTTGAGTGAGAACAGAACTAATTCTGTTCAGGGATTTTACTTTTCAGCTCAGTTCTTCTAACTACCTGCACTGTCTGAAGTCAGCAGCCTGTTCTCACAGGCAGTGTCTGCTCCTAGCAGTGGTAACACCCCATGGTTAGAGTCAGTACCAAGGATTGGGGTGCAGACCAAGGCCACTGCTGGATCTTGTGTGCCACATTGGGGGGTGCAGAAAGTGAAAGGCTGCACCTGCAGGGGGGAGTGGACAGGACAGGTGACCCTGAACTGAGGGATTCCAGCCCATATACATCATATTCATTATAAAGGTGAAGGATCACAAGTTGTCAAGCTCTGTCTTGGCTTTTATGGTTTCTTCCTTGCCTCTTTGATGGCTAGTATCCGAAGGGTACTCTGTCCATTCTGCTTTCAATTCCAGCCTGTGTTCCTGAATCCAGTAGCAGAATCCATCTCCTGAGCACAGTTCCTGTCTCCTGCTGGGCCGCATCTGGTACTTTCCCAGGGCCTGCTTCACAGCATCAGTGGTGACAGTGACATAGTGGGGTGGTTTGGTTTGATATTGGTTTTGTATATATTTATATTTATTCCATTTTTACTGTTAATGTTTTCATTTAAGCTGTTCCAGTCTCCTTTTCTCAGTCTCTCTCTCTTATTCCTTTTCTCTTTCCCTTTGGGGTGGGAGGGGGGTTAACAGAGAGCATCTGTTTGGGTCTAAGGTTGCCCTGACCCAAAACTGTGACAGTCACCCACAGCCACACAGTCCAATCTACTTCTCTGCAACAGCCCTGATGTCTGGCCATTAGGAGCTAACAGTGTTGTCTGGCATCCTCTGTAAAATGGGAAGACTTCTTATGGGCTCACACGCCATCTATTACACAGGCACCAGTGTCTGAACAGAGAAGGGAGGAGATCAACAGCAGGGAAAGGAGGAGAATTACTGAAGATCTGAACAAAACAATGTTAAGGTTTTACCTTAGAAAGTTCTGCCTCATTCCATGTCAGTCTTTCGCAATGTATCCTGAAGCTCCTAAGTGTGACTGACTCATGGAAAGTGGCAGGTCACTGAAAATGGTTTGAAACTGGCTTTTAAGTCACTCACAAACATTTAATATTGTAACAGGTTACAATGGCTACACTGAAAAGGAGCTTTATCCACTATTGCAAAAAGCAAAGTGAGGAGACAGCAAAATGAAGCTGCTTAACTTTTAATTAACACTTTTTTTTTTTTTTTGCCATAGCTGTTTGCTCCTGTGCTGCTTATTTCTATCACTGGCTGAAATGAGAAGTGCTGAAACACATACAAAATAAGGTACACTATTTCTAGTCAAGCCACAAATCCCTGGAAACAAAAGCTTACCAAGCAACACTGCTCTTAGTAAATTCAGATGAAGATTAAAAACAGATTCAGCTTTTGAGAACCTTACTCAAATATCCAAACCTAACAAAGTTTACCCATTGTCAGATATTCTACTCAAAACCATGGCAGTGGTGAAACTTCATGAAAAGACAACCCAGGATCCACCTTGCAAAGAAAAATACCTGTCACTGTAAATATAGAGATTCCTCTCTAGGTCAATATTTGAGTTGCTTTAAGTGTGAGCTATTAATAGAGCCCCTGTGTCTTTTCACACAGTGAACAGAGTTGCAGAACTAAAGAAAAATCTTCAATTCAGTTTTTGTTTTCCTTATTTTGGTAATGATGGACATGAGACCTCTCAGACACTTTGGGAAGTAATACTAAGGCTTCTTTCACCTACAGGAATAAAAATAATTAAAGGAACACTCAAAGAAATAATAATAATGATAATGTCTTTTGCAATATTGTATCCTTTTAAAAGCAAGCAATCCTGCCGCTTTGAGGTATTCTAAGGTTTCGTCTTGCCTTCCTCCCCTCCCCACTTCTTTCCTTTAATCTTAGTTATATCAAAAAATGTCCATTTCAGCAGGTAGGTCAGTTTACATTCCCTTAAAGCCCATTATCAAGTAAGCATTTTGCCCTTGAGGTACAGGAGGTCCCTTCTTCATTTTCAGTCTTATTTGACATCTTTTAGAGCCCCCACAGAGGCCTTCTGCAAAAGCAAACTAAATGTCTCCAATCTAACAGGAAGCAGAGCACCTAGCTTGGGAGAAACAAGGTACCTATAGTGTCTTTGAGATTTTTGGTGTGTGTGTTTTAAGAGGTCTCTCTAAAAATGGAAGGGGCATATCTCATAATAACTGAAACTGTGAACTTCAAAGCCATCAGGCATTTAATATTGCATCATTAACTATTCATTATGAGGCCATATGGAACATTTCAATAAATGATGAAATAACTTCTCAAGATACCAAACCAAGAATACTGGGAAAAAACATTCTCTTTCACAGATCAACCACTGACTTACAAGTCTGCTGTCAAAGGCTAAAATCCTCTCAGCTCACTGAACACTGTAAGTGTGTATCTAAGGTCTGTAGCCATTTTTCCCAAGTTATTTCATCTCCTTTTTCCCCCTGTCTCTCCATTGATCCTCATCTCCTTTGTCAATCTCAGAATGAAGAAATCCGTAAATAAAAATGACACTGGGAACTAGATGATTCAGATCATATCATGTGGCATGGAACATCTACACTAAAAAGCTACATTTTATCACATCAAGAGATTACAGTTTTCACAGGCAAGTACAGAACTAGGAAGGAATATGTTATAGCAATGATGCTGTTAGGTGTTGAAACAAGTATTTTATGTGTTATCAGTTGACAAGCAAGGTGAGAAGATGCTTAAAATTAGGCACAGTTAAAAGTCTTGAAGAGTCCAAAGCTTTATCATAGTTCCAGGCATTCTTAGAGCTGTAATGATTTGCATTTCTCTTCTATGAGTTAATGAAAACCTAGTAAGTACAGAAGAAAAAGTATGGATTTGCTTGCAACACAATGAAGTTAAGAATTAACTGATATTTTGTTTCAGTACAGGAGAAATGGCCTTTCTGATTATTCACAGCTCATCTTTGTCTCCCTAATAAAGTAGAAATAGCTCAAGGAAGCTACTCTTATGCTGATATGTTTATTCATATTGGAGCCCCTTGAGAATATGATTATCTATTTGCAATTGGGGTGGCTCTTCAGGTTTTTATATTTTCTTATTATTTAAGAAACAAAATATCCAGAAGCCTCCTGGATTGCTTGTACCCCTTTGTCTTGTCCCTCCAGCAGACACTGGGGTGGTTGAAGTCTCTCATAAGGACCAGGGTCTTGATCAGGAGGTTTCTTCCAGTTGCATGAAGAAGGCCTCACCTGCTTCTTCCTGATCAGATGGGCTGCAGTGGACATCCACCACAACACTGCCCATGTTGATCTTCAATCCTGGCCCATAAGCTCCTGACTAGCTCATCATCCATCCTATGGCAGAGCTGCATTCCCACTGCTCTCACACATAAAAGGCAACTCCTTGCCTCTGCGTTCCCATCTCTTCTTCCTAAAAAGTCAGTACCCATCCACTGCAGCATATTCATGTGAACCCAGTGAGATCATAGCTCTGCAACTACTCACAGACATCTAGTTCCTCTTATTTACTTCACAGGCTGCCAAAAGTTCCTCTGGAGTTATTGGGTTTAATTCCCAGCACTAATACCACTGCAAACACTTTGCAGCCCCAGTCTCTGAAATGTGTGTACTTGAAATGTGTTTGCTCTTCTCCTGGGAGTACCTGGACAACTAACACTGAAACAGAGTGGCCACATGCACCTTCCCATGCACCACTGCAGTGGTCTTGCAGTTACAAGAATATATCTGTTGCATATGATTGCACGCCTGTTCCAACTGAACTGTGGTTTCCCAAAATGGTTTAAGTAAATGCTTTTGCAAGCCTCTTCTGCCTCTGCCTGTTCGCCCTCTCTTTGCATTTGTATATGGGTCTTGGAATGTAATCTTTGAAAAGAAATTGTGTAACCTCTTAGACAAATCTCTGGTCACTCTACAGAATTAGGCAGGTGACTGCAGCCAATAGGCCACTGTAGTTCGTCAAAGCCCTGTTCAATGGCTGAGCTATAAAAGCAGACTACAGATTGGTTCTGGGCCACTTACCGTTGTAAAATGATGTTTAAAGTCATTGTTGTGGTTGTTTCACCTGTAAAATAGACAACCTAGATTAAAACTGGAATCACATTAGACTGACTGATCATGATTTGCACCACTGTAGCCCATTTACAATGAATTGCTTTCTCCACTGTAACGATGGGATTATTCTCTAATCAGCTGATCATAGCCTGCATTTGACTTGAAGATGTGAAAGTATATAATTCTACAACACATGAAGAAAAATTAAATGAATCTTACAAATTATTTCTGTTCTGTGTGTATGAATTCAAACCATAAGCAGATGAAATGTTAGCATTCCCCCAAAATGCAACATAAAATCTGAATTATCCTGTGAGTCTAAGGGACCTTGGGAGATCTAGTGCAACCTCCATGAGAAACTTTAAACTATGAGCTGGTGCAGATGCAGCTTTGCAACGAGGAGGCATGCGATCTCTAATAGACTTATGTTGGGACATCAAAGCTGATGAAGTAAATCTTATCACAAAACCTTGTTCTGGTTTTGTATTTTGGCCTTTTTTTTGTGTATTTTTTTTTTGCTCAGGTCGATGGTTGGACTGGTACAAAGGGTGGCTTTCCTACTGTAGCTGTATTCACTCTTACAGCATAACACACTAGTAGTCCTGGCAATGTAGACGAGTCCAGCAGCTAAAATTATCATCTGTTTCACATTTGAAAATTCTAGTTTACATACAGATCATGATGTTTTTCTTTTATTTGGTCATCATTTGTTACCGATAAAAAGACAATAACATTATTGAATTTGTACCTTAAGCACAAATGAATAATAGAAGATAAATTAATCCTGAAATGACTTTTTTTTTTTAAGTCAGGGAAGAATAGCCTCATAGCAGAGAGGAAAAAGTCTATTACAGCCCAAATGTGTTTATCAAGGGATACTACAATACCTCAGGCAATGTTATTTCAAATTAATGAGGCCTGTAAACACACTTGATATATATTATTTGTAACTGCTTATATTATATACAGCTGTAAAACATTGCCAAAAGTGGTACTCTGCAGAGAAATCCCCGAGTAATTTGCAAAATTTTTTTTAATAATTTCGGTTAACTAAAATTAATGTGGGAAATCTCTAAAGCCAGTTGGCAAGTGGTTTACTGGGTATAAATCCCAATTTCCTAGGAGTAAAGATCCATTAATCAGCAATGCTACATCATGAAGGAAACTAAAATCTATTAAAAACAGAAAAGAAAAAAGAGCAGCCCTGTCTAGACCTGTAAAATTAGAGAAGCACAACCTTAGTACTGCAAATGCAGCTAAATATGAAACCAGTGAAAAAGGGCTAGCGATGGAAGACATAACTTCTAAGTGGGAATGGAAATAAGTTACTGCTGTAAGCTATTTTCACACTAGAGTACTCATACAGCTAGTGTCAACACTAATAAAAAGAAACAGAAGCATTAAACATTTGACTGAATTTATTTATAACTGGCATGTTGCCTGTGCCTAGGTAAGGCATCAGAACTGGACTTCAAATGATTGAATAGCTTTGATTTTGACACTGTTCACCATCCAACATGGCTCTCAGAACCACTTTTTTTGTATTTTTCAGGCTGTTTGCAATCTTGTTTTTATAGACTGAGTTGTCACAGTGACTCAGTAGGATTCTGCAGAGTAGTCAGGCTCAATGCAAAGTTGCAGGTGATGTGTCTACATTAAAAAAGAAAAGAGAAAAAACAAACAAGCAAACATGATTTTTTTATAATTTTCTTTTTAGAATTTCAATCCTTTGTTATTTTTCTTACTGAAGTCCATCATTTTTCAATAAACTGTGCAGAGAGGTTGCCTTCAATGAGCACGATATCTGAGCATCTATGAAGTATGCTGAATGACTCAGTTTCAGAGGACACCAAATCCAAATTCAACCTTTAAATCACCCAGAAAGACAACCTTACTGATCATTCTCAATACGACAAAAAAAGTTCACATTCATGTAAATTACATAAATGTGTATTCCTTGTATGTATTCTTTTGTTAGATGTGTATTCTAATGCTTTTAAAAGATACACTTATCTGCATTAAATATATATACCCCTCAGGTAGATGAAACTTCATAAAATTGCAGGCCTAGGAGGAATTTGAAAAAAGTGACGTAGACACAGTCACAGAGGTTTATGTGAGTAGTTTCTGAGAAAAAAATATTAAAAAAACCCTCATCCCTCATATTTGTGGGTTTTTTTCTGTGATGGTGTCTCCACAGACTTTCTCAGAAATCAGTTTCAGAACTTCACTATTTCTTGATGTGAGACTTCTCACTGTAGTTCATACACATTTTATCTTGTCCACCACAGTCACAGAGAGAAATGGCTTCCCTTCCTCTTTGAAAGGGTGTTTTACATACTGGGAGGTGTGTTACTGCATCTGGTTTCTGAACCTTTGATCATTCTTGCTGCTCTCCTCTGTGTGGAGAATGTTCAGAGTTGATCTTACTGAAATTCAGGACTTTTCATCTCTCAGAGCTATTTAAAGTAGTAGTAGATGCAAAACATTAGCTTGCTATAGCCTTTTTACCTGTTTGCATTGTGTCACAGAAGAAAAGAGATGCCAGTCTTTGACCAGGTCTTCTGGACTTCACCATAATGCATTAAATAGATTTTGTAGCAGCAGGCTCCAGGAGAACATCAGACTGAGAATTTGGAGACGTGAAATTTTTCTTCTATTTCTGTCCTTGATTGTGACACTTTTATCTCGGTGTCTGCTTCCTCTGTAAAACCTCCCACATGCAAAATGGTTCATAAGAACCAAGCATTACTAAATATATTTTTCAGCTGTTTCTCCATGTAATTATTGTAGTGGTAAACTCTAGCAAAGATCACATGTCATTCAAAGTGCTTGTTCAAATTCTACAGGGCTGTCTAGTTTATTCACAGAATTAAAATAAGCAATCAAAATACAAGACAGCCTGGTGGTTTGTCAGCGGCTGTTTGAACTGTTATGCTGCTGGCAAACCTTGGATTTTCAGTTGCAACGGATTTCTGAAAAAAATTGCAGGGATGCAAGTTCATTTCATGCCTGGAACTGCATTATTAACGATATGTCCAAACTTAGTTTAGATGGAGATGAAGACATGTATTGAAGTTTCCTTAACAGTAGCTGGTAATCTGTTGTTTTTTACAAGAGGCAAGGGCAGGGAATCAATTAATTCATTCAGAATGGGAATCAATTACTCCCCTAAGTGTACGTTTACCCTTGTAAAGAGCAGTTTATAGAGTGGGATGCTTCACAAGGACTTCAGAACTTCTGGCTGGATTTTAATTGCCTGTCTATTTACATGTTTGGGATTCTTGCATCCTCAATGTCCTTTGAAGTTCAGAGTCCAAGACATTGGAAGACTGTAAAGTTTCAAGATAATTACTGATTGTTAAGGGATTATACCTTCTAAAAAAATTGCCCATATTGTTTCTTCTCTATTGCCCCTCCCACCAACTGAGCTTAAATATTGATCTTAAATAGAGAAACTTCTAGATAGAAAATGTTTAAACTCTCCTAAGATTTCTTATATCCTCCTTCACAAGAAGGTATTGAAGAAACCTGGCAACCAGCATGGAGAAAAGTCATGGCACAGTTTAAAACCTGAGCAAGAGAGAATTAGATGCAAGTAGCTATTCCTCAGTGTTGACAGAGGTTAATACTTAGAGTGACCTAGGGACCAAACTAAGGACTGGGCATTGCTGCTTCTTCCTAAGAACAGCTAAAAGATTGTCTCAGGATTGTCTTTTTTTTTTTTTTTTTGGGGGGGGGGGGGAATTGGTTTGTTTGCAGTTGTTTTGCTTTGATTTTGTTTGTTTGGTTTTTGTTTTGTTGGTTGGTTTTGTTTGGGTTGGTGCTGGCTTTTTTTGATGGGTTTTTTTTGTTATTGCTGTCAGGCTGTTTTCTGCTCTTCAAGATGTCTTCAGGGTGAGGAGCATTAGTGCTAATGCAGGAAGAGGCTGGGGCTCAGCCCAAGACAGGGGGGGAAAAATCTGCCTTTTCAGCAGCATTTGCTACTTTAACTGTTCCATAAAACTGCAGCATAAATGATTTGCCTGAAGATCAAACAAAATCTGTCACATAAGGAAATTCAGCTCTCCTGAATCTGGAGAGACATTTAATCATTTGGAACTTAATAACTTGGAACATCCTTCTTCTCAGGAGGGGAAAGCAATGAACAGCAATCATCTACTGGCTGTCCGCTGCATCTTCCTGTACTGTGGATACCTGTAATTCTCCCACTATAGCTGCAATGACAGCAACACACCGGCAAAGGCTCTGACAGCTGACATCACTGCCTCTCATTCCAGTTGTGTAAGGATCCTTTACACCAGACACTTGGAATAGAGATTTTCTTCCTCCCTGGTGTAGTTCACAGAAGCTTATCAACCAAGGCCTGCAAGATTATATACTAAGAAGGTGTTTAAGAGTGCTTGAAGCAAACCTAGAGGTGACAGCTGTGAAAAATGAAGTAATTTGCAGCCAACCTACACAGGCACTCCTGCCACTGCTAGCTAGAAGAGAGGGAGCTGCCTCAAGGACAGGACCCTAGCAGGAGAACCCAAAGCTTTGTCACACCAGATTAGTTAACCTTCAGACAAATAGATTCGTACTTCCCTACCTCTATTGCTTATTACAAAATAGAAAGAGGGTCGTGTGTGTTTATTTTCTTGAAATATACGTTTATCTTTGTTATTTCTGTATTAAGGATTACTGGATTGGGTGAGTGGTTCCCTAGCTTTTCTGTATAAAGCAGCCTACATCAGAACAGAAGAAATTTTCATAACTTCCACCCAGCTATAAATAAATTAATGGAACTTGGTTATTCCTAGGAGGAGAGCTGAAAGCATTGAAAGCCTTTGGAAAGTAGTACTTGGTAACTGTTGTTCACTTACTGCCAATTTTAAAAACAATTTTGCATTTTAGAAGGGCTTTGATGCATGTCTGTTTCAGGAATAAACATTACAACTGCTTTCCTGTGCTTTTTGCAACACTATTATTTCACAATTCTATTTCACCCCTGCAGAATATAGTGGTTTTACAGTTCAAGATTTAATAATAGCACCATTTAGAAAGCTGCATCACTCACTTATTCAATTGTCACGTATTTAAAATCACAACTGAAATAAAACAAAAAGAAAACTACATTAAAAAGCATAATCCACTGTTTTGAAAGTTTAGACTTATTTCTTCTGCACTGTCCCAAATTACAGCCTAAAAAAAGCACCCCAACCTTTTTTCAGCTCTCAGCCTACTATAGAGAGCTAATGCCCTCCGGAGCAGAAACTGTTGGACTGTGTAAACCTGAAGTTTATTATCTCATGCATAACAGCAGACACAATACATTACTTTCCTATAGAGTAAGAATTTTTCCTGCTGCCCTGCCCATAAAGGTAGCTTTGCTATAATAATCATGGATATGAATGCTGGCCATATTTTGCCATTCTGTATAATTTTTACAAGTGGTGTTCCAATGCATGCTTCACATTAATTTAGCTTGCTCTTTATGTTGCCTGATAATTTTCTATGTTTCCGCATAACACCAAAAAAACATAAATAAAAAATTTAAATCTGGCTTTGCTCCTCTGATGTATTACTTTTAGAAATCTTCTCTACATCTGTCACTTTCTAAAGTGATTTCCTCCAAAATTCATCATTTCATAATCAAAGAGAAATAGTTTGGATGCTTTCCTCAAGCTACTATGACTGTTCCCAGTTCTCACTGGTCTGAGTAACACTCAGTTTCATTGAATGCTACATTTTTCTTCCTTAATCAGCAGGTACAATGAATACAGCTGAGTGACTGCAGCCCCAGCACAATCCTTTGTTAGGGAAGGACATTTCCACTCACTGACAAGAGGCACCAGTCATGAAAATGGGATATGCAGTCTCACCACCACCTACAAAGCACAGCTACTTTAACTGTATATCCACGTGCGTTGCGTGTGATCCTGCACACTTCTGCAGCTTCTTGTCTTGCAGTTGTTGAAAATTCCTCTCTGTCCCTGGCTCCACTGTTAAACCACATTTTTATTTTCCAGCCAAATAGCATTTCTTGGTGTGCAAGCAGGACAAATTCAGAACTCTTCAGCTGGGTGCAAGCAGGACAAATTCAGAATTCAACTGGGTAGCAATAACCTGTGCAGTAGAGCTGCCCAGAATAGCAGTGCTTAAACTCTTATTTCCTATTTTTGATCATCTCTTTCCTGAGGGAAATTATAATTGGCAAAGTCAAACCCAATGTTTTCAAGGAGTGGCTTGCTAAATAAACATGAAACTGAAGGATGCGGTTATTTTCTGAGAACTCTGTATGTTGAAGAATTAAAAAAACAATAAAAGTCTTGAAATTCCACGCACCACACCCACACACACTTAGCTACATTGCATCAGCCTGAGTTCCTTTACTGCAAAAATAACTTGTTGCAGGAACACTCAAAGCTCAACTTTAGCCTTACAAAAGCTAAACACTGCAGATGAAAACAGTGAAACTATTTAACACGTTCCCTAATATTTTCCCCTAATATTTTTGAAGGAAGGAAAGCACTACATCTCACAGAAAAAAAAATTAGAAAAGATCAAAGGTTTTGAGAAGACCTGGCCTCAGGTAGACGCTCGGCCTGGCTATCACCTGAAACAATGGCACGTGGAAACGTTGGCCTGAAGACACTGTGGAAAAGAGAGCAGATTGCTAATACACAAGCCTTTGGGGCCTAATGATCTCATGTTTCTCTGGTGCAGTCACATAACTTTGGGGAAACTGGCTTTAAGATGCTAACAACACTGACATGGGTATGGAAATAATGAGGCCTTCTGTAGGCTACTGTATCAAAATACAGATAAGAAGCTGAGTAAGTTGTAATTCTCAGCTTGGTGGACAAGACATTAATGTCCCAAATATCTCAGGCAAGAACACAGAGCTCATCTTTTTGTCAGGGTTTGTTTGGGGTTGTTTTATTTTGGTTTTAGTTTTTTTTTACAGTGTGTGGGTTTGCTTTTTGTTTGTTATTTGTGTTTTGTTTCCTTGTTTGTGTGGGTTTTTTTGGTTGCTGCTGTTACTTGTTTGCTGTTGTGGTGGGTTTTTTTGGGGGGTGGGGAGTGGTGGAATGGGTGTGATTTTTGTTTTGCCTTTGCAAAGGAAGGGGAAGTTTGCCATGGCTGTTTCCGTAACTGCTTATTACCTGCCACTCAAAGCCAAGTACCTTCATTTAACTCCTCAGTGCAAAGACAGTGTTTGGATCAAATTCTCCTGAATACTTTAATTCTCAGGAGGAAATTATTATGTTATAGGTGTCAGTTGTGATTACAAAGACATCTGATGTGATCCATTTATGTAGAACTTAATTGGCAGAAAAATATAATTAGTTCTTGTTGTTATAATAACCCTGACAGAGACATACTGATGAAAGTATCAATTTTTAATCACAAAAGTTTATCAAAGTCCAGGGATCAGGGCAATTCTTATTTCTTATTACCTGGTGATCAATGGTCCATGAGTAAGATAAACTACCCTCTTTCTCTCTGCAAAGAAAGTAACTAAAAAAAAAGAAATCAACTTCTATGCTAGATGTTACTCTGCCTGTTTACATATATAGAAGTTTCTCCCAGGCTACAAGGGATTATCTGTTTTAATTAGAGAGCATACAAAGCATACATCCCAGCTTTGAAACAGAACTGAGAGACAGAATAATCAATTAATTCATCTACCATTATTGGTAGGTGAATTTGTAAACACAAAGAAAAAAGCTGACTGAATTTCTCATTATAACAAAATAACACATGAAAAAAAGCCCCAATGCTGGTAACATATTAAAAAGTGACAATGCTTCTTACTACTAACCTGTCCAAAAATAAATCTAGTGGAATTTCAAAACCTCTGTAAGACATGACTTAAATTTTTTTAGTCAAATACCTAAATAGGTTGATTCCCTTACTTGTTATTATCCTTTATCATCGCTGCTCTTACATTAAATTTATGAAAAAGAAACTCACTACCCTCTCAGTGTGCATCCACAGCAAATATTATTGCTTTTCTCAGTGTAATTTCTGTCAAAAATGACAGAGGCAGCTTTAGACTGATGGCTTTGCTCATCAGCTTTTTAACAACAGAGCACGGAATATTTTAACAAATATTCTAAATCTTCAGTGAATGAATTAGAAAACACGACCAATTGGTAGGTGTATCCCAGCACATATACCTACTACCTGGCAATGGTTTGAACATTTCCTTGGGAGAAGATCCAGTAGAATAAGGTTTTTCTGTAGAAGATTGACACTAAACAGGTCACACCCATGTTACCTCTTTCAAATCGTTGATTCCTCACTCTGGTAAATTGTCACTACATGAATACCATTTTTAAATGTGACAGTTCTCCATCTAGATGGCCATGAAATTATCGATGGGCTGTCACAGTCACCAGTGGGAGAAATACATTTGGAAGTCCACAGTGCGTCGCAGCTGCTCTCTGCAGTGAAAATGCTTATGCATGCAGCAGAAGCTCTGCACTGACACAGGGCTCTGCTTCGTTTCTCCATTCAAATGACTCTGGAGCAACAGCCACTTAAGCTTTTCTCAAAAAAATAAAGAAAAATAAAGAAAAAAATCATAGACCATGTTACATCTATCATTGTGGAGCAGGAAAGCAATAAACAACGTCTTCACCATGAACACACAAAAGCAATATGCAACATTGTCAAAACACCAGTAAGAAAAGCCAACAAGTTTCAGTTATTGGTATTATATCTCAAACGTACACACAAATCTTCCTTATAAAAATAGCAAATGGAAAAATGGGCTGGTTTATTGAACACCAAAACTAAATATGAAACTGTTCTTTGCCTCATCACCTCAACAACTATTGCCTTCCATCCCCCCAGTCTGAAGCTCAGATGTTTATGAACTTGACTTAAAATTGTTTTTGAAGTGTGTTTTGCCTCCAATGGAAATTGTGAAGAAACAAACTCGAAGAAGAAAATGATCTATGAATTCTCAGTCACTATGGAATTTTATTTTTACTTACTTCACTTGCCAGCCTTGTTTGTTGGTGTCAAATTCTAAAATACTGCAAAGCCTACTCCAGCTCCTCTCTGGCTTCTAGGTCTGTCTTTTTATCCACCTGCATTACAGATGGCCTTTTAAATCCTGATCATTACTATACTGTTTTGTCTAGTTAATTAAAAATAAGAGGTCTGTGGTGGAGTCATCCTGCTATTAAAGTGTCTAATCTTGGAGGGATGCATTTGTGAAATATATTTTTAATTGTGTTGTATCACAACAAACAAGATAATTGGAGTCACAACACCAACCACACAGTAGGGCCACAACACACAGGATGTCTTCTATTTCTGCCAGCAGTATAATGTATTAACCATCAACTGTTCAGTATATAAATTCAGTAATTTGCAGGTTTAAGAATGTTATCTTGCTCCAAAGTTTGAAACAAAATAACCTACCAACCTGTAGCATTATGAGAGAAGCCGTCAAATGATGTGTCAAGAGACCAATGTGCAGGTTGAAACACTTGTGTTACACCAACATTCTTTCAGGGCAGCACAAGGGATCTCTGGCACCACTGATATTACTCTATTTTGCAACCACTTTGTCCAGCTGCTTTCAGGAAAGAAAAAAACCAAGAAAAATAAATCACATTATTCCAATTCTACAACTACTCAGTGCATGCCTGATTGGAAGAAGAGCAGTAAGCAAATAAAGTATCTGATCAAAAAAGACAGACACTACTATAATGTTTAAAATGGAGAACAAGCCTGTAGTCCCAAGAAGATAGGATGGAAAAAGTCTCTCATTTATTTCATTTCTTCTCAGTCTTTTCTCCTATGATTTTAATTCCTTTTTTCCTGTTATAGTTGACGAGGTAGCCTTAGATGGAACATTTTCTAGTAACATCTCCAAACATGATCTGCCTACTTTCTAGGCACCTATTAAAAAAAGAGAAAACTGTGATGGGTGTAAAATACAGCTTTCGAAAGCTGTTCATTCGGGATGTGCAGATACAGATTACTGAATGGCAGCACATGTCACAGGTCAGATCTGGCATGTGGAGAGCAAATGCAGCTGACAGAATGTGATCTTCAGAAACCACTTAGGGAATATTTGACATTAATTTATAGTACATTTCACTCTTTGAACACCTCTGTACATCTCACCTCTGACAGTAAAAAAATCCCTTCAGTCCCAACCTCTGAGCTTTGTAAATTGGGAACAAGAGAATTTACTTTTCCCCAAAGCAACCATCTGCTGAGTAAGTGCCCTTATTTTATTTTTTTTTTTAACCAGTAAGAGAATTGTTAATATATATTCATCTGTTTATAGTAAGGACACAGCATTAGAAGCACCTCCTTATTAAGTATACAGCTTGTGCTGCTTTATTGCTGTAGGCTGGGTCTTTATTCTTTCAAGGTATTATTCAGTATGGCTTTGTAAATATTTGAATTTACAGTTATCCTCAGAAATTTCATCAATTCATAAGCTTTGGTTTTGTTCTCATTTTAAACCTCTGACACTAGAAATTAACATGCTTCCCATTTCACCTCTCTCTTTAAATAAGCTCTTTTGTGCTTTTAAAAAGGTTATTGACACTGACTGCAAAACATACACAAAGAACCTTTAAGGTGTGTAAGGTCCTCAGAGATAATCCTTCAATCATCTTACAGGCTAAACTCAGAAGAAAAGATGGAAAGAAATTAAGTTTTCCTATTGAGAAGTGAAATACAGAGGTTTGTGCACAGTCACAAAACAAATCTGTTGTTGTTATCATTAGAACTGGGTTCAATGCATCCAACACCTCAGAAATATAACCATTTCCTCCCATGTTCTATTTCTACTTACCATTCAGGATTTGTCTATTTGTAGATACTGGTATCAGGTGTAGGACTAGCTTTTTGAAACAATTTGCCAGAAGCATAGTTAGGAAGCATGCTTTCAGCACAACCGTTCTCAAATAATTGATAAGAAAACACAAACACTGGCTACATTTTTTATTTCAAAATACAGGCAAAGATACATTTCTCTTGTAAAAGGGTAAAGTTACAGCTTCGCTTTATACAAAGCAGCAAGAAAAGAAAACTCAAAAGCATTCTTGTTTTAGGGAGCATCCTAAAGCACATGCAAGACAAAAAAAACAAAAAGAAAAAAACAAACAAACCACAAAATAAAATACACAGACATAACAAGAATAAACCTTGGAAAAACTTTCTGGAACCTAACATTAGAATTTATTTGCTCTTTCATGAAGTCTACCATGTTATGACGGCCACAGCTTATCCAGCATAGTGACAAAATACTGTTTAACAGTCTGTAACAACAGCAGCTCTCCTCATTCTCAACATGCTAAGAGATACACTGTGAAGTCTCCTGCATTGCAGAAACTGAACTAGAAACAACCCCACTCAGAAATCTGTTTTTATCTTAGTCCCAACTAAACTTCCGCATCTGCCTTGTGCTACAGTGGACTGTAGCATGAAGACCAATTAGGAGGTACTACAAAAGTCCAGGGCAATCATGCAGATCTCCCCAGGGATCCTGTGACTTGAAACAGAAACCAAGTTCAATCATAACATAACAGAAGACATTTTGTGTCAACCTTGAGATATCTGTTGGTCTGCCACTGAAAATAAACAAACAGAAATGGGCAATTTAATTTTTTTTTATTTTGGTCACAATGTGCTGCCGCTCTTTGAATAAAAGGCTACAGTTCTTAATTATGTGTATTCCAAAAGGAAAGTGGAAGTAAAACTTCATTTCTGTGAAAAGCTACATACTTCAAGACTTCCATCCTTCAAACATTTTTGAGGCAAAAATAATAAAACACCGATTCAAACTCGGAAATGTTTTTTTACTTTGAAACAAAAGCATTAGTGAACAAACTGAAACTTCTACTGAATGTACTGACAAATTACTTTCAGTCAAGGAAGAAGAAACCCATTCAAAGGGATGTTGCAAAGGTAAACAATTTTATATATGCACCAAACTTGAGTTTATTGCAGGACAAGAAATTATTTTTGAGACCAAGTTTTGGATCTCGCAAATTTATGCCAAGCTTGAGACAACTGAGAGACATTATCCTTCAAAAAATGTTGATGGATGAATTGAAACACTTAGACAATGGTGGTTTTGGCACCCTATCCCACCTCTCTACTTTAAGGGCCATGAGATGATCCTCAGCAGGAAAGCCTCTATTCTTAATTTTGAAATGTTGCAAAATGATGTGGAAAACAGGAACTGAATGAAAAGTATAAAGAATCCTGTATTCTGCAGCAACACACAGTATCATAAAAACAGAGATGTTCTCCTAGAACAGAAGAACAGAGATGTGCATACAAGTGCTTTCCAAATGGACACTGAGAAGTATCAAGAGATTCCAGGACTTCTGTTTGAAGGAAGGCATTCCAAATTAACATTAGATCACAATAACAAACAATGGTATCTAAACACAACTTTTTTTCTAATTTACAGTTATTAGAAACATTGTTTTGACTGCTAAGGCAGGGAGACAGGAGCAACTGCTTCTAGGAGAAAAAGCTCATTCACTTCTCAAGCAGTCAAACACTATGTTTGTGAAGCCTTTCAAAGCACCACACGAAACAAAGTGCTTTCCAAAGAACTCATCTAGTAAGTTTATGTGTAACTTACTTGAAAGCTGTTCCAAGATATCAGATTATGAATAAAATAAAAAGATTTTGAGGAGAGCTTTGAGAATACAATTTTCTCAAAACTGAGAGAATCAATCGAATGATGAAAAAAATTGCTTTTTTTGGGTTACCTTTTGGAAGGGAAGTGAGAAAGTAGTTTGTTCCAAAAAACATCAGCCATAGACAAATCATAGAATCA
Organism: Todiramphus chloris collaris; assembly: GCA_025345505.1. Classification (NCBI taxonomy): domain Eukaryota; kingdom Metazoa; phylum Chordata; class Aves; order Coraciiformes; family Alcedinidae; genus Todiramphus; species Todiramphus chloris. Next base: position 9,568,648 of record JANVCC010000130.1, on the reverse strand, counting down.
TTTGGGTCAGAAGGGACCTTAAAGATAATCTAGTTCTAACCACCCCCCTCTCCCCCGCCCCCCCCATGGATAGGGACACCACCCACTAGACCAGGTTGCTCAAAGCCCCATCCAGCCTGGCCTTGAATACTTCTAGGGATGGGCCACATACAACTTTTCTGGGCAACATGTTCCAGTGTTTCACCACCCTCATTGTAAATAATTCCTTCCTAATATCTAATCTAAATCTTCCCTTTTTCAGTTTGAAACTGTTACCTCTCATCTTATCACTAGACTGCCTGATAAAGAGTCCCTGCTGATCTTTCCTGCAGGCTCCCTTTAAGTGTTGGAAAGCTACTATAAGGTCTCCCCAGAGCCTTCTCTTCACCAGACTGAACACCACCACCACGCTCACCCTGTCCTCACAGGGAAGGTATCCCAGCCCCTGATCATCTTCACAGCCCTCCTCTGGACCCGCTTGAGCAAGTGTCCTTCTTACACTGGGGGCCCTAAAGCTGGACACAGCACTCCAGGTGGGATCTCACAAGAACAGGGTAGAGAGGGAGAATCATACACAGTCACATCCTCCACTCAGTATTTGTGCTTGGTATTGCCTCGACGCACATATAGGACCTTGTGCTAGGCCTTGTTGAACTTCCTAAGTTTTGCACAGGCCCATTTCTCAAGCCTGTCAAGGTCTTTCTGGATGCATCCCTTCCCTCCAGCATGTTGACCGCATCACACAGCTTGGTGTCATCAGCAAACTTGCTGAGGGTGCCCTTGATCCCACCATCTGTGTTGCCAACAAAGATGTTAAAAAGCACTGGTCCCAGTACTGAGCCCTGAGGAATGCCACTTGTCACTGGTCTCTGCTTGAGCTGTTGACCGCAACTCTATATGCAACCATCCAACATCAGGAAGAGTCTTTACATGTAAGTTTGTTTAGCCAGTCACTGAGGAATACGAGTGAAAGAAATCTGCATTTCAAACTGTAGCTGGCATTTCCTCCTAGACAAAAGCTTGTTCATCTAAAAAAAAAACCCTCAAAACAAAAAACCACAACAAAAAAACCAAAAAACAAAAAACCCAAAACCAAACATACATCAACAAAACAAAAACAAACAAAAAGCCAAACCACAACACAACACAAAACAACCCCCTCAAAACCCAGTTAAGATGAACACGGGAACTGAAGGACATCAGCTGCCACTAGCATTTATGCTATTTATGATGAACATGGCCTTTTCTCCAATATTGAAAGTGAGCACAGAGAATTAGAAGTCCCTGTTTTCACAGTTTATCACAGAAAATCAGAAAGATTAAGTTTATTCTGAAATTATTCCACATTTGCAGGTTCCCATTTTGATACAACACCTTCCTAAACTTTTTCTTTTAAGCGTATATTTTTAAAATAAAACATAACAATTCAATCAATTGGATCTAAATCTCTCCTGACTAGTTATAAAAGGAAGTTTTTAGAAAGTCACTGTCAAGACACAACAAGAATAATGAATACACACATTGCTATACAACTGTATTTATACCCCAGTTCTGCTTTCTGTAAATAACTGTTTCCATTTCTTTGATAAGTAAAGGAGAGAATGAGTTGCTTTAGTTTTCACAGGTAATGAGAGTAAAGTCCCTCTATCTGCAGACTGTCTTTAAGGCTTTAACAAGACATCTTCAACATTACGTATTAACATTTAAGCAGGAAATGCAGACTACAAGACCACAGAATTTATCAAAATGACCTTTAAACTGATGTAATTAAAAAACCCCAACCAAACAACGTTATATATTTAGTGCTCAAAGCAGCTTCTATTCCACATTCAAGTCTTATAAGTACCTGAACATTTTAATCACTGTACATGTGCACTGGAGCTTAGATGCATTCCAAGCAAATAAAAAGCTGTAGCCAGAGGTTAATAAAACACAGAAGCAGAAAGAGAAATAAAACTCTACATTCTCATATCGCACAATTCAAGTTTATTCCATTCATTCTTACAACACAAACTTAAAAATACAGTATCATTTAGCATTCTGATGTCTATGAACCATGATAATGAACCCAACTGTGTCAAAACAGTTAACAATGGTGAAAAGAGGAAGTCAAATATCAAAATGCACAGAGCACTAATTTTCTTCCGTCACTGCGTAGAAAGAAGATTGTTTATCCATTTACAAAATATAATTAAGACAAGTTCATTTTGAAGTTTTGCATGCAACACTGCAATTGCTTGACCTAGAACACTCCATTCTTACCAGCCTCTTCTACAAATAATTCTATGTTATGTTCAAGAATAAAGTTCCATTTAACTATCATACTCCTTTTCCCATTTGCTCCCCTTAAAAAAAAGGAGCAGAGGGTACAAAACCCAAAATATACTCATGGTTATAAACTTATTCAACACAAATTTCAGTGGAGAAGGGTTAAGAACAGAGTGAGTTTCCATGTATATGTGATTCCAGTCTGACAAAGTATTTAAATTACACTTATAGAATGTAACAATTTAGAGTTTGGTATTTTCATCTAGTTAGGACCTACTCAAAGACAGAGGCAGCCACCCATTTCCCCTCCCCCCCCCCACCCAATATAGCTAACAAGAAGGGAAAAAAAAATGAACAAGTCCAGTTTCTAGACAATTACAAAAGCATAAACTTAATTTAAAACTTTTATTATTACTTTCTAAAATTTTAAATCCTGGGCAAAATGATCAATTACGTTTCATGTATAGTGCAAAAACCAAAAAAGTTTTTCTTCTTTAAAAGTCAAACATTAAATGTCATCTTTTAACTATCTTGAAAGGCAGTCTGGGCATATATTAAAGCCAAATTAACACTTGTCTCACTGAAGTTTGTTTGCTTCCCTCCCCCCACCCCCCTCAAGTGAAGTAAGAAAATAAGGTGTCCTCATAACTGTAGAAAAAGGAAGGCAAAATTGCCTCAGCGAATCACCAGAAGTTAGTACAAAGATGATGTTTCTTTACTGTGATAACGCTTGCTCACAAGAGAGCTGAAGGGCAGGAAAGAATACAGAGAGAAAAAAAACCAAAAACCAAAACCACTATGGCCAGACAACTTGACATTAATCAACACAAAAAACTTGAATAATCAAGTTTTCCACATAAAAACGATTGCAGTTCTTTAAATATTTTAATAGCTAAGTATTTAATAGCACAATATGGAGGCAAATCTATGCCGAAGATGGTTATTTTCATAGCTGAATAGTTAAACCTATAGTCTGTGTTCACACTATTACAATGACATGACAATCCAGCACTGATTAGAGATAAGACTAAAGAGTTCTCTTTAAATAGTCATTAAGAGCACTGCTCAAACACTCTTGCTCTTTCATCAACAGCTCACCAATTGATTTATCACTGATTTCCAACCCTTCAGCCCTTCCTTGCCACCCACCTCCAAGAAAAGCAATTGCACTGTACAGTTTATGGGCAGAGTTGATTGTTTTCTCAATCACTTTTCTTATGGGATGTGTACATGTAAATCAGTTTCTGCTCTCATTTTACAGTCTAAATGCAATACTTTTTATAGCTGAGACATTCAGTCATAATATGCAACATGATTCAAGTAAAACTAAGCCTCCATTAAACATAAGTGGTAGTCACCAGCCCAATTTTACATGTCCTCTCAATTTCAACAGTGATATCAAAATAATCTCGGCTACTTTTGTTTAAGAATTCAGCATGACACATTATGTACATTTGTTTTCTGCACTGTGTATGTTATCAGAAAGATGGAAATCTGTATTCCAAGAAAGTGAAAGATGTATAGTTTGTGGTATACGCTTTTCTGCTATAAAACCTGTTTTGGGTGAATCAGCAGTTTAATGAATATTTTCAAGATGAAAGCCAGAAGCTCAGACATTCCTGAGGACCAAAGATGTGATGGGAATCCCTACAACATCATTAAACACCTTCCCATGAATTATCAAGACTGTCATAGTACTGTCATACTTACTGGTGTAGTATATCTTATCAATGGTTAATGTGGTATGGTTGCACTGGGGACTTTCAGAACAAGTCCCATGCCTTAATGAAATTTAAGAGGTTCCTTCAGCCAGTGAAACACCAATTCCAAGACATGCACAATTACGAGTTTTTCTTTCCTCCAGCAGTTAGAGCAAATTAAAACTTCTACTTGTACATCTTCCTGTTCCTAACACCTGAACTTAGAAAGCTTACGTGAATTTTAAAAATTTACCTGCAAAGTTTAGCAACAACATTAACCTGCTATGAATGTCTACATAATTAATGTTAATTTTCCATATTTGACTTGATTATCTTTGCACATCAAACAGTCTGTAGCTTTCGCACGTGTCTATAAATTTTACACTGACATGTCGAGTAAAGCAATTCCATCTTGCAATCCTTTTGAAGTAACTACAGGGACATTTTGAACTCCCTTAAACCCAGTTGCTTAATACGTTTGTCATGGACTAGAGCAAACATGGGAAAAGAAAAACCTCAGATTCAAGCACCCAGAAGTAGATATTCTCGAGTGTAACACCACCATGCCTCAACTGATCTTTCCTGGTTTACTCAAGAGTCAGAAAACCATTAGTGTGACATCCAATTAGTCAATATAAAGAAGAGCTCCAATAACTAGTATGAAAAGTCCTCAAAACTGCAATGTAAGCTTTAGGCAGAAGAAGAAGAAAGATACTCAGAGAGAAGAGAGGAAAGCATCTCAGCCACCTACATTTCTACACTTCAGATTATGGCAGACACTAATACCATGGGACTATTGTCTCCTTCACAATTAAGTTTCAGGTACATAGCACAGTACTTTCATCTAAAGGAATCTTTCAACAAAAATCTTCGTACTAACCTAGGAGGTTTACAAGCCAAAAATTCAAAATCATGGTCTGTCTTCCTCGTTCCATTTTCACTAGAAATGGGAAGAGATTGTGCACTGAGAAGTCCTAGAGGGACACTGTTCATAATAGTTTTCAACCCTCTCCAAACAGATTATCTTCGATACAAGCCCCTAACTAGTCTGATTCATAAAGAGTTTCCCTCCCCCCCGAAGTATTTAGCTGAAGAAGCTGGAAGATGCAAAGAGTGACAGACAGGCAGCAGTGTGAGGCCACAGGAGAGACATTTAAGATATCAGTCCATCCGTCACTGAAGAAGAGTTTTGATTGCCTGGTTGTCAGTGGCTTCAAAGGCAGTTAGTCCATCTGGGCCTTTCACAGTCTTATCAGCACCCTGTGAAGATATTGAGAAGGACTGTCAATCCATAAAGCCAAGCTGTATTAATATCAAGTGTGTCACAGCAGTTACTTACCTTGGATAATTATATTGAGTACACAGCTTTTTAGTGCAGTGCATGTTTTCACTTAGAAACCACAGAGGCAAGATTTACACACAAAACTATCCACCATGCAGAAAATTTAAGTTTCAAACCTTATACTTTAGAAGTAAAAGTCACATAACTTTAGTCACACAGCAAGCTGCAAGATCAACACATTATCAGTTAATCTTGGATAGAAAGAGAAGAATTTTTTTGTTTGTTTCCAGCAACTACTCTTATGAATGCAAGAATTCAGTGTTACACTTTATGAAGTCTATGATGCAACAAGAATTTTTACATGAAAAATCAAGACAGGTAATGTCTGGGAAGAGCTTACTAACAAATCATACTACTTTCTTTCTGTATCATAAAAGATTACATACATCTAGGACTGTGATTCTCTCCCATTTTGGGAAAACCAATCAAACCACCAACCATAGAAACAAAACCCCCAAAACCACACAAAATCATTCTAAGTTCTAAACTGGTAAAGTTTATTTTGAATGAGCTAAGTGTACACCTAAAAGGCAACAAAATGGATCAGGGAGGCAACAGGAAAATAGAGGATAACAGAAATGCACCAACTAGACAACCTGCAGGGCAGTAAACACAAAAAGCCTCAGTGCCAGAAGAGTAGCAAAGAGTAATTAGCCAGTGATGTTTGTTTTGAGCACTGTGTAGTCAAACATAAACGGAAAAACCCACACTAGAATGTAAATAGGGTAAAGAAAGGGATAAAGTTAGTGGTGAATACAGGACTCACTACAGAGATAAGAGATTTTTCCTGAAGATCAGATTCCAGAACAACTCTTCTTGAGAAGATATGCAAGGCTCACTTGAAAATACGTGTATTTGCTCAATCAATGGCAAAAACCCCGCTATGGGTACACACACACTTTGTCAAGAGCATGTCCTGCAGAGTCCTTATGTATAAACTTTCCCTAGAGTTAAGTACAAATCTCTTTTCAATTACATTACAAGGAAGGAAGGGCACAGATTAAATAGTTACTATTAAGGACACCTAGTAGTTTAAGAACATAATGGACCAAGAATTTCCAGAGCTTCTTTAACCAATGAAAGATTATACACAACCCCCTGCCAAACTTCTATACATAGTACCACATCTGTTCCCAAAACAACTCTCAGCCTACTAAACTTCCCATTGTAACTGTTTCTACCAATCTAATAAACTGGATCTGATATTACTATGATTTGCTTCCAATACTCTTCACAACATAGAATATTTTCCTCTTTGAAATTCTACTCTCTTTACTCTGTAAATATTCAATCTGTTATTCTAAAAAGAAGATTTTTACAGTGGTTTCTAAGGCAACAGCCCTTCTTGTGGTCCACTGGCCAAACTGTCCCTGGACTTGATCAGCCCCTAGAGACCCTCAGTTGCAGGACATGAGCTGAACTGACTGTATTGTCTGGTGGTAGTCTGCTATGGGGCAGAGAGACAGGCTTCTGCTATCAGGGAAAGAGCCTGGGGAAAAAAAACCCAAAAACATCTTGAACTCCAGTAAAGAATTAAAGGAGGGATATTTATAACTGCAATTGCTCCTTCGATGAGCTGATTTTCTCTAGTACCTTTCAGGTAGCAGGATACAGGGATACATTTTGTGCATATGCAATGGATTCAGTCCAGTGACAGGAGCAATCATAACACTTACCCCTCTTCTCTCACTATGTAACATCCTTGGCCCAAACAGCACACAGTGCAGTATGCTGCAGTGTCACTGTTCTATTGGGTATGAACATGAGCTGAATTGGTCTTCTCCCAAGAAGTGACCAGTTGGTCACTGTAAATACACACTTAGCCTGAAACCACTTAAACCAATGGGCTTAAGTGAAACATGTATTTTTTTCCCCTGGAAAAAAAACCCCAGAAGATTTAACAAGTATGTGACAGCTATAATCTCAGATGTCCTGGGAGAAGGAAAGGCAACCATGAAAGTAGTAACGGCTTCTTTTGCAGGTGTTGATTATTTCTACTGCTTAGTGCTCTCAGATTAGAATCCATGTGGAAATCAAAAGGGCTTCAAAGCTGTTCTTTGATGTTAAGATCAGTAAACCTGAAGAAACTCGGACCTGAAGAAAAAAGGAACTGTGCAGTAACTGCCCTGACAGTACTCATCTTGAATCAGAATTTAAAGAACTTCTAACTTGGAAAACTCTCCACCAACTGTTAGCATTCAGAGTGTAAAAGATAAAACTGTTAACTGAAGTAACTGTAAAGTATAAAGAGAACACTTAGTTTAGACACAGGACTGCATTCACTTTCGTGCACATTTTTACTTGAGAAGAGTTAGACACGAGTAAGACCCAAGTTACTAAAACAGCTTTACTGAATGTAGGATAAGAGGTTCATGACTGCTTAAGGAGAACACTGTTTAATAAACTCAGCATTAATAATTTAGGAGAATGATCACTTAGCGAGGCAGAAAGATTCCTGTCTGTATTCAATAGAATGAGAAGGAAATAATAAAGTTCAGGTCAAGAGGACTTCAATTTTCAGAAGTACAACACTGCCTGGAAGCAAGTTTAATGAAAAGTTCCTAAGAGTACAATGATTCCCCAGTATTCTCTATTTCCCCAAAATAAAATTATACTAATGCTTTATGTTTGTGTTATGTTCTTTTCTTAAAATACACACATACAAATATATGTAAACTCTCTTTCTTTGGCAGGGTAATAACAAACAAGGATGTTTGCCCTCTTAAGCCACTGGGCAAAGCAAAAAATGTTAAACATGCTCTGAAGGCAGCACAATAGCTACCAGGAATAGCTACCATTGCAGTTCAGGAATAAAAAACCCAAACATGAAGGCAGCAGATAAAGGCAATGAAGAGTTGTCACCAAATCTTGTGAAACTGGAATTAGGGGCACTTGAAGCTGGTAGAAGACTGGTTCACATAGCGAACTTACAGGATGAGTTGCCACATGAAGTTACAGAGGCAGATATCAGCTTGTTCAAAAGGGATATGGATTAATCTCTGTGAACAAATCTATAAACACTTCTTAAAGGGGCCTGATGTGTGTACCTCTAAAAGCCTCAATACAACAACTATGAATGAGAGGAATAAGTGAGTAGAAGTGGTCATACTCACAACTCTTCCCAAATGGCAATCCTTCTGCACCGTCAGAGAAAAAAAATTGCAAAGTTGCCTAACTCAGTAGGATACTTCTTATAACAGATTTTGAATAGAAAGCAGAGATCAAATTGGATTGGATATTTTACAAAAAGCAGAACTGTTCTGAAAGCTGAGCAAATAGATGAGATTTGTCAATTCTTTCATGACAAACCTCATTCTCCATTAGAAGCATTCACAACAGTGTATTGTAGCATGATACTGGTTTCTTCTACACAACACTAACAAAATATCTTTTTACATTACAAAAACAAATATAAGTTTCTTAAAGAACAGCATGGAGCAATTTGAATGTTATATATCTTTCTGCTTTTCCAGTAGGTATCTATCCCTTATAGCCACTATCCTGGAAAAAAAACCAGCAAGCTGAAATACAGCAACTGATGTTGCTTCAGTCCAGTTCTTAGTACTTTATTTTGTTTGTAGAAGACTGATACATAACATGAGCAAAAACAAAACACTGGTATTTTGGAAGACAATTCAGTTCTGACCTTGTTAAAAACTACTAAAAATTCATTTTCTCCATAATAGCAGAATGTCTTCCAGTATTGTTTTATTTAACATTATTAACAGTACTGAAAAGGCAAAAGTAAAAAAAGTGAACATGAGCACAAGATATGATATTTCTGCTTCACTTTGAGGTCACAACATGCTGCAAACAATCTTACTGTTTAAAATTAAAGACTATTTTAATATGCCTCAAATTCCTATAACGATATTTTAAGTTTAATAGAAAGTATTAACTACTGTTAATGTAGCAGTAAGGCAAGTCCAACACCTTTGAAGTTTAAGCAGGAAGTGCTCTTTAGACCAAAGCTAATTACTATCACGTATCACAGTCTGTCAGAGCAAACCAACTTTTTCAACTGAAACTCCAGTGCTGATAGAGCAGGTTTAGGTATCACTGTGCAAACCTCCACAGGTCTGCTCTTTGGGATATAAGCAGTATGATGTTCCACGCATTTTCATAGACTTAAAAGGTATACTAACAATTCCCAAAACTATTTTATATAAAATATAAGTTTATTTATCAATAAACTTGTAACTAAGACTTGATAGTTTAAAAAGGAAGGATTATAAAAAAAATTGTCAGTTCTGCAGGAGTAAGAAAAATGAATTCTTCAAAAGATATGTTTAAGGATATTGTATTTTGACCTCTTGCCTGTCCACAAAAAAGTGTTTATTAGAAAAGTATGTCTCAACACTGACCCAGGAGGTTTACACTACTTCTGGTAGCCATAACACCTTCAGATTTAACTCATTTTACTTCAGCAAATTCACCTGTCCCTTGCTGAGGCCAGTAAAAATCATCTTCACCCACTAGGTATTTCAGTACTTAAGAATCTTTCAAATTTTGTGAATTAATATGATACTTCATTATTACCTACTTGGAACAGTAGATTAATTAAGCTTTTTAGAGGTTGATCTAGCATACACACAGCAGCTGTTTGTTAATCTAAACATTAAAAACTTGTGCCCAAAGGGAAGGCAAAGTCTAGAACAGTACAGAAATGTACAGAAAATTTTGATATGTAAAATCTCTTTTTTTTTTTCTTTCCTCCCCAGTAAAGTATGTTTTAGAGTTTTATAGCCAATTGGTGATTTCAGAGCTTTAATTTCTACAGGTTTGGAAGGAGTGACGCCATATGAACATTTTAAACACAGCAACAAAAACTTCTGCTTTAATCTCTAAGTTTAAGTTGTCATATTATTAATATTTTGCTGTTGTTCATATTAGACTGGCCTGAACCATGAGAGATGAACTGTGCTTTAATGAAAACCATTTAACTAATCCAATCTGAGAAACTACCTTTGGAAGGGTATACTATATCTACCCTTAAGTTATGTTAGGCGCTTATCAGTAATCCTATGTATGTAATGTTTGCTATGCTTCATGAATAGAAAAAAACCCAAACAAGTATCAACAAAAGATTGGAGGTTAAGTTGATGAAACCACTACAATAGGTGAAAACTTGAGAAAACTCCCCAAAACCTAACACATTGTCACTAACTTCAATAGTGAACAAAGGATTTACCAAAGGGTAAAAATGCAGCATTATAGAACTGTTTGCTGTCTGAAGCTGCAAAATTATGGCTTAAACATGCTGCAGTACTCATTTATTAGTGGTTGCAGGTATCAAAATCACAATTCAAATTCTTCCTGTAAAACCCACCAGGGAATTCCACCAATTCTTCACACTACTTAATTCAACATTTTTGATAATGTATTTTCCAAGGTCAAACCAAATGTTATTGGATTACCTGTCTTTCACTGATGACACTTTAAAGGCTTGCAGGGATTCTAAGAAAAAAAACTTAGAGCTAAATCACTTGGTTTAGGGAGCTCTTAATAGCCCTCCAGAGACAACAATTTGAAAACCTAGAATAAGTGTTATAACACAAGATTAGGGAAGGAGCTCCCTGCAGTTTTCATATTGCTTCAGTTTTAGTATGTAGCCAAATGCTACAGGTTCACCAGGTAGTTTAAGAAATGTTAAACTAGGTCATAATTTGGAGCCATGATTGACTCAAGACAGAATTTAATTCATTCTTAGGGGGCCAGTGGGAAGGAAGAGGCAGGAAATAAGATAAATATAAGAATATAATATAAGATAAATGTAAGAATATATAAGATAAATATAAGAATAAACAAGACATATGGTAATGGAGAAAAAGAGACCACTTGTGCCTTTGCAACTAACAGTATAAGGCAAGTGAGGGTTTAAAGGACACTACAGGGTTGAAGGGACTTCAGCTTCATCCTTCCTATCTGTTCCATGTCCCTTATTATTATATTTCTTCTGAAATTCATTCATCCCCTAAAAACAAAAGAAAACAGTGCCACAGGAGACAGCTGAGCAAGCTTTTAGTAAATGGAAGCCAGCAAATACCATCTGCTATTTAAGAACACCACCAACACAGACTAGGTGAGCAGTAAATCAGAGAAACTGGGTTCCACTGTACATATACAAAAATCTCTAATCAAACCCAGAAGATCACTCTCTGAAACAGGTATGTCACACTGCAAAACACTGAAAAAGTTCCCAAGGCAGCAGCTGAAGTGAAACTGCAGATGCTTCAGGTTCTCTCTTGATTTAGCACCAATGTTTCTCCAATTCCATAAATTTACACAACTATCTCAATCCACAATAAAACTTCAGTTTGGAGGCCTCAATTGGCAGGAACCTAACTACAGAAATTAACTAGCAATAGGGACAAATGACCAGGGTAAATCCAGGCCTATTGCAAGGAAGCAGTAGGAAAATGCAGGTAAGGGTATTAAAAGACCAAACAGAATCATCTGTTCTGCAGGCAACCAACATTTGCATTGGCTAAACTGTACCATGGGACTGTAGCATAAAACGGGCAGGTGGCTCATCTCACACACTGAATGGGCAGTATGGCAAGACAAGACTTTGTGCAAGCACTCCTTCACTCCAATGTGATTAAAGCTGTTGCAGAACACTGCAAATTCAACTTTTGAAGACAAGTATCGAATGTGACTGCATATTGGCTATATGTTACAAAGCATCCAGAGGCAATGCCTGCCTAATTAGGTCACCATCCATCTCCTTAAATTCTTAAAAATGACTTGAAGATAACCTCTTGAAGTGACTTCCAGACTTTAAAAAAATATTTCATCTGCATGTTAGATGTAGTCCAAACTGATTTATCTACAATTTTTCTCAACATATTCCTACAAATACTGCATAATAAAGTAGAAAGTTCTGTTTCCAAGACAGAGGGCTCGTGCAAGGTATCACCCTGCTATGGTACCGTCAAACCAGATCAGTGTTTCAGGGAGCTCTTGAGAATCTGAAACATGTCTCTCTCTCTCTCTCTCTCTCTCCACTGTCTTCACATAAAACTTCACATGTGGGCAGTTCCCAGAGGAAGTTTGTTTGCTTACTCAAAAGCTGTGAAACCATTCGACTCTGACACATAGCTAATCCCTGAGAACAAGAACTGCTTAGCTGGTTGGGGCTATATTAAGAATGGCTGGGGGCACTACTTGTAAGTTAGAATTGGCTTTCTACTGCTTCCTAGAAGACATCAAAAGGACAAAGAGCATCATCTTCAGTTTTGTTCCTCCTGTAGTCACTCCAAATGTAGTCTAACAGTTAAGTTCTCCATAAGAAAGGAAAATACAGTTAGGGAAACCTGCATGCCAGATAAATGCATATCATTAGCATGTCTTGCTTTAATATAAGAAAAAAAAATCAAAATAGTTTGATCAGCTTTAAAATAACTGAGCTTCTGAGGAGAAAAGGAACATCTTATCTCCAGACCAATGAATAAATTATTTAACTTGTCTTTACAATTGTCCATTCTTTACTCTTCTGCTGCAAAGGGTGATAAGGAACAGAATTAGAACTATTTCAAGTCATCCTAGCACTCCACGATAACCTTGGAAACTTTCCCACAACTTACTAGTAAAAGATCAATGTATATGAAGGACAAAGACTGACACATCCAGTGGATCAGCCAAATTCCAATGGATTATTAAAAGCTTTGTAGCCCAGATATCAAAACTACATGCCTAAAAAATCCTAATCCCTAACTCTTTCTTTTCATGTCCTTTAGTATTCCAGCAAATTTCAAACACAGGTCTGTGTAAAGCCATCACAGGTGGCAAGTCCAGAGAAGAGCAAGAAAGCTGGTGAAGGGTCTAGAGAACAAGTCTTATGAGGAACGGCTGAGAGAACTGTGGTTGTTCAGTTGGAGAAAAGGAGACTCAGGCTTCAACTACTAGTATCATCTACAGAAAATTCTCTCTCTGTATAAAGTCATGCAATACATACACTAAAAACTTTTGTAGAATGAACAGGTAAAAGCCAGTGTAGACCCCTCAGTGCTTTTCAAATTAAGCTCTTACAAGTGTAAACTGTTTTGAACATGAGCTTAGAAGAAGCTTGGCTGTGTTTCACTGTGCAGATGCATGATCACCAGTATCAACAACAGAAAGCAGTCCAGACTACTTCATCTTAAGATCAACTGGACACTAATTCTATCCAGTTTAAGAGGTAAGAATCTTGCTTCAGTGTCTGTACTATTTATATGTATTTATTATCCTCTGAAAGTGAATTTTATGCCCAAATACTTCTAGTGCTTTTGCTGCTTTCAGTGGTAAATTGTTTAAACACTCACTGGTGACACTACATGAAAGAGTAACAAGCTTACTTCCATCAGATGAACAGATCTACAATAACAGAAAGTTTACAGAAATCCTAGAGGTCACAGACTAAGCTAACCTTTTTCATATTGGATACTTTTATCTAGGCACATTTTTTGCATTTTATGTCTAATCAATGTCTGAAACATTTCTTGAAACACCCGTCCTCCTCTCAATAGTTCCAGAGTCTCACACGAAAGGTTTATGAACATCCCCGGAACTCATATAACGTAAAAGGCAGTACAGAAACTTAGCTTAAAACAAGTAAATTTCCAAATCAAGAACTGCAGCCAGCACAGATTTATTTATATTAAATCTAATCTTAGCAGGTGAAGAGGAGCCTTCTCCTATTCCTTACATAATTTTAACTTGATCAAACTGCTAACTTCTTTATATCTGTGGTAGGCAAACACACTAAGGAGATATGCATCATTGTCCATCAGTTCTCAAAACCTGTGAAATTACAAAAAAAATTCCTTATTTTTGTTTTCCTGTTTAAAAATGTTATGGAGATAACTGACTTGTAGTCTAACAGCCTAAGGCATATTCTATGACAGAGACCACATGTGCATGAGATCAACTAATGGTAAACGAAGGCTGCTGAAAGTAGGTAAATGTAAAATAATTAAGCTCTTAGCAGTAAGCCAAAGGGTAGTATTTACAAAAGTAACAAAGAACAGCTTTGAAGAAAGACCTTAAATACATTGGTCCATTATTTGCATTTGCAGTTCCACTGTTTACAAATGCTACCATCAGACATTCAATATTTGTCCCACATTTGTAGCAATAATAAAATACAACCTGCTACAAAAGTAACTAGGAGGAACATTAAACAGTCCAAATTGAAGTCAGTAATTTTTAGAACTTTCAATAAGGTTGAACTACCTGATCGAACAGATATCTGCTAGCAAAGCACGTATGAAATCAGATTACATTACTAACAAGGCGGGACAACATGTGTACCATTCAAATTGTAGGAAGTATAGAGACCAAAACATATCTGGTTCAGGAAGGATGTTAATGCCCTTGCTGACAGAATACAATGAATGCGCAACCCTCACCAGTTACCAGACAATCCATGGGTGAACTCAAGTTTTGAGGCATCTTCTTTACTATTTGAGCAACCTACTTACAATGCAAAACACTTCAAAAAAGGAGGAGAAATAAATAAAAGGGCTAAAGGATACCATTTTTTGTAACGTGTATATAATGATCCTAGATGAAGGCTCAGTTCTCACAACAAATTTAAGCAAGTTGGATGCAACATTTGAATCCTAAACTATTTGTCACAACATTTCTTCACAGAAAGACACAGCTAGTGTTGGACAGGAAGAGAGAAGTGAAGAAGAGTGAAATTCATACAGCATTAAAGCAGTTAAGGAAAACTTTACCTTGGAAATGGCATATGAAAACACTACCCAGCATGAAATCCTTTGGCCATATGATTGAAGTGGGTTCATATACTGAAAATGCACCGTTAACCTCCTCTTTACAAAAGTAAGAGAGGTCTAACAAGAAGGAACACATATGAATGGAGACAAATCATTGCTTGAATTAGAACAGATCAAAGAGAACAGAAACAGATCAAGCTTATTCTCCACAGAAGAAAATTTACAAGCTCTACAACAGTCTTTCTACTTTTACTTCCCCACACTCTGCCAACCCAGATGGGTTTTCAGTCATCTGGCAAAAGCAGAGGGAAACCACACCTCTGAGCAACTTCGGTGGAGATTCCATCACATGAAACACTTAAGCAGCTGCCAAAGCTAAATCCCACTCCTCCCTGTCTGCTGTAGGAGTGCATTTCTTTTTTAATCTTGCCTGACTTGCTATTATTTGTCCTCTAGCTGGAGCTCACAATAATGCTTTCTTAGTGGTCGCTATTACTTCTGCTAAACTGCAAAAGTTCTGGAACTTTCATCTGTTTTCTGCATTAGAATACCCTCTCTAGTTTAGCAATATAACAGCATTTGTTATATTTTGAGCATGATACTTTGAACTTATCTGGAACATCTGAATCTTATTGCAAAAAATCACAGTAATGTACTTTGCTAATGGGTATCTTCTAAGCATTTGTATCTCACCTTTGACAGAAGCAATTTCACACAGGAAACATGGCCCTCATAGACTGCTGATAGGAGTGGGGTGATATTATGTTTGTCCGGAGCCTGTAAATTGAAACACAGTTATTTGAAGCACAATTTCAAATAGCATTAAAAGGTTTTGCTTAACTTCCTAATTTTGTTTTGTTAACAGTAGAGTGAAGGTAATGATTTAAGAATATTATCCAGAAATGCATTCCCTCTGAATTTTTTTGCTCTCTTCTTAGAAAAGAAAAATCATAGTTTAAAAAACAAACCGGTAACAGCAACCTATTTCTTCAATAAGACTTCTAGGTATCCCAAAGTTTGTCATTTTTTTAGGGTAACAATAGAAATTGAGGTGTTTCAGCTGATAAGTTTTGTCCAATTTAAAAATACTACTCCTAATTCTCCCATTTTTCATCCAGCCTGACTTCAGAAATCAGTTTTTGCCAAAACACTGCTTTAGCTGTCTTCTCCTCTCTAAATTATAGCCCTGGAAATAATAAGAAATGGAGCATATGAAGTGTTCTTATTGTTTTCCTCTGTTTTTTCCTCCAATCCAGTTAAAAGGAGAACTGAGACAGACAGAATCTTCCCATACACCAAGGAAAAAAAAAAACCAAAACCAAAAAACCAATCCATTTTGTTAAGAACTAAATCTAAGCTGTCTTATACATTAGCTTTCAGATGAGTATTCTGAAGCACAGAGGTTGGAGTGTATGGTTAATGTATTTAGAAACTTCAGTTCATGGAGAACTACACTATTTTCAAGTGCCAGTATAGGCCAGCCAAGTCTTTTCATGACAAAAAGCTATGTATGTCAAGCTACAGCAAAATGACTAAATTTGTGCAACAATGTCTCCAAAACAGAGAAGCACACCACTTTAAGCAGAGTTGATCCTGCCCTGGACAAGGATGAATTGCACTGTCTTCTGAAGTCCCTTCCAACAAATATAACATGCATTTCATGAAAGCTTTATTTAGATGTGATTATGGGATTTATTTTTCTAATCATGATCAAATTAAATTTAAACATTTTATAGCTACAAACAACTTCTTGTAGTGTGTCCAAAAAGAATAAAAACATTTATTAAACGTCATTTTAAGCTTCTAACCTCTAGGAGACCACTTCTCAAATATTTCTAAATGCATCAAATTGTTTAGTTTGATTCAAGTCTTTCAGTAACCATTTAAGCACTTAGACCAATCCCTCTGTGTGCGTAGGGATGGGGGAAGACCCTAACATTTGTTTCCAAATTGATGTACCTACATTTATATCAGCTCCTTTCAATAGCAGAAATTCCAGAATCTCAAGCTGTCCACAGTCTGCTGCATAGTGAAGAGGCTTCCTCCCACCTTCCAGTGTCCGGTTGACATCTTCACCCTTCAATGTAAACGTAATCTAATTAGCAAAATTTCAAAGCTAACACTCCAAGAAGACCTTGGAAAAAAAAAATCCATCACGTTCAAATATGCTGAAAAATGTTCCATCCAAATATTTAAGTCATTGCCCCAGAAAAATGAAAATTAAGTTGCTTTATTTCCTTTCCCTCATCTATGTATTTAAGACTGTCAGCCTCGGTACCTCCTTTCACACTGCATCTCAAGTGCAGCAAGTATCCAAGTGCACTAGGTAACTCAGATGATTAAAAAAAAATTAATTAAAGTTTGTAAAAAATGCTCACATGGGTTAATTTTGCTTCTCCTTCCCCCCAGCTGAGATCCTAGTTATTTGGCCGAGTTATTTTACCTGCTTCTACTGTACTGACGCTTTGCACGCTAAGACAGATACATAGAAATGTCAGCATCATAACTACTAGCAAGTAAATAGAGACCATCCTTAATTTAAAACTCAATTATGAAACTGTCCATTCTGTTTTAGAAAAAGCACCTGCCAATTCTACATGACAGAAAGGTCTAAAGACAGCCAACTAAATCAGGACATGGGAACTTGTATTCTAATGCCACTCGTACTAGTGGACTGCGATATCTCTTAAGGCGTAAACAAAATTTAATTTAGTGAGTGACTAATCAGCTTTGTTTCTTCACCTTGGGTTGTGCAACCAAGGATAAACTGATTTGCTGTACTTTAGTAATGACAAGAAGTTACTAGAAACCAAACACTGACAAGCTATGTGCAAGTAACATCTTGTTTGTGCGTACAAGTAACGTTAGCATTTTAGGGAATAGTTAATTTAGCATCATAGCTCTAGCCCTACATCTCCACAGAAAAAAAACCAAAAGAATTTCAGCTGCAGCACCAATTCATACTTCTCAACAGAGCCACTGCAGTTCCCTCACTCTGCCCCAAATCTCTAGAAAGTTCACAGAATAGAGGGTTTGACATATGTCTTCCAGACATTACCTCCCTTCTAAGAACGGAAGGGAAGACTGTCAGAAGGAAGTCTTACCCTGCATTTGATCTTCTCTATTATTAGAATTTTATACTACTGGACAAATAAGATGACCTCAGAATTCTCCTCTCCTATCAACAAGGTATCCATTTCTTCTTGTAATATACCCTTCTGAAACTCCAAGCAAGACCACAGTGTTTAACTTCAGGTGTCTAATTAGAGCACTGCACATGCCATGTTTCCAGAGGTCAGGACATGGTTCTCACACTATTGAAGGTTCTGGCTTCAAAGCAGCATGAAGTAGCAGCAAGTAGCACAACAGAAAAAACCCAAACACCTCTGCAACTGCTGCTACTGACCCTGAAATACAGCTATGGCTTCTGAAGCATGTTGGACATCAGGAAAAAGACAGGTTTACTTTTAGTTATGGTTTTCAGAACATCAACAAATGATACTTCTATACAAAGTTGACCACAGCTTTAGCTATGTGGACTATCAACACTGTACAATAGTTAATATTGTAAAATTCCAGTGTGACCAACTGAAGTTCTAACTCTTTACCAGCACAGTTGTTACAGATAGTCTTGTGATGTAACTCATCTTTTGATGAATTTCAGTACAAAGCATTGGTGGGGATATGTTAATAACTGTGTTGCATTTAAAAAAAAAAAAAATTCCTCCAGATTGCAGTATGTTAACTGCACAAAAATAGCCACATTGGTGTGAAAAGCATATAAGGAAGCAACATATACTTAGCTTATCTAGGAAGTTAAGCTCTACTTATATTCCTATTTGCACCATGCCACTTCCCATCAATTTTAAAACAGCTGGCACTTAAATAACACATGATGTTTGCAGGTACATTAAGGGCTGGGATGCATAAGTTTAAGAAACCAACCATGTAAAAGCCACGCAATCCCTAACCCAAAACAAGCTCTAAGAACTCCCATAATGTCTGGTGCGTGCTAAGTCACAGGAAGTAAGGGGGTAAGGGAGAAGGACAAGCAAGCTAACTCCTGGGACAACACATAGTAAAGCTACAAAATTCACATTCAAAAAGAAATTTAGAATTGTCATGTCTCAAGATCAGGACAGTCAAGCTGAAAAAAGGGGGAACTTTCCTAATAAATATTTGTCTCATTGGCTTACACTACAGGATTTTTTTTTTTTTCCTTTTTTAAGAATACACCACATATCTCTCTTATCTCCTCAGCTGGTTGTGGAATAAATTCCCTCTGGACGATGAACTTTTGTAATAAAAAAACCCCATCAAACACCAATTTTTCTAAGAATTCCTTAAAGATGATTAAAAGTTTATTGATAGAAGAGTACCTTACAAAAAAAAAATCTGCAAAGATGTCCCAAACACATATTACATAGATTTGAATAGCAGCACTGAGAAAATACATCCGCAGCATTCAAAGTCAAACATCAGAATGTTTAAGTCTGAATTAACAAAACCAAGATATCCTAGAAGTTAGAAAAATAAAGAAAAGCAAGTACTTTTAGATTCCGCAGTAAACAAAGTTAAATATCCAGTTGTTTCTTACAGTGGCTTTTCACACCCATAAAAGGCCACTGAATGGTATAAAACTTAACTGGCCTTTTCTACATCCAGTTCAAGTCATATCTAGGATGGGAAGACAAATCAATCCAGGGGATCAAACCTTGGCACAAGAACCTGCTTTAAATGCAGTCTCTAACACACATGTATCAGAAAACCTACAGTACTCTTCACAGGTAATTTCTCTCTGGTCTTTAGACCTCCTTTAGATATGAAAATATCAATTTTAACATAATTTTAATTAAAGATATAAAGGTTTCAATCTTTATCTACACCAGCTGCCATTTATATGCTTAATTAAGTCTCCAAGATAAAATTTTATATAAATCATCTATAGAAAGGAAGTCAGAAAACTGACTGAACCCTCATGATCCAAACTGGTGATGCCAAAGACAATAAACAGTTCATTGTTGCATCTGTGGTTAACTACTTGGCTAGACAGTGATGCGAAACACTTCTAACATCCCAGATAAGATTGTCAAAAATTATCTCAGCAAACCACTGTTCTCCGTCTAAGATTAGGATAGATATATGGTCCTTTCACTGTTGATTTTTTTCTTCATTGGATGAGCACTCCCAGGTTGGATTCTCTTGCTTTACCACCTGAAATATTCAGCCAGGGAGAGATCTGACTTACGTGGACAGCTGGGTTCTCAGTTCTGACAGACTGGCCAGCCATGACAGATGACATTTTGTATAGGAAACAGAGCTTCTCTATATGGTGACATCTAAAAAGCAACTGACTATGCACTATAGAATTCAAGGATACACATTAGCAAACAATTATATGTTGTAGCTGTAGCAACAAGCTCCAAATGCCGATTCACATCTTCATATGAGAAAAGAAAATCTAAGCATAAGGTCAAGACTTGAGAGCCCCATTTCATAAATAAGGCAGCTCAGGTAAAGATGTCGCTAGTTATGTCAGTGGAATGAGACAAAGTGGTCTCTTAAGCCCTGTAACAGGCTAAGGCAAGAAAAGCACAGGAAGTAGAGTCAAAGAAGAGAGTTCCCTCTGTGTAAGCTTTTCTGAAATGATTGTGGTTTTCAAACATATTGACCAAAGGGATCATACAGAATATTATGAACTTGAGCATCAGCAATTTTTTCAGGTGACAATTCTCAACACAGACCTCTGAAACGGCAAAGTAAGCAGTATTTTAGTAGGTTGAAACTAAGGCTGTACTAAATAGCTGCTAAATGTTTTCTTATTTAAAGACCATTTTTCCTTTATGCCCACAGGAAAAAAAAAAAATTCTTAAATATACTACACTAAAAGTGACAGTACAATTCTCCCAAGAAGTCTTTTAGGACTTCTGTCATCTCTGAGAGTCTAACAGAGCAGCAACAGATTAGTAGTTATGAGTGTACTTTGAAGGAGACACAATTAAACCAGAATCAAAGAATCATATCAACTTCAAAATAAAATATTCCTTCAAAGACCACACCTTTGCTGAAAGAAGATTTATTTTCACTTTCTAGAGTGGACCTACAAATTCACTAACAGTGAACACCTCAGAAAATAATTTACTCTCGCAACAGGAGAAACATGATCACCTCTTTAATGACCTTCCAAAATACACTGAGTTTACTTAGACATTTAAGGCTAAGTCTGGTACAAACCACATCAGTAACGTTTTCCTTTGCAGATCAACAATCTAGGGCACCAACTATGCAGTAACATTAAGAACTGGTCCAACACATGAAACATCTGAACCAGCAGCTAGCAGGTATCTACTTTAATGCCCTCTATTAAAATCCAGTTACAGGTAAAGAAAAGTTTTGTTGTGATTCTCTAATTACTAAATAAGACAGCATGAGAGATTTTTATAATATGTTGATTTATTTCCTACTTGAAAAGTCACATACGTGGATACCAGCAGAATACTCAATTAGAAGAATTTTTATCAGCTTCAGTTGAAAGCTATCAACTTTTCACAGAGGGACAGGAAAACAAGAACTTAAAGCTCTGCTCTAAATATTTTCAAGAATTTTCTCTGGTTTTAAAATAACTAATAGTAGAGTTGATTATAGCATCCTCTGAATGCAACTATCATTCACTTTCTGTAACGGAGCAATTCAATCCATAAAGAAATCTGTTCTAACTAATTTCTTAAGAACTGTAAAAATTAGTTATTCTTGAACTTAATTCTTCTACTACCCCTTACCTCACACATTTTCCTTGCTCTGACTTTCCTTGACAATATACCTACACAAACACTCTAGTTGTATCTCATGTCCTTTTACAGTTTAATTCTGATCAAGCTTTGGCTTTTTTAGTTCTATAGCTGCACACACTGGCAAAATGCCCATGTTCTTCTTGGGCGCCCACTCCCAGTCTCACTTTTCACATTCTTTCTCTTTGTATCTGAGCTGAGAGAGTAGCTCCCTGACAGCCAAGCTGCCCTCCTGTCACACCTGCTGGATGTCCCAGAGTAATCTGGAAGGATCTGCACTTTAACAGCTGTCTTGAGTAAGTTCTGTCAAATTTAATTCCTTATTCTTTTGCAGCTCTTGTTAAAAGAATCAATCAGATTTCATTGACTTTGTCCCTAATGACCATTATGACATCAGCTCACAGAAAATGTTGAATGAACAAGTTTAGCCATAAATTACAAGTTGTAAAGCTCATTATTTTCCAGGCACATTATTTAACCACACCAAACTGACATTGTTCTTTAACAGCCCTGACTTTCTCTGTAGGCTTTATTACATAGACTGGATTCCAAGCCCCTCTTGGTCTAGCTTCACCTGCTAACTCCCTTCTTTCGCAGTTCTTGCCACTTCCAAAAGCATCAACACTAAAAGCTAAATAAGCTAAAATAAACTCATCTAGTGCTACTCTAGCATCCCTATAGAATACTCCATAAGCTTCAATCACTGGCTTACTTTACAGTGGCACACCAAATGAAACTGAATCTGAGCCAGCTGTTACCTCAGGCACCATGGTTTGGCAGTAGTGTTGCCATGCCATTCATTTCACAGCTCAGCCATCAGTTTCGCACCTATTTTCTCCTGTGTAGCAGTTAGGGTATCACTGTTCCTGAACACAGGTCGATCCTTCCCACACCTGCATCAGAATTAGTGGCTGACCAATGAATCTAATGAGGGAACTAATCAGTTCAAGAATTAATTTGATAATTTTCTTCTTTCCAGCTGAATCTGTTCATCTGATTCACCACTTGGCACTTGAACACACCAGGAATAAGTAGCTGAAGTTTACACTGCAGCTCTACCACAGGAATAGAAACTGAAACTTGTGTCCTCATTAAATCTCATTGCATAGGTTAACTGTATTAGTAGAGCAATATCTGTAATACTGGTGGCATTAAAATGCTCTTTCAGATTTAGAAACAACTCCATATCCCCATCTGTACTTACCCTGTCATGCAGAAATAACTTCATGTCCCCATTTCCTGCACTACTTTCGTTCCCCTTTTAACGAAGGAAACCAGATTCCATGCAGTCAGATGTCCTTACAGTGCAGGGAAGTTTCCTACAGGCGCTACATGACTGGGTAATTCCTGTCTCCGATATTATGAAGAAAGATGAACTCACTGCATAGTCTGTTGCATTACTTCCATCTCTTCACATAAAAGTGGCCGTTCTTACAGAGTACTAGATAATTCTGACATTTTAAATATAGCAATAACATTGTTGTCCGAATGGGAAAGCAGAAGAGTGAAAAATTCCTCTTTCTATAAAGAAAAGTTTAAGCCCTGTGGATGAGATATTTGGAATATTTTACTACATACTGAAAATACTACTTCCAAACACTTCATAACTTACTATCTTCCCCATAGGCTTTTCTTCACACTGGCTACGTCTGTTTTTAAAAATTGAGCAAAGAGATTAAGTGAAATAGGTGTAATTGAAATGTGAAAAAGATACTAAAAAAATAAATCTTTCTTATGTCTGAATCCAGAGATACTCCCTCTGACTAAAAATGCCTTGGTCAGGTGTCTCAATTTAATTTTAACTTTGTACAACAAAACTGACAGGTGTAAGCTATAATTTACGGTGTTAGATAGAATCTGAAGACGTATTTTGCTGTAACAGAAACTATATTGGTATTCACTGAATGAAATCTTTCCTTCTAATCTAAGTTTAACTTTTTACACCCAATTAATTGCACGAAAGAGTAAGTTATGTTATAATGGAACACAGATAAGGTGAGCTTTGAAATGATTTGAGTATTCCTTAGTCTTCTGAAGGGAAAGCAAGGTTGGACAAACCACACCTTGAAAAATGTTATTAGCCATGTACTCAAACAGGGTGTAGTAGCCAGTCTTGCACTTCCACAGTGGGGATGTAGGGTATATGGAGGAAATAATATGTATTAATCTTCCCCTTCTTTTTCTCAAACTTGGAGTCAGCTCACAACCTTTCAATCGTTCTCCAGTATAATTTTTCCAGATTCATCCATCGCTGGAAAACAAAAAATTATTTTTAAATAATAAAAAAAAAAAAAAAAAAAAAAACCAAAACCAAGCAACATGTGAGTGCTCTGAAGATAAAAATACATTTAGCTATTTTTGTCAATCTACTTATATTCTCAGAATTGTTGTATTTTAAAGTATTTAAGTATTTAAACCAAAGTTCACTGCTTAACCTGTCTTTCAGTTTTATGTTCACAGACTTCAGTTGCTTACTGCTGCCACATGTCTGCTCTGGGACTTACCTAGTTCAAAAGTAGTACTGTAGATCTAATACATCAGAAAAAAGTGGAAAAAACTTTTATTCAAGGTCAATAATTCTACAGTTTCTAAACCAATATACTTATGGTCATAATTATAAGTCAACAAAAACCTTCTGCCCTTATTCTACTTGCTGTAAGAGTAAAAACAAAAGATGTTTTTACATAACTAATCCATGGGTCATAAACACTGGCGGTAATGAGGGAAAACTCAAATACCACACTTCCTGAGACCTGACTAATAATCTAAAAATATAAGGACAGTTTAATTGTACAAGCTTGTAAGTATACTGACTCACAGAATCACGGACTATTTAAGGCAGAAAGGGAACTCTGGAGGTTATCCTGTCCAACATCGGCTCAAAGTAGTCCCAATCAGATCAGGCTGCTCAGGACATTGCCCAGCTGAGTTCCACACACCTCCATTGATAGAGGATTCTACAAACTCTCTAGGCACAAACCCTTCCCAGTGCTTAATCATCTGCACAGTGAAATAGTTGTCTTTTATACCTAACTGGAATTTCTCACATTCCAACCACAACTGTTGGCTCTTATACTTTCAATGTGCACATCTAAGCAAACCTCCCTATATCTTGCCCTTGGTACAGAAAGGCAACCATAAAACTTTTTCTACCATTTCTTCTTCATAAAAACAAACAAACCAACCAACAAATCACCACAATTCCAACAGCATCTCCTTGTATATCCTTGGCAATCCTGATGGCCCCCGAACTCTTGACTCTGAACACATTCCAGTATGTCAATGCCCTTCTTGTACTAGGAAGACCAGAACTGGACACAGTACTTACAGGCAGCCTCAGAAGTGAAAATCTATCTTTCAACCTGCTGGCTGTTTTTTTACTAATATAGCCCAGTATGCTGCTGGCTTTCAAAAACAGAAAGGCAAAACAGAAGGGCAAACGCAGACTCATCTGCAGCTTGCTGTGCACCAGGACTCTGAAGTCCTTTTCCAAAAAGCTCTTACCTAGACAGTTAGTGCCCAGCTTGTACAGGTGCATGGGTTTACTTCTGTCTTATTTTCCTGTCTATAAAGAGATCCCATTGCCTAGGTTAACAATAAAGATATTAAGCAATACTACCAACACCAGGCCCTGATAGGTACACCACCTAGAAGCAATGCTGCTGATCACAACCATTTTGAGCACAACAGCACTTCGCTGATCCATATTCAACAAACTTCAACTTGGTCTCTCATTTCAGTGTCAAATGGGTACCAGAAGGAGAAGGATTTGCTCCATGGCTTTCCCAGAGACTGAGGCTAAGCTGACCTACCTATAGGACCCTATATCTTCCTTCCCACCATTCTTGAATATGAGTGTGATGTCTGCTTTCTCAGATGCATCAGGAACATTATTCTTTCTTCCTTTGCCGTCCTTTCATTATGAATGAACTATCCCCTTCTAATGCTCTCAAGATTCCTTACTAGTTTAAACTTCAACTGAACTTCAGCTGTCACACCTCTACCCCTACACATATGTGCAATGTTTCTATATTCCTTCCAGTGGATCATTTTGCTTTCATCTTTCTATGCAACTCTGTGTAGTGGTTACAGATTCCTCAAAATATGTGACCAAAGACAGACACTCTCAACTGAGCATTTCTCTTGCTGTCATGAGAGAGTCCTAGAATACAAAAAAAAAGGCCCCTGAAGCATCTTAACCTTCTTTACTTGAGACAGGCTGCAGTATCTTCTCATCTATATTCAAATAACACCAGAAAAAGGCAATCTGATCTTCCATCATAAAACCACAGTTTTATAGCTCACCTCCCTTGAATTCTTTTTCCACCAATCAGTTGCTTAAGCACAGACTAGAAGCCTCAAATACCCTGGTTTTCAATTAACTTCCTTTAAAGACTTGACAAGGACTAAAATTGAACACGGAGCTCAAACGCAAAAGCAGCTCTTATTTTTAACTGTTGCCAGCACAAAAAAAACACTTAGCTGAGGTTTACCACAGAAAAGTCAAGTGTTACTACGATTTTCTTAACTACTGAAATTTTCTCACTATTGAAACATTCCTTGAAGTGACCTGCAGAGAACCCCCATTGCTCATGTGACGCGAGAGAGAGTGCTTTATCCTCCTCAGTCTGCCTCTGGACTGGTTCAGTATGTACTCCATTTTGTAACCCTAGTTCTCACTCAGGACTGCCAAAAAGCAGATTCACATACTGTTAACTGAAAGTTGGATTTGTAGGTGTCTTTTGTTCCAATATAGGTATTTCTGTAAAAATATATTAAAGAAATCTGACATCATCTCAGAACTCACTACATAAAAAAATTCACCTGATCTGCACTTCGGGCCTCCAGTTCAATGGTTCCACAACATTCCAGTTATTTGAAGTGGTGTTGTAGTTCAACCGAGTTTCCCCTCTGCTTCACACACACACACACACCCCCACCCCAAAATAGTTTCAGGAACTAAAGAGCAGATTTGACTTTGAATTAGTAATTTTAGTAATTTCGTTCCTGACAAAATATAAACTGATTTAGCCAACCAAAGTCCATAGTAGCACTTTCACAGGTCCTTGGAGATTACCGATGAACACACCCTGAAAATGAATTCAGTAATTCAGGCCTAATGGCTTTTCCTAAAAAACTTATTTCCAGTTTTCAGATGTTAAAATTAACACTACTCAAAACACCTTTGAATAGCAGAGACAATAAATTAATCTCTTCTTCCAAGCTTGTTACACAATTGTCTCTATAGAGATTTTGTCATAGTAACTGAAATGAAGCACTAGCCTGAAGCAGTTTCTGCTGGGTAGAGCAGAGAGGTTAAATATCTGCATCCATTACTAAATTGCTACAGTAGACATGCTCTCATATCAGCTGTCTTAATACAAACCTGAAGATAACTGAACCACTCGGCTAGTACTTTAGACAAGAAAATCATTTTTGTAAGCTTCTGGGTATTTCATCATAGACCAACATGCCATATTCATATCCCTATTTTTATTAATTATAAGCAACTCAAATTACCAGCTTATAACACAAGTCAGTTCAGCATATTATTTAAACTTCTGTACATTTATTTTTTTCCTGCAAGACAAAAACAAACCAAACCACAACAACAACAAAAAACACTTCAGGGATTGCAGAACTAAGAATTGCACAGAGCAAATTAAAAAGTATAAACTCCACATTTCCACTCATTTTGACATTGAAAAAACTACACAAACAATGCAGGAGGCCTAAGGAGAGGCAATAGTTTTCTACGTATTCACTCAGCAAGATTACTGAGTCTCAAATTTTCTTGTCTCTATCTTCTGATTCACAAGAAAATTAATCCTGTTACCCCAGTCAATATTGAACCTAAGAGCAAAAGTGGAAAACTGAAATAACTAGTAAATCAAAGGCTGGATTAAGTCCAAAGAGCTGAAAGGGAAGGAAAAAGATTAAGTGTTTTAACTTGTGAATTGTTTATGATTTCGAAGCAGATTTATTCAGTTAAAAACTAGCAGTAAGTTCCTGCCAAAGCTGAGAAATCAACTCATTGCAGCTGCAAGCAGGCAGTATCCCATGGCAACTACAAAAATTTTGTGCAGGACCCAGGTTTTCATCTGAATCCTCTATATTTAAAAATTTACTTACTTTCAGTCCACTAAATAAATTAATGCAACCCTGTCTTATTCAGACTGCCACAGAGACTACTGTGTCTGTTGCTCAGTGGTTCAGCAAATTCTCACCATTCCAGTAGTTTTCCAACTGCAGGCTGATTGGACCACAGTTGTCTGTGAACAACGGAAGAGAAGCAAATGGCACAGATCTGTTGTATGGGATAACCACTTTCCATTTAGAGAATTTCAGAAAATCTGAGGTTGTTTGGGTTTTGTTTAACAGCTGAGAGCAACTGCATTAGCTAAGCCTTTCTACTAATTATCTTTGTGTTCACTGTAAGAGATATTCTAATAATACCTTTTTGATGCTGCCAGGTTTTTTATTCCCTGTCCTCTAAATTTCATAACCTGGAGCAAGGAATTTTCTCACAGCTGTCTTCTTTCTACCCTGTATGCTTTGAAAAATATTTAGTACAAGGTGTCTTTATGCCCTCCTCTTATCACATCTTACTGAAGCAACAGAAATAGAAAAAACATGCACAAGAAATCCTGTAGGTGATGATCAAAAAGCAAAAATCAAGTTAACAGATGTTGAGAAAGGAAATTCTGAATACAGAAAGTTTTATCTCTGTGGAAGAGTCTGCAGACAGCAGTAGCAAGTTATCCTTGCTGTTCTAGATCCACATCTAGCCTTTGCTCTTAGTTTTGTTTGCCACATCCATTTGAGATTTAGTATTTAAAAAAGCTGAAAAAAGGCTACTCAAAAGAATTTCAGCAAGGCATTCCCACCAAAACACCCTCATTTGTTTATCAGAAACAGGTATATGTTGTGACATAGTGTGAGTCTCTCCAGCTGGCATTCTGCAGCAAGTTCTACAAACAGAGCAGACAGGTGCGTGTTTAAACTGGGTATCTACTTTGCAACGCTGCTTTGATAGAAGCCTCAACTACTGATGATAGCACCTGTACTTACTTGGTGTACACAAGTTAAGAAACTTAATTATGAACCTGATGCTTGATTTTGCTTGTCTTGATACAGTATTTAAAGTACTCTGAAAAGCTTTTATAAGCACCCCTACATTTATTTTGGCTTAAGCCAAAAAAAAAAAAGTACATACCAAGCATACTTTTTAGGTTTTATTTTTTAGTGGTAAACAAGTATCTAGCTTATCCACCAGAATCAAATGCAATCTGAAGTCCTTTGTCTCAGTCAAAAGAACACAATTCCAGAAACAGCTGGTAAATAAAGTGAACTACTGAGCCATCTGTGCTTCAGTTGTTGTATCAGCATTTTTAGAGAAAAACAAACCTGATACGCGAGTTGTTCTGCAGAACAGCAACGAACCCACTGTTTCCTAGCTTCAGCTTCTAGAAACTTACGCTACAATCCCAGGTCCAGAGACAGGTCAAATATGTGCACTATTGAAAACAGTTGTTCTCCCTTCTCAAATCCTTAACTAAGACTTGAGTGAGAAATAGTGGGAATCACTCACTATTTGCATTAGCAAGTGATGAAACGGGAATGAAAGGACCAGATTTGCAGCTTCTCATACCACTTAGGAGTTCCTATTCAAAAGTTTTGTCCAAAAGCACTCACCTCTCAGGCAACAGCTCAGGGTAGTGGCAGCAACTAGTTCTGACGGAATAAATTGTTGCAAAGGTATCAATACTTCTAACGAGAGACTCTCTGTCCAGAGTACTGCAATTGATGAATGTTAGTGCGCTAGATATTCTAGATCATGAACTGAAACAGCCAATGATCAGACACTTTGCAAGCTACCTCTGCTTCATAGAATTGTTACGATTGGGAACTAAAGTTGAAATGCTTTAGTTACAGCACTGGTACTTGTCTATCAGACATGATACAGGAGGTACAACCAAAGATAAAACCATTTAACTATTAACTCTTAAGGAATCACAGACAGATCTGATGACTGTATACCATGAACTTTACATAAAAATAATGTTTCCTCTAAAAGAGATGTGTTAAGTACTGGATCCATTGAACACAGCGCAGGGTCCATTCTCACAGGCACACTGACTAAAAGGCTTTTTCCTCAAGAAGTGATTGGCCAGACTCTTATGTTTTAACAATGTTACATTTTGATTTGGATGACACCCACCACAAAGGTATACAATGCAGAAAATATTCCAGCCCACATGGGTGCGAGATGATTTGCTAAACAAGTGCAACATGTCAGATCATCTAGTCATGGAATTTTGAAAGCAAGTTTGGACATATAAAAATACATTACACCATGCTTCACTTCCCTTGGTGCCACTAAGTTTGTATTAGAGTAAATATTAAGCTCAAGGATAAAGCAATACAAAGGTTTAATAAAGAATTCAGGCTATTTCCATCATTAGATCATGGCTCCAAATATTAACCAGCAGAGCAATGAGTAAAAGCCATTCCCATCCAATCTGCACTTAGTTGCTAGCTCTGAATTAAACCATTTTCAGTTACTGTAAGAGCCCCAACATCAACATCTGTATTAAAATCCTCAGTACATGTTGTTCAAAGAATGCAAAGGAAGTGACTGTTTTCCTTCTAGAAGAACAGTAGGTGTCACCTATTGGGTTTCAGTTTCAACAGATGACAGCTTGATATTTTGATTTTTATGCACGATCTAAAACATAATAAAAAACCTCCCCCCCCCAAAAATAAGAGTTCTCAAAGTTAAGATTTCACTCCCTCCTGAAGATAAGAGGGGATAAACAGAAAGATCAGTGTATCTTCCAAAAATTACTGCTATAGTTTCAAAAAAATACGGAATTTTAAACACTTGAGGCTTAGCATCATAAGCATGACTTCTCTAGCATTTGAACCAAGGATGTGTCCAAGGCAAGATCAAGTGTTCTGTCAAACCCAAAGCAATGAAGCTTAGCTTCTACGTAAATTTTCATAATAAGATTAACAGGCATTATTTTCCTGTGCGCACTGAGTTTACATTTTCTTCACACAGCAATGCATAGAGATATGAAGTATCAAAAGCAGGATTAATGAGTTCTAGAAGTTTGGTGCCTTAATACAGATCGTTGTTGACATGCTGAAACAGTTGATGATTGGAATCATGCAAAAACAAAACACGGAAGTAAAAAAACTTGATCAGAAAAGCTATTTTAAAATCTATAAATTAAATGCTGTTTGCTAGGCAGTATATACTCAAACCATACACATTAACATCCAGAGAATAGCTCTATAAGCCAATTATATACACTCGGAGTATCCAGCTTTACTGAAATACTTCCACTGAAATTTACCAATACTGATATTGCAGTTCTACAATTTCAATTACCCATCTACAAATGTTACATTATTTTCTCAAGGAATTACTTTTGAAAAAGCTTTCGTAAGTACAGTATACTAAACTGTCACAAGAACGGAACTAAAGACTTGTATTTCATGCTATACTCTAATTAACAAACGTACTTTGAAATTAAACATATTTACTGATAAATTTAACTTGGAATATTAAGTCAACTAACAGATAATTAATACTTCATTACTGACTAAATTCAAGTCCTTCAAGGCATACTAAAGATCCACTGCTTTAGTAAAGGAAGATTTAATGCTATTATTGAAGTTATTGAGAAGTCAGCAACCCAAGAAAAAAAAAGATTCTCCCAAATACCTCACTTGAATACAAAGGATCCTGCAAATTTTTTTTACACAGGAGATACATAAAAACGCAGGTCTTGCCTCTCGGGAACTCTCCTGAGCTGTCGTTTTTTTTATATAAGGACTAGAAACCTCCTCCTCCCGATTGCACAACCTGAATCAAGTACTGGAAGAGTTTCTGAACAAACAAAAGTCCCTTTTAAACATTTCTTGCCTATGGTGTTTGCATTTATAGCATCATTAACAAATCAGTTTAGAAGAGATATGCTGATGTTAACTGTTTGATTGACAGTTCTCTATCACATGTCTCAAATGGCCTTCCAGCTCATCTTTCTTCCTTGAAGCTAATCACTAATTTATAGGCCACAAGTGTGTTAAAAAGCAAGTTCATAAATTGATGGAGTTTGGGTAAAGAAAGTATTGGTCTTTCAATAATAATTAGCTAAGATCAAGTCTTGATAATAAGAAAATTTGGGCACACAATTCTGCTTTATAAACCGATTCCATAATTAGATACACTTTAGGATATTCTTTGAACTTTGGCTGGAAGTATGACAGGCATATCCCCAGAACACCTTTCCAGTGATATTTTGGGTTGTTCATCTTATTAGCCACTGCATGCAATTGCTCTATTTGATTTCCAAAGTGTAGCTGAAGGCTAAGTAAAATGATTTCACCATTTCCCTTTTTGCCTGTAACTGGTGAGGAAGGCAGCAACGTATATAAGCAGAGACAAAAGCCTAAACCATACTCTAATTCTTTTTTCAGCAAGAAAGTTGCAAAAACATTCTTTGGGGAAAAGCAATAAACCTTGGCATATTATGTATCTGTACCAAACTACAGAATCATACCACATACAAAAAACTAACAAAGACCATAAAAACAGGCAAAGTGCTACAAAGTACTAAACCTCAAGTCCCACAAGCTGCTTCAAAGACATCTAAATGTGCATAAACATCATGAGTTTGCCAGACTATATTTCTCCTTCCCTTCCCACTCTCCCTCATCAGGATTTTAACTGCTTTCAGGATAACATCAAGTTTATTTTCTGTCATAGAATCAAAGAATGTTAGGGGTTGGAAGGGACCTAGAAAGATCATCTAGTCCAACCCCCCTGCCAGAGCAGGATCACCTAGAGCAGGTCACATAGGAACGTGTCCAGGCGGGTTTTGAACACCTCCAGAGAAGGAGACTCCACAACCCCCCTGGGCAGCCTGTTCCAGTGTCTGTCACCCTCACTGTGAAAAAGTTTTTCCTTATGTTTACCCTAAAGCTCTTGTGCCCCAACTTACTCCCGTTGCCTCTTGTCCTGACAATGGATGACATTGAGAAGAGTCTGGCTCCATCCTCCTTACACTTGCCCTTAACATATTTACAGACATTAATGAGGTTCCCCCTCAGTCTCCTCTTCTCCAGGCTAAAGAGACCCAGCTCTCTCAGCCTCTCCTCATAAGGGAGATGCTCCACTCCCTTAATCTTGGTGGCCCTGCGCTGGACTCTCTCCGGTAGCTCTGTCCTTCTTGAACTGGGGTGCCCAGAACTGGACACAGTATTCCAGGTGGGGCCTCACCAGCGCAGAGTAGAGGGGGAGGAAAAACTCCCTCAACCTGCTGACCACACTTTTCAAACAAGCAAATGACAAAAACACTCAGAAAACTAAAACCAAACCAAAACCACCAACAAAACAGTTCATTCCAGTCAAACTGATGATTAACATGAGAACTGTAGCTTGTTCAGTAGGAATTATAAGTGCGGATTGCTTTCTAAGTCAGAGAGATCTTCACTGTGTGAGAGCACAAGACAGTTTCTTTTAAATGTTTAAGGGGCTGGTATCTATTGCCCTCCATGTATCTGGCAAATGATTGCAGAATTTGCCATTGGTGGTTGCAATCAAGATAGGCTTTATCAATTTGCAGTACAAAGAGCTAATAGCACATGCAGCATCCAATAAAAATGTTGAACTTTTTAATATGAGCTGTGGTAATTTGTAGCTAACCATCCTCATAACAAGCTACAGCAGAAAAACATCTAATTGTTCAAACCTGCTGAAACTGCAGCTCGTAAGAAAAACAACTGTTGTATAACGAACTGGTCAGTTATTGGCACTTATTAATTCCAGCTAACGCTTTTGTTTGAGTAACTGATCTGTCCAAACAAATGACAACTGCCTCTTCCCACAGAATTGTATTAGCTGGTAAATACAACATTCAGGGAGAAGCTTTTAAAAATTAAGAATATCTTAATACAAACCTTCAGCTTCGGAAGTGTGCAAATTAGGTACAAAGAAGTAATTTGTTCACCCTTGTCTGGGCACATATTCAGGAGTTCTAACAAGCATAAACATAAAGCCATAAAAAACCTGCTAAGAACACTTGGCTGGGAATACGTATAAAAACTGAGTATGTGACTTCAGCAATACAATTTTATACATCCCCTAGTTTTCTGTCTTTCCTAAATTTTCTCTTCTGACCTTTCATCTACACCTTTAAAGTGCCTTTCAGTTTTATAAAAATTCTTCAACTTGAGAATCCTGTATTTCTGAGTCCACTATATTCTGCTTAAACCTAGGTAGAATATTTGATCTTCAAGTCCTGGTATCTTAACAGCTAAGCACATGCTCCTTCAGAATAAGCATACAGAAGTTGTGTGGTCTGTTGTGAACTGTCCAGAGGATTCCTTATTTATGCTTTGTCACCGTAGCAAGATTCATCCACACGTTCATTCAGTATTTTTCACGTATGCAGACTGCATATAACTTACCCATTCCACAGTACCCACAATGTACTCCTCACAACTAACACAGCTTTCCATGATTTATTCCTAATAGAGCCAGAATACAATCCACTACAGTACTGTTCTCTTGGACTTTTAGAAAGCTTAGCTTATCTTCCCTATGCCCTCCTGCTGAAATCAAAATTAACTAACTGAATTGTAATACAAGAGATAGTCTTGAAATCTAAGGATTTAGTAAAGATAAAACTAAGAGAAAATACTGATGTTAAAATAAGGGAGGGTGGGAAGAAAAGGAGCAGTACTAGAAGTATTTTCCTTACACCACTGAACTCTCTGCTTGTTATTCATAAGCAATTCCTAATTTTGTACTGTCATACTTAGTAATGTATATGCTGAAGACCACAAACTCAGACAAGTCAGAACATATTCACAGCAGAAATTTATTTTCAATTTAGAAAATGGAATAAAATAGTAAAACTTTCAGAAAAAAAATTCAATGTCTTATTAAAATCTGATTTTTAATACTCCGTCTTTACTTTTTGCAGCAAACACCAATTAGACACAGGACAAGTCAGCATAATAAGAACAGTCCAAACAGAAACAAATAAGGATGTACTTTTTTTTATGGTAAAATAAAAAAATCATTCAAATATGAGTCTCATACTTAAGGCAATCTCGTAAAGCCACCAAGAGTTTCAGAGCACAGAAGACAGCCACATGAATGAAGTGATCATAGGTGTGACATCAACACCTCAAAGATGTATTACACATAGCAGTTCAAGATTCATGATCAGTCTTATGAACTCCATTCACATTTCAGACAAAAATGACTTCAGAATCAGTCATATTTGTACCTTCACAAAGAGGACAGATTTGAGAATTCTGGGATGTTCATTCAGTCAGACACATCAGACTGGGGAAATTGATGAAAAACACCTTTTCAGGACATCTAATTAATGCCGTACATCTTATTGTATATACTATTAAAAAGTAGCTGCCATGCTATATTCTTCTGAAAGTTTTTCTAGTACATCATGGCATTTTAGTTGAGTACCTCTACCATGAATATAGAACCTGCTAACAGCAGGTTACAGTAACAAGCAACTGTCCTGTTTCATAAAAGAAAGGTTTATGTCATCATGTTAAAATTGACAATATGTAAATTATACAGCAAGTAGAACTACGCAGTAAAACCAAACTGTACCTTTAGCAATCGCACTCCAGCATACTCAACAATCAAGAGTAACAACAGAAGGCCTAGGATACTGCAGATAAAAACCTGGATTGCCTTCCACACACACAGTACAAGCACTAGAATAACAGTGAGGACTTACAATATAGAGAGATTCAAATGGCTCCACAGGAGATAAAGTCAGTGCAGCAGCTCCCAGGTCAGTGCTAGCTAGCCCTGGTATGCTCCTGGACTGAGGCATGCTTACACCGCACTGTAATCCAGGCAGGCTTTAAGGCTCCCAGTCACTTATGAGCAAGAAAACCTTTTCCAAAACAGAGGCAATCCAGGTATCAATGTAGCCATAGTAATGAAATTCACTTCAGCATTCAAGGTAGACAGACAAAATGAGTTTCAAAGTATACATGGTATAGTTAATCTGTAACTCAAGTGATCCACCCATATATAACAACCATTTCAGTGTTCGTTTTAGTTTAGTTTGTTCCTGAAGAAGTCATTTCCTTGGACAGTCAAAACAATAGAGCTTACCCCTCAAAGGTTAAAAGCTATTTATTTATCCATTCTAATAACTCTCCTCCCAGACATTTCTGTCTCCTCTTTTCCACAACACTTAGATCTTAACTATACCCCTGACTGCTACCTCTAGGAAAACATTCTTCACGGAAAGAGTAGTGAAATACTGGAATGGGCCGCCCAGGGAGGTGGTTGAGTCACCATCCCTGGATGTGTTTAAACATCGCTTGGATGTGGTGTTGGGGGATGTGGTCTAGGGGTGAACCTGCAGAGTAGGGCTAATGGTTGGACACAATGATCCCAAGGGTCTTTTCCAACCTGAGTGATTCTGTGATTCTATTTCAAACAGGTATTTCTCAACAATGTTTTTGTTTAGTATGTTAGTTTTGTAGCAGTCAAGACACTATTAAAACATCACTATATCCCAAAGAACTGCACGACTGTTTGTAGCATCACAGTTTTGTGAAAGATACATAGGTAGTTGCTGTTTTCTAGCTGAACTATTGAGGGTCCTCCAGGGATTTGGTTTTATTTCTTTTGGTTGTTTGTTACTTAAACAAGACTACACATCAGAAATGCCTACTAGGCAATCTCAGCATGTATATACTTTCTAAAAACAGTAGTTTCATAGCCTACTATCACTCCAACCTCACAGTCCTCTCAGCAGTAAAAACCTGGTGCTTCCAGTTTGGTTGACTGTCCTATCTTCTTATAGTATTAGGTTAGTTGATTTACCAAACATACTTGTAAGCAGCAGTATGTTTAGGAAGCAACGATGTAGGGGATTACAGCAGCTCATGAAGTGAGGAATTCTTAGTTAAGCTACAGGAGATTAAATTACTTTAGAACAAACATTTATTGTAACCTGTGTCTTACAAATCCAAGTTTATCTTGCCAAAAACTTTGTGCCTAGTGACTGAACAGGAATTATACTTAGCCTGAGAAATCTATTGCTGATTGGAAACATTACATGCACATTTTGATAGAGAAGTCTTTTTTAAGGAATTGTATGGCTTATCTCATTCCACAGGGGAAAAAGGATAAAGAAAAGGAGCTAAAAAGAGCAAACACCACTCATGTTAAATTCCACAAGCTTACTATCCTCTGCTCTTCTTCTAACTAGTGCTTTTAAACTCCTGTTCTCTCCCTTGAGAGAGACAAATTTCTCTGTGTGGGTCCTCCTCATCCATTTGATTCATCTGTTCCCATGAAAGTTTTTTTTTTGGGGGGGGAGGGGGGGTGTTAAAACTTTGAGTGGATATATGTGGGAAGAGTGCAGAACAACTTCAATTCCAGCGAAGACACCTTTGAAGCCACCATATGCTTGCTATATTCAAAATAAAGACAAAGACAACAAACAGTAAAAAACCTACTTTTTAATCTAGTCATCA
This sequence comes from Todiramphus chloris collaris, assembly GCA_025345505.1. NCBI lineage: Eukaryota > Metazoa > Chordata > Aves > Coraciiformes > Alcedinidae > Todiramphus > Todiramphus chloris. The sequence continues at coordinate 9,531,303 of JANVCC010000130.1, read as the reverse complement.
TAAAAATAGATACGATACTTAACTGCCAACATAATACACTAACTATGGTACTTAAGTAGAAAATAACATTCAGCATAAAGAAGATGATGACATAATCTACATTTCTTGACTTGTAACAAGAAAATGTTTCTTACAAAAAATTAGTAAGTCTTACAGAATTATTCAAGCCATACAAATAATCTTTCACACTTTTAACAAGCAGAATCTAACAACGTCTCCCAAACGCACAGACTGGAAGCACCAAGATCTCTTTTGCTAGGCAGCAAAGCAGTATAATTTGGCCTGCCTGTTTCATTGCCCCCCCTCAAAATTACTGTTTTGGTGAATAATTCTTTCTTCAGAAATTAGCTTGAGAAGAATGCAAGACCTCTTTACATAAAAACATATAAACTGCAAATGGAGATTCTTACTTATATCTCTTTGTCTTTTCTCTGTCCGAGAACTGTTGAAGTGGCAGAAACTTTCTCTACTTAAAGAGGATAAATCACATCACTGACAAGAAAGGTTTTCACATTATACTTTAAGTTTCACCTGCTGTTTGAATCAAAGTCTGAGTAACATTAAGCAACCTTCCTCTTGGGACCTACTTACCAAACCAGAGATGAGAGAAATACTAATGACTCAAAAGACAGAACCTCCATAGCTTACTACACACAAGTGAAGAAAATCCATGGCTGACTGATAATCAGTTTTTTTGAGTTCAGCTCTTATAGCCTCACTGATTATATCTTGTTTATACTATTATTTTAAAGTGCCAAGCGTTGTCTAGTTAGCATTTCAAGCCCTGACATTCAGATGCAAAACAAAACCATAGGTGAAACCCTTTATAGTGTAATTGGCAGCAAAACTCCCAAGATTATAGTTAAAAGCTCTATTGTCTCAAATCAACTGATGAGGAAGCAAGACCAGAAAAAGTAGCAAAACAAATGAGAAGCTGGAAATCAAACTTTCAGAGAAAGAATTTTATGAAGATGTAGACTAAGATATATAAAATGGCCTCCCACATTCCAGAGAGAGGAAGTCTCTACTACTGCAAAGTTTATATAAGTAAAATTCCTGAACATTAAATCATACTTAGAACAGGAAAGGAGCAGGGAGCAGAAGCCATATAACTGATAAGGAAGACAGTCAAAATAGAACAAGTAGCATGCAAAAGATACTACCAAAGCATGATTTGCCCTCATATTTCATTAAGGAACCAAGAATGTCAAGTTTCAACTGAAGCTTCTCCTACAGTCAGAGGATTTATAGAGTTCTCTTGCCCCTCCCCAATACCCATTTCCTGTCGTGCAGTAGAGCATAAACTCATTCTTGTATTCTTCTCTTCCGTGAAGGAACCTCCCTCTAGTTCATTTAGTTTCACAAAACCCACCAGTATCTACCCATACCCCTGTAAAACATACAAAAAATTGGCCAAAAAAATTAACAAACCATTAGGTGCACTGTGTTCAGTTTTGGGCACCTCAATACAGAAAGGACATTGAGGGTTTGGAGCACGTCCAAAGGAGGGCAACAAGGTTGATAAAGATTTTGGAAAACATACCCTGTGAGGAGCGACTGAGGGAGCTGGGGATGTTTAGTCTGGGAAAGAGGAGGCTGAGGGGAGACCTTATTGCTCTCTACAAATACCCGAAAGGAGATTGTAGCAAGAGTGGGGTTGGTATCTTCTCACTGGTGATAGGATGAGGGGAAATGGCCTCATGTTGTGCCAGGGTAGGTCTAGGTTGGATATCAGGAAAAACTTCTTTACGGAAAGGGTTGTTAAGCACTGGAACAGGCTCCCCAGGTAAGTGGTTGAGTCACCATCCCTGAATGCATTCAAAAAAAATCTTTTGGATGTGGTGCTCGGAGACATGGTTTAGCAGGGGGTTGTTAGGGTAGTAGGGTTAGGTTAAGGCTGGGCTCAATGATCTTGAAGGTCTTTTCCAACCTGAGCAATTCTGTGATTCTGTGAAGGAAGACAGTCAGTCAAAGCTTGCTCATATAAGCTCTGTTTCCAGAAGAAATCAGGCTAAGAGCTTACTAGACCACGATCTGCTGAGAAAATGTTACAGACTGAAAAGAAAACATCAGACTTCTTGGGTTACTGGGAAGTAGGGTGATTGGTAAGCTGATGATAGAAAGTATATTCACAAGTAGGGGAAAAGTGAACAAGATTAGGTCAATAATAAGCAGAAAATTCCCATAGTTTATTCACCTTCTACACTAGAAGCAGTTCTGAAATGTAAGACTGTTCAAGGATTATAGGATGTTTTTATTGTAGTCATCTAACCACAGACAGTCTCTCTCTGTTAAGGATTTCTACCTCATTAGTGGAGTTAGATGATGCCCTTCAGCCTCTTTACTATAGCATCATCCAGGCTAGCTCAAGCCTCTTTCAGTAGCAGATGGAACTAAGTATTTGACTTTGCGCTGAAGCAGATGAAGAGCGATCACATAAATCCATTTGCTACGTGAGTTGCAGTGTCGCTCAGGAAGAGTGGGAATATTAAAAAAGCCTTACAAGTAGCACTGCAGTGATCTTGTAGATAAACTGACTCAAGTCAGTTACTGCCAAAGTTTTGGCCTCAGCAATAGATACACAAGGATGCATTAATCAGTAGTCTGCAATGAGTTCTCTAGACATGTACAGAATTCCTGTAAAAGCTGATTCAAGACTCTAAATCTGCTGCTGAAACACTATGGAGGCCCACAAAGCTGAAAGGACACACATCAGTGTAGCACCCAACTTTATTACACAGCCATAAGTACATGACCTTTAACCAACAGCTGAAGTGGGATAACCCAGTTATAACCTGTAGCACTTCACAAAGCTGAGTGCATGAGTTGCACAGACACTTTGATGCAAAGTCCAGTCGCTTAACTGAAACTGTCAGAGAAGACCATTCAAGCTAAGCTGCTGGACTTCGTGTTAAAGTGGCTGGAAGTACTTGCACATATTTCTTTTTGCCAAGAGCAGCACAAGTTTGGGTAACTTTCAACCAAAGTTGACAAATGAAGTAAGAAGAACTTAAGTCATCACAGAAAGATATGTCAGCATGCATCAAGCTCCCAAAGACAATCATTAACTTGTTCAGAGATCTAAGTAATTATAGCTAGATTACACGTAAACCTCTGCTCTGACGTAATAGTTACGAGACAATATTCCTGAACGCTAAGGATTTACTGAAGCAGAATCTTGCACTTTTCCAACAAACCTCATTGGTAACCGATGACAAATGAGGGCAGAATCCAGCCTCCAAATACTACAGTGTACCTGAAGACTTTTCACCCATTACACAGGTGTCTGCTGTTCCTGTAGCACTTGCCTTAACTAGGTATCAAAACACTTTACAGAAGGTTAATGAATTAAGCCTCAACACACCCAGCAGCTTAGCATCACCCTATTAAGGATGAGCCCTGAGGCACAGAGAAAGAATAACCAAACCGAGGCCACACATATGTATATACACATCAGATCAGCGAGGTACGACTGGGATATTGGCTGTCAATCCAGAAAGTTTCACGTCCTGACATACAATAACTTCACCAGCCCGCACGACAATCGACTCAGGGGCGGGAGGGGAGCAGGGAGGCGGGTGAGGAAAGGAGGAAGCCCAGGCACGGAGAGGGCCGCGAGGAGGGGGATGGGAAGAGTGTTCCAGTGTCTGGACCCTCACCACCGCAGGAAGCTCACGGAGCCTGTCCCCAGGCAGGTCGCGGTTCTGCCGCCCCCCAGCCCCATCCGGCCGACCCCAGTACACACTCCTCCCTCCTCAGCCCACAGCGCCGCCTCGCCCACCCCAGGCCCTCGCCGCCGCCTCCTACCTTGGCCACATAGTCCTTCACTTCATCCAAGTCTCCATTTTTGAGGGCCCACATGAACTCCTTGTCAGACATCGCGGCCGCCTAGCAGGGACGCGGGCGGGCGAGGCGGCGAGGGGCTGGCAGCGCCTCCAGGGAGCGAGGGCGGTGGCGCGGAGGGCGGGAGCCCCTCCCCCGGCTGGCGGGCGGGCGCCCTGTGGCTCGCGGGCTGCCGGCGGTTGGGCGGGGCGGCGGTTGGTGCTCGGCGCCGCGGAGCGAGGCCAGGCACGCGTGCCGGGGGGAGGAAGACGGGCGAAGCCGCCTGACTGAAGGGAAAAGCGGTTTACTTGAGCGCGGCGCTTCCGCTTCCGGTCCTCATTCAGCTCCCCTCCCCCGCCCTCCGCGGTCCCCTGCCCACCCCACCGAGGAACCCACGCCGGAGCGCGGCGGGGGAGGACCGCGGGGCGCATGCGCGAAGCGGCTTCGGCGGCAGCCTGCGGACGGCGCATGCGCCTCGCTGTCAGCGTCCCCGTGGTGCCGGAGATACCGCGGGGAGGGCGGGGGGGAGAGGGCGGGCAGAGCCTGCGCCCTGGGTCCCCCCGGCCTCGCCTCGCCGGCGGCCCCGCCCCCGGTTGCCCGGGGGTTGCCGTGGTGACGCGGCCTACGCCGGGCCCCGCCGGCTGAGGCTGCTGAGACTCAGCCTCGCACTTGCCTCACCCGGTGTCCCGGGGAAGATGTGCCCGGGGCGGTGCGTCTCTGGCCGGGAAGCTGCGGCACGGCGGGTGCGCAGTAGGCCGCGCTGGCCTCCGGGGGACTCCGAAGAACCACGGGCCCCTGCCTCCGAACTGGCTGAGGAACTGCGTGTTTAAGTGACTGTCCGCACGGAGGGAACTCGGTGTCTAAACAGACTGTTCTGCAAAACCCGAGGCACTGAACATGCTGTGAATAGTTATCATAATGCTTCCAAATCATGAGCGGGGAGACAGAAAAGGAAGTATGGGATAATTAATTAATATGCTGGCTCTCAGTGGCGGCATCTGCTTTTCGAGACCGCATGTTTTGCGTATGGAAAACGCAGCCTGTTGTGTGAATCATGCTTGACTGCTAACAGGCAACCGCTCTTCCTAACCCCCTCTGGCAAGCATCATCCCGAACACCTTGGAGCCAGAGCCGCTCTGCTGTGACTGTAGCTGGTCTGGCAACAGTATGAAAATGTGCTGTTTAAGGGCAGCAATGCTCTTACTAGCAAGGCTGAGGGAGCATTCCACCATAGGGCCAAAGCACATTGTTAAAGGGGGGTGGGGGGTGGGGGGTGATGCCACGCAGCTCATGATTTTTCTGTGTTTTCTTTGTATTTCTGAACCACAGAAATGTTAAATATGTAGGGCTTTGCAGATTTTTGACAGGGATTACACGGCATTTAATCGAAATAGCTAGAATGTTACTTGCAAGGAAATACAAATCCATGACCTTTCAAGTTGGATTAATTACTGATTTCACTTATAAACTGAGAAGTTTTGGGACACATGACTTTGTCCTTGTTCCTTTTCCTAATGTCACTAAAGACAAAGAAAATGAAAAACTGAAAGGCAAGCTGTCACGAGCCCTTGCATTGTTTTTAAATGCTTCCAGTACATGCATAAATAAGAATTTTTCAGTGCTTAATTTTAAGTCTGCAGAAATTATATGTGAGTTTGGATTTTTTTTAATAAGCTAAATCCAATTACTCCCTTTTTCAGAGAGGCTAAATAATCATGAGTTAATAAGGCTGGTTGAAACATATTTAAAATTCTGGCTACTTACTCAGATACTGAATATGCATCAAGGAGCCAAGTGGAGACCGTGTTTCTTAAAATGTTGCTGGACACTTCTGTTGCCATATTCGTGCTCACTATCCTGTGAATCCAATCTTTCAATTTTACCAACAATTTGCTTATCTTATCCTTACCCCTATGTCATCACTGAAGCAGAAAAACTTTCATGCTTCCCTCTGTCTCTACACATTCTGTTACCTAAAGTACATGGTTTAGTCAGACATTTCTCTTTTTCTACTCAATATGTGTCTTTTCTAGAGGCACGCTCATTGGTTACCTTCAAGCCCAAATTCTTAGTGACTAAGACTGGATCTCTCGGGTACACATCCAGAAACACAAACCCATACCTGGTAACATTTTCTAACTGTGGGATGCTGCCATACATGTCTTAAAAGCTGCATGCACTGACTCAGCCCTCTTTCTTTTCCTTTTTTTCAAGCTTAGTTCCAACCCCTAAAAGTTTGAAGGAGACAGGGAGGGATAATGAGTTAAGCTGTAATTGCTAGATCAAAGAGCTGTGCCTTCCCTAGCCCAGTTAGTCCTGCTGAGATAAAATTCATCTAACTGCTTACTGGTTAAGCACTGTTTCGAAGGTCTACACACCTGCTAAAGTGTCCTATAGACTCATCCTGTTCTGCTGACAAGAGCTTCACTTCCATAAGAGAATTTCACATGAGGAATATAAACATCATTATTTTTTGCAGATATCTTCATATATTTACCCATATACTCTTGCACATAAATGTACTTTTTTTTTTTCTGTTTCAACAAATCATAATCCATCATTGTATTCAATTATACAATGTTACTATTATGTAATGCAGATGCTTCTATAAATCACAAATGCCGTACACAAATAGTCTAGAATACAAGACAATCCAATGAATTTAGCTATCCAAATTAAAACAAAAATGAACACCATAAAAACAAACAACAACAGAAAAGAGACTTCATACATACTGGTACCCTTGCAGTTTTTATTTAAAACAACAATTGATATAAAATATCGTAATATAGAATGCAATCTATTGAGAAGAAAATAATAATGTTAACAGCAGACTAGATACAGTTATGGAACTGACACAAGAAATATAGGAATGACGGGTGAAAACTGATTTGGTTTCTGTTTATTAGTTGGTCATATTGATACTATTTGATGCAGTTTGTCCCCTGTGGAGATTATCAGAGAAGAAATGATAATCTCTTCTCATTAATTTTTGAGTCCAGCAACAGTTCTATTTAATCTTAGCCAAAAGGTTTGGGGGTTTGGTCCATGTATATCAACCCTTATTGTACAGGATGTGAAAGACAAGTATCTCCTGTCTCCCTGAGCTCTTCCTTTAGCTGTGTGAATCTTCGGTGAAATAGTTTACTATTTGCTGACATTACTGCAAATAAATTTCTTCATAAACTTTAGAAAATCTGTGTAACTGCTTGAAAATTAATTACATAAATATATATATATTGGGCTAGTTTTTGCTTTGCTCATCCTTGATACAAAGTGTCTGAAGGAAGAGGGAGTGGAAAGGAAAAAAAAGAAAATGAGTTGTTTTTTCTCTCCCAAGGCTAAGTAAGGCTTGCAGACAGGGAAACGCAAAAATTGTTGAATGTGTTTGTTGTGGTACTTGAAACAGCAGGGGAAGCAAAGTCAGACATATAGCTCCAGTTCTTTGGTACTTGTTCATGAAGCCCAATGAGGCTGGATCTTGGAAGGTAACGCAGTAACCTGAGTTCCAGCCTTTGGGAGGGAGGAGGTGTGTCATTCTGTGGAAATGCATCTTCCCATGAAGTGGGAAAGGTCAAACAAGCCAATTTCTGTCAGCTTTTTGTCATATGTCAAGTGCTTAAGTCAGCTTATCATCTTGATCATCTTCCAATGGACTCACTGCCATATTTCAATGTCTTTGTAACTCTGGGAAGCCCAAAACTGGAAGCAGTACTCCATCTGCAGCCTCATAAGTCATGACTAGAAAGGATAAGTCATTATTGATTATTCTTTTGAAGGCTAAAATTGCCTTCAAGTGAACTCTTGCAATGAAGGGTTAAACACTGGAGAGTTCATGCTAGTGTAAGTGACAACACAGTTTCTGTTCCAAAGCAAGGGACTGTTTGGTATAGCTGAGCATCACAATCAGGAGAACTTCGCCCAAAGCTTTGCTGATAGTGCAAGATTCTGAATAGAATGCAGTTTGCTTTTTCACAACAGTATGGGCTTTGCAGTGCTGACAAAGGTGAAATCTTTTGCTAGTAAGCAAATGAGTGTTGGGTGCATTAGGGACTGATACTAACAAAGAGGAAACATAAGCAACATCGGTTTTCTCACAGTACTTGTTGTTAAACAATAATCAACTGACTACTAGAAGTGATACCAATGTGATTTTCTAGTTAAATGGAAATAAATAATTTTTGAACTTGCTCAGCTGCATAGAGATAGTTCTGAATTATAATATTGTAGGTGAAATTATAGGTTTTTAGAAAAAAATAACATACTGAAATTTCCCGTCTCTATAGGGAAGAATTGCAGATAGAAAAATTTCACCTTTCATAGAAGTGACAGTCATTGAGAAAAAAATGACATCTATTCATGCATTTTTACCTTGATTCAGAGAAGGTGTCTGTGTGAAAATTACAGTCTGGAAAGTGAGTGTAAATTGGTGTAATTCATATGTTCAGTGAATGTACGATTGCAGAGATTGGATAATACCAGAAATAGCATAAACAAACAAAAAATGTTTAAAACTTTCAAGTTAAGCTGGAATAAGACATTTTATACTTAAACCTGTCTTTGATGCCATTTGAATTTCCTTCCAGACCAGTTCCTTGAGATAGCAGTCAGTTGGGTGTATTCTGCCAGTGTTTTATTTAGGGAATAGTCAGCCATTGGTCTGCTTTAAGTAGGAAACAGCTCTGTCTGAAAAACATACAAAGATGCTGGTGGGGCCTTTGAGTTTCCAGACAGTGGAGAAAGCTGCCTCTGGAGCTTTTGCTAGATCTGCTAGTTAGATCTGCACTTTTCCACTCAAGGGCTGTGTACTTCGGCATGTGTTAGGATTTCCTTACCCTTAATTCGGTGAGAATTCCCCGTGACCTCCTTTTTTAATGATGGCAAGATTTTACAACCAGGAGAGACATTGACTGCTGACTTCCAAATCTTGTTCATTTTGGAATGGTGTCATCATTTCTTTAGCGCTTTAAGCACTTGTCTGAAACCCTCCACTTTCAACCCAAATCATAAAATGAACAACCTTAGTTCAGAATTCCAAGTTACCAAAGGAAACTTAAAATATGGGCATTTGTATCACCACATAAAAAAGGTTGAAATATGATGTATTTCTGCTTTTTGAATGCTTTATGGAACAGTATTTATGGATATAGTTGTAAGGACAAGAAGCAAATGCAAGTGCCTGAATATTGTACACAGATTTTACAGTGTATATATTCTGTGTGTTTACTGTAAGCTATCATTGTTCTAGGAAATATATATATTGCAATTAAAAAGTATGGGATAAATCTTCTTTAATCAAAACTACATTTTTCAAGTTTAGAATGTCCAAATTAATCATACAGATTACATATAGGAAATCTAGTATTTGAACATTTGAAAACACTGATGAAACATGTTTGTTAATATTCCATTCAGCACCATAATAAAATCGACACCACTGGTTCCCCCCAGAGATGTGCCATTTCAGACCAGTATGGTCCTGGCTTTATGTAGGTTGTGCCCATGTACAGTAGTTGTCTTGTGAGCATCAGAAGATAAACAAAAGACCTTTATATTATATATCAGAATTCACTCAGTTATGTATGTTTTTGCTGATTTTAATACTCTAATATTTTGAGAAATAATTTGTATATATTGATAAACTGAGCCTTTGCTTACAAATATAAGGGCAAGTACAATAATTTCATTACTGTCTTGGGTTTTGCATTGTTCACTAGTGATGCTTAATAAACAAGCAATAACAGTAACAGTCACGGTGCCACAGGGAGACACTGTTGTCCAAACCATCATTTCCTGTGCCTTCATTTTCACATCCATAATCCCATACTTTTTGACAATTCTGAAGAGCCTTGGGAGTCTCAGATGAAAGATGCTATATCAGTGAAAAAATATTATAAATACATGGTTGATGGGATCGTTCCTGGCAAACATATGCTGACATGCAGGATAGATAGGTGAAAGGAAACAATTATGATTGTTACTACTCATCTTTGGAGAAGAATTAAAAAAAAATTTAAGACACTTTGTTGAATGATAGATTTCTTCACAAAAATGGAACATATCCTGGTTTTGTAGACTGTGTCAAAAATCAGTTATGTTTGGGAAGAGATGTAAGAAAGGCTTTAGTTGCACTTCAGATACTTGTTCCTGTACAACACTGAAAAAGTTTGGTTTTCTACATTAACAAAAACATTCCTCTGACATAATAATTATCCATATTCTTAGATCATTTATATTGCAGTCATGTCTCCATTTGTATCTCTCTTTTAAAAATGTATGCAGGATATATCAAATAAAAATGCTGTGTTTGAGATGTCCTTTCAAGTGTTTTTCAGATGTGACTTGGTGTCCAGTTTTCTCTTTTTTCTTTTCTTTTCTTTTCTTTTCTTTTCTTTTCTTTTCTTTTCTTTTTCTTCTTCTTCTCCTTCATAATAACAGAAGCAGAACTCTGGTAATGCTCTTACCATAATCTATTTATGTAACAGTTTGGACTAGGTTCTCCTTCATTTGCAAAAGAGACTCACTTCATTGAGTGGGTACATATCTTTTCTTGTTATATGGATTGTGAACAATTTTGCTCTCAGTTTGGTGAGGATCTCCAGTACAGTACAGTCTGGAGTGGTGGTGTGTTGCAATTCTGCTCACAAGGTACATTTTTGCTATATTCTCCATGGTCCTAGCAGGTGGTAGGAGGAAAAAATGACAGCTTTAAACAGCTTAAAATTATATCTCTGACCTTAATAGTGCAGCTACTGAAGGCCCTGGCAAACCTATAATGTGCATTATTCCAAGACTGCATGTGGGAATACTGTAGGAGCCTTAAAAGAGTCTCAACAGGATAGCTAAGTAATGTCCAGTGTATTCTGTCAGATCGCTTATGTTCTGTATGTCACACTTCAGAAATATAGCTGCTAATGGTTGTGGTACCTATCAAGGTACAGTGACACTGGAACTCTTCCATTACCCATATACCCTTTACACAAAAACATCCGCATTGCTCTTTCTCAACCTAGGAGATGCTTTGCTGGGAGCAGTGGAACCAACTCAGGTGCCTCTGCACCATCCTGCCCAGTGCCTCCCCAAGTGTCTGCTCAATAATGGACAAGACTGTGTATTGTAGCCCCTCCTGATTCTGTCACTTACAGTTCATTTGTACTTTTAATTAATCATACATGTGCCAATGAACACCTTTGTTTAATTTTTTAGCAGATGAATGAGTTTATAAAGTCTCAAACAACACAGAAAATGAGAGGGAGAGTCTATGCCCAGAATATTTCTGCAGCTATTTATGAAGCATTGTGCTTATCCACCACGTTTGCATAGCCACTTGTTATCCATGCTTTGCTCCATTCAGTCAGTACGCTGAGGAGCTCTGTCACTATTCCTGTGACAATACATACTTCGATTCTACCAAAGGGGATGGAGTATAGAAGCAACGTGTCAATATAGCCTCTCTGGATAAATTGACACATACTGACCACGTAGATGCCTCATTCCTTATCTGTCCTCTGTTTCTGGTATGGTCTTTGCTAACTTGAAAAATCACTAATATAGCACCTTATTTAGTATTAAGAGTGTTTTATCACAATTCCCATTTGAAAGGCAATTGCAGATTACATTGTATACATGCTAATAATAAAGCCTGTACTGTCCTTTGCACAGAGCTGTGACATTTCTTTGTGTCTCCATCTACCAGGTGTTACTCTCTAATTTCTAACTGCTATGTAGCATGAAATTCAGGCTTTGCAGTGGAGGTAAAAATAAAAACAAGAGGCAAACAGTGAATTTTCTTGTGTCCTTACATTTCCTTGCTCCTCTCCAGGGAAACCGATGAGAACTTGGCCCTCTCTGGTTTTTTTTTTTTTGTTGGTTTTCATTTGTTTTTTGAGAAATCTACGGAAACTGAAGAATATGGGGGAATTTGCCTATGGATATGGTACAGATTAATTAAAATAACAATGCCACATATATAAAATGTATAGAAACACAGGAACCAAATCAGACCTTTGTGTCACCTTTGAGTTTACTTCTGTAGTCTATATTCATAGTGATAAGAGGCAGATCACTCCCACTGTAGATAAGCCAGTCAGTATGAGCCACAGTTGCAGAAAGAGGTTTGCACCATTACATGCTGCTATTATTACAGGTAGCAATTAGACATTGATTTTTGTTCATTTGTTCAGATACAAATCCAGAATAGAAGGGTTCCCTGTTTTTCCCACTTTGTATGAGGCCAATTCTGACATTGAAGCAACTGCATAGAAGATGTAGGCCTTATTTTTTAGTATCTGTTAAAGATGACATCCACTGTTGTAGGAGGAAAAGGTTTATCAGAAATCAACAAGTATTAAAAGATTAACAGATTCTCTTTTAACTACTAACACATTATGAATGTCTTTCCTTTCTTATTTCCTACCTCAATGTGGCAAGTAGGTCTAAATTTTTGTGTCAGTTTTTGCCTAATACTACTAAGGAGTTACAGACGTAACACAAGTATTTCACAGTCCCATAGGTGGCAAGTACCTATACAGATTTTGGCTAACCTGCATGAAGTGATACTTCTGGTGGATGTGCTGGTTTTGACAGAGCTATCAGAGACAGGTATCTCTAAGTATAGATTTACAGATCTATACTGAATTAGGAATGCAGGAGGTATAGTTAGATGTGAAGCTTAGTAAATGCCACTGAATTTGCAATAATTTCTTCCATTCACTCTGGGTATGGTATCTGATAAAACATAGCTGTTTGCAAGTGAGTAAGCAAACCAAAGACAATGTAGCTTTCTTTTGGATAATTGAGCCTACCTTAACGTCAGTGTTGGTGGAATTATTTTAAATGCTTCCAAGAAATACAGAAGTGCTAGCAGAGCACTCTGCTACAGATCAGACAACATGATGAGTGCACCAGGTAGTGAAGTGGTACACGGGGAAAAGAAATGTGACCATTTGAGGAAGTTCTCTAAAACATACTCCGTGAAGTACAAATTGCTACCTAACCTTTGAGTTTATAGCCTGATCTAGGCTGCAAGAGAATATGAACATGTATATTGGAGAGGCATTTTGATCAGAAAGAAGCACTTTTGTGGACAGGAGAAGCCTGTGAGGAAAAGGAGGCCCTGGCAGCTGCAGATCATCTCTCCCACTGAGTGGTGCTACTGATTTTGTGATTAGAAGGGGTCATCTGTGCACCCACTGAGCTTTAACTCGTCTGTTTCCACTGAGGGAATCAATGCTCCCAAGGAGCTCACAAGACAGTGACAAATGAGTGGGCGATTCAGGGAGGTAGTGCTGAACTCTTTTGAATATTTCAGTATGATATTCTGCATGCATTCCAAGGCTGGGACTGCATTTCTCATTCAGCCAAGAAACTAGAGTGTTACAGTGTTTTTCTACTTCATTTTCTCTCCTGCCCGCCACTGCCTTTGTATAATGAAAGCAATGTGGAAAAACTGCTTCCAGTGGCAACTGAAGATCCAGTAAACTTTGGGTAGATTTGAACACGGTGAGTGAGGTGTTCACTGTGACCAGCTTCTGTTTGTATAGAACGTCCATATTTAACTGCACACCCATTTTCTATCTAATAAAACTATTTCTTCACCACTACCTTCATACCAGAGCACGTCATCTGCCTCGAACATATGTTTTCAAGAGCACAGTTTTGCTTCCTGACGTGAAAAGTAGCGAATATTTAAAACTTCTTATGTAAATGTTACTCTGGTCACACATTTCTCTTAGGAGAATCTCCCGCCCCTTTGCGGCTGCGAGTTGTGCCCTGCCTGACCTCTAGAGGTTACCTTCGGGAACTGGGTCTTCTCCTGCCTCCGGAACCTAAATTCACCTCTTCGGATTGGCAGTCAGGAAAGAGTAAGCAACAGACTTAAGACTGCCTCAGGTTTAAGGAGATGCAACACAAAGAGAAGCTAAATGGGATGGCAGGAGCAGATCTCAATTAGGGTTACTGCACGAAGGATGACATGATTAGTTGAGTTGGGAACCTCACTGAATGAGAATAAGCGTATCTTCTACACCACTGTGAGTTGAAAATCTACCTAGCCGTGTCGGTAGCCATCTTATCAGGGACAGTATCGGGACTGGTGATGTTTAACATCTTTGTTGGTGACATGGACAGTGGAATCAAGTGAACCCTCAGCAAGTTTGCTGACAACACTGATCTGTATGATGCAGTCAATATGCTGGAGGGAAGGGATGCCATCCAGGGAGACCTTGACAGGCCTGAGAAATGGGCCCCTGAAAACTTCATGAAGTTCAACAAAGCCTAGCACAAGGCCCTACACATGGGTCAAGACAATCCCAAGCAGAAATACTGTCTGGATGATGTGACTGGTTTGAAAGCAGCCCTGAAGAGAAAGACTTGGGTGTGTTGGATGAAAAACTGAATATGAGCCAGCAATGTACACTCAGAGCCCAGAAAGCCAATTGCATCCTTGGTTGAATCGAAAGATTTGTGGCCAGCCAACTGAGGGAGGTGATTCTCCCGCTCTACTCTGCTCTTGTGAAACCCTATGTGGTGTACTGTATTCAGCTCTGGGGCCCCCACTGTAAGAAAGACATTGACCTGCTCAGGTGGGTCCAGAGGAGGGCCATGAAGATGATCAGGGGCTGAAGGACAGGGTGAGTGAGGTAGTGTTGTTCAGCTTGGTGAAGGGAAAGCTCTGGGAAGCCCTTCTAGTAGCCTTCCAGTACTTAAAGGAGGCCTACAGGAAAGTTGAGGAAGGACTGTCTATCAGGGACTTCAGTTATGGGACAAGAGGTAATGATTTCAAACTGAAAGAGGATAGATTTAGATTAGATATAAGGAAGGAATCCTTTATGGTGAGGGTGGTGAGACACTGGAACAGGTTGCCCTGATAAGCTGTGGATGTTCCATCCTTAAGAAGTGTTAAAGGCCAGACTGGATGGGGCTTTGAGTAACCTGATCTAGTTGAACATGCCCCTGACCAACGCAGAGGAGTTGGAACTAGATAAGCCTTAAAGTCCCTTCCAACCCAAACCATTCTATGATTCCATGATTTTATGATTCTATGGTCTTTATAAAGTGCTTTGAGATCTATGGATACATTTTTCATGAGTTTAGGTAGATGATCTAGAAGTGGTAAAGAGGTAGAGCACAAAAGAGATGTTATCCTGACCTGAGCCTATAAAGCAGCAATGACATCTTTTAGAACTACATAAGGGTGTGTGTACTCTCAGTGCATTGTTCTGTACATACTCACTGGAAATCAGTGTCTATATACTCAAAGGTTATCTTTATTGCTTGTAAGATCAAATAAAGACATAATTGTAGTTATATATCTTACCTCTTTGTACGTAATTATGAAGCATGCCTATATGAATGCTTGTACAGGTAGATTATGCAGATATGTGTTTATGTATTTCTGGATGCTGAATCTGCATGCAGACTTCTGTATGCTGTAATCTTGTTTCAGTGGGTGCAAAATCAATCTGATGTCCCCAAACCTGTTTTTCCTTTGAGAATTAGTCATGTTCCTGTTCTATGTATTTAAACATTTCATAACTGTCTGCTTACTTAACAACTGCTATAACAAACTATGGATGAAGCATAAATAATTCATAATCACCAGAACAGACATGGAAATAACCAACAGTTACCTGTTAAATGAATGGGTGTGTATTCACACCGCTGTTCCTGTGACTTCTATCTCAGTAGATGAGCTCCACCATATTCCCAGATGCTGCTGCAGTTTTCTATCCAGAATCTTTCTGATTACATTTGCTGTGCTAATAGAAAAACAATCTTACTGTTAATTGTGCATCTACTTCTAAAAAAAATGATTCACTATAGATAGCTTTTCTCCTAGAAGAATGAGGGTGGCTTTAGAATGTTTGATGTCAGTGCATATGCCAATTTTTCTTGGTAATGACTTTAACATGAGCAGTTCTGCTTCAAAGTGTTGACATTACAGATTTTTTTTTCCCTGATATTAATGTTTCCTGTATGCATTGCAGATACTACAATTGTTCGGAGAAGCCTTCCTGTATTTGAGAAAGGGTTTCTGGTTGAAAGATCCACCAGACCAGGTAATGATCTAAAATGTCAGTGCACCGATGTCTGAACACCTGAAAGGGAAATAGGTTTTCTGTGCAAGTGCAAGAGCAAATAGCAGAAAGTGTGGGAATGTACTCTGAGTAACAGTAAACAAAATTTTTTTTTTGTCTTTCTGGAGCTTGTCATTGTTGTACCTAAATATTGCTTTAATAGATTAAATTTTAAATCAAATTTTCTGTTATTGCACCTTGTGTGGTCAATGAACCAGCCGTGGTATTTGAAGCATTCTTAGTAATCCGAAGTTTTGGAGATGAAGTGAAAGTCCTGTGTAACATTCTACACCACCATCAACAAGTAACTGTTCCGTTTGCTTATGGTTAGGGGAATTTAATTCTGTGATCATCTGACATAAAAATAAGAGCAGTAACTAGTATTTCAAGACTGTATTATAGAATATCAAGATTATAGAATCTGAATTAAAACTTTATTTACTAAACAATGTTAGTGGATTAATCATGAGATCGGAGGCAAGAAAATTCTGCAATCCATTGACAGTTTCGATATTATCTACTTGCATAGCCTTGGGCTATTAATTTTAAACATATTTTGTCAAGATTTTATGAATCAGAGAATTATATAATATAAGCATATAGTATCTGTGCAGAGTTTTGACCATGATAAGTGGGCTTTACTTGCTCAAGATCATTATTATGAAAGTAGATTAAGATTACAAGGTCAAGCACTTTTAAATTAGGATGTGCCAGACTGATTATTGTCCACTTTACCATTATTAAACAGAGGATAAAATTTAGCAAAATTACAAGGAATAGGCAGACAGCCTTAATTAAAATCACCATTCACAGCTCCTCTGAGTAAGAGTTTTAGGTACAGGAAAAGGGTAAACTCAGTTTTAGCCTTGCTAGCAGAGATAGGCATCCAAACAGTTGGGTTTTATGGTACTGTAGATTCACTTCCTAGAAATCTAAGAATTGGATTTAATTTACACAGATGTTCCAAAATGATTGCTTATTTTACTAGTGAACTTAAAATAAACATATTATTCCATACCCATGATGCATTATGTATCTGAAACACAGCACTTTATTTGCGAGTTATACATTTTTCACTGCTTAATGGAGTGATTCCAATTGAAGGAAACAAGAAAAGTTAATTTATAGATGTCAGTGTAGAAGCTGTAATAGAATGCAGATGGAAGGTTTGTGCTGGTATCCTGCCAGCCTCTGCCTTTTTCAAATAGATGGAGTCAGTATTGCCTTCTTGTCAGAGTGGATGGAGGCAATGGTTAGCTCCTACTTCTATCCTTAATGCAATGAGTGTTAATTTGGGAGGAACCATCACTGTAAGGAATGCTTACAGATATTTTTGGAGAGTAGCATAGTTATTTTGTACCCTTTTTAATGAGATAATATTAGAATGAGTTCAGCTGGAAGCTATTATGCACCAAGGTGGGAAGATCACAGAATCACAGAATTGCTCAGGTTGGAAAAGACCTTCAAGATCATTGAGCCCAGCCTCAACCTAACCCTACTACCCTAACAACCCACTGCTAAACCATGTCCCTGAGCACCACATCAAAAAGATTTTTAAACATATTCAGGGATGGTGACTCAACCACTTACCTCGGGAGCCTGTTCCAGTGCTTAACAACCCTTTCCGTAAAGAAGTTTTTCCTGATATTCAACCTAGACCTACCCTGGCACAACATGAGGCCATTTCCCCTCATCCTATCACCAGTGAGAAGATACCAACCCCACTCTTGCTACAATCTCCTTTCAGGTATTCGTAGAGAGCAGTAAGGTCTCTCCTCAGCCTCCTCTTTCCCAGACTAAACATCCCCAGCTCCCTCAATCGCTCCTCACAGGGTATGTTTTCCAAAATCTTTATCAGCCTTGTTGCCCTCCTTTGGACCTGCTCCAGACCCTCAATGTCCTTTCTGTATTGAGGTGCCCAAAACTGAACACAGTACTCAAGATGGGGCCTCACCAGTGTTGAGTACAGGTAAGATGAGAGTAGAGAGGAATGGTGGAGGGTACTATCTGGACTCAACCACAAACAGCTTCATAAGAGAACTGCTTTAATAAGACAGAATAATAAGAAGAATATAGATAGTGAGTAAACCTTATGTCATTTCAGATGTTGGACACACTACATTTGCAGAACATTGGTTGGAAGCTGGATAGATTTTCCCATAGTGCACTGCACAGAGTAGAGCATATCCTCCTGTCTGTGGAGAAGTCCTCTTTCTCAGACATTTGACCTAATACATAATGTCCTTACAAGAAAACAGCTCTGTTCTTACATGTTGTTCTCATGAGTACTTCTTTCTGCCCGTTTTGATAAAGGCAGGGCTGGGCAGGTGGTGCCAGAACCAGTACCAAGTGGGAGCTACTTGAAGGCTCCTCGTTGCAATGATCTGGCCAAGGTCATCATGCAGCCATGGTCATTGTGCAGCACAACACAGGTCTGAGGGCTGCGAGGGATGCAGAGCACAGCACAGTCTTGTACCTACACAGGTTAGCTGTCATGTGGATCACTGACTCCTAAACATGAAGCAGTTTCTTGGTCAGGATCAATAGAGAAGAGGGGAAAAAAAAAAGAAGGTTGAATCTCTTGGTGGCATAACCTTTCTATCTTGCATCTCTCTGCAGGGATCACAGACAAATTAACATGATTTTATGCAGTGTTGCTAGCACAAGGACTGACTAACTAACCCCAAAGGTTTCTCATTTGTTTCCCTGTTTTTCTCTTGGCATTCCGGTAATCAAATTTTCATTTACTTCATATATAAATGCACATTTTCTCCTGTTGCCTGGCTTTGCCTTATCAGTACTTTCTATGTAAACTGTCTAAAACATGTTTTCCTCACGGAGCCTTTCAGATGCAGAAGACAGTGCCAGGATCGGTAGAAATGATGCATTTGTATTAAGCCCTTTAGATCTGACAAGCTATAGTATTATGTCCTGGTCTGAGTGAGAACAGAACTAATTCTGTTCAGTAATTTTACTTTTTAGGTCAGTTCTTCTACCTGCACTTTCTGAAGTTATCAGCCTGTTCTCACAGACAGTGTCTGCTTCTAGTGGTGCTAACACCCCATGGTTAGAGTCAGTACCAAGGATTGGTGTGCAGACCAAGGCCACTGCTGGATCTTGTGTGCCACGTTGGGGGGTGCAGAAAGTGAAAGGCTGCACCTGGTCTGTGTGTTCCTGAACCAGTACCAGAATCCAGCTCCTAAACACAGGTCCTGTCTGCTGCGGGGCCCAGTCTGGGACTCCCCTGGTGCCTGCTCCACAGCATCAGTGGTGATGGTGATGGAATTACCATTAGGGGGGTTGGGTTCCATACTGGTTTTGTATATATTTGTATATATTCCATTTTTATCATTATTATTTTCATTTTCATTAAAGCTGTTCTAATTTCCTTTTCTAATCGCTGTCTCTCTCCCTTATTCCCTTTCTCTACCCCTTTGGGGAGGGAGGGGGTTTAACAGAGAACGTCTGTTATAGGTCTAAGGGGCCGCCCTGACCCTAAACCATGACATATTAGCATGACATTTTGTATACAGTTTTAATTTTTATTTCTAGGTCAGAAGTTAGGATATCTCTCCATGCATTACAAATAAACTCTAACAAAACTTCAGGCACAAGCTTTTGATTGGATATCACAGAATCACAGAATGTTAGTGGTCGGAAGGCACCTTGAAAGATCATCTAGTCTAACCCCCCTGCCAGAGCAGGATCGCCTAGATTAGATCACACAGGAACACATCCAGGGGGGTTTTGAATGTTTCCAGAGAAGGAAACTCCAAAACCCCACAAGCAGCCTGTTCCAATGTTCTGTCACCCTTACCATGAAAAAGGTTCTCCTTACACTAACATGGAACCTCCTATGTTCCAGTTGCACTGGTTGCCCCTTGTCCTGTCCTTGAATGTCACTCACTGAGAAGAGCCTGGCTCCATCCTCCTGATGCTCACCCTTTACATATTTATAAACATTAATGAGGTCACTCCTCAGTCTCTTCTTCTCCAAGCTGAAGAGACCCAGCTCCCTCAGCCTTTCCTCATAAGGAAGATGTTCCGCTCCCGTAATCATCTTTGTAAACATTTAAAAATATCTCCATAATATAGTCATGTCCAAGGAGTCAATGATCCTGAAAAATTAAGTGAAAAAAATTACATCTGACATTTTTAAAAGTCTGTTAAAATAATGCTATGTTGTCAAATAAACAATACAAATTTGACAGTTGAACATCTGCAAACTGTTGGGATGCAACATCCCTCCTTCGGTTTCAACACTTTCAAGGTAGCTTTTCAACTCCAGCTATAAGAATTAAAGGAGATGAAATAGCCAACTGTGACAAGGTACATAAAGAAATCTAAATAATGGGTAAATAGTTTTTAAAAGGCAGACTCTTCTACTCTCTAGAAAAACACATTCTTGCTGTCAGGATCAAAAAGAGGGCTGTTGTGCATTAAGGGACCAGATTCACTAAAATTAGCTGGAGAAGATGAAAATAACAACTTGTGTCATCACTGTCACTTCTTGTGGATTGCAAAGGACTGACATGCAGGGTGGCCATGAAGCATTATCGGCACCACCAGTTATTTTGTCCCAAGAGCAGGAGTGATTTGTACATCTACACATCTGTCAGGTCCCCACCATTCAGCATGAGCTTCATTCATCTGGCTCCTCCTTTCCAAAGGCTTATATTGACATTGACAAGGCTTGTCTTTGACATATCAACTCTATACCCCTATCAAAGGCAACTGAGAAGGAGAGGCCTATGAGGTCAATGGGCTGAGGTCATAAAATAGAGAAGAAACAGAGATACCATGTTGCTGCCAAGTAGCTGGTTACTGGTCAGACCTGGCATGTAGCATTGTCCCACTGAGTGGCACAGTCTGCAACCACAGCCCAGAGATGTGGCTTTTCCTAGGCGCATGACCTGAAACACCAGAAATGCCTCTTGCCTGGTGGGAAGAGGCAGCACACTCTCTTGTGCCTCAAAGAAAGAAACTAAGAGGTCTTCCTGTGCTCAGCGGCAGAATAACTGAAGGCATTTAGTGGACCTTGTTTCTACTGTGAGTTTGCTTAGAAAATTGTGCTTCCAAACCGGGTTCTCATTTTAGATGTTCTCAGTGTCTGAAAGTATTCTCATCTTGCTTCTGGACTGTGGTTGTAAGCTTCTCAAGTCTTTATAGATTTTTAATTTGTGGTGAATTTTTCCCCAAGGGTTATAGCTATACGATATGATAATTGTTGAATTTCAACATAGAAAACAAAGCTTTTTATAAGTAAGAAGAGCTGTGAAGAATCTATAAAATATATAATGTTATTTTGTGAATTAATTTTTCATTTAATACATTTTATTTACTGACTAGCTTCCTTTGATCTATATTTATTATCTACCACTTGCCTTGAAATGAGAAATTTAACTACTTTGATAAACGGATTTGTAAGTTTATCTAGTTTCATGGTAGCTTCTCTAAGTTACCATTACATGCTTTGCTGAAATGTTATTTGCTAACTTTCTGGAGGAATACTTTGGTGCTCTGGGGTAATGATAGCTCTCTCTTTTTCACTGTATGGATACATGTGAAAGGACATGTGAAAGGCAGGCACTGTATGACTTTGTGCAGATAGTCATTAAAATAGTCCAATACTCTCTTCACCGGCAGGTGGAGGTCATTCATTTAAATCAGTTCTTCAGACCTCTATGAACCACACTAATTCATATCCTTCTTAAATTTGAAGTGATCCATGATACTTTTTTTGAGCTGCTTTATCTTGAGCTGAATTTCTCAAACAGAAGATAAACTTACATGCTTGCCGATTTGCTTATTACATGATATACTTCAGCATTTCTAAAAATAGTAATCCTTTTTACTTAGATAAGAAATGTTCCTTCATACTGGATCATTAGCTTAGAAGTAGAATTTGTTGCATCTGATACTATAGAGTAATTTAGTGAAGGTTTTTCAGTCTCCATATTTATATTTGTTAATGAACCAGCTACCACAGAGGGCTCACACCAGAGATGACAAGGTCTTGCAAAGCCAGCACTGAGCTGAAGAAGGGCAAGCTAGCTAAAGGACAGTGTCTCCATGGGATTCTTCCTCACTGTACCTAGTGAGGACTTTCCCATTGACTCCAGCAGCTGCAGACTCATGCTGTATGACCAGAAACAAAGGCCCATATGTCAACAGTAGTCTTTCATGCAACTTGGGATGAAACAGCCTGAGAAGATTCCCTAGGCAGAATATGACCCTAGTTACATTCTGATGTATCCAGAGACTTACACCTGGCAAATTATTTATAAGTGAGCACACTGGCTCCCTAAGTGCTGCTACACCTTCAGCCTGCTCCCTGTTAGGAGACAAAGACCTGGGAAAAGCAAGATACATATCTAGGGAAACAGTCCAAAAAACCAATACTTTCAGGCATTTTCTGTACTTTTGTTTCAGCCACAGACACACTGTGCTCTTCCTACCTGGTAAGAGAGGACTGTCCTGTTTTAGCTATTACAAGTGGCATTCTCTAACGTTGGCCCATTTACTTGTCCAGCGCAGAGCCACAAAGATGATTAAAGGAGTGGAGCATCTCTCTTATGAGGAAAGACTGAGGGAGCAGGGTCTCTTTAGCTTGGAGAAAAGGAGACTGAGGGGTGACCTCATCAATGTTTATAAATATATAAAGGGTGAGTGACAGGAGGATGGAGCCAGGCTCTTCTTGGTGATGCCCAATGATAGGACAAGGGCAATGGATGGAAGCTGAGGCATAGGAAGTTTCATGCAAACATGAGGAGGAATTCTTTCACTGTGAGGGTGACAGAGCACTGGAACAGGCTGCCCAGGGGTGTTGTGGAGTCTCCTTCTCTGAAGATATTCAAAACCCGCTTGGACACGTTCCTGTGTGATCTGGTATAGGTGATACTGCTCTGGCAGGTGGGGTTGGATTAGATGATCTTTCTTGGTCCCTTCCAGCCCCTGGCTTCCTGTGATTCTGATTCTGTGATCTTAGGCACATAATTAACATTTATATATTGTAACTATTGTCAGCACAATTTATGTTTCCTTATGTTTTCTTGGATTTCTTTTTCTTCTTCCCTGTTCACCAACAGCTCTTTTACAATCACTGTCTAAAACACCTATCTCTGTTAATCACAGTTAGATGTGCAGATTTAAAGCTTGTGAGCTGTGCACTGTTTCATGGTACCTGCTTGATGTTTGAGTCAGCCATCTCACAATAAAGGACTGAAGCAGCACAACATAAAAATATAAGTACCATTCTAAGCACTCTGCAACTTAAATAATCCCTTTTCAAAAATGCTGAAGGAGATTGGCAATGAAATATAAGTTCATTTTTCATCACAGTAGTGTCAGCTGGGAGAAGAAAAAAAGACTGCCTTGTGTGGGTGTATTCATATATAACAGGCAGGAAAGGAAGGCAGACTTCTTAAACTGAAAACAATAAACCATTTGTTTCTGGGTGTATCAAGCTAGAAGAAGGTTCAAATTTTTGACCTAAGTTGTTTTGAGTGAGTGGGTTGTAGACTTCTCATATAATTTTTTTTACTGCTTCTCTACATTTTCTTTTCAGTTGTAAGGTGTTTTGCTATAGTCATTTCTTTGGCTTGCCTACAGTATTTCTCTGAAAGCCACTTGCTCGACCATTTCTTTACATGGTGCTAAATAATTACATAGGAGAAGAAAGGACTGCGCTCTAGTGGTCTGATAAGTTACTGCAGCTTGAAGGGCGGCAATAACGGGGCCTTTGTCAGAAGTTGGCTGTGCTGTGATTAACAGACAAAAATATTTGCCTTTGGAATGCAAAGTTCAGACCAGCTAGTAAAGTTCAGACCAGCTAGGAAACATGCCAGTGTGCCAGTTCAGCACGGGAAATAAGCTCATCCTCCACCATACATTCTTTCTTCTGTTATTTTAAGATCTTTCTTCAGCTTTGTTTAACTACAGGCAAGGAAGTTGAAATCTTCTGCTGAATCAGGGTCTGTATGTGAAAGGTAAAGTTATAATATGAATAGGAAGGAAGATAATTTAAAACCAGGAGGAAAAGGTAGCAAAATCCTTTGTTACTGTCATATTGCTGTCATACAAAGCCCTTTTTGCTAAGAGCAGTGAATGTGATGCAGCTCCTGAAGAGCAAATCTAAAGACAAGGAGTCACAGGTTTCCATTGTATTTGCCTGAAAGAGCAGTAATTTAGACTCAAGTGAATAATTCACAGCAACAATTTCTCTGATGAGTTTGGCATTTTTCTTAGATCATGAAATATCTATGAGCAAATTGTAGCTTCCTTACATGTACCCACTTTTTTTGTCTTGCTAAGTGCATTTTTCCATTTTTCTTTTTCAAGCTTGTGATTGACAGAAGTGCTTTATATACAGACTGTGTTGTAATTGGTCATGTATCAGACATTTCTGTGTTTTCTGCCTCTTCATGATGCTGTTTTGCCTCCATTGTCTCATTAGAAATGTGATGGGGACACTCAGCGGGCCTAGAGCTTTCGGATTTCTTCTCCACAATTGCTCCTCCATCCCCTGCCTTTTTAAACTAAATAGACTAAATGGATATTGGTGTGTGTATATGAAGAAAACATGAGGAAAAAAACCCAAACCAAACATGAAAAGAAAAAATGTGGGCAAAAAAATTACCAAAGGGATGTGTGAGACAATTGCTGAGAGAAAGCTGATTTGAGTTTCTGGATATCATATCCACCTGCCTGGTAGGTTAATTATCCTGCTTTGAAGATCTCTTTTCTGTATGTCAGTCACTCTTTTTTTCCCCACTTTTTCTTTTCTTCTCTCTCCTCCCTCAATCACCAGTGCCAGTAAACTGTCTGGTTAAAGTCCTGTACCGCAAAACCAAGAAGAGGCACAAAGATTACTGAAGTGACTTTCATTAAAACTATGAATGAACATCAGTGGGTATTTTTCTTTCACTCATTTGTTCAGTTCTTATGGCAACATAAAAGAGCTGCATACATTTGACAGTTGAGGAAGGCATGGAAAGACGCTAGCCTATTCAAAGCTTTTTCTGTAAAAAAATATCCCATCATGGTGCTAGCAAGCTCCTGTTACAGTTTTCTGTGTCAGATAATCCTTGGAGATAGAATGATGAAGCTTTTCTACAAAAGGAAGAAATCACCAGCTAAGGAAAAAGAAAACAAGCAGGAGGAAAGGAAAGCAAGAAGATTATTATGCCAGATGCTCACTTGCAGATGATTGATTATATAGAGTCATTCTAACGCAGTGTATTAACTTGGCCAGCTGAGTATGTTCCTGCCTAATATGAAAGAGGTCCTGGGCTTGGGGGTTCAAGTAAGGATTCAGAAATCTAGGACTCAGTCCCTAGTTCTGGCTGAGACACCTGTGCTATTTTAGACAAGTCTTTTATCATCCCAGTTTTTTCCTCTGTGTAAAATGGGTGTCTATCCCTTTTCCTTACACACTGTCATACCTGTATTGTCTTCAGTCCTCACGGGTAGAAACTATTTCTAGCACAAGATGGTCCTTTTAACAGAGTTGTGAGCAAAGTTAATTACTTAGTAAGTACACACCAGGCCTTGTATTGAAAGCTCAGCTGTCAGCAGTGCCAGCTAAAAAGCACCCTTAGCTGCCTTCAATTCAGAAAGGGCAGGAAGGGCACAACCTTCCCCATCTCACTGCTTCTGGCTTCTTATCGTTACCTGGTTCTTCATAGGATGGTGTTCATCTCCTACCCTCAAATTTGATCTAGCCTTCACTCTTCATTACACACTGTATGTTCCTTGGCAAGAAGAGATCCTGGCACTCATTTTCCACCTGGGGCAATACCAATAACTTGTACAGTGATCGAGGTCTTTTCTAAAAGCCATATAATATTTACTTACATTAATATAATTTCAAGAAAAGCATATCACAAAACCAGTAAACCTCAAATGTTTGAATACTTGCTTTTTTTTTTACTAAGCTTTAATGTTTCCTGGATCCAAGAAGGCTGAATCTCCTTGGGCTCCCTCCACAGACTCTGCCTGTCAACCTGGCAGCAATTCTGGTGATTGACCTTCCTTCCATTCTTCAGAAGTGCTTTAAAATGCGTTACAGTTCTTTTGATCTGCAGCCTGACAACTTTGTTAGGACAGTGACTGCTATTTGCCAGAGTGAGGATGCTTGAAGCTAACAGCCTGCCTGCCATGTTCTCACTGGAGAGTGTGCTATGTGTCTCCTGTCTCCTCCTGACATGTTGTATAGCTTTTCTGCATGCACTCCCCAAACCCCAAATCTGTTTTTAATCAGTAAGTTCCTGTAAGGCACAGTAATACCTCACTATATACAGTGACTAACCACCTGGGCAATATGCCTACTATAACCTGCTATATTTATGCTATGACTGCATATAAGTAGTCCTATATTATTACTCAAAAATTCTTTATGTGAGACTATAAGGATTTCAGAAATGTTCTATTAGCACAGACTGATGGTCTATTAAGTTCAGTGTTGTGTTTCAGACAGTGGCGCTAGGAGATGTGGTTTGGAGAGCATATGTCAGTCTTAATGATTCCTTCAGTATGTTCTCCTTACATTCCACTCATCCAGGATTATGGTACTAGAGTTGTTAGAGGTACCTGAATAGAGATGTCTTCTCCACAACTTAGTCTAACCATTTTTAACCCGCTGGTACACTACCTACATCCACAACTTCCTTTGATGAATAACTCCAGTGGTTCATTATCCTGTGTTAAGAATTTATCCATTTTAATTGATTTCTGAATAATCTTGATGGGTATCTTCCTGTATTGTGGTATGGTGAATAACAGTTCTTCATTCACTTCATCCACTGCTTCGATTATTTTGTAAATCTTAATCTCACCTTCCATCATCCTTTTCTTCTTTGACTTGAAGAATTCCTTCCTGTTTATTATCTTCTCATAAAGTAGCTGCTCCACCATCATAATAATTTTAGCATCCTTCCTCTGTACCTTCTTTAACTTTACTACATCCTTCTTGACTTGCAAGGACCAAAACCTCATACAGGACTCAAGATGTGGGCAAAGGTTTTAATCAGCAATAAAATAATGCTCTTTGTCTTGTTCTCAGCACCTTTCCAAATGAAGTCAAGCATTTTTTTGGATTTGTTGACAGCTGTTGCATCTTGAATTGATGGTCTCAGCTGTTTATGGGATCTTTCCAGTGAACTATGGCTGGCAGTTCTGAGTTTGGTATGCTGTAACCATGGCTTAGGTCATTCTTTTCCTAGGTTCATTGTTTCAAATTTGCTGCAAAAGATGTGTCTACACTCACGTAAAACATTTTTTTCTACACTGTTATTCTGTTTTGTGTAGTTCTTCAGGAGTTCTGCACTATTGACATGTCATTGGACCACTTGCAAATCTCTCAAAACATCATAGAGCACTCCATCAGAAAGGACTGTGTTCCTAGGTTGCATACAAACCCCACATTGTCTTACTGCCCACAGAAATACAGTAGCAGAAGGAAAGGCATGTATGCCGTGTCTTTTCAAGACCATGCTTTCGTGCAGGGCTTCAGAAACATGGACTCACTACTTCAATTTAACACAACTGCTAGAAAATTCAGCACAAAAGCAACTAGACTAATGCTCTCTTCTTTCCATGAGCCAAAGAAAATCAAATCATGCCTATGTAATGTCACACTATTTGTTCTGACATACAATATCCTGAAAACTAAGCACAACACCTTTAAGAGCTGTGTTCCAGACTGTACTTTCAGCTCTGTTATTCTCTGGAGTTTAATTTTTGCCTCCAATATTACTATACATAGAACTTCAGCTTTCACAGCTGCCTTCTTTTTTAAAATGAGTGAAGTACAGGTTTCTAAGTGTCAAGATGAGCAGGATGGCAGCTGCCATTTTTGCTTCATTTGAAGGTTTACACGAGTACCTGTATTCCAGTTCTTTAAATAGGTGAGTCTAATTTATCATGCTGTCTTGTAATTCTCCCAGCACGTCAGATTATGCAGAGAGAATGTATTTTGATGTAATACACTAACCATCACATATGGCTTTACAATAGTTAGCATAGGTCACCCCTGCTTTATGAGGTAAGGTAAGCAAGCCTGTGATCATGAGGAAAATCTTTGCTGTGTCCTAAAATGTAATAGCCTGTTGTAGAAACTCTTTAAAATGCCCAGATGTCTCACATAGCTGCTGTAAATTATACTCCTTTATGCCTTTATGCACATGAAGAGTCCTGTCTAATGTCTTTTTCTATGGTTTTAGGGGATGTATTTCTTATTTTTTTTAACAATCAGCAGAAAGCACAGTTTTTACACCACAATGGAACTAAATGTATGCACTAACCTAATGAATGCATTTCCAACAACATTTTTCTTTGATGAGCTTGCAGCAGATTAGTAGTCCAAGATGCCTTTTGTTCAGAATGACATGCTTTCCAATTTATTATAACATGCTACCATCCTGTGCTTTAAAATTAGCAGGTGGAGCTTTTCAAAGCCTCAGATGTCATTTACATGCCTAATTTCTACAGAAAGTAAATGGGAGTGAAATATACAGTTGTCATTCCTGCTTTTGAATATCTTTTCTGCTCTTATTGGTCCTCATAAAGTGTTTGGCTAAATCAAAAACATTTTTAAAAAGAGGTCCCAGAAGCCTCTACTAAGTTCCCATGCAAATGGTTAACCTCCTTGGTGGCCTGACCAGAAATGCTTGGCAGGATTTTATGTTTCCACAAGCTGCACTAAACCAACAATCATGGCTTTAAATATTGGTCCTGAGTGCTCCGGAAGATGCTTTTCAAACTGCAGTCGGGAGTTGGGCTTGCAAGTTTACTGTCAGGAAAGACAATGAAGCAGGTCTTAAGAGTGCCTTTGGGTGTTCTGAGAAGACAGCAATAAGTATACCCCTTGGAGCTGTTCCTGGCCCCATTTGTTATTGCTTTGTCATAAACACTTGTCAATGAAGACTGATTTTCAAAAGAACCACGTTTGGGAGTCTGGAAGTAGCTATAATATGAAACATCTTTAAGGGTAAATCAATTTAGTGGCCTAATCAACTGAACAGCATCCCTTTAGCTTTAGCATCAGAAATGCTGCCATGTATTATAATGTGCAGAATTTTTCTTTTTCTTCTTCTTTCTTAGGGACAATATGTTCTTGAGTACTCTTTCTATGTCAAGAAAGATAGACATGTATAAATAACTGTGCACAGAGTGACAATTTCTCATAAAAAGATGAAAAAGGGCAGCCATAAACTCATTTTAACTCATTTAAATCCTAGTAGCTGCAAGAAAAATCTTTAAATATAATAAAGAATGGATGTGTCTCCCTTATTAAATGTACTTTTCCATTGTGTTTAGAAGCAAACAATCAAAAAATGTAAAAATGATGTAAAGTATGATTTTAACATTCAGCCTTATCAGATTTGGTTTACCTGCAGGAAACCTTCAAATGCATAGCAAATATCCTCAAAATTTTGATTTATCAATGCTTTGGGACAGATACCAACTCAGACTCTAAAGGCCTAAACCCATGAAAAGTTGTAAGTGCCCAACTATTCTATTCCTCCTCTCCTCTCCTCCCCTCTCCCTCTCCCTCTCCCTCTCCCTCTCCCTCTCCCTCTCCCTCTCCTCTCCTCTCCTCTCCTTCTATTCTATTCATCTCTTATTTTGGTGCCCAAACACCTCTCTGGATCTGGTCTCCAGTGTCCTAATGTAATTTCTGTTGAATGAATAAAAGCCTTGCCATCTTCCTAGGAATTAATAGACTTAAACATATAGTTTAATTTAAATGCAAGCCTGAAACCTATTACATGTTATGTTAATTGAATAGATGAGTTTAACTGAAGCTTAAATCTAAATGTGTGATTTAGGATAACCAGTGTTTATACTGGAGTAAGGAGTTGTACTGAAGAAGCCTGTCAGCATTTCTTACGCAGAAAAACAGGTGGAAAGAGAGATGGCAGAGTCTTTGAGACATCTACCTGTTCTGCTGGTCTGGAACTGATCTGGTTTACGGGTTTGTTTTCATCCACAGAACACACAGTGAAGGCAGAACTACACTGTGCTGGAGGAAATATCTCTTAAAATTTACTAGTTTTGTTATTCCAACTACATCACTTTATTCTGTTATTAATTTGGATGCACCTCATCAAAAATGGAACAATGTATCTATTGCAAATTAAAAAAAAAAAGAAAACCAAACTTTAATACTCACTGATCCACTAAAAGATTTTCAAAGTTGTCATTAACAATTGTAAGTACGCTTCTGACTTGCATTGTATTTTTTCCCTAATGTACTAAGATTAAAATAAAATCTAAAATTTGGAATTAACCTTCTTATTGGAAATATTAGAAGTCATTGCAAGTCATCAGGAAAAATTCTGCATTGCATTCAGTAGGTAGCCTGTAGAAATTTGGCCCGTTATATTTATTTTATTACTCTTTCTCCTCTTTTCTATCCCTGAGCCCTGAAGGAATGCAAACACTTCACAGAACTGGAAGAGGATTGCCGAGTACTTAAAGAATAAGTTCACCTTTATATCACTATTGATAAAATTCACCTGAAGGGAAGTGAAGCAAAATGCTGTGTGTGTTAATTATACCGAAGCCCTCAAAAAAGAACTTGAATGGGCATTCGGTGTTGCATGGGATTCTACCTACTCTGTTACATAAGTAGCAAAAAGCGTTGAAATGCAGGCATCTACAAGTAAGGTCTCCTGGCAGTTCAGTGTTTTTATCCTGTTGCTTCCTCAGCTTTTGTTTCAAATATTTGGAAACAGTATTTTGTCTTGACCATTTCAATATGGGAAGAAAAAATATCACCAGCCAGTTAAATTGAAAACAAGACACTCCAGGTTAGTAAGCAGTGAAAAATCCTGCTTTTGTCCAGTTCTTTTCCAATTTCAAATCACTGCTACATATTCCTATAGGTGCAGGGAGCTTCAAACCCAGTTCTGCCCTTTATGCGCATGCATCCTGGTCCAATATTCATCAGAGCCTTTTCATCAATTTCAGCTAAGACTAGTAATCGTATATTCTCTGAGGCAAAGACAGTTTTATCTTTGACAGTTTTATCTTTGTAAATGCCTGAGAAGTGCAGCTTGCACCTAAAACACTTCAATAATGAATGTTGATCATTATAGTCACCTACTTGTGTTTTCTGCACAGGCTCAAAAAAAAATAAGCTTTCTACAGATGGCTTTTAACTGCAATAACAGTACTTCATGTCATGTAGATATCTTTTCTATATGTAAAGATGAACAATTGTCACTTAAGCTGCTTTTACGAAGAAGATTTATTACTTACTTCCCAAGTGATATGGCAATTATTGAAATCTTAGTAGTGGAATTCCCAGTTTACCATTAACAGGACTTCTGTTACAGGAGGCAATAGTACTAAAGCTTAAGCCTCTTTTTTTCACTGAAGTTTTTCCTGGTAGTATTATATATCATAGCTGGGAATTAATAGCTTTTGAAAAGCAATTAGCCCAGTTGCATAAATAATAATAAAATCAAATGTTCTAATCCAGCGATAACTGCATGTGTGTAAATATATAGATGACTGCATTGCCTTAGATATATCTAAGTGCAAATGGAAGTATATACACTTAACTAAAAAATGATCATATATATTCTAAATATATTTAGAGACGGAGATTTTCATTATATTAACTAAATATTAAGGTTGCAAAGACTTCAAAGACTCAAAAGCCTAAGTAAACCGGATTTTTTTTTTTCCTTTTCTTTGTGTGCATGCATTCTTACATCATGCCTTCTTATGTAACCACTCACTCTTTTTATGCTAATTTCAATGGAAACAAAGCTTAGGAAATCACTCTACCAGGGTGTGATATCACCTTTTAATAACTTCCATATCCAGTGGGAAATTTCAATCAGTTTCCAGATATAGAGGTTTCAAAAGCAATTCTGTTCTGCCAGATTTGCTGCAGAATGGACGCTAGAGGATAAGAAACGTTTACTTATAAACACTTGTAACACTGTCCTGGATAATTTTCCATTCTCTTGGCTGTTACTGCTCATATACATGCAGGTAGTGGGAGATAATGTAGGGGAAATAGATTACTTCAGCCTAATATTTGAGATGCTTGAGTAGACAAAGATACGGTTTCTTTTGTTTCTGCTTTGCTGGAGGACAGTTGGAGAGGGGAGAGAAGGGAAAATGGGTTACCTCAGCTTTATAATCAAATTATATGTGGAGATAAAGGAAAATGTTGCTCTAATTGTTAAAAAGTCGATTTAAAAAAAAAAAAAAAGAAAAGAAAAAAAGACATAAATCCAGAAAAAACAAGACTTTATAAATTTTGGTACTTGCAGTAGGATTTGTCTCCATAGGAAAACCTAAAGAAGAAAAAATGTTTATTCAGCAACTGGACCTAATACTAATTCAGTTTTTACTTTTTGTAGTTTGTTGCCCAGTGGGAGGCTTTGAATTCTTCCCTCCCTTCCTCCAGTTATTCATTTCCTTGGGGCATTTTTATGATGCTGTCACTCCATTAACTTGAATCTCTTCATTACTTCATGTATTTAACCATGTAACATCTCAGCAAAATGAGAAGCATTTACTATGCACATCTTACACATCTGGAATGGAGGTGGAGGGATTAAACCCCTTTTAAAAACCTTAATTTAAGGCAGGGCTGAAGTAAGTGTCTTTAGTACTTTCAGGACATGTTTCTCTTCTTGGAGCTTTTCTCCACCTACTCTTTACAGTTTCCCCAGAGTTCCCACCTCAGTCTTTTTGGTCACCAAGAAAATATTTAAAGGCTGAGACAAGTGACAGCTTGTGCAAGGGACAAACATAGGTGGCCATGGGGCACAGAATGGAATGTAGCAAAGAATGGACAGCAGGCAAAAATATCTTTTAAACCCCATATGTTCTTCCTTCTCAGGTTATGGCTGCTGCTGTAGAGCAGTTCTCAAGCTGTTGCGCATCGAGTAGCAGTGGTGGGCAATGAAGTAAGCAAGGCTCTTCCAGAAAGAGCTAGACCACCATTCATTAGAAGTCTTACTACTGCTTACCTATTTCCATAACCTAATGTTACAATAGCAGCATGTTTAAAATTTCCCCTAGTATTGGGAAGTTTTGAAAAAGTAGGAGAGTAATTCTATGTGGGTTTGGAGCCTTGTGATTACTTTCTGCCAATGCTTGCCTCATTCTCTCTTCCTAGATGTTGCTGTTTGTTTGTTTGTTTGTTTTTGTTATAACATCAGATTAAGAGAAATGTCTGATTCTCTGAGGAAATGATATATGGTTTAGTAGGTGAAACAGTTTTTAGCAGTACTACAGTGTTTATCACTTTTTCATTTCTCACAGAAAAAGGAAATGTCACAAGCCATTTCTGTAGCAGAATTGATTTCCCCTTTGTTTAATCCTGACCATCTGCCCCTTGCAAAGAAATAGACTATTTCTCTTGGCCTCCACTCTGGCATACTCCCGTTTCCCTCCAAACATGATCCCTATTAGGTACACACAGAGATCAAATTATTAATATGTCTGGAAAAATGTTGGAGCAGATGACCTGGGATCTTTACGTTGCCGTACAGTCTTAGCGCAATGAGGCTTTGGTTGTTTTTGTCTCAGTGCAGCAAATGAGATAAACTCTGCAGCCTGAAATCTGCTGTTTACTTTAATTAGCTACACTTAATTAAAAGAAGATCTTATCGCTATGAAGTGTTTATATGAAAGCGCATATTTAATGCATCCACCACTTTGTCTCAGTCCCAAATTCTACAAAAGCTCTTAAATAAATATGCAACTTGAGCTACGCTTTAATTATAGTCTTAAGTATGTATGCATTTCATCCTTTCCTAATGTTGGACTTTATTACAATACCATCCCTTTCCTCACACCTGGGCCTTGCTGAGAACATGGACCAAAACTATTAGTGTTTTGCCCTAATTAAAGAAAATCAGAATACAGACTCAGATGGATTATTTTCTTGGTGGCTAAGAGAAGTATCACTGTTCTCTCTATTTGACTCGCATATATTTTTCATTCTGACAGCTCTTGTGATGAGGAGCAGTAAGTGGAGCATCCCAGTGTTAGCCAGTCAGTGGAGATAGAGTCTTGACTGTGCTGGAGAAAAGGCAAGTGTGTATCAGAGGGAAGCAATAGAGCAGTTAGCATGTGGCACCAAGGGATGGGGATAGGAGACAGAGAAATGGGATGGAAAAAAAAGGGGAGAAAAGGAGGAGCAGGGGAGTGAAAGTGTAAAGATCATCCAAAAGGATGTGAGTACAGGGAAGAAATACCATAAATTATGGCAAGTATAGGCCAGCCTATGGAATGAAACAAAGACCAAAACTTTGCTATTAACCATGGCATCAAACTGGGTTCCTCCTCTTCTGTGGAAGTAAGAGGATAACCACAAATTTGTGAGGTTTGAGGTGAAACCAAATTCCTCCCAAAGTTTTACTTCAAACCAGTTGGGTATTGAAAAAGACCAACAGCACTTTGTCCTTCTCTTGACAGCTTTTCATGTGTGTTTGCCTATTCATTGTTACCTTAAAGACTCATTGTGGTTTTAACTTCCAGTTGACAGTGGTGGCTTGGAGAGTGTGATTAAGCATCCTTGCAAGAAATGAGCAAAGTCACTGCACCATCCTCAACTGCAGCACTGGCATCTGGGCCCTACACTTCTTCCCTTTGCTCCAGGGGCCACACCAAACTCTGTTTCTCCTGAAACTTAATTCTCTTTTTATCTGTTATATGAACAACTTCTTTGATGTTGAAGTTCACTGCTACCACTGGGCCATGATCTCACTGGAAAATCTGTTTTGAAGGGGTTGGAATTGTGTTGAGTACTTCCAGGGAGTGAAGGCTGAGAGAAGGGCACTGAGAAGGGGAAAAGCAATGCTTTTCCTTTTTACCTGTTTAATTTTATAATTATCCTCTTATTCCAGAACAGCCTTTAAATTATTCTTATTAAGGTTTTCCCTCTTAGTTAGCATTTATGAAGGTCAAGGTTGCTCAGCCACATGAAACAGGTTCAACCTTTGGGGCTCTTCCTGCTGGTCCCACGCTCACACAGCCCTCAGCTGCCTCTGTCTGTATTCTGGAGAGAAAAATCAAAACCTGCCAGCCTATTTGAAGATTTTTTTTTTTTCTAGATCAATTTCTATTTTTCTTGATCAATATGATAAGTTTATAACATATAATAAGTACAAGTTCAATGCTTGCATTTTTGAGAAATGCTATAGGATTATGTTGATTTACATGCGGCTTTTTTATAGGCAAAACTTGGAACAAAATCTATCTGTAATGGAGCACTGGCTTATGATGCAAGCCTGGATTATGTATACATGAAAGGATATGGGATACATTTCAAAGGCTTTTAGATGCCTCATTCCAATTCCCTGAGTGTTAGATGTGGAAATGTCTTTAAAAATCTGGATCAGAGTTCCACAAGTCTATATAGTTCTATGTGAACTATAGCTACCAGGCAGGGCACATAATGGGAAGAGATAACTGAGCATCAGATCATATTGCTGCCTCCTAGAGAACACATGCAAGACTTTTAGCTCACTTTTAGGAATTTAAATATAAAACTCAAGGGCAGTTTTATATACTTTTATTTTCATCCTGAAAAACTGCAGATATTTTGAATTTCTTTGCTCTTGCTCTAAACACCTTGGTGTTAATAAATATCCTTTACAGATGAAGACTTAGACTAAACTGTAGATTGGCATGATTTTTTTTTGTATTTATCTTCTATAGCTAATGGGTGTACAGGAACTGATTTTCTTTGTTGTTGAAATATGTTTAAAAGCTATCAGTTTTGCTGACCTTTCAACTGGAACTTCCTCTCTTTCAAATTATACACTCTAGTAATGTAATTTTTAGTTTTGATGCTGTTGGAATATTTGAGGCTTTTTGGTCAAAAAAAAAAGAGAGTTTGGAAATGAAATACATAGATGTTCTACATAAAAAACAACTCCAGGATAAACCAAAAAAAGCTTCTCTTTTATGAAAACAAAATATTCTGATCCGTGTTTTTCCTTTTCTGCACCTCCCCAGCTTGTGTTTACTCCATAGCACAGCTGCTTCATTTGCAGTTTTTCCTGCTACTTTAAAATTTAAAATAAAGTGCCACTCAGTAATCTCTTTTATCCCTACCACCTGCCCTTCTATTCACTCTGTTCTTAGTCACTTAATCTTTTCAATGTCAGTTCCTAGAGACTACACACTCAAACACAATGAAGGTCTCTCATGAGTTACACCTGACACTGAGGTTATAATTGTAATGGAATTTGTTCACAGTTTTGCTGAGGGATAAATATAAGCCTAGATTTAACTAAGTATTCATTTATAGTGTCTCAGACCACATAAGATACCTGGAGTGAAAATGTTAAACCGTGTATTTTACTGACTCGATGTGTAGAGACCATATCACTCCTCTAACAGACAGCACGATTACAGTCCACCTGTAAACAGAATGGGTGAGATTCTGACACCAGACTGGTGGGAAAAAAAAGCACATCTCCAGTCCAATTGCTTCAAAATTATATTCTATACTTGAGAGTGGGAGTCAGTTTACTATGGCTGAAGAACTTAATTTCCAACTTTCCGGTAGCATATGTGCCCAGTATGGACAAAGCTATTGCAATTTCTTTTTATTTTTTGAGCAAGTTTTCTTGTTCTCTGTCTCACCAGTTGCAGATGTTATTTTGTGATTATCTCACTTCTTGAACAAAATTGCTTATTCCCAGAGCTAAAAGTCAGCAAAAGCATGTTGGTGGTTCTGGATCAAGCAATGGGCGATCCAGTGGACCATGACACTGGGTGTCATGTCACTTGTGGGTGACATCGATTCCCATTTTACCCACGGGATCAAATTTTGTGCTTATTGTGATTAATTTTGTCACAAAACTAGCAAACTCTACAGCACATTTTCTTTGATCTATTTCTAGCTATCTGACATGTCCTGTGTAGCATTCTGGTATATACTGATGATTAAAATAAAACAGAGTATCTTTTTTCCAGTACTTCTGACTATTTCTGATTTCTCAACTATGTAGAGACAGAGAAAATACTTACAGCAAACATGTTTTGTTTTTTGTTTAATTCAAGGAACATTTAGAAAACGTAATTACATTTTTTTCAATGAAATGATGAGTCTTTTGCTATCAGGATGAATTTGAGTATACAAATAAGAACAAACATACACAGAGGTTTATTACTCTCCCTATGCCATTTCTGTTGCAGGTCCGTCTCAAAGAAGAGCTGACCAAGAACAAGATTCAAAGTGCCAGCAAAGTGCTTGGAGAGTTTCATAGGGTATCAAAAACCACTGAAGCTAGTAGTTTTATTTATCCAAGCTATTCAGAAAATGAAGCACAACCACAAACAGATTTTTCCCTGGTAGCTCAGTAGACCAGGCATTAACCTAGCAATAACTTGGAGAAAAGAAGTTTCAAGGGAGGATCTTATCAGTGCGTCTACATATCTGATGGGAGGGAATGAAGATGAGGCAGCCAGACTCTTCTCTGTAGTGCCCAGTGATAGCAATGGACACAAATGAAAAGGTCAGGAAATTCAATCTGAACACAAGCAAACGTATTTTTACTATGAAGGTGGTAAAACACTGGAACAGGCTGCTGAGAGACCATGTAGAATCTCATCTGCAGCGATAGCAAAAATGCAACTGGTCATGACCTCAGGCAGTACACTGCAGGTGATGCTGTTTGAACAGTGGGGTTAGACTAGATCCCTTCCTACGTCATTTGTTTTGTGCATAATAGCTGCTCTTTGAGTAGCCATTCTTATTATCAAAGTTATAGCAAGTGTTGCAATGCAGATAAACTTTTGCTTTATTTGGAAGCCCTAAATCTTCTTCAGGATTTTGGAAAACAAGGTGGGACCTCTGTGCAAGGAGAGTCAAAATAGCCTAGAATTTCTGAAACATGTCTCAGTCCTTGATGTAACAGTATTTGATTTAATTAGGGACACACTGGAAAATGGACTGAAACCAAGGGCTCTGAGTTCCTGGCAAATTCCCCAGCCATCTAAGTAGTTTTAGTGATTTTTCTTTTTTATCCCAAATTAAATCCAAGTCAATTCAAATTCATGATGTTTGCCTTTTTGACCATTAGAACATTAACACTCTACTGAGTGATGCCTCAGTGCTTTCACTGAGCAAATTTGCACAGCTTTTTTAGAACTACACTTGAGGATCTCTTAACAGGCTACAGGGTCATTAGCTTGCTTTCAAATGCCAGCAAATGATCAACTACTCTTCCACCTGATACATTTTCAAAAGGGATAAAGACCAACCTCAGGTCACCTGGTTTGGAACAAGTGGACTCTTCACAGATCAGATCAGACCATTCTCTAGAAGCAATCCCACACATCCCAAGAAAGGTGGAAGGGAGGCTGTAAAGGAGGAAAACACATCTGCCTGCTGCCATGTGCTGTCTGTGTGTGTTGAGGGCCAATCCAGTACACGGTCTCTGGGCATGGCTATGTTATTGGGCACTTGACCACTTCAAAAACCAAGGGAAGAGCAGTAGGCATATGGGATATATAAAGCTGTTCAGCTATATCAAATGTTTTCTGGTAAAAAGCACAACAGTTTAGATAATTCCCTATTTAGGTGGTAGCTGAAGGGGCTTTCTAAAATCTCTGTGTTGGAAAAGAGTACTAATAGAGGCAGATATGCCAAATTCAGATGCTTACATGCATCTGCATGTAAAACTAAATGGCTTGCTCAGATACCATGGACATATCAGAAAAAAAAAAACAATACCAGGTCTCTTGAATTCAGGTGGGTCATCTAATCATTGAACAATGAGGGAGTGACTGATATAAAAGGCACTTCTAGTGTTTCACCTTCTAGGTGAAATCTTGCATTTATAGCCTGAGCAATTAAAAGCTGTAAAGTAGCTAAGATATCCATATTCCTGGAGTTTTTCCAATAAGTAGATATTTCTTGAGTACATTTGTGGTCCCCTTTATTACACTCTATTAGAACCCACACTTTCAGCATTTTCTGAGGCAATGACAAATGATTGGGCATATGACTTACAGAAAATGAAAATAGCTTTTCTGATTATATAAAGGTCTTGGATTTTAATTTAAGAAGTCTTGGAAAGGGGCATTCCAGAGAAGTGTTACAGTCCCACTTTCCAGGAAGTTTTCAAACTTGAATATTTTATTGCAGTTAGAATCCAGTACAAAGTCAGTTTACACAAGATGTTTTGCTTGACAGGCTGTCTGGAAAATCCAAAAGGCTTCTGAGAACACAGTGTTTGCCATATATTTCATCTTTGCCCTTGGCAGCAAGTTCCAGTAGCTCAAGTGACAAGACGAAGTAACATTGGAATACCAGAAACCACACAGAAGGTATATACACACCTCCTAGCTGGTGTTGGAACTTGAGTGCTACAGAAAGAGAAAACATTAGGAAAGTCACAATAAAGAAGAGGAGAAAGGGCTGCCTTGGCTGACTCTTTAAGCTCTGTAGAGCTCGTTTCAGTCAGCAGGACTTTAGTGGATCTTAGACAGGTAGAAGAGCTTGTAGCTGAAAAGAGGATATTGCACATAAAAGCACCCTCAATAAAATCACCCCTCAGTCTCATAAGAGCAGAGACAAAACTGTTTTAAAATTGCTCAAAAGTATTGAGTGATTCAGGGACTGGATGTGAAAAGGAATTGAGGTGTTGCGAGTTACTTTCCCCCCTTGTCTGTAACTAGTGATGGTTGTTTACCTGGTCTTGCTGAGCACTCCAAAGGTTCAGCAAGATGAATAACACCCATCTGGAAGATCTGTAAGTAGGATTAATACAGTATTTCTGATAATTCTGCACCCCACCCCCACCCAGAATCTGGAGAATTCATTCTGCTATCTAGTCTTCCGCTCTGAAGGCAATACAAAAAAGGACTTTCAAACAGAGTTCAATGCATAATCTGATTAGATTTACTCCTGATTGTCTATGTCTACACAAACATAAGCCACACAGCAGTGTATGTCAGCTAGTTCCCATGGAGTTTCTTGGCTAAGAATAAGGTGGAGACTCTTGTTAATATCAGAATAATAGCTCCTCCCCCCCCCCCCAACAATCCACGATTATTGATAAATAAAATCTAATAAAATTGACACAACTGAGGAGAAAAAATTGATCTTCAGTCTTACACATTTCTAGTATTACAGTTTAAACACAATGTGCTGCATTGTAAAATAATTCTCTGCAGTGTGATTAAACTCCTCTTCCTCCTTCGTTTTTTACAGTTTCATAGTTTCATGGAACCCCAGCTGCTGTTTTCACAGAGGATTAAGGTACTGCAACATGAAAACTTTCTAATCATCCAAATCCACTGCACCTGGTGATTTCAATTAAAATCATTACGTTTCAGATGAAGTTAGAAAATAGAAAAAGAAAATTTTAACAGTAATAGGAATGAAAAAATCACACGCAAACACCTAAGTAGGCATGAAATCTTAGGGTAGGATTTGGAAACATCCTTTCCCCAGTCTCAAGGAAAGGAAACATTAATGCTACAGCAGAACTGGATCCTAAAAATCAGAGTAACTTCAGGGCACCTGCATTTGTGGGTGACTGCAGTGGAATGCAGATGTGCTTGGCACCCCCTGGGGATTAGGTCACACTACAGCAAACAAGATTAAGCAAAATTGATGTTGCTTCCCACACAAGCCGTCCATGTAACAGCAAGTTACTCTTAGGTGGTGTGATACTGAGGCTGAACTGTGAGATACTTGAGTGCAGTTTTGGTAAGGTTAGAAGTGAAGAAAGACAAATTATTTTTAGTTTAGTTCTTAGTTTTGTGCCGGGAGCTGACGTATAGAATATTAGAGATTATTTTATTTAGGCAAAATATTGTAACATTATTAAATTAAATCTGCAAGTTCAAAGCAATTTTGAAAAATGGTCTAGAGCTTAAAAGGAAAAAATATTTCTAATAAACTTAGCCTGACAGCTGAACAGAGAAATAAATTATCATATGAGAAGGGGAAAAAACCCAAACCAAAACAAATTCCAGAACACTTCTGAAAAAAAGTGTGTGCTATATCAAGAAATATTTAAGAAGAAGGAAAGTAGGAACTGAGATGGGATGGCTGGATGTGGCATAATGTTGTCACATTTATGACATTACTGGTCATCATCAGTGGGGTTAAAAAAAACCCCAGAACAACAAACAAACAAACTCCACCACAGACACAAGAGGTTAAATGTATTAGATTCTGTCACAGATGGGTAGAAATAGAGTTAGTGACAGTGGGAGACAGAGAAATGATGGTCTGGACATCCTATGGTTAATGTCAATAAGGACTTCCATTGCTGATGAGGCATTGGAGGTAGGACGGACTCATTCTTTAAAGGACAAAGATGAGGCTGCATGTCATATTCATTACTATGGTCTGGAGTTCCCTGGAACTGTGTTTGAAGTAAAGTTAATGTTGTTGGAGGGTTTGTATTCTCTCTAAACCAATTTAAACAACATCCACTTAAGACACACACAAAAGAACTAGGGAACAGCACTAAGCAAATGCATTGTGTTAAGAGGACTAGCAGAGCCAAACATCAGATTAAAGAGAAGGTCTTTCTAAGCATCTCAGAGTGTCTCATTATCTCCCTCAGCCTCCTCACTGAAATGCCCCTGGCCTCCGGAAGACTAGAACATTTGGCTAGTTCCCTTTTGATCATCGTGCTGAGGATATTTCCTCATATGTTGTTAGGCATCCCTATCTGTCACCAGTCATTTCTCGTATCTTGCCTTAAATTTGTTTCTCTGGGGCCAGGAGCAAATTCATGTTGCCTGATTAATTGGCTCTGAGCAGTGATACAGGTCCATCTCTGCTGCTCCTTGTTTCTGTACAAGGACAGCAGTCCCTCTGAGACTGAGCACAGCCAAATGGAAAAGGAAGGAAGTCCTCCTATTCCAAAATCTGTCTGTGTAGCTTCTGACACACTCAGGTCAAAGTCCTCCACATCTTACCAACCCACTTATGACAGCTGCAGAGAAACATGTGCTAAAAGACTGAATTTTGTTATTTTCACTGTCTCTGACAAGCTTTAAAGATAAAAAAATTAAATCCGCATTAGCTTGCTGCTTTTCTGTGCTCTGTAGGTCAGCTCAGGCAATCCACTGTATGAAAGGTATTTGATTTCAAGGTTGTTTTAGAGAGTAATACAATTGTTTAAACAAGAATTAACAGCAATAAGTTTTCAGTCTTGCTGTAGTCTTTCCTCAGGATCTCATAACTGTTATAAGGCTTTTTGAAACAAAGCTGTATTTACCTCTAGTTTCTATTAAACTTTGGGGGTGGGGTTGTAATTTATTTAAATCCAAACCTCCAAATCTGCAAATAGTTAAGTACTTACTTGCCTTATGGGACTTGTTTGAGATAATTTGAAATATATATATATGCACTCAATGCAGCAAAGGCATGTCTGGAAGATGCTATCTTATGTGTCAGAGGAAGCAATCTTACCCAGTTGAGTTACCTGGATGGCCTGCTTAAACTTCCTAAAATTGGTTCCTGCTCTGAAAGAGGCTACCATTCCCCATCAGCTGTAGAGTAGGTCTACAAAGACTGGCATTTATACTTAGCCACATAATAAGTTTCAACTTAGTCAATACAAACACCTTATCTAGCTCTGAGGTTGTGTGAAACAGTCAAGGTGCAATATGTCAAATTTCAATTTTGGGTTTTTCACCTACAGCAGGAACTCTTGTTGGTTAAACAGTTACTGTACAGATAAATATTAATTTAGATGACAAAAGGAAAAATGACTTAGGCATTAGCTGAAATGTAGTAATTCTTTTGTAAGTACATTGGAATTCTTTTATATTGATTGGAGAATTACTGTATTACCTGAGAATCCCCTCCCCCCCAAAAAAATCATACATTAAACTTTATCCTCTTTGGCACTCCCTCTTAACTATGTTCAGTCTGTGGAAGAAAATGTTAAATCCAAAATATTTTAACTATTGGTATTTTAATTGAGAGACATCCCTCATGGATACTGAACTGGGGCCTTAAAAATCTGCATTTAAATTGAGATTGTAAAATTTATAATCCAAGATCTTATGAATACCTTTTCAAACACTCTACATGAAGACCACAATGATTTAACTTATTTTTCAAAATTTACCAGTTATCATGAAGCCAAATTGGAGATTTAGACAAAAGCAGAAATAGGAGGTTTGGGAAAAAAACCTGAAAAAATGAGTAGCAATTGCTTTCTTGCCATGTTGAATAAACAAGGAATTCAGAAGTTAACTTTAAAGGCAGTGTTTTAGATTTACCATGACCAAGTAAATGATTTACCATTTACTATGTAACCTGTGTCATCCTTTCACTGAACAGAAGCAAATATAACCAATTTGAAAACATTTTGCACTTGAATTTCCTGATGTAAATATGTACACAGAGGGTAGCACAATTGTGAACTACCAGTTGTAGAGAAAGGTAAGTGATATTCATCACAAACTGATGCTGTCCTCCACTCGTACAAACTGGCATCTCTGGGCATTCAGCCTAATAACACAAGAAAAGGTGCTGACGCATTGGAAGTATATTCTTCTGCATTTTCCTGAGTTGTCAATGTGACTTATTTTGTGACAGTAAATGTTACACCTTGCAATGAGAAAGCAACTCTGTACTTGGATCTGCAAAGCAAATCACATTCCCCAAGTCCTTCCTAACATCACATAGACTTAATAAGCGTAAAACTTTAATTGAGGAGGAAAGACAGATTCTATTCTTCTTCAAGAGCTTTCACCAGTTAGGTGAAAACAAACACAGAAAATAACCATAGCCTTAACCTGTTAAGAGTCTGATATTTCCTTCAGCTAGTGGCTTGAGCTGCCTTCCATGAAGCCCGGAATGACTCCACAGCAATGTCAGGGCTTCAGTAGTTTTATTCTTTGCTGTACATTGGTGTTTCCACTCCACGATACAAAAAGCATTTGCATATATGCAGTGGAAAAGTTATAGAAAAGAGGGAGCTGCTGTCATCTCTGCAGTAGATCTTTTTAGAGTGATCTACACATTTGCAGAACTGGCAGCAGAAAATTTTGCCCTTTCTTTCGTCAGCTTCTGCAATAACTAGGTTCAGCTGCGGTGAAGTCCTTGCTTGTAAAGTAGCAATAGACATCTTGGTTCCAACAAACACGGGGAGCCCCTTCTTGCCCAGACACTTAACTCCTTCCCTAAGGCTTCTTCTCACTCTGACTTGGAGTGTTCAACTATGTTATACATCCCAAAGCAAGAGAAGTTTAGTAAAGAAGAGGAAGATCTGGGAAAGCTTATGATACCTTAGAGCATTATGAAGTTGAAAAAAAATTCCTGGAACATCAGAGAACCTTCCATCACCAAACAGATGTTCATAG
This sequence comes from Todiramphus chloris collaris, assembly GCA_025345505.1. Classification (NCBI taxonomy): domain Eukaryota; kingdom Metazoa; phylum Chordata; class Aves; order Coraciiformes; family Alcedinidae; genus Todiramphus; species Todiramphus chloris. The sequence goes on along the minus strand of JANVCC010000130.1, from coordinate 9,487,072 downwards.
GAAAAGGTAGAATAACCCACAAGAGCTAAGTTGTCTTATGTCTCATTAATTATAGGTATATCTTAGATTTGTTTCATAATCCTATTAATCTTATTCACCTGTTTTGCTTCAAAATGTTAAGACAATGTATTTGTAATTGGCTCTAGGATCCCTAGAAGCTTTTACAAAATTAACTGGGCATTGGAATTTTAAAAATAAATAAATAGGTAAAAAAAAGTTTTAAAAAATTGGCTTCCCTTATAAAGATGTGGTTGCTTGGGATACATGTCTATTTATCACATCACCTATTGTACCTGTAAGGGGGGGTGGGGAGGGGGTCACAAGAACCCCAAACTGTTTTCTTCTCTGCCTGTGCTGCAACCTCTTCCTAGTAGGTAACACTGAACTGCCTTTGCATGTTGCAGGAGAGAGTGGTGATAGAAGTCTTACATTTTCATTCATGACAGGTACAAGTGGCAGGTTCACTATAAATCTCTGTAATCTGTGCTAGTTTTAATTTCAGACCACCTCAGCAATTAGACTGTATTTTCAAAGTTGTCTGGGAAGATTTACAGATAAGCCAATGTACAACGTTTACATTGAACATATAAAAGCAATAGTGTATGTTTATATTACCCAGATGTCATCATGTAACTATCAACCATATAAAGTATAAAAATAAGGAAAACAGATGTTAGGAAGCTCTAGTGATAATTTACATTAAAAAAATACAGTGATAAACCCCTCCCTGTTGCGTTAAAGTAGTTTAATTATAACTAAGTCAATGACATATAAGTTCAGCAATCCATCTACTGAGGAAAGTTCATAGTTATTTTCCTGAGTATTGTAGTGAAGAGTATTCAAAGGACCTAGTTGTCTACCTTGTGTTATTGCCACAGAAAAATTGGTATAATATGCTACTTTATTCTTCACCAAAATCCCAAACAAAGTTTTATTCTACACTCCTTGAAAAATGCCCCTTTAACTCAAATATATTTCATTATTTACCAACCTGTTACAGAAGTCCAACTATAGTTTGACTGCCTCAGTTAATACATTTTAAGTCTGCATGAACAGCACCTGGCCACATTCTATTGGTGTCAGATTTGTATCAGGCTTGCACCCATAGTCCTTTTTCTATAGAGGAAGAAGTCGCTATGTGGTAGCCCAGGTTATGAGTTTTAAACTCATACCACCCCCACCTCCACCTTTAAATTGAAAAACTGTAATTTCCTCTCCAAGAGCCTTACTAGGTAAAAAATAACACAAGCATAAGAAGCAAAATGATTACAATGACCAAGGGAATAGAAAAAGCAGTTACAATAGCCAACTTCAGTTTCCAGACTCTCACTGTAGCTAGGGAAGGAATCCTCATCTTGGTGTGCTGCGTTATCCCCTAGAAGACTCTAGCTCTCTGCATCTATTACCTGAAAAACTGATGGTACAGAGTGCCCTCATTCAAGCTGGTTAAAGTGCTTAAAGAGTAACAGCCACAAGCCTCCCTTTAAATATGTTGTGTTTCTCACACAAGCAGTTTATTGTTTATTTATTAGAAGCTGATGAGTAGAATCATGAAAAGAAAATTATCCTAGAAGTTGAGAAGCCAGGAAAGAATATTTATATAAATGGTGATTTGGAGGAAGAAAGCCTGACCTGAGCCCAAGCACAGGAAAATCATCTGGGTAAGTCTTTTGTACCTAGGCTTGTTGGAGAATACTTTATTGCTCTCAGACTATTGTTTCAGGTAGAACTAAACAATCCTGTCTGTCTGGTGTGAGTCCTGTCCCTATGCTGCAGCCAAGGTGGAGTGCAGTACTGAGAGCACAACGCTCCGCAGCAGTGTGGTGCTTGTGTGGGCTGTGGAATCCACCTTCTCATTCCAACAGCTTTTGCAGTGCAGCCCGAGCTCCCTGCTGCTGCGGTTCTATTCCTTTCGGTCTATGTATGAAATCTGGGTATGTCTCTAAGAATTGTTTTGCCTTTCACTCTGGCATTGACAGAATAATGATGTGCAATTAACGACTGCCCTCGCTCCTGCATGGGAAATCTGGAAAAAGAAAAGATTTCTGAAATGCTATTCTTTGGATAAAGTTATAAAAACACATTTTGGTTAGCCCAAATATTTTATTTCTAAGCCTTTTTTTTTTCTTACTATTTGCCTGGGTTTTTTTATTTTAAAATAACAAAGGCTTCTTCAAAACAAGAATTTTCTTTAGGAAATGAAACATGTTCATAAAAAGTATATTTTTTCCCTTTTTTAATCAGGGCTATTTGCTGAATTCCATCCATATGTCATATAATTTTATTTCATGTCTTTTTTTTTTTCTCAGAGAAAAACATTAACATCAGTTTTACTAGCAATATGTGAACTTCAGTGTCCCATAATGATTTAAAAAAAAAAATAAAATCAGCTTTTCCTGGGATTGCAGAAAGAGTATGCTAAACTACAGCAACAGTGACTTCTCTGAGCCATGTTCTGAAAAAAGAAACCCAGAAGATCTTCCTCTATTCTTCCCCAAAGTAAAACAGGAAAAAATTGTTCCTTCCTGCATGTACGGAAAACATAACAAATCCAGAGCATGAACATATTTTTGACTTGCTGTATGGCAATTTAATATTATTTAGCTAAGCAGAGGTACAAATCCTTTTGATGTTTAGTTTAAATAAATGCTACCTGCAGAGGAACAATTTCACACATTTTGCAAGTATTATCATCTCTTTATACATCCTATTGTAGCAGAAAAGAAAGAAAAATGAAAGCCAAATATAGGGACCATTTAAAATGAATCATTTAGTATAGGAATCAAATACACTGGTGGCAGTGGCTATCATTGGAAGACACCCCTATATATTAGAAAGATGATCTAGGCTGTCATGTGTTCCTTTAAAGGCATTGAGCAAGGGACAACTGAGGTTTTTTTGCAAGGAAAATAAGGTGGTTCAACAGATAGAAAGGTTGTAACACTGTTTTTAGCATGGCAAAACTAATTTTATCCAGATGAAACTTCAAATTCAGACCCTCATGTTTTGTATATTGTCCTGGTTTGAGTGAGAACAGAACTACTTTTAAGCTCAGTTCTTTTAATTAACTGAACGTTCTGAAGTCAGCAGCCTGTTCTCACAGACAGTGTCTGCTTCTAACAGTGGTAACACCCCATGGTTAGAGTTACTACCAGGGATTGGTATGCGGATGAGGAAGTTTTAATTAGCTGAAGTGCTTCCTATCAACAAGATTTCACAAAGTATTAGCACTGACAGTTTCACTGGTATCATTGCTCTATATATACTGATTTCAATACAGAAATTTAAAAGTTACTGCTGAAAGTTTTTGAAAAATAGTATCTTCCTTGATTTGTGTTACATAACACAACTTCTCAGAAAGGGAATTTTCAGATGATGGCCTGTTGAGGACTTCAGTTTTACTGGGGGGATAGAAAAATTTTAAGTTATTTCCATCTTCAAGTGTGTTCCTGAAATTCCAGCTTAGCTCCTTTGACTGTAGCTTAAAAGAGAAAATTTTCTAGTATTTATGGTTTGGTCTCATGCTCTTCCATGACGTAGGTCTGCCTGTGTGCATATGTATATTGTAACCCCACATTTCAGAGGCAGGAGAAAGAAACGTGATAAAGTGCCCAAGTATCCTTCCTCTGAATATTACATGAGTCAGTGAAGAGACTTCAGGCCACCAAGCTGCTATCGGCAGGGGATGGAAAGGTCTTTGTTTCTGAGATCATCTGCAATATAATCAGTGATAAAGCATGGGGAAGAAGACAGTAAGCATAAGACAGTGAGTCAGGATTTTGAAGCTCTCTGAATATCTTTTCCAGTCCTTCAAAAAACAAAAAAATCCCAAACCTCTAAATATTGGAAGGTGGATTCCCATACTTATGGTTTACAGCTGTAAACTGTGAACCCTGTGACTCCACTGACCCTTGTGACCGATTCTGTCAGTCTCAACTAATGAATTGGAAGTGAAGTTCAGCAACCTCTTCTCATTAATTCCCTGCAGCAGCCACACTCCATTCAAATTACTGCATACATGAGAAGAAGAAACATGTAACGATTTTATACCAAAAACCAGAGGGTAGAAAATTGATTTGGAAGGCTGAGAATGATTTCTCAGAGGCTGTTTGCAGTAAACATCATTTGCATTTAGTAACATAGTGACTTTGGGATCTAAGGAAGTTCTGAGTGTAACTCATAAACTGGACCCAAAAATTTTTTGGTGGTTTTGAATGGCTCATTTTTGCCCTAGTCACTGATGAACATTGTAAAGCCAGAGTGATGATATCTCCAGGCTCCCCAAACGTGTGCAGTTTGTGAAACTTCATGAGTTTGAACTCCAGACTTCTCAGATAAATCGCATTTGACTCAAGTTCGGCAACACAGACTTCTGCAGCAGCACATAAAACATACAGAATCATAAAAGTCAATAAGATGGCTTGCAAGTTTTCTTGCCCTGTGCTGCAAATTCATCAAGTCTCACAAACTAAGCTGCCATGGACTGCATCAGTGCTTGGGTAAGAACCTCCAGTAAATGTCTGTTACCAATTCAATACCCTTTCAGGGGTCAATGAAGCAATAATTTGCTCCAGTGTGTGTGACCCAGGAGTTCAGGGAACACACTGTTTTTGACTAGCACAGTAATCTGTGGTCCTGCTCCTCTGCAGCCAGAGAATCCACGGTGCTTTCACAAAACCTACTTTACAAAAATTCTCAGAGACATATATTCATTAATAAATTTTCCATTTTCATCCTCAAAGTAGCTTTCAAAGCCAGAAACTGTTTAATTTCAGATTTTTTTCTTTGAAATTCCCTTCTTTCCCTCACCCTTTATTCCACATCACATAATCTAATCATCTAGTCCTTGCAGTTTCTCACATTCTCTCAGATCTGTGCACTCCTTCACATCCTGGGATACTCCCACTGCCCCATGTCTACTTATTTAAATAAAACAAACGAAAACTGGCTTTTCAAAGGAAAATGGCAGACTTGGGCAAAATCTTGGACAAAGAACAAAAAGGCTTGGTGAACGAGTATAGACAGGTACTTCAGTGCCATGGAGAAGGACAGGCAGGGGAGAAAGGAGTAAACTCTGCACAAGGACTGGCCTCAACACAACAGATTATCTATTTCCAATTTAGATTCTTCTGTACAGAAAGTGCTGATGATTGGTCATGTGGATATTCACAACATCTTCACCTGCACTGTCTGTAAAAGATACTGTCCATTACATAAGGAAGGACGTCCTAAGAGAGGCTCTGAGACTGTGCCTCTATCCAGCTGTGGTGTTAGCTAACCTTGTGATAGCTTTGGATTGCACTGTGTTTTTTAAAGTCTTTCCTGTTCAGTACAGAATTTTAATTTGTGTCTTACTGGTGATTGTGCTGCCTGCAGAATCCCTTTCTTTCCCTTTCCTAAGAATATTCAGTGATGGTGATGTGCTTTATCAAATTACAGCTTTGTTGCAAAGGCTGTGCTTTGGAAGAGTATGAAATGATTTGTGTTATTAATTTCTAAAACATTTTGTGGTGAGAATTCCTCTACCTGTATAGTGTTATTGTTAGTATTTAAATTTGAAAACTGTCCACAAAAGAGGTATTCCCTGTATATTTTGCTGGTTTCCTAGCCTGTTTGCTCTTTCACTCTCAATATTTTTTTTGAAGCTACGGGATTATCACTATGATTCAGATAGCTGAAAGATATTAAATTCTCAGTAGTTGTGTAAGTATGGATAACAGGCTGAAGAGAGAGATACCAGCAGTAATAATACTATTGGTAGAAAAGCAAGAACTCTGCCCCATAGCCATTCTGAGAGGCAGCAACCAAGTCGACGGCCAGTATGCACCCTTTGGCTTGCCAAGCCTTAAACACAAAGTTCCCAGACAGGAGTGGATTAGTACCGGCTAGAAAAGAAAGCTGGGCTTGGGAGCATGGGAGTATTATAAAATATGTGGGTTGTGGGAGATAACAGGACATACATTCACAGCTTTCTCAGGCCAAATGCTTATGAAATGCTGCTCATCCACATTCAGTATTTGAATGTATTTCAGTTCATGTTTAGTAAGGCTTATCACTTTTATGTATAGATGTCTAGGAAAATGGTGGTATTTTCAGTTCAGCTCTATTTAAATTAAACAGGGACACAGCATGGTCAAGAGCCCACAGGAATACTGGTTCCTACTGTTGTGATTTATCTGCAGGGCCACTCCTGCTGTTGGAACCTTGGGGACCTCAGTTCTCTAAGACACCATCCTGATAAAAGAAAAGCAAACAATGGAAAGGTAAGAGCCATGAAGCAGCTTGGAGAGAAGTGGCCATACTCTTTTGCTCACCAACATTACAGCAGTATTACAAATCTAACAGAAAAAGGCCCATCTCATTCTGCTATTCATGAGTAACACAAATTTTATCATTAAAATGTAGTTCATGTAAAATGTGCCTTAATGGTTATATTTGACAAGCTTTGGCATATTATTTCACTATTTGTTGATCCTTCCTTCTCTATTCCTCAGCTCCATCTTGGTATGCATGCCACATATTGGCAATCAAATTATATACTTGCTCTAGTCAAGTGTAAACAAATTCTTCCTTCCTGAACGTGGAAACTGTAAAGAAACATGGAATGTAGTATATTAAAAATACATGTTTTATATAAATATAGTAAAAACACTGAGCCACTGTGTTTGTCATCTCAAACTTGCCATATGTAGATGATGAGTGACGGAACTATATATAGAGGTGGGCTCACTGTGTACAGACTTCCTTAATTTTATGGGGTTACAAATGCATTAACATTTCCTGATGGCTTAAAAGAAGCAGCAAATTACAGTCCCACTTTGCTGTTTTCTGTCCTGTTAATCAATGTCTTCGGAAAAGTGAACTTTTCCTACCTATTGCAGGTTAAGGGGAAGAATAAAGGAATAAAATCTCCTCATTTTTTGGAGCCCGTGCCTAAAGCCTGAGCAGGAAATACAGATTTCTAAAGAGGGGTATAAATGTTGTCTATACATTTATAATTCTTTTTTACTTTTGCTTTCCAGAAATATTTCTGGAATGGCTAGCAGCTTCATAAAAAGAGTGAATTTTAAGCACACAAGATCTCGGCTGTGCAGCATGAGAACTCTGAAGAAGAACTGAACAAGCATTACTCTCACAAACCTGGAACTAAAAATTGGACTCAAGTCTTTGGGACACAGAGAAAAAAAAATGTAGTTCTGATGTTTATATGGATCAACACATTTCATACTGTGAATGCTAAGGAGTCACAATAAAATGTTCATGAGAAAAGTAGTCATAGAGAGTCACCTACTGAAATTCTTTGATCTGGCATTGAAACATGAAAAATATTCAAGAAAGTTAAATGTAGCTTGAGGACTAATCACAAAGAAAGGTCTGAACTGGGACTGAACTGTGGTTTCCTTTTCAATAAGAAATGTTTATTTACTTGAATAAATTTAATGGATAATTAAGTGGGAATATTTGTGACAGATTGTGAGGAAAGTGTGCATTAGATGGCCTGAAATTTCTGCCTACCTTTTATGCACACTGAAGTGATTAGTATGTCTTTTTTAGCATTCAAGATTTTTGTGCCGATTCCTATATGGCTGTCTGCCTCTTGATTGCATATCCTGTGTTGTGGAATCAGCAGCTAGATGGTCAAGAATTAAAAGTAGTCCACTCACACACAGGACAAAGCATGTCATGAGGTAGATACTACTTGCATTTTTTTTTGTTTGTAAGTTAGTAGGAAGAGAAAGAAAACTAAGCAACTACGGATGTAACATTCTAGATTAACAGATCTCTGGGAGTAGTCCTCTGGTGTCCTGGCATTGCAAAACAGACTGGAGATTATCACAGAAAACATCTCTATGTTAGTAGTGTAAAAAACAAACAAACAAAACAGTCACTTGCTTAAGGATGATAGATAAAAAGTTCCTTAAAATTTCTGTATGGTGTCTAGTATTTGCTATAGTCTTGGGTCTTTGCAAGTGTGCTTCATAAGTCCTGTGGCAATGAATACCTTTCCTTTCTTTTTGGTTCCTAAATTCTCACTGGTTTCAGTGAAGAGCAAAGATACTCTCTGGCTGACTGAAAAATCCACAATGAGTAACTATAGAGACTGATCATGGAAGAAATAGGACTGTTTATCTACTTATACTTGCAACCAAGGTGGCAGATAATTTCCAAAGTTTGTACCCATCACTGAGAAGTTAATGTTTGACATCAGCCTCGTCTGTACAGTTAAGTAGTTTTAATAATATGATCTGCAAGTTTTATAGGGGTTTTGAATCCAGTTTTCAATCATGCATGTCCCTGATAAAAATCTTAGTCCTGCCTGCTTTTATAACATACCTCCTTCCTGTAGCTACTATACTTAGTTCACAAATATCCCTTTTGAAGGAGACCTATCAAAAACAGATTAGTCCAAAGTTTAGGCCCAGTCTTAGGTTTCATTTTTTATTAGTAATAATAAATGTGAATACTGATATTTCTTTTACTCTGGCTTTTATCTATGTTGTTCTTTTGATTCTAAATTCTTCAAGGCAATTTCCTAATACATAACTAGAAACTTCAGGCTATGAACGCAGCTGGTTCTGCCTTAACTCAAATATTGATGCCAATTCTTGATTCTGGTCACAGAAATTAGCTGCCCTGTCATTAAAAGCATCTGAATTGGAGCAGTAGCTATTTGGAACGTGCTGGAGATCTAGTCCTGTGTGTTTAGTTCACAAGCCTGAAACGTGTGATACTGACAGAGACCCACCTGGTTAAGAGGTGTAAAGCTGAATGTTTCAAACAGAAGTGTGGTTGGCCCTCCTCAAGAGCATCACAGGTAAAGTATGGTCACTATAAAAGAATGGAAGGGCTGCAGTAGGAAAGTGGGACCATATCCAGTGTTATGCTGTGTCTAGAGCCTCAGATTGCCTTAATCATCCTGTAGAGGCAGTTTCAGGACTGGGGCATGGAAATAAAAATAATAAGGCCATAAAAAAGAATTCATTTATTAGATTATATTCAGCTGTGGCTTTGTGCTGTTAAAAAAAATTATGCCACTTACTCTAAAGCTCTACAATTAATAACTGGTTGCAAAAATTAAAAAAGATTGACTGAAAAACTCTGTAAAGATAATATTGACATGTTAAAGGAATTACAGTTGTCATTTAAGGGACAACCTGACTGACCATAAAACCCTGAATTATAGCCAAGAAATACTGTATTTGTGAACACATCTGTGCTGTTCCTGACTTTAGTTTTGATATTCCAATTTCCTCCAGTTTCACATATGTTTTCTAACACCTCTTAAGCGTTGTAGAGTCAGATGTTTTAGGAGCAGGCTGGGCTGGATTTTCAAAGAAAAAGAGCTGTAATTCCTTGTGCTGAGTTTTTAACTCTTAGTACCTGTTTTCAGGTTTCATAATGGAAAATAGTTAAAACACCTCACTTTGTCTCTACTGTCCAGAGCTGAAACATCAAGTCACTGTCTCCATTGGCAAGGTTTCTCTGCCAGGGATGACAGATACCATGAGTGATATGGTATGGTTCTGAAGTGCTTAACATAAGCAGATATTGTGTCCTGACAGCTCAAAAAGTCAACCATATCCTGGGCTGCATCAAAAGATGTATGGTCAGCATGTCACGGGGGGTGATTCTGCTCCTCTACTCTGCTCTTGTGAGACCCCACCTGGAGCCCCCCAACACAAGAAGGACATGGATCTGTTGGAGAGGGTCAAGAGGAGGAACACAAAGATGATCAGAGGGCTGGAACACCTCTCCTGTGAGGTCAGGCTGAGGGAGTTGGGTCTGTTTAGCCTGGAGAAGTGAAGGCTCCAGGGAGACCTTATAGCAGCCTTCTGGTACCTGAAAGGGGCCAACAGGAAAGCTGGAGAGGGACTTCTTGTAAGGGCATGCGGTGATAGCACAAGGGGCAATGGTTTTAAGCTAGAGCAGGGTAGAGTTAGATTAGACGTTAGGAACAAATTCTTTACTATGAGGGTGGTGAGACACTGGAATCAGCTGCCCAGAGAAGCTGTGGATGCCTCATCCCTGGAAGTGTTTAAGACCAGGCTGTTGCTTTGAGCAACCTGGTCTAGTGGGAGGTGTCCCTGGCCATGGCAGGGGGTTGCAACTAGATGATCTTTAATGTCCCTTCCAACTCAAGCCATTCAATGACTCTTTGAGTTTTCAAAAATATTTTAAGGGATTTCGGTACCCAGTGTTGCTTACAGTCCTTTCCACATTTCTCGTTACACAAGGGTTTAGAAATACAAACTATGCAGGTTGACCAGGGATTATGTTTTCTAGCCTTTGGGGAGAGCTCCTTCAGTGGCCACCTGTTTTGAGAAAGTAGACACATTTCTTTTCATAACTTCTGGGAAATAAATGGTACAAATGCAAGTTAGTTACTTGACCTGCTTACCAGCACTATGTAGAAGCTGGTCCATAGAAATAAACCCAATGTGTGGCCTTTTCTGTTGAAGAACACAAAGGATACATGCATGCATGGACATAAACCATTTTAGGCAGTGAGTTGCCTGCTTGGTCTCATGTGATAACTTTCTAGTTGAGAGCTTTTATAAGGAGGTACTTCTCATGGATCAAATAGCAAAACTGGACTAATATAACCTCTTGCAGAGGTCACCTCCCCTTACCCATCCTTTGTGCAATGTAATAACTTTGTCTCCATTTTAAGGATGGAGGTAACAGCTGATCTTCTAACTGGGGGAATGTGGGAAATTCCCACAAGTTCACCTTCCCTTACATATATGTTAAGCATATTATTTTCACAAGAGGAATGAAAAACTTCAGAGCTGCTGTTAACTGGATTTTACCCTGTCTCTCCAGTACCTTCCACAATTCAAGGCCCATAGATCCTTATTTCTGAAAGAGTTTTCACCACTACATAGAACTGAACCTCTTATTAGTTTTACTGGTATTCAAAATCCAGGCCAGAAGACATATTTTGGTGGCTAGTTTATTTGCAACCACTATGGGAGTGTTTGTTTTATTTTTTGATGGAAAGAGAATATTGAAGCTATTTGTCCTCGTTCCTCTCCTATAGCTCTAAAATTTAGTGTTATTCATTTGACTTAAAATGCATGTTTTCTTCAATGTGAAAGTTGTACACATTTGCCTCTAGCTTGGTTTTTGCATCTCTCCATGTCTACAAGAGGTTTCCTAGGAAAATATCCAAGGACATCCACTTGGCTGTCACATTACCAGCATACTGAAATGATTTATGAAATACCTGTGTGTTATCAAGAAAGGCAAGAAAAATGTGTCAGAAACATGACAAAAATCAACCTCTGAGGGTACTCAAAGAAAGATTCCTTTCTTTCCAGGCTATTAGACTAATTGGAAACTTGTTTTGCTGTGGTAACAAGCCCTTTGACTGATAAATGTTCATCTGTTAATTTCTAGTTTTGCCTTGTCCAGAAAACTTTAGCAAGTGCAGTTCATAAAGCAGTGGCAATGGCAGCTGCTTTGTATTTCTATACTGTGAATCAGTTATGCACATACATACAGGGAGAAGCCTTTTGATAATCTCTATTTCAATAACCAGGCTGCAGTGCACTGATTTAAATCCAGGGAAGAATGGGTTGAAATACTCAGTGATAACATTGCAAGTAATTCCTGCTCTCTCATCAGAGATGTTAACCTTCTTCAAATGACCTCTGTGGCATGAGCACCAGCAAGCAAACTTACCTCAGGTGTGAGGAAATCAGAAACTTGGACTGCATGAAGAGGAGGTAGAAGGGATGTTCATAGAATCATAGAATCAAAGAATGTTAGGGGTTGGAAGGGACCTAGAAAGATCATCTAGTCCAACCCTCCTGCCAGAGCAGGATCACCTGGATCAAGTCACACAGGAACGTGTCCAGGCGGGTTTTGAACACCTGCAGAGAAGGAGACTCCACAACCCCTCTGGGCAGCCTGTTCCAGTGTCTGTCACCCTCACTGTGAAAAAGTTTTTCCTTATGTTTACCCTAAAGCTCTTGTGCCCCAACTTACTCCCGTTGCCTCTTGTCCTGACAATGGATGACATTGAGAAGAGTCTGGCTCCATCCTTCTTACACTCACCCTTAACATATTTACAGACATTAATGAGGTTCCTCCTCAGTCTCCTCCAGGCTAAAGAGACCCAGCTCTCTCAGCCTCTCCTCATAAGGGAGATGCTCCACTCCCTTAATAATCTTGGTGACCCTGCGCTGGACTCTCTCCAGTAGCTCTCTGTCCTTCTTGAACTGGGGTGCCCAGAACTGGACACAGTATTCCAGGTGGGGCCTCAGCAGCACAGAGCGGAGGGGGAGGAGAATGTCCCTCGACCTGCTGACCACACTCAATGCATTCCAGGACACCATTGGCCTTCTTGACCGCAAGGGCGCATTGTTAGCTCATGGTCATCCTCTTGTCCACCAGGACCCCTAGGTCTTTTTCCCCAGAGCTGCTTTCCAACAGCTCAGCCCCCAGCCCATACTGATACATGGGGTTGTTCTTCCCCAGATGCAGCACTTTACACTTGCTCTTGTTAAATTGCATTGAATTTCTCCCCGCCCAGCTCTCCAGCCTGTCCAGGTCACGCTGGACAGCAGCACAGCCTTCTGGAGTGTCAGACACTTCTCCCAGTTTTGTACCAACAGCAAACTTGCTGAGGGTGCACTCTATCCCTTCGTCCTGACCCTTGGCCACTAGCCACAGGTCTCCAGCTAGACTCTGCTCCACTGACCACAACTCTCTGGGCTCTGTCCTTCAGCCAGTTCCCAATCCACCTCACTGCACAATCACCCAATCCACACTTCTTAAGCTTGGCTGTGAGGATACCATGGGAGACAGTATCGAAAGCCTTGCTGAAGTCAAGAAATAGCACATCCACTGCCCTCCCCTCATCTGTCCAACTACTTGTGCCATCATAAAAGGCTATCAGATTAGTCAAGCATGATTTCCCCTTACGGAATCTATGTTGAGTACTCGTGATAAGCCTCCTTTCCTCCACGTTCTCTGAGATGGTGGCAAGAACAAGCTGTTCCATCACCTTTCCAGGGATGGAGGTGAGGCTGACCAGCCTATAGTTACCCGGGTCCTCCTTTTTGCCCTTTTTGAATGTTGGAATGACACTGGCCTTCCTCCAGTCCTCAGGCACCTCTCCTGATTACTTACACTTAAAACATTGTACCAGATGCCTGGGCCCACTGGAGGTCGTACAGAGACAGATGAAACCAAACATACCTGTTCTGTCAGAAAGTTTGAGAAACACTATTCTAACACTTTCCTTCATTGTTATCATCTTTCCTTTCATCTCCCAATTTCATTCTGTCTTATTTTCACTGTATTTTTGTTCCCTCCATTTAGTCTATTGTTTTCTATCTCCTTTTTATTCCTTTTTTCTTTACTTATTCCTCTCTTTCTCTTATCAGTGCTGATTTTGTAATAGTCACAGTTGACAAATGTCACTTAACCAGTATCTCCACCCTGTTCAGCTGTGTAACTACTTTTCTATAGGAACCATTTTTGGATTACCCAAGTACCATGCTTGCTTAGTTATAAAATTAAGCACAGGCAAAATTTTTATCTTTTCTTTTTCTTTCGTCACAGCTATTGGAGTTCAGCTCCAGTTTCTGCAGGGCAAGGTTCACTGGTGGCTGTGAATTCTTCAGTCCCTATGTGTATAACCTGCCTCCATCCCACTCTGCTCTCATCTACCTTTGCTGCTACCCTACCTCTCTCTTTCACCTCCTGTTCATGGTTTCCTCCAGAAGTTCATCTCCATTACTCAGTTCCTGCTCTCCTTTGCTGCCTTTTACCTCTTGTTTATCATCTCAATCTCTTCCTGGTTTCTCTGCATCGTTGCCCTCTTCTGCTCTCGCAAGTTCCCTCACAACTGTCATGTTTCTCCTGTGCACGACCTGGGCACCACTGAGGGGAGATTTCTGCTCTCCAGTCTGTGTTCACTCCAGCATAAAGTCACACACAACGGTTGGAGCCTGGGCACAGGACTAAAATTCTCATGTTTTTCTGCTCTCTTGGTGAAGAAGGCAGTAAAGGGAGTGAGAGCAGGACCAAAGTTGCCCTAAGTCCTGCAGAGGCTCTGTGAAGCTCTGCCACAGAGCTCCCTTCTCCCTTATGAAAGAAAAGGGTGCTGAAGAGAAAGCCCTGCTCTGTCCCTGCACACCCAGGTAGGAACATTTCCTTGCACACAGACTCTTTGAGCTCTTAAATTTTGATTTTATCTATGCACAGAGTGATTTCTCAAAGCCTCTGACCAAATGTGGTAGAAATTTCCTGGGAGCTTTAAGATGCATATCACTGCCATACACAGGAGAGAGAAAAGGAAGAAAAAGAGAAGCAGTCCTGCTGAATTTCAAGTGTCATCTTCAAAGGACCTCCCTATGAAACGGTTGTTAGGTCATATTTCAAATGGGCAAACCAAGTACTTTTTTCCTTCTTGGTCTTTGAAGTAGACAGGCTATTTTTTTTTTGTTTGTTTGTTTTTGCATGGTTTTCTAATAATATCAACCTTCCCTCCTCACTTCCCTGGGGTTTGCTGACATGTAGAAAAGGGTACATGTGGGGCTAGTGGGATGTCTAACTACCACTGCACCCCAATGAACCTTATAAAGTAGAGTCTGGCCAGTTAGCACTGTTTTTCAATGACTGTAGATTAAACACCACATGATTAAAAATACCTTCCTACCTATGATGCCTGAATGCAAAGTAATCAGTTTGGTCCAAAGTGACACTGAGGAATTTCCTGACTGCTCTTCACTTACCAAAGAGACTTCAGGAGAATCCCATAGTAGGAACTCTAAAATCCTTGAAAAGCAAAATTGTTTGACCCTTAATCAACAAAGTCTGAAATTCACCCTACTTTCATCTTGGTGACTAACTGTTGATGAATTTCCTCACGGCTGAATGATGAGGTTGCCTTCATGCAACCATGTTCATAGTACGAAGAGATTATTCGATAACACAAATGCACTGAACAGGAAGAAATAAATTTTAATCTCTTTGTGCAAAGTACCAGAAAAGGTTTAAATGAACAGTTATCACTCTAAAAGGGAAATGGGGAATAGAACTCCACTGCTCCCCTACACCTGTGCACACACATTATTCCCTCACTACAATAATCTCTCAGCTTGGTAGAAGGAGTATTTTCAGTCATGGGGGAATATAGAAAGTTAAACGTTCTCAAGGCAGAATACAAAATAAACTGAGTTGTAAGTAGCTTCCATCACAAAACAGACTACGTCCTGCCATTTGGAAATGCTGAAACGTCAGTCTTAATCACATTTCTCTGATGCTACTGGAAGAATATGGCGAAGAGATTGAGGATGGGAATGATGGTGGTGTTTGCATTCACTTTCCTCCTAGGAAAAATGACTTTATATTTAGTGCTTATGAAGACATTTGAGAGGTGGCAAACATGAAAAAAACCTGATGTTGGCTCAGTAAATGTTTTTAATCCATGGTTAGATCTGTCTGTGTTAGTAAAGAAAGCAGTGGAGCTTCATGAGAGCATGCTTGTGATCTGAATTTAACTTTAATCCAAGCAAATGCAGGCAGAAACAGCTATGAAAAAAGCCCCAATCATGTTTCTACAGAAAATGTGAAGATTGTAGCATCATGGAAAGCCAGTGTTACAAAGCTATTATAGCAAAATGCTTGCTAATGTCTTGGGGGTCATGAGAGATGCATTAATTAGGTAAATCTGAGTGGTTTTATTTCGATTTTTAAACTTCACTTTTTTAATCAAAGTAATTATTTAATCCAATTTTGAAATGTTTTCTTACAGATACTTAAATATTTCATAAGCATCTGATGGGTTTTTTTCGTTTGTTTGTTTTTAATACCATTTCTAACTAGCTTTGTCAGAACTGCATTTTGGTAAATATTTAATCAGCTCCTAATAAAATTAATAGGAAATTTTTATTCTCTCCCACTAGGACTACATTAACTTCAAGAAATAACTTAATTATGAGGCATTTTAAGTAAAATGTGAAATAACTGTAGATTATAGTTAAAATTCATTCGTGCTACAGGGTCAGGGACACAGATTTAGCACGGAGAACTACAAACAAGCATTTCTGCACCCTCGGCAGAAAGCTAGCTAGGAAAATTGGTTTGGCCTTAGAAACTGTTGTATTTACACTGAATGTTGTAAATACGTTTACCTGCATTAGGGCTGGTCTCCTCGCCCAGCGCAGTGCCGCTCAGCCCGCACTGGGGAAGGGGCCGGCGGCGAGAAGGGCCGACACGGGGCTCCTGTCGGGAGCCGGGAGAGCGGCTGGGCCGGGCCGGGGGCCGGCGGCCTGTGGGCGGCTGCTGAGGCGGCGCGGGCGGAGCGGCGGCACCGGCGGCAGATCTGAACGGGGCGGTAACGCGCCAGCGGCCGCTGGCCGAGACCACCTCCCCCCACGTCACAGAAGCAGCCCCTCGGGAGCCACGGAGCGAACAAGCGGCGAGTGGCGTCGCCCGGGGAACCCCTTCTCGGGGCAGCGCGGCCCCTGCGCACGGAGCCGGAGCGGGCAGGCGGGGCGCGGCCTCCGGCCGTCGGTTCGGGAAGGAGGGCACGCGGGGCAGGGCCAGAGGTGAGTTCAGCTGGCGGGAACTGGTCCCCTCTGCCTGGCTGGGGAGGCGAGCTCAACCAGCGGTCGTGGTCCTCCAGAAGAGGCCCCGGCCATGGCCAGCGCCCGGCCGAAAGCCGCTGCCGGAGGGGATGTGGGGGCCCGGCCGGAGCTGCCACACGAAGATGGGGCCGTGCAGGTCTCGGCTGCAGGGAGCGCCTGAGACGGTCCCTTGTACCCGAGGGCAGCAGAGACACCTCTGTGTGCGGGGGGACCGGGTGAGGGATCTGCTCAGCCCGGGGCAGAGCTGAAAGGGGAGCTGGGAAGGTTGAGCAGCATCAGGGAGTGTGAGAAGGGGAGAGGTCGGTGGAGCCACAGCCTGGGGCCAAGGCAGCGGCTGGAGAAGCAGAGCATCCCCTCCAGTCTTGCCACCAGGCAGGAGAGGACCCAGGAGATGGGGAGAATGGAAGCAGGTCCCTGCACAGGGAGGCAGGGGAATCCTCTCCTGGCCTTCCTCACCTTCCCAGTTCACTTACACAACAGGTCTGGGGCTCTGGAACTTGAGGGCCCGGCAAATGAGGATGTAGCTGAAGGCCCATCCAGGGGGTTGCCTGGGCTGAGTCACGCAGCCCCACGCATTAGGACAGATTGTGTTAAGAAAAAAAGGGGGGTCATTGACCTGGGTGATTTCCTTTTGAGGGGACCAGAGGGCCCCATGTGCTGGCCGGATCCATCCCACAGGGCAGTGCTGCCTCCCTGGGGCCCAGGTCAGAGACATCACCAGGAAACTCCCTGGTCTGGTTCAGGCCTCTGATTATTACCCGCTGGTTGGCGGTGATGAGGTTGTGGACAGAAGTCCAAAAGGGATTCAAAAGGACTTTATGTCACTGGGGCGATTGGTTGACAGATCAGGAGCACAAGTAGTATTTTCCTCAACCCCTTCAGTGGCAGGAAGAATGCAGAAAGCAACAGGAAAATACACCTGGCAAATGTGTCTCAGAGTCTGGTGCCAGTGGTGGAATTTTATTTTTTTTCTGACCACGGGCTGCTTTATAAGACCCCAGGCCTGCTGGCAGCAGGTGGGGAACACCTGTCTCAAAGAGGGAGAAGGATCCTGGGGCAGGAGCCAGCAGGGCTCACTGAAAGGTCTTTAAACTAGACTTGAAGGGGGATGAAGATAACACTGATCTTGCTAGAGAGGAGCCTGGGAACAGCCCACCAGTACCTGTGGTGAGGCCTTCGAGTCCACTATCTCAGCAGAAGTGGGGGTTGATGATCTGTGCGGCAGCAAAGACACAAGAGTTGATATGCTGGTAACTGTTGAACCATCTGAGAACCGTCTGGTAGGAAGTGGGGCTTCTCCCTCCAAAAAGGTGGCAGGACCATTAGTCCAGCTGAAGTGCATCTATACCAATGCACACAGCATGGGCAACAAGCAGGAGGAACTGGAGCCAATCATGCAGTGAGAAAACTATGATATAGTTGCCATCACAGAAATATGGTGGAATGACTCACATGAATGGAGTGCTGCAGTTGATGGCTACCAACCTTCCAGAAGGGACAGGCAAGGAAGATGAGGCAGTGGGGCGGCCCTCTATGTCAGGGAGAGAGGGATATCTATGTCTACAGCTTAATGGTGGAGATGACAGAGTCGAATGTTTATGGGTAAGAATCAAGGGGAATGCCAACAAGGCATATATCATGGTGGGAGTTTGCTACAGACCACCCAATCAACATGATGAGGCTGATGAAATACTTAAGTGGTTGGGAGAAGTTTTGCAATCGGTACCTCTTGTTCTCCTGGGGGATTTCAACTTCCCAGGTATGTGTTGGTAATACAAGTCACAACTGATAGGACGAGAGGAAATGGCATCAAGTTGTGCCAGGGGAGGTTTAAGTTGGACAGTAGGGATATCTTCTATACCAAAAGGATTATCAAAGACTGAAACAGGCTACCTAGGGAAGTGGTTTAATCACCAGTCCTGGATGCATTTAAAAACCATCTAGATATGGTGCTCAAGGATATGGTTTAGTAGTGGCCCTGGTAGAGTTAGATAATGATTGGACTTGATCTTAAAGGTCTTTTCCAACCATAGCAGCAAGTTAATCCTTTAGCAAAGCAACTGTGCCTTACTCTTCAGCCCACAAGATGTGCTGGATGAAGGCAAAGCTGGCTCTGTGTGTTCCCTGTTTTGTGTTTCTAGTGGAGATACTATCAGTGGAGCATCTTGTTATATTCTCTAAACAAAAGTGTGCGTTTGGAGATTATCCACCCTGGAGCTGCTCAAGGAGAGGACTTGTTAACTCTCTGCAAGTGCACATCCCCAAGCATATCTGCATGAGACATAAAACAAATCCTAAGCAGGACACAAATGCCTGCTCATGCTACAGTGGGCAGCATCTAGTTCCTCGAAAGAAGGCGCTGCCCCTCACTTTCTATGGTGAGCACCATATGAAGCCTTTTAGGGTAGGGAAAGAAAAATTATTTTCCAACCCATCTTGCAAGCAGCTTGTGCCCCATGCCTGAGACTGGACTGACTTCCCTACTCTTAGAAGTAGGTCCATCTGTATGCATTTTTTAAATTTTTTTTTTTTAAATTATACAGTCTTCAAAAAAATTTGCCTCCACTCTGATTTTCTGGGCTGTACAGTGAGATCTCCTAAGATCCAGATGTGATATGTTCTGTGGTCATAACAGTGTAATAAATAGTTAAATGCCTTTTTAGAAAATGGAAATGATGGTTTGATAGCTCTTTACCATGAAGAGTGCTTTTACTTCCAACTACATGATTCTCTCAATATTTTACAAAGCCAAATTTGTCTAATACAAATTAGCCATTTAAATGAACTGATTCTCAAAACCTCGTAATTATTCTGAAAACAAGATTTCTGTAGAGAACATGGCTTGTTTTCTACTTTTTGAATAAAAATTTTCTAATTCAGTCACATATAAATAAATCATACATATGTCTGCATCCAAAAACTAATGTTCACTGGAAATATCTCTAGAAACCCAGGCTGATGGCAGTATAAAAAATAGATGAAATGGTTCAGATTCTGTTTAAATTGGGGGCTGGAAATACGCTTCTCAACCACAAATACACATGGAGCTGTTTGCTGTGGTGTGTTTTAGATAAATATACTTTGTTTTGATTCAGAACAAAACCATTTAGTTGGCATTTAGATTTATGATAAAGAAGTACTATAGTGCAGTGCATTTATTTTACTCCATGTCTGCCTTCTTATTAAGCAGCTCTCTACACCGGTAGAATTAGAATCAATCCACTGATTTTATTTGCTTTATTTTGCTTTCTGCTTTGCTTACTTACATCTATTGTTGAGAAAAGAGAGCAAGATGAATTGCTGGACTCCCCCATCCAAAGCTGAGACGTACTGCTCTGCACATGTCGCAGTCTGAAACGCTAATCCTCTTGGGCTTTCATGATTCACAGGCAGGAGCTCTGCCATAAAATCCCACCCTTCATGTCCACTCCCTATCAGCTGGTAAGAGCTGTGCTCAACTTTTCATAAAAGGACCTCTATTTACTGTGCAGAGTAGATGGAAACACAGATGTAAACCACCATCCTTGAAGGCTCTCTGCCTCGGGTGCTTTAGCTGCGACAGTGTGGTGTGATTTGGGTTTAACAGTCCTCCAGATAACTTTACTGACTCCCAAGATATCTGCATTTTCATTCTTTTGAGAAGAATATTGATTTGATTATTTGTAGATTTCTAGTGGCCCTCACTGTTCTTCAGTACAAGACTACACGCAGGCACTGAGGTGCACCTCAGACTCTGACTTTTCTAGGACAAGGAAGTGAAACTTGCCAAGTGCTATGACATTATCTGTGGTACGCTCTCTGATGAGAGTCCCATAGGTCTTGTGCTCAGCTGCAGAGGGTTGTTTGTAAGGAGTAATCACTTGCACTCAAAATATAAAGTGAAAAATATTGTATGAAGAATTTTGGTTAAAAGTAAGTGACAATTATTACATATAGTTGCTATAAAATGCAAAGATATTTGCCTAACATGATAACATTTTTTCTCTTTGGAAGACTGTTGTAAGTTATCTATAGCAAAGTGTTGTTTGCTGCAATATAGGCATCTTCAGAGCTTGAGGATGTCCCCTGCTGAGGCTACATGTTTTATTTTATCCTTGTTAGATTATAACAGGTTGGGTCATGGCAGGTTACCCTGCCAGGGATGGTTTACAGTTCAGGTTAAATGTGCCTGTGATCTCATGTTAGGCTCAGATCCCAGCACATTTGCAGAGAAACTCAATCTTTCTTTTCTGCTCAGGTAAAAAAAAAAAAAAAATCACTGTTTGCAAGAGAGCAACTGTTTCCTAATTTGTACTGCAGAAGGAGGAATCTGCCTTCTGTATTGTGCACCAAACTCTTTATTCTACCACTTTATGAAAGGGTTTGCCTTCCTTTCCCACAGAGATGTATAACTAAGATCTAAGGCACTGTAAGATTAAATAGCAATATGCATTTTTAAATTATTTTTATACACATACACATAAATAAATATCAAACCAACAGTAATATTAAAGTTTTTATTTCCACAGCAGCCAGAACAAAACACGGGCCTTGCGCCCCTTCTCTCCTTCTAGATATATATTTCTGTGTATGTATCTGTATAGATAGATAGTGAGTGATGGTCTGTGCCCTGATGATGCAAAGTGAGAAGTATCAGGAAGAGGATAAACGTCATAATCTCTGTGTTACAGCCTCTGTGACCCTGCCTCCAGAAAAGATGCATGTGGGTTTTTAAGCCTACCTCAGTTTATGAAACCTCACAAATATATAATCCTAGCTTTTAAGGAGCTGTTTAAGCCTCACTGCAAATTTTAGTCATGCTTGCTTAGACGATTAATTGCTTTTGTAAATTGGATCCTAAATAGCTGGCCAAAGCTGCCTGTCAGTTTTTGGATTCATGCCAGGCACAGGTTAACACCAGGTGTATGCACATAGCCCTCCAACCACCCTTCCTCTCCATCCTTGTATTTCCCATGACATTAAATATGTCAATGGTCAATAACTGCCCAACTCTCATTTACTCTGACATGTGCATGGCTGGGCCCCTTGATGTGAGTATTGAATTTACATTTTTCACCACAATTAGAGGCTGTCTGCCAAGCCAGTTCATAGATTTGCTTCAATACATTTCTGTTACCCTTTCATTATCAGCTGACAATTAGCACCTTTTTCATGATTGGATGGCAACAATATAGCTGGGTGCTATTACAGAATTTCTCATAAGAGTGCCAAAAAGAATTAGTTAATAGGCTGTCAGGCCCCTGAGAGCACAACAAGCCTTAATGTCCCTAACCAGCCTTACCTGGGGTCTCTTCCCATACCCTGTTCATGGGCCCAGAGACTCAATGTAAGCTCAGCTCAGCTCAGCTCAGCTCCTTTAGCACCTGCCCAAGCTGTGTTGGTGACAGTGCTGGTCTCCAGCTGAGCCATACCTGTGCCTGACTCAAGCTCCAGCTTGCAGACTGACTTCCTAGCTTGACCTTGGACCTGTCTCATCCCCATGCACTTCCATGGTGATCTGGACTCTTTGTTGGACCTGGTGAACATCTGGGTCTGCCCAGAGCACACGGTACTGAAAACTGATTGGCATATGTTACCTGCCACAAGGACAAATGTGTCTCAGTCATCCAGTGTGGACAAAATGTGGGGGAGAGAGGGTTCTGGAGGAACAGACTAGGTAGAGGAAATCACCAGTGCCAGTGTTCCCAGAATGTCCCCACCTGCTGTGTCACTGGCAGGGAAGGTCTGCCTGCTCTCATTGCTGGGGAAACAACTAATACCAGTTTCTTTCTCACTTTTGATGACTATTGTGTAGTATCAAGGTGCTTGCTTTAGTGCAGAAGTACTGTGCTTCTACTGGAGACTAGTTTTAAGGATTTTTTTGACCATTTCAGAGTTGCCCCTCATCTTGAAATACTCATGAACACAGACACACTATGTTCGCTGCAGGTGGTGCTATACATTTCATTTTAATCCCTTGTGGTGTTAATAAGGAAAGATATTAATGTTCAGCATTGACTCATTAATCTCCAGCTCAGGGCTCATCCTGTGAAGTGCTGGGTCCCTGGAAGGTAGTTAGCATCCCTGGCTGTCAGTGGCCTCAGAGACAAGCAACCACCAGTGATATCTACTTGTAATACTTGAGGAGTACCAGTCCCTCCTAGGATCAGATTCCTGGAGAATAACCAGTTTTTCAGCAGGTGGAAAAGAATAAGGGGGCTACTGCAGATAATGGAAAGAAAATCTGTAAAATGCATCTGCAAATGTTCTTTGAAAACAAGCTTTTCTAGTTAATGATACATATGCAGTGTCCCAGCTGGATATTACTATTTTTCCCATGGCCGTTGACAAAGTCTAAAAATAGCAGCTGACTATTCCACAGCTGTTTGGGGGAACTAGGCTTATAAGTTCTGGACAGATGTACATTGTATTGATAGGTGGGATCTTCATCTGACAAATAGCTCTATTTTTACAACTATTTTTATCCTCTGTGGATTTTTAAAACAAAGTTATGAGAGAAAGGTTTCATAGTAGTAACGAAGTCTGAGCTGAGTTTAGGCAGACACCTAGCAAGATTTCTACCTATCACCTTGCTGCCATTACAATGTTTTTTCACTCTCACCTGTGTTATTGCTGCGCTGGCTTCTACAGCTACTCACATCATGAAAATTCCCCAAGAGATGCATATTAAACCAGGGACATTGAAATTATAAGCAGATGGAGCTAGTAAAGCTCCATGGTCCCTCCACGGATTTAAAAGTGCTTCTTTCTTCAATTTGTGTTGTAGAAGGGCTGGAAACAATGTCTTTTCCCCATTCTATAGGCAGCGCTAGGGTCCCTTTCATGGGGGTCTTCAGGCTGGGAAGGTTTCACAAAACAAAAGCTCCTAGTCTGCTTGTGTGCAGAGCTGAGCTCTGAAGACCCTGTATTATCTTCCTTAACATTGTTTCTTAGTGGCAATGAGTAGAAAGAAATATCTCTTGTCAGAGTTAAGATTAGAAATTCTGGTAGTAGTGATTCTGAAAGTAAATTTAGACTAGTTGGTTCAAGTGTGACTTTGATTCTCCAGGGCTGCAAGAGAATGAAAAAGATCTTAGTTATTACAAAATAAATAAATAATGAAATGCTTCTGCTATCCCAGAAACAGACTAAATGGAACTGCAAACAGACAGATCCTTTCCTCCGCCAAGTACTTTACGTACTGTGTATTCCCCAAGCAATATTACCAGAGTATAGAAATGTTTTCTAAAATAATGTCAACAAGCAATATAGTTTTAGAGGGTAATACACAGCTCAAGAAGGGGAAAGAAATTAGGGTATCTTACTTTAAAATTAAAGGTGAGCAGATCAACAGATATGAAACCTATCTGTTTGCAGCTTTCATTATGTTGTTAGCACTTAACAGAAGAAAACAGGAAGGAAGAGATAAGGTAAATTCAGAATATACTAGTGTTAGGGAAAATGGTGAGTGTACTGGAGGAATAAAATCACTCAGTATAAAAACATAAAATGCTATTTGATATTCACATAAAATATGATGCATTTCAAAGCACTGCGTAAGAGGGATCATTTGTTAGGAAATCTGAGGTCTCGGGAAATGTAGATTTTTCATTTAAAATCCAATATAGAGAACAAGTCATTATGTGCATTGGAGTATAGTAAAGGTGTCAGTCACAGCCCACCTCAGTACAAAATAAAGTTAATGATAGTTGTTCTGACTTTGTCAGGTCCCAGATTTGGTCCTCTGTACTTAAACATGATGACAAATCATGTGTTCTTATCACCCATAAAGCAACCTTCTCTAATTTGAAAGATAAAAGAGAGGTTGATTACTCTGCAGAGTCACAGAAAGGCTGAGATTGGAAGGAACCTCTGTAGAACATCTTGCCCAACCTTCCTCTCAGGCAGGGCCATCTGGAACCAGTTTCCCAGGCCCACATCCAGGTGGGTTTTGAATATCTCCAAGGAGATATTCCAAGATATTCCAGTTTGTACTGTCTTTTTTCGGAACCTTTTGGGGTTTTCCCTTATTGTCCTTGTTTCCTTATATTTATGTATCTTTATATATTTGTGTGTATAGATAAATGTGACATATACACAAATATATGTGTACCTGTTTATAAATCAGAGAGCTGCACAGAGGCACCTGGCACGGTAGAGTGCACTGGGTGGGCTGGGTGCTGCAGGATCTCCCTGAGATCCATCTGCTCAGGCTAGCAGATAAGCCACCTCTTTTATGTTGTCCCAGTATAAAACAAGGACCAAAAAACTTTACATAACTTCTTTTTTACAGACCATCTCCACATGGCATTTCAAGTGAAGCGGTACAATAGGTTTCAAGCCAGTTTATAACTCACTGCTGCTGAAGCAGAGTGTTCTCTCCTTCTGCCCAGACTGCTCCCACTAATTTGCTGACCCCTTTCTTGTGTCAGGGAGGAACATTCATGCATCTGCAGTGAGTTTGATCAATAACTAATCCAGCTTAAAAAGCAAATAAACAAAAAACCGACCCTAAAACCCAATAAACAGTCACAGTCCTTTCAACCCTCCACCCAGGATCCATTCCCTGAACAACTGCGTGAATATTGTGCTGAACCTTACAGCTAGGGAATGGGAGGTACAGCAACCAGAAAGGCTGAGATTCCCTTCCTTCTGTGATGGTCTCGTTATGATCTCATAATGGAACAAAATGGCCATTACTCAGAACAACTGACAATTATTAGATCACCTAGATGTATAGAGATGAACAATTAAACACAAAAGTTCCTATATGACATAGACTACTTAAGTGTTATTTAAGAACTTGGAGGTACGTAACAGCAATAAGTACCAAATTACATGTCAAAGCAAGTCGTAATGCTTATTTCTGAAATCTGAACACTGGCAAACACAGTACAGCAATATCCTTTCCCACCTTCACGATCACAAGACAGCAATTTATCTTATTCACCAATTTCTATTAACTATATTTTGTCCAATTAATTCTATTTTATCTAGCTTGTTATCACTGGTGCTCTTCACAGGTTGAATTCTCAAACCAGACTGTCAGCTTCTGAATTCTTACTCAAACATATATGTGAAGGCTTACATTTAAGGCTAAAATATCAGGATAGGAACCTACTGTTAAACACTAACATTTAGCTCACCCTAACAAGCCGATGTTTGAACTCGTCTAAAGTGGGCAATATTTGCTATTTCCATTAGTTTTGTGGTAGTGCCATTTTCCAGCAATTAAGGTGCTCTTAATGTCTCCTTTTATTATACTCTGGGTTATAACTGAGGCAGTTTATATGAGTTAATGCTAAAAGCAGGCTCTAGCAATGTTGTATTTGGCATCATAAGGAAGAGCTGTAGTCAGACAGGGTTAACCTACACTGCTGGGAATGCAGTAGCTCCATAGAATGGAGCTGCAGCTATTGATAAATTGCCTGTCTCGATTTTTTTTGTCCTTTGGCCTCAGTACCATTGGGTTAATACATTCCAAACCAGATGAAAGAACAGGATGTGTAGAACAAACAAACAAACCACCTACCCAGCAAAGTTAACCACATGCTCAAGGCATCAGACTTGGAATTTGGAAATTAATCAAAACAAATACATAAGAAAAGATTTAAACCAGGACAGAAATAAATGGAGCTTTTTAATGCCTTCCAGTATTTTAGCATTCAGTGAGTTGCTTGCTTGAAAACTCTGTCAAAGATATGAACCTAGAAATGAGCAGTGTGTTTTTTCTTTCAAAAGAAAAATCCAGTGTTTGATGGCGCTGCTGAAGTAGGAAGGGAGAAAGAATCCACTCATGAACTGTTTTGCTTGACATTTTTCAGCCGTTCAGAGGTGACAGAATCAAGGAGAACTGAAGGCATAAGTACAAAGATGGGGAAGGTGGAGTACAGAAATACCCTAGCAAGTGTTTCACAGAAAGAGCTGTTGTGACTATGGAGAGAGATGAGCACTCATTAAAGAACTTTGTGTTAAGACGTGTGAGTACTCCTCAAACACCCCAGTGAAGCTATACAGCGATTTGCCAACCAGCAAAAGAAGCAGCAGAACTACACTAAATATTTAGGAGTCTGCTGGAAGCTGAGTGCCTAATTCACTTTGCCATCAATGAAGTGTCACATTCCTTTCAAGGAAGAATGGAAAAGGTGACTCAAGATAGATGCAGCTACTAGCAGAGCTAGGCACGTAGCATAGCACTGATGATGTGGCCAATTTTTGGATGAGCTTTACAGGGTAGATTTCTTAGTCTGGTGAATATGACATGCAAGCTACAAGCCCAAGAAGTTCTAGAAAGAGGCTGTGGGCTTTTTTTTCCAAGTCAAATAATAGCAGAAGGCCCGAACAATTAGTCTTTAAATGGACAACACCAAATTCATAAGATCATCTGGAATTGCAATAGCTGGCCTTGGTGGGGTGAGTAGAGAGGAGGAGCTGGGAAACTTAAAAGACAAGTACAAAGACAAAGTCCAGTGCCTGAAGAGTAGCTGAAGCAACAAGGAATGTTTGGAAATAGACCCTCCAATAATACAGGAATGTGTCACAAAGCTGCCAGGGAACCGGGTGTATATTCTCCTAGAACAGGGTATAAACTGATCCAAATCACTAAGCCTTGTATGCACATGCAGTAAGTGTTAAGTGATCCCTGTTTTCCCCGGGTCAGATCCACCCTTCCCTGTCACTTTTGTACCTGGCCTGTTCTTTCAGAATTTCTGGCTTTTTCATTGTGCTGCTTTTAGCTCTTTTTCCATGTGATCACTTTTGAAGTGATTTTGAATGGCATCCCTTTCTCAGGAGAACAGGCTCCTGTTGCCAGTATATGCTAGCTCTGCTTGACACCAGCAGCTTAGGGTTTTTTCCATATAGCTACTCCACATCCTTATTCCTTCAGAGAACCTGGAGGATAATCATTTAATGGAGCTGGGAAAAGATGTGTAGCTGTATTTTTCATTCTGAACTGTTCCTTCTTTCAAGTTACTTCTTTTCCACTAGGTGCCACTGAAGGCTAGGGGAGCAAATTAACCATAAGAAGAGCATCTGCCTTGCTTGAAATCTAGAGCTCCTGGGTTTTCTGGTAACTTGGAAGTGGGGTTTTAAAGTGACCTAAAGCTTGTGGAAGCTGGATTCCTAATTATACTGTTGAAGGTTGTACCTTTATGTACTAATCCCTGGAATACGCAGTTTTGGAAGCACATAATAAATACATCAAAAGCCCATATGGGAATTTGGCAATGGCATCACTGTGGCCACCCCTTTGTGTGATTGTAGGGACTGCTGCTTAGGCCCTGACCAGATGGGCATGGCTTGCAATTGTCTGGAGACAGCTTATAGTACCTCAGGGTCATGGAGCACTAGAAGGGATAAAGCTACTTCTGCCTCTTCCTTGTGCTGATCCTGCACTGGCTGTAAGAGCCATACCTAGGACATTTTAAACTATCTGCAGTTGTCTTAGCCTGCAGAACAGACAGTTATTATGAACATTTGCTAGAAATTTTAATATCAATGCATAATTTTTTAAGATGTCACTGATGAACAGAAAAGTTTATGGAGTTTTATATGAGGAGGGAAATTAAAGCGTTGAAAAAAAAATATATATTTTATGATAGCAGTATAAAAATACTGGCATTGATGCAGATTTCCCTCAGGCTTTTTTTTTTTGTTTTGTTTTTTCAAGTCTAACAGATACAGAAAGGCTCAGCAAACTTTTCTTTCAAATTCTCTCACTCTTAAAGAAAATTCTATTACATTCAGAGTACTCAAAAACATGCTTTATTCCAATCTGAAGTTATGCAGTAGGTAATATGTAAAACTACTATATAATTTAAAGCTTGTGGTAACATAATTAAGAAATGCCTTCCCAAAAGAAGACCACTTTACTTGTAAGTGTGAGATGAGTAAAAGAAGTTACCTGTGTTTTCTCACTTGCCCAGTTTATGCTGTGTGCAGTGCTCTGTGGGTCAGTAGATGCACTCACTAGATAACAGGCACAATGAGCCAAAGAAATAAAGGAGTTTAGTAGCATCACTCCCCACCTTCCCATCATCCATTAGTTATGAAGTGATCAGCCAAGATAAATCACCTATTTCAAATCCTCCTTGACAGTGGAGTCTGGCTACAAAGGCTTTCATAACGATCTGTTCAGTGTGGCTCTCTCCAATCTGCTTGAGATCAAACTGCCTTAGGAAAGCCTGGCAATGGAAGTACAGTTACTCTTTTGAAAATTTAAGGTCTCCTGTGTGTTTTACTTCAGTAGATGTGTTATTGCTCTCTAAGGAAAGGTCGTGCAACATTCATGGAGGTGATGCCGCAAACATGACTTCACTGGCAATTCTGAAATTTTAAGGAAAGGTTAAAAGGGTGAAGAAAACCACACAATCCTGGGATGGTTCAGTGGATGGTTCTGGGATTACCACTCTTGGTTTCCATTCTTGCCCTGTAGAATTACCATTGACAAATCACTATGCCTCTCTGGTCCTCAGATTTTCTCTGTGTGATGTACTAGTAATTTTTTTTCTACCTTTGCTAAGCGTTTTCTGATAAACAAGTGAAAAGTGCTCTCTGACAATTATGATAGCTGATGTTATCACAGTCATGCTAATCTAAGGAGAAAGTCTAAGATTTGCTTAAGATTTGCTTGCTTATTTTATCCAGCTACTGGCCTGATAAGGAATCCTAAAGGTACTAGAAAAAGTTGCCTTTGTCATGATATTAAAAAAAAAGTGAAGTGCAACACTTACAAACAGTGCTAGTGTTGAATGTTCACCTTGCAGCACCAAAAATTTTCTCTGTTGTCTCATCAGATTCCTCAGTAGTCCCAATGCATGGACTGTTCCTTACAACTGCCTCCATGTCCCTAAATATATTAACATTATTTCCCAGTGAACTTAATATATTCACTGAACAGAATACCAAGTGCTGTATCCTACCAGCTCACTGAATACCATCTCTGTTGACAGGTGGGTTCTCTGGTGTAAAAGGTACAGTGGGACAAACAGAAACCAGAGTTTCTCAGATACAATACCTCAGCTCTCTGCATATGTAGATCAGCACTTTTCCAGTCTGCTTTTCCAGTGTGCTGTTACTACATATTTGAAGTCAGAAACATCAGCACAAGATGCAGTGATGGACTGTATCACTTGCAATAGAGTTGTCTTTGGGTGAAACAAGAATGTGTAGATTTATTTTGTCTGACACCATGCCCAACAGCTTACCCCCACAGTCTCTGTGAGCTGTCAGCTCTTCTCATCCATCAACCTAAACAGCATTCTACTCCAGCAGTGTTATTATCTGTGTTATCTCCTTTCTGTTGCACCTGGCAGAGGAATGATGCTTTTTGATGGATTTTCACTTAGGTCTATTGTTTTCCCTTCCCCTCCCTTTTAAATAAATATCCTGCAGAGTGTGAATTTGGAAGGATTTCAGAGCAAATTTTTCCAGCGGAGATAACCAGAATTCTTTAACATTTATTCTCTTCAAACATTACCGAATTTGTGCTTTGTATCAGCATCTCTGTGTGGATGCAGAGTATCTGCAAACAACTGTATAGCATGGAACAAATTCAGAGTTTCTTGGTTAGTCCCATTACCTACATTTAGCCCATATCCAAGGCTGAGCTACAGCAGTTGCTCTATCACTAGATGACCAGATGACCAAGCCAAGAAGGGGGATCAGAAAGAGGAGACTCATGGGTTGAAATGAAAATGGAGTTGACAAAACAGCAAAATTAAGCCCAATACCAGGATAGACGGTCACACTCAGCGCAGCAAAGGTATGGTAGTCACAATAAATGAGAAGCTAGTTCTCAGGAACTGGAAGATGAATAGTATCACAAAGCTCCTCAGGAAGAACCTAGGCAGCCAGGCTCCTATTATCAGCAAACTTCCCCTTTTATACCGAGCATGATGTTTATGGTCTGGGATACACCTGCGAGTCAGCTCAAGTCAGTTGCCCTGGCTGATTCCAAACTGCTAATGGCCTGCAGAACATGCAGGCTTGTGATTCTGTCCCAGTAAAATCATGACATTCATATTGAGCTTTTTTACAGGCAGAATTGTGCTGGAGGTAAAAGGAGGCGTGCAGAATAAAGTTCAGCTGCTCTGTGTAGCCATAGAGAGCTCAACTGACTTGCAACAGGGTAGAGGAAAAGTCCTCAATTACGTTGGCAGTACCAAAATGGACTTGCTTTCTACTCTGGTAGCAGTGGGGTCCTCTTCCTGTGTCTGTCCTCTGAACAGGACAGTGGCACCAAAGCAGTGCTCCCTGAATGTATGGTAAAAGACTTTCCATACATGGGAATCAAAGATGGTAAAGTTAGAAGCATTCAAACACCTGATAAGCAGGGAATAGGCAGCATGCGGTAGCTAGGTTGCTCAGAGGCACAGGTCTGTGAAGATGATGATGAATTTACACAGTTCTGGAAATCTGTGACTGCCCTCTTCCAGATGTGGCCTGCAGAGGGTCTGTGTTAGGCACCATGGTGAGGAGAGGAAGTGCCTGTTGCTCAGCATGCTGACATCTTTGTGTTGTGTTTGTTTTAATCCTGCTCCAGGATCCACAGCCCTACCAGGTGATTTTATAGACCTTGGGTACTACAGCTTCTTGGCAGGGCTGGGAATGGCTGCATGCCGTTGCTGCAGCCCAAGGCAGTCTCTCAGTGTAAGCCCCTTTTAGCCATTGTTGGCCGGGTTTGGTACCAGGACTTTGTTTTCTGTGGAACAGACTGGAAGAAGTAAGATTTCACCCAGAGCTCTTGTTTTAACTTCAGTTTCCCTCTTGTCAAGAAAGCGGTATCATTTGTTTCCATCATAAACACAAGCTGTAGCATATCTACTCAAACTTGGGTTTCTGGGGATTTCTGGAGCAGTTTTTTCCTCTTTCATTGATGTCCAAACAAACTGCAGGGACAGAACTGGGATGCAGCAAATAGCTTCAGTATTTTGTAAGGCCACTTGACACTGTAGCCAGAAGGCTACAAAGGTCTTCCTGCAGCAATTCAGTGGCTCCCAAGAAGAAAGCAGAAATAGGCTCTTTCATCTATTCAGGTTACTAGGAGCTACGACACATCGCTTTAATGTTTAATCAATGATCTCTATTGCTTTGTGATATATAAAGCAAAAAGGAAATATTGGAATTGATTAGGTGAAGCATTTAGTTGAAACTGAAAGCTGCCTACTGAGGAGGCTTGCCAGGTAATAAAGCTGATTTTCAGGAGACCAAACGTGCAGCTTCTTTTTTTTTTTTTCCTGGCAATTTTACATTTATGTTTTTATTGGTATATACAATTTCTAGTCTTATGTGTGTGTGAAAAGAAGATGGCTAGAATAAATACATGCAGAGATATATTAATTGCTGACATGACTGTTGAAGTTGTCTGAACCAGGTTCTCCATAGATCATTGCTGATTACCTACTGTTCTTCCTTAAATTCCCAAACAAACTTGCTATAATAAGAGCACAAGCTACTAGTGGATGAGTTGCATCTTCATACTTACAAAAATCAGATTCTTGATGTCTGTATAAGAAAGTGAGAGGGGAAAAGTTTCTTTTACTCCCTTTATGTGAGCGTCACCCTGATCGCAGGCAATGTGGCAGCTTCATCTTTCTTGCAAAGCTTCAGCACTCTTCATCACCAGCCCTATGAAATCTGCATCTTTGAAAGAGCCAAAATAGCTGGCTTGGTACCTGAATGGATGGAAGTAGCACCAGGCTATAGGTATGTGTGCTTCATCATGTTCAGACCTTGTGGGAAGCCAGAAACTGAATTATGACATCAGATTTTCTTGGAGTCCTCTATCTGACATAGGGCAGCACAGTCATATTCTATTTATTACCCAAAGCCTGGGGCAATCTCACATTTAGGCCCTAAAGTGGTAATTTTAGGACCTACATTTTTATTTTTTTTTTCCCATGTGGAAAGATAATAGAATCTGGAGAAATAGATCAATGGGAACACATGAGCAAAAGAGTTAATAGCATTAATTAGAAAGACAACAAACTCAATAATAATTCCTGCAAAAACCTGTTGTTAAATCCCAGCAGCTAACTGTACATTGTTAGCATAAACTACTTGCCAACTTCTAGTTATGACTAATTCTGAGAGGCTCATTTTTATTGTAACTGTGTTTAAATGAATTGATTTATTTATTTACTAGTTTAAATGCTGCAGTTAAAGAATCTTAATTTCAACCAAAAGTATTTTAACCTACTGGCTTCCCACTTCTGACTCGTAATTAAAAGAACAGCCAGCATATAACAACTGTAAGGAAGGCAGTTATATTGAAAATTTCCTGTGGTACAGTAATAACTTGGAAGTGGATAGCGATAAAAATGCGTGGTGCATTCAGAGAGGTTTATAGTGACAATTATAGTACTTCTTGGAGTATGTAATCCCCTCCTGGATTCCCTTATAGCCAGCATTGCCTGTATGTAATCTAGGAAGGACAGTGGTTGAAAACCACTGGCATGCAAGAAGTTGATAATGGAATATATCTGCAACATTGGAGCTGTTTCAACCTCCTGGCTGCACATCAAACACCATCAACAAAATTATATTTGTTGAATAAAAAAGGAACTGGACAGTCAAGTCAGAGGTGACAGTTAATATGTGGGCCCTTTTAATTATCTGAGGGGCAAGGAAAAGAAGGTCATCTGCAGACAAGTCAATGCACTATAAAAATAAATAAATTTGGTAGCCCAGTATCAAAATGATGGTGGGCAGCTCTTCAGCAACTAAGTACTTCCCTTTTTTGCATGTTAGCCATGCTAACGATTACATTTTCTTCATTATGCTTCTGAGGAAAAAAATCAAAAAACCTCACCAGTGATTTGGGGCCCTTATTTTTCTGACTGTTGAACAACGAGAGGACAGAGTTTTGAAGGGCAGAATTAAAAAAGAGTGCCTGTAAAGCATTTCCATTTGGGCCACTCAAATGTCAATACCCCCACACCAGTAGCCAGTTTTGCCAAGTTGCTGTGATGGTGCTAGCACTCTTACGCAGTACGGACTGTGGAGTTTGTGTTCTACTCTGCCAGTAGCGATGGTTGGCTACCCTTGGGTTGTTCTTGGTTTGTTTGGGTTTTTTTCCCAAAGAAATGTGAAGTTCTGGTTCATATTCTGAATCTGCATCTTAAAACATACAAACAAACAAATACATATATTAACAAAAGAGATGTTTTCAGCTTGCTTTGGTGCCAAGGAGCAGTACTTTTTAGCACAGTGACCATAAATACGTAAATGGTTATTATTAGCTACATTCATGCTTGTTTGTTTTCCTACAGACTTTAAAGAAGATTTGCAAACCCTAAATTATCTCTGGGTTTTCTTTTTTTAATTTATTTTATAAACATTCTCTGACAGAGTGGCTAATTCATGTAATTAATGATTCCTCTGGTTTGGGCTCACATGTATGTTACAAATCAGATACAGTATGCAGGATGTGACAATCTCTTTCTTGAAGAAGATGTGGACTCATAGCTACTGTAGTCTCCCAGCGTCCCTAAAGAGTAAAGAGATGT
This sequence comes from Todiramphus chloris collaris, assembly GCA_025345505.1. Lineage (NCBI taxonomy): Eukaryota > Metazoa > Chordata > Aves > Coraciiformes > Alcedinidae > Todiramphus > Todiramphus chloris. Next base: position 9,452,979 of record JANVCC010000130.1, on the reverse strand, counting down.
TACAGCAAAAAGGTTACCCTCTTTCAGTGGCATGCTACAGTCAAAATCATTGCTAAGACATGCTAGGATTTTACATTACTGGGATGTGAGGTTTTGTCTTTACACAGGTTCTTTCTATCAGCCTGAAGAGGTCGATTCATGGCTTATTATAAGAAATTCTGTGCTGGCAACGTCCAGCATCATGTTCAGTCTGTAGCTCGGAGAACACCAACCACAAGAAATGTCCTTAATGTGCATTTGTTAGCACATCCCGTGTGCCCATGGATGCCTCTATAAACTGATACAGGGTGAGAATGGTCTGTGAGAACCTGCTTGTCATATTACTCACATCATTGAATGGAAGATACAGGTTTAGTATGCCTGCAGGCTTAGAAAACAACACCCCATCAGTAAGTCTACTGAAGGTCATGCAAAAAAAAAAAAAAAAAGAAAAGAAAAAAAAGAGGCCTGCTATAGGGTAATATGTCTAGTGAGCCCTCTCATGCCACTCGGGGTGTAACACCAGTTCGAAGGCGCAGACGTTTGGGAAAGATAAGGCTGCAGGAGTGCAAATAGGCGACACAGCAATTCCTGCTGTTACTTCTTCTTTCCATAGCGATTGTCTTGATTCTTCATGTTGATTATTTACTGAGTATAAAAAAGCAGTAAACCACCAAATTTTTCCTCTCTGCTCAAATTTTGTTTGATACCTTCCCACTGATAGATGAAACTGGCACTAATGTGGGGACAACTTATGTGGATAATTGAAGGTCGAGGGCAGAGAGGTGTGGAAAAATAGTCTCCCTTTATTTGCTTGTTTTGCTTTTATGATTTTTATTTTTAACTCTGAGCCTTCTTATTTCAGTGCACATTTTTGATAAACGCGGTGACAAGGATTTACAAGTGAAGATTATTTTTCAGCTTGTATCTAACATCAAAGGATGTTCTGAGAAATCATATTACAGTTTTCAGCTTAAGATTTGTTTATCACATACGTATATATATATATAAAAATATATATAGTTCTGGGCCCAAATCAGGGGCAGCCTAGCATCTATTTGTGATTAATCTCTGCTAATAATCCCTTACTCTTCAGTGAAAATTGCTTTTGGATTTTTCTGCCTGATTTGTTCTGTCACTACTGTTGCCATCTCTTCCTTGATCACCAGAATACATAATATTGCTACTTCAGTTCTAGGAAAAAATTCTTTCAGCCTTTATTTCTTGTCCACCTAACTGTCAGAAGAGCAGTGTCTGGACTTTCCTTATAGGCATAGGCCATGGATGACTCTAGGGGAGAAATGGAAGAGCTTTTCATGGCTTTTCAGACCAGGAACCTAATTCAGTTTCGTGGTGTATGCTGTCTGGCTACATTCCTAAACAGCCAGTGATGGTGTGATGGTGCCCTGGTCTTTCCTCCCAGTGCTGGTCCCAGTATGCTGGGATGGCAGTAGGAAGCAAGGAAGTTATCACTAAAGCAATCCTTACTTGGCCAATATTTGTGACAAAGAAATTCTCTGCTATACAAATCCATCAACTTCAAGACCTTTTGTTTCCCTGAAGCCCAGGACAAGGTGTGTTAAATGGTGCTCATATTCTTTACAGTGACAAAGATTTCATAACCTGGATAGGCTCTGCAGGGACTTCTGGATGGGCAGACTCTTGTGCTGCATGGAAATTCATTACTTGTCCTTTTTGGTTCTGTTTATTTAGGTCTTTGACACATTCTCTGGAATGTGTTCTTTGGAGACAATGACAGAGACTGCTTTGCTTTTCAGATACTGTGTTTACATCAAAAAGAAAAGCATGCCCAGGAAAGAGTTATTAACAGCAGTGGTCTTCCCCTTGCAAGTTAGGGGTTTTTGGGCTCTTTGGAGAAGGTGAGATTGTACACAGTTTGTAATGTTTGAATGCAAGAAAAAAGGAAGATATATGATTATTAATCAGGTGTTAATGTTGCCGTTACAGTACCAGAGTATATACCTAGATATATATATATGTACATTAATATTTTGAGAATATTTAGACTGCTCTTTCTATCCATGGAAACAGTGACAAATTGCTACAGATTTCTCTGGATTGAGATGATGTCTTTATGACAAACATGTATCATGGTCTTAAACCACAACCTACTGCAACACACAGAAGCATAATATATGAACGATGAAAATTTAGTTTCCCACTGTACTTTTAAAGTGCTTTTGAAAATCATATAAGCAGAATATATGTATTTCCAGGATTCAGATTTTCAGAACATGTCTAAGTGGGAAAGGATTTCTATAAAGCTAAATTTCAGATTAGGAAGTTTTTAAAAGTATGTAGTACATAATGATACATGTTTGCAGTGCCTATCATATTTTTGATCTGGACTTGTTTTCAGCCCTATGAAATAGAGTCCTACGTCTAAATTTTATTATTTTTATTGGTTTTTTTCTTCATAGGTAATTTAAATATTGGTATCTAGCCAATAGGAACATGTCTGTCACATATTATTTTAAAGAACAGAAATTATATTTCTAATCAGTCAGTATTTTATTGATAGATATTTTTCTTTTTCTTTTTCTTTTTCTCTTTCTTTTTTTTTCCCTTTATTTCAAGAAGATCAAATCTGCATTCTGATGGAAGTTTTAATTCTATTATAGATTATTCTGTGAGGCAATTTAAATGAATGATAAGAAAATTATATTGCAGGACCAAAATTTGAAAAGTATCAACTCAGAGTGACACATACTCCAGTTTTCCAGCATGTCATGAATAAAAAAAGATAATGGGGAAAAAGAAAAGAAAATGGCTTCATCTTGAGTTGACTGCTTGGAGTACAAAATAATACCTTTATTAGCAACATTTATCTCCATTATTAAATAGATAAAGAAGATTTTCAAACTGCACTTCATCTTGAGATCATCAGTAGCAGCCAAGTTTGTGACATTAGTATCACTTCAAATATAATTTACAAGGTTGGACTGGTTCAAGTGGTGGAACTGAGAAGTACAGATGTCACCAGCTTAAAAACAGTGTGAGGTAAATGATATGTATGACTTGCCCATGAATCTTATATGCTTCAGTATATTTGGAAGTCTGGTGAAGGCTGATACGGTTTGATGGATTGTGTTTGAAGAACACTTGGGACCAGAAGGTAGAAGTTAGGCTTGTTATGTTTCAGCCAACTAGCATAAACTTAGAATCCTTGGGGGTTTTTTTCAGTCACAACTTTTCCTTTAAATTGGAAAAGGAGTTAGGAGCTATGAGGTCAGTAGATCTCACCTTAGTCCCTGGAGAAATCATGGAGCACATTCTCTTGGAGGACATTTCCAAACATGTGAATAGCAAGAAAGTTATCAGGATCAAACATAGCTTTACCAAGGGCAAATCCTCCTTGACTGGGTATGGTGAAACGACCAGCTCTGCAGGTGACAAGAATGTGAATATAGCGATTCTCTGATGAGAACTTGCTCATCATTATGAATCTAGATGGGATGTCATCTATCCCTGAAGTTGTGACATTTCCAAGAAGTCTGAACCCCAATTCTGAGAAATTAGTAGCTAAGTGCTTAACTCACCCTCTTCCAAAACCTCCAGAGCCTTCCTTTATGTCTATCTGAGGTCACCAAAACCCAGGAGTAACTGTGCCACTTACGTCATAAATGCACTCATTAAAAAACACAAGTGGTGTTGGCTTCCTGCAGTGTTTAAATATAACCATAGTAAGTTCTAGTGAGAACACAAGCACACATACAGCATTGCTGGAAAATCCAGACTCTTTTAGTTTCCAAAACAAATCATCTGAGTCTGCAGATTGTATTGCCAGTTGAGCTTTACTGGAAATTTTTTTTCTGGCTACTTTCCACAGTAGTTCTCCTGTTTTTTGAACATACATTTGCTACTTCCTCCCTGGCTACTTTAAATGGACATTAACTAAAACTGACTAAACCAGATTTGGCTTGTAAATCTGTTCTAAGCAGCTTGCACTGAATGATAATGCACAATTCACAGTATTCATTACTCCCTGAATTAAGTTACTATATTTGGCATTACTATGAAACTCTACCGGGAAACCTGGAGCTTACCTCAGTTTTGACGAGATTAGAGAAACATGAGGCCCAATTTCTGACTGTACATACGCCTGCAGACTATCTAGCCCTACTTTGTGTTTTTTACTGGAAAATTTGGGCACCTTGCATCTCTGTAATTGGACAGCAAACTAGCTTTTCCAGGAGAGCTGCTCATACGGATTTGAAGAGGTATCATTTCAGTTCTCCAGCTGGCTGAATAGCAATGCCTTTTGGGAAGCTGCTGTTCCTTTTGCACAGTACATCCAAGACCCTTCCTACCCAGCCACAGGCTGGGGGGGGAATCTGGAAATGAGGGCTGCACATGTGTGGGTCACCTCCTTCCTCACCTCAGCACAGAGGCTGTGTCTCATTGGAATATGGTTCAGTATCATCAGTATCTTTGATTTTTTTATGTAGTATAATGACCCTGGGCTGTTGCTAAGACATGTGCTGGTGGACTGAAGGAGGTGAAGTGTGTATCTCATCAGGCTATTCCTCAAGGCACCAGGCAAGAAGAGTGGCATCATGGCTCAGATCTTTCCTCCTTCATCTCTTAAATCCACCTGAAAAACATCCACTTTAATTATGGTGTGTTGAGGAACTGGCCAGATGCTTTGTTCCCTAAACCAGTGAAGCCGATGGCACGTGAAGAAGAGTCATGTGTCTTTGGGTAAAATGTAGCACAACTGACCAGAGGACTTCTAAGTGGAGGTACAAGGGAAACATGAATACACAGACTTCTTGGTGTTCTGTCTGAACAGCTGGAGAAGAACATCTGGGAATTGTGTCTTCACCTAAACAATGAATGCATTCTTCTAGTTTGCAACTGAGTGCACAAGAAAGGGCTTTACCTATTCTGTTTTTCAGCAAGCCACCTTTTTAGGTCTTGTTTCTCTTCACGCTTTTCGTTTCTTTGATGACAACCCTTAACAGTTAATAAACTCACAGACTCCTCTGAAGTAAGAAAGCACAGTCAGTATTTCACAGATTGATACTGGAACCACAGGCTAGAATAGGACCTTTTCACCTTGTCATAAACTAAAGCTGTGGCAAAGACCCGGGTATTATTTGTTTTAAGGTTACTGCCTTATATGCTGAACCAGCTTTCATATCCAGTAGACTATGCAGCTTACACTGATAACTTTAATATAACAAATATAGCAAATAGACACAGTATGTGTTTGGCTTATTACATAGAGCCGTGAGGTTGACCTAAACTACAAAATCTGAATTTCAAGTGCTGTAACATTCAAGGGGTTTTGGTTCATCAGTATAGTCCAATCCCTACAAAGAGTGAAACAGCTGCAAAAGAACTTTGGAATGTGACATTTCTAAAGTTTAAATTTGACAGTTTGAGTGAGATCTGTCTCTTTATGCACAAGACAACGGCTATTTCTAGATGCTCCAGGAACAGGAGCTACAGCATGCCCTGTTCTCCTACCTTTCTGGTAGATAAGATGGGTAGACCACCATGTGCTTCCTTTCCAATCCCTCCAGTAGAAACCAAAGTATGAAACAATCAAGAGAGCTTATATATGTATATATATGTATATACATATATGTTATATATGTATAGCAATATGTTTCCTTAGTGTGAGGTCAGGATGCAACCAGAGTATGGACCCAGATGTAGGAAGATAGGATTATTTCAGGGACCCCCCCCACATACTCTTCTAGGGCTACAACAGTATGATATGATTTCTCAGGCTCTAGGAGAGTCAGAGCCTTTGTTCATTTATGAGAAACTGTTTCTATTATCACTACTGTCAATTTAGACCATAGGTATCCAATTTTCTTAAAGAACCATCTGGGGAAGATCAGATCCAGTCCTGTTTACACAGTTCTCCATCTGGAGTAGTTCAGTGGTGACTGGTTCATGCCTCAGTCGTTGAAGTCTGGGTTAGGTGTCATTGACTAAATACTTACTTCACAGGTTACAAGTTACAAGCATTCTTACCTGGTAGATCTTTTTCAAGGTGCTTTGTATAGCAGGGTTTTCAGAAAGAGGGGAGATGGATGGGCAACTCTAGTTCTTATCTGAAAGGCAATCGATGTTAGTCTCTGTAGCTGAAGACTAAAAAAAGTTAGGGCAGGTTATTGAGCACTTAATTGGCAGATTTATTCAACAGTTGGGTTCTCTCATCTGGAGAGGATGATGTCTACATTATTTCTGTCTGGTGAATCAAAACCACTAAAGACCTGTGCTAGCACCTAGTTCTGGGAGCAGTTGAGTCATTTTAAAGGCAAGTTAGCTGTGCTTCAGGGGCAGTTTTAGAAACCTCAGAAGCATTTGGTTTGAAATCAATAAGTAACCTGAGCTAGGGTTAAGAAAAACAGGAAAGGTTTTTCTTCTTTTTGCCTTTTTCTGTCCCTTTTTTCTTTTTTTTTCTTTTCACTTCCTTTTCCTTTTCTTGGCAGAGAAGTGTCTTAAACAAAAGACACAAAGGCATTCCATTAGAAGAATAGAAATTGCCCTTGCCTGAAAGATAACTATGTCCTGGGAAGGATGCTCTGCTGTCTTTGGGGAGCTCTTCTTTATGGACGCGTGGTCAGAGCTTGTACCTCTATAGCTAGTGCTCCTGTTAAAAATGCTAACCTTTGCATTCCTGATGCCCTGCCAAATTGCTTCATTTCAAGTGCAATTTGGGGAGAAGCCCTGGTAGGGAAATTTTGCCTTTTGTAAGAAATTTGATTTTTAGCTATGTGCTAAAATTGATGGATATCATTGCCTACCTCCCCATGAAGAGAACCCTTGAGAAAGGAAAATACTTGTGTCTGACACAGCATTGCAATGTTTGCAACTGTGTGTTTGCCACTAGTGCTTTCTCTGAAGCCTCTGACTTCTGTTAGACTGCTATCGCGTTTATCTAATGCTCTTGGATTGCTAATAGATAATTCATTTCCACACTTTGTAATGAACCTGCAGTCCTTCAATTTTAGTGCTTTCATTTGTTACAAGAGAAGAATTTGGACATTTTCGCTCTTTCCCCAAGGTACACCAATGAAGCATCAGATGTTTCTATTGCATTTCAAGACTCATTGCTTTAGCAAGCAAGCGTGCAAACAAATCTGAAGTTATTTAGGTAGAACTTTCTTCCATGAAGCAAATGAGCTGGGTACAAAAACCTTTCACTTAGAGAAACGTTTCTTGTGAACATTTATCATGTTTCAGCAAAGTGTATTTCCAAAAGCATTTTATCATTCAGGGAGGTGTGGGGGACAATATCTCCTATTAGCTTCAAGACACTATAGCTTAATGTCAGGGTCACTTGGGGGTACTAGAGAGTTAATGCTACTGTTAGAGCAGACCTGTAGAAGCCCACAAAGACCCAATATAACACCCTAACAGCTTTAAAAAAGGCAAGAGCAATTAAATACCCCGAGCATATGAATAAGTTTTATCATCTTTTCAGATAAGAAATGTTTTCTTTTCATGCCATATGTTTTGTGGGTCAGAAGAGGAATCCAAAGTGTCCGAGAGGCTGAAAAGACCCTGTCAATTTTATAAAGTGACCAGTGGCTGAGATGAAAACATTCTGTTGCTCATCACAGCCTGTTCTCTTTGATTAAAATGATAAAGTGAACAATCTCACACTGCTAAAAAAAAAAATATATATATATATATAACTGGGAGGATGTTTCAGGCTGTTTCAGGGCTACTACCCCTGCCACATTTGCCCTAAGTTACAGCTAGTGCTCCTGTTAAAAATGACAGCCTTTGCATTTGTAATACCCTGCCAAATTGCTTTCTTTCAAATGCAATTTGGGGAGAAGCCCTGGTAGGGAAATTCTGCCTTTTGTAAGAAATTTGGTTTCTAGCTGTGTGCTAAAACTGATGGATATCATTGCCTGATATCCATCAGTGAGCTGTTGAACAGTGCAATATGCTCCTATGTTTGCTCATCTGTACCTCAAATCTCTGGGTTGTGACTGGTTGTGCTGTACATAGCAGTAACAAATCTCATGCTGTGGGTTCATATAGCATGAGAAGGCTTTATTATTCCTCACTGGGGTAGTAAATCTCTGCTTTTATTTATTTATTTATTTATTTATTTTCCTTGTTAAATGTTTTTCCTCTTGTATATTTCTTTTTTCCTAATGATAAGGATCAGTGGAAATGAAAACTGTGTACCTATACACATTCCCTCCCAATAGACTGAGTTCTGTGTACATAGATTTTTTTTGATAACCATCTTTGTGCTGATAGCTATCTGTAGAGATAGAGTTCCCTTGCTGTACTCTGGAGGGGTAAGCTATTGGTCAATACGGGTTAAACTCTGTATCTTTTGTAGGTTCTCTATCTACCAGTGCCCTTTTTAAATGGCAGTGCCTGCCCAATGGGTTTTACCTCAGTGCATCAATATTTGATCTCTCCTAAGAACATGTGTTTTCTGTACAGCTGTGTCTACAAGACTTGCCTATCAAGAGAGACATTTTCCTTCCAAAAATCTCCCCAGCAGTTTTCTAATATAAACAGGCCTCTCTTCTGCCAGTGTCATGTACCATTTGCCTGACGAGTCTTTCCACTGCTGCAGAAATGGTTCTTTAAATGTTAGTAGGTCACATTTTGTATACACTTTTCGTAGTTCTTAGAGGCCGCTTCCAATCACAAAATGAAGTCCAGTGAGAATAAGCATAGAAAGATGTGCTACCCATGAAATCAAAGGAAAGAACTAATGAATAAGGATTCTTAAGTTAACTGAGATCATATTCTACTTAGTAGAAAAGTATAAATCGTGGACATGCAAGAGAGTAGGAAGATACCATTTCAGTTAGAATCAGCAATTTTTGAACACTGAGAAGAATTTCTTCTATATGGGGATGTGAATGCATGCACTCATAGAAGGATATGCTTAATCCTCACCTTAATCTTTAACAGTGCCCTGAAAAGAAATGAAACAGCCTGCATTGTGTTTATAAGATTTCTGTCTGCATTGTCATTAATGAGGAAAGCAGGGAAGAACCTCCATACCATCTTGTCTTCCACTGGACAACAATTATCTAGTCCACTTTTAGCATAGCAAGAATTGCCTTCACATTCCATAGTGGAGCTAAATCTTAGTGAAGTATGTTTAACAACAGGAAAGCTCCAGCCATTTGTGCTTGATCTCCACTTACCAATTGTACCTGAAACTACTGTCACTGTAACAAGTGTTCAAGATGTGTAGCTGGAGACAAGGCTGCAATGACAGGGAAGAGATCTCTGAAAAATCCAAAATGCTTACCATCACATATGAGTTACATTCTAAACAAAAAATGGTAGTTCAAGTGCCAGGAAAGAATTTCAAAGAAGACTTGACAAAGAAAAAAGGTAGTGCCTATCTGTGCTACTAGGAAAACAGGATTACAACTCAGGCAGGAAAAGTGAAATGAGAATGGGTTTGGTAAAGATGGCTCAATTAATAAAACAAGATTAGAAAAGAGGGATTTCTCCGATTTAAAACACAGGCAGATGTGCCGTTAGCTTTAAATGGAATTTGCTAGGATGCTGTAGGATTTCAAGTCAATATTCCTAGAAGAATACAATTGCATAAAAGATAAAAAGCCCAACAAAATTTGTCAGTGTCATAGACAACAATTCCATCTGAAAAACCTGACAAGAATTTACAGGAGGTAGGAGAGAGATGGAAATTTCAGGATGGAAAAAAATGGGTAGAATGTTGACTTAGAAATTTGACCTAAGAATAAGGCAGTGTAATTGGAGAACCTGTTACACTTGAAAACACCATTACAATCTGCCAGTCCTGCTGAATTTCAAACTGGAGAGCTTAATTAATCACATAGCCTAGAAAATGACATAACAAAAGGAATACTGAAACACTATATTAAATGTGGCCAGGAAAAAAAAAATGTCTTTTTTTTCTTGTTCATCCATCCTTCCAAGACATTAACCTAACTGTTCCATTTGGACCTCACTTGGGCTAACTGATCATTTCTTCAAAGGGGAAGTTACAAGTGTACTGCTCTGTAGTGCGCATGACCAAATGCCTATTTCCTAACCCCGGGAAAATAACTGTAAACACAGGGCACGATGAGAATCATGCTAAACTGTGAAAGCTGTCTGATTGTCTCTCTGGGAAATGCATTATGCTGATCACTCTTCAAAATGCTACAAAGAACAACAATGGAAACTGCATGACCGTATGAAGTCCTTATTATCAAATGAAGAATTAAAAATAAAAAATAAATAATAATAATAATAAAAAAAAAAGTAAGGAAAAGAGACACAATGCAAACAGAATGCTTACTTAGAAAAAGAAAGGGGATGAAAACTGAGTTTGTGCCTCCATCCTAACTCTCATTAGCCTTTATGTGAAAGGTCTTTTAGTCTGACAAAACCAAAAGGATAATGAATGTCTTATAATACAAAATGTTTGCTGTGAGTTGATGACCTTATCTGCCCATGATCTGAACTAACCTGTTCTCAAAGAAATATATAGTAACCCAAACCAGGCTACTCTGTAATAAGCAAATGATATTTCACAGTCCCAAAGAAGTCAACAAAGACCAAAATTTTAAAGCTGGATAGAGTTGAGCACACCTTCTTTTCCACAAGTTAAGCCTCCCAGTAAATGCGTCTGAACTTTGAAGTAATTATCAAAATATTGTAAGAGGAAAAGTACACCAACCTGCAGATGTGCTCCAGCCCCAAGGAAATAATTCTCTAATATCCAGTTCTCTAGCAGAACTGCTTCTGTGACCTTTCACAAGTTCTCTTCTAAACTACTCTGACAAGGTAATGAAATCTGGGCTAAGAATTTATGAAATCATAGAACCATTCAGGCTGGAAAGGACCTCATGAGGTTTCTAGTCCAACAGCCTGCTCAAAGCAGAGTCAACACTGAGTTCAGACTATGTTGCTTATGGCTTCATCCAGACAGGTTTTGTAAACCTCCAAGGAGAATGATCCCACAATCACTCTGGGCCTTATTTCAGTGTATAATTATCCTCATAGTGATATTTTTTTTTCTTCATTCTATCTCAATATAATTAGCACTGTGCCAATTTATAACCATTATCTCTCAGTTTTCTCCTGTGGACCTCAGTAAAGAGCTTGGTTCCCTCTCTGTGTTTTTTTTTGTTGTTTTTTTTTTTCATGATCTCCTTGTATGTACTGGTAGAGTGCTATTACATCTCCCCAAGACCTTCTTTTCTCCTATCTCATGATCTCAGTTCCCTTAGCCTTCTTCACAGGGTGTGTGATTCAATGATGCTGGATACTCACCAGAACCGTATGATGCCAAGTATACACACACTGCAGTAGCAGCTTCAAAACAGAGACTGTACTGCTTTCTATAGAATGAACACTCAGCTTTTGGTGCCATCTCAGTAGCAAATACTACCATTTCCCCACTTCCCAAAGCTGTAGAATGCCACAATAAAATCTCGACATACTTCACTCTTAAGACTGGCATGTCACCTGATATCTCTACCAGTAGTAAATAGTCCTAAGCAGTGTAGAGAAGGGTTCAAGAAATATGACTGGCTCCAAGAACACATCAGTTGCTTTTGGGTTTTTTTTTAAGAATAAACAAATTAGGGTCAGTTGCCATTGATGGTTTTGCAACATGTATACCCAGCTCCAACTAGGAACAGCAGTTTGGTGGTGCTTAACGGATAACGGGTCTGATCATCACTGCATTATTGGTTTCCTGTAGAACATCAAGTACCAGCTTGATTTTGCTTTGTTTTGTGAAAGCTTTGCAGTTCACAAAATAAATTTGCATCAGTATTCCCTGTTATAGGAAAGAGATGTTTCCATCCATTGAAAGACATCCTCTCTCTTTCAGCCTGTGGACGTTGTGGAATTTTCTAAATGTGAAGTGCCCAGACTATGTCTGGGGACCTTGATTTTGGGTTACCTGATTCCCTAGAGTATGAGTCCCTTTAATTAGTTATATTGTTCACAGAGTTGGCTTTGGAGTCCAGATTTTCTTTTTATGACAGAACAGGATACAAAGATAATTTAGTAATGATTTACAGTTTGTCTTTTAAATGTTTAGTAACAAAACTCAGATACGACTTTTGTCAAGATCCTCAACCCTTTTTTTAAAACACTTCTTGTGTCCTTTTTCTTAAGAAAGATGAATTGGGAAGAAGCCCTTTAGACCTTTTCTCACAGGAGTTGTGTTATCACATTTGTCAGTTCAGTTAAATACAAGAAGTTTTCTCAAGGTTGATTTATTTGATCTGTTCAGATGAGTTTGACCATTCAGCTCAGTCAGATCTGATAGTTGTGCCAGGTTATACTCCTAGTTCTCACCCACAACACATTCATGTGAAGTGGTGGGATCTGGGGAATATGGCTGGGCATATCACCCTGTCCTTGCAGTGGAGTCACTCTCTAACTTTTTTTGTAGTGGTGTACTGTGAGATAATCTGCTTGTTCCTTCAGAGAGGATGAGTAATTACTTGTCAAAATGTACCTCTTTTCTCCTGGCATACTTGGGTTATGTTTATTCTCTATTCCAACTGGTGGCAAAGAAGGTGTATCTCACATGACCTGTTGTGATGCAGCTTTGATACGTTTACTTGCCTTCTCTCATATGGAAGAACAACTGAACCTATGTGTCAGTGTGTAAGGAAGGTGATCTCCTGTATACACTTCCTCACTAGAGCTAGAGAATTATGGTAGAAGTGACAATTCAGGTAATGTAAATCGCATGATAAATCTAGCCTGGGGTCTAGTATTTGGGAAACACTGTCTGAATCAGAAGCAGAAGCTGAGCACAAGCAAGAGAACAGTCCATGAGGAAATACGGGAAATCCTGGAGACTCAGCAAGGTTTGAATGGCTTCATGCCACCATCCTCATTCCAGTATGACCCTATTAACAGCATTCTCCACCATTAACCTCTACTTCTCTCAGACCACCTGGATCAAATAAGAAGGAAATAAAAGCCATCATTGTTCTTAAACAAGAAGCTTTTTTCTAGCATGACTGAGGGGGTAGCTTTTCAATAGCAATGTCAGGAATCTGTTTCATAATTCTGATGTGCACAGGGGTTGTATTGAGTAGAAAAGCCACCAATGGGTAAAGCTAACTAATTTTTTTTTTCATCATTTTAACACTGTATGGCATGGATGTCTTATTTTGTATTATCTTTGGGAAGTTCTGTGAGCTTTCCCAGACTTTAAATGATGCTTTCATAAAGCATGCCTATCTTGCCATCTTATTGTCTAATTATGATCAGGAAAATGTCATGGATTAATTTGTACTAGCAATGCCAAGAGACCTGGAAGGTTTCCTTAGTCAAAGAGCTGGAAATGAAATGCTGCTTGTATTGATTTTGATCTTATTTTTATCCAGTTCCTAATCCATGACAGACTTACTTTTTATTTTCTGATGACTCAGAAATGGAAGAATTCACAAAGCCTTTAGGGTTATGGTGAGGATAAAGGTAAACAGAGCTGGAGTCTACAGCAAATCAATTGGCTCTAACGAAGCTCAGCCATCATCTCCCTAATACCTGGGATGGGTTTTGCTGCCCTGCACTGCCCTTTTATCACTTGGAGACAGACTCTCTGACTGGAAGCTATGAGCCCAGCCCTTTAACTTTAGTAAATCAAAGTTTCTTTTAACAATTTGGAGCACTGGTCTGTTTATTCCCCAGAGATGGTGATTGATCCTATTTTAATAGGAAGAAGCAGGAGCTGATGGTCTGAAATGGTCGTGAACCAAATGCAGTGTCTTAAACTGCAGCAGGAGCTGGAGTGCCTGATGTTCACAGATTTGGGCAATTACAGGATGGCTGTGGGAGCCTTACTATTGATAGACATGCTAACATCAAATGCAGCAAAGGAACTTTACCTGAAAAATATATCTTTTCTTTCTTCTTTTTGAATACATTTTCTCTACCATCCATGCTCTCCAGCAATCCTTCTGTGTTTTGTGTGGCCCCAGCTGATTATGTATCAAAGAGCACAAAATGCCTTATGCAGGGTTACTTTCTCCTTCTTTGATGGATATATTGCAAATGTAGAAGTAGACTTATTTGAAGATATTCTTCTCTCCTTTCATACTCACTATAAGCATTTACTTAATGAGCTACCCTGTTTTCATTGAATTGCTGAGAGTTATTTATGACAGAAGTCAATGTATTCAAACAATCCTTTGATGTCAGTTTCTGCTAATGAAATCTGGATATATTCACAGTGTGATCAGCATAGTCTGCCAAAGTTAGTACTGTGATGCTTAGTTCCTATTAACCATATAAACAGATATGCCCTTCACTTTTCACTCAGGACAGCAGGTCTTATTCCAGTCATGTGAAGGACAGCACAACTTACTCTGTTTATTTTATTTTTACAGCAGTATGTACAGATCACTTTAGATGGCTGGGGTTGTTTCACTGTATTATTTGTGAATATAACCTCTGTTTATCTTCAACCAAAGAGCACATTATCTTCTGATCGCTGTGCTTTATAGGACTGTCTGATTTTCTGCTCTCTACCTAGTCATTAATAAATCAAAATTAGATGTGAGAAATGAATGGAGCTTGGCAAATGAAGTTTTGGTACAGTAAAAAAAAAAAAAGCATTACATCTTTCTGAATAAGGAAAGCAGATTTACTTTAAGCATGATTTAAGGAAAACATGATTATCCGAAAACAGAACCATTTTTCTGGAATGGAGCTTTTGTTTGGTTTGGGTGTAAACTCAATAACTCAGGTTTACTGACAGCTTGTTTGGCTCAATCACAGCTTCAGCCTGAGCCTAGATGGCCTTTCAGAAACCATGCTTCAAATAAACACATTTTGTTGGGTTCAGTCCATCCACAAGCAGCTCTTTGTTAATGATCTGGAGCTTGAATCACAGCTGGGCTTGAATTTTGGGATTTACAATGCAGCACTAAATCTGACTCTAAATCTAAGCTTTTGTTTTTTTCTTATGGCCTATCCCCCTCTAGAGAATGAATTCCACTCACTGAAATTTATAGTAGAATGTTCTTGTCAACTAAGACATTTTATTTGCATTGCACATTTAAAAAATATGCAATATGTATAAGCAAAAGATTAATTGCTACATAAAAAGACCCCTCAAGCCACGTATGTATTAGTAATGTTGAAAATATTAATCATTATTTGACAGTTTATAGACCAAGTGTTACGAAAATGAAACAGCAAAAAGCTAGTATGCTCCTGTCATCAGCAGGGAGAGAGAGAGAGAGAGAGAGAGAGAGGAAACAAGATGGGGGTATTTTTTAGCATTTTAGGAATGTGCATTTATTTTCCAGTGTCAGGGACGTTTCTGGTAGCAAAAGTTGTGATCTCAGGTTCTCTCCTACTTTAACAGGTCAATGATAAATGCTTTTCATATTCTAAATTCTTCATATTCTAAATTCTGTTCCTTTACAATTGTGTTCCATATTTGTGTTGCAGGACCTTAAACAATCACCTCCAAAACAGATCATATTTCTTTAACACTGAAAAATGGAGGTTCTGTATCAAGAAGATTATTTATATATATAGTTTATATTAATAGGTTTGACTAGATGACCCTTGAGGTCCCTTCCACCCTGGTATTCTATGATACTGTGACAAGATGGGTTACTGCAGCTCAGCCTATCCAACAAAGTGGTCCTTGGAGTTCACTCCTGACACCAAAGCAGTTTGTTTCAGAGCAGAAGGTTAGTGGATGAGCCAAGAAAGCATTGCGCTTCTTCCCTTTCAAAACCTATTTGTAAAAGAGAGATAAATAGTAGTGTTTGTAGAATACTGGCGCATCTAACGTTGCTTTTCAAAGCATCCAGAGGTACCAAATTGCAATTTGGAAGATTACCTCCACCAAGGGGATATGCTGAACAGGATCCAACTGAAGTCACTGCTTATTTGAGGGAGCTTTGTCATTTTTGCAGCAGCTGATGCAATGCGTTGACTTGCTTTAGTATAATTTACATCCCTGAAAAGAACACTTACTACATAATGATCTAACAAGGGTATCAGAGTTTAGAAAACAGCAGATGGTTTCTAAGGCTTTTGAGTCCCTTTGGAAAAACAAGAAAACAAGCTAGTAAAAATTGTCCAGGCCAAATCCATAGCATTATTATATCTTATGAAGTCACTCTAGACCAAATTTACAATGCAATTAATTTTTGTGGAAGAACAGTGGGATTGGCTTTAGCTTAGTAAAGTATTATAATCTTCAAACCAAATCAAACTGTACTAAGAAGTCAATGATGAAAAAATGATAACCAGTTTCCCTGCTTGAATACACTGTGAGGCAAAGTGAAGTGTAACACTCTGATGGTCTGAAGCCCAGTTATCCTTTGCCTGCTTTTGACCTCACAAACTTAAGAACTCAGGAAAAAACAATCATCCTTTTGATGCTGGAAAGATGATCAGAAATCCTTTAGGACTTGGCAGATACCATCTGTTGACCACACATGCAAGTGGTTGTCTGTTATTTAGTGTGTGACACAAGACACTCTGTCAGGGCCTGAGCTGTGGCCAGCCCAAACTTCTGGCAGGTAGCAGACAGATGCAAAGGGAAATTTTGAAACCAAGGAACTCGCTATTGCATGGGAAGATCTGGCTAGACACAGCTCATGAAATGTCATCAGGCTTGTCCATGTACAAGTCATAGTGTGATCTAAGCCTTTACCTCCATGACAGGGTGTGTGACAGTCATATCAGCACTAGTTTGGTGGTTGGTATGACCTTCTATACTCTTATTTGAGCCCTGCAACAACTAAGTCTCTTGAGTTGGTCCAAATGTTTTTATATATTCAGCCCTGTGATTTTCTGAGGATTGGAACTTTTAGTTTGTATACAGATACTTCTCTTTCATAAGAATCTTGCACCACAGCAACTGCAGCAGGTAGACATAAAACCAGCAACTAATGAATCTTCAGCCCACTACTTATCAAAGAGAAATTCAAACCTCACATCTAATTCAATATGTTTATTCTTAGAATATTCCTGGCACTCTTTGACAAAGCATTTCAGTAAGGTTTGTGAAGTGCATTTAAGAAAAATTAAAAACATCTCACCCACAAACTTGGTGACTCTGGTGTCTTCACAAAAGGCATGGCATAACAAATGAAAACCTGGAGCTGTTAGTGAATAATGCTGCTAATGTAAACTCTGGGCTGCTAATGAAAACTCCATGGGAGCGAATGTTTCCTACTGTATGATAGTAGCAACAGTACAGTGCTAAAATTAAGCTGTGGTGGACCTGATGTATCACTCCTTAGAACTAACTGTTTCTATTCAACATGGCATTATATAAATAAAGAGCTTTGTCCTTTCTCTTTACTGATAGTGCCTGATAGATACTGGAGCATCTTTTTGCTAGCACACAATCCCGATTTACACTGATGCCAACTCTCTTTTTAAAGGCCATGGAGAAGGCTGATATTTGCTTTAGATGTGGCCTGGTATAATACCTTTTGTTTGCAGGGTAACATTTATTTCTGGGTATGTCCCTTTTTCAGGGGGACAAGGGGGGTTGTGACACACATCCTCCAAATGTAAAGCCCTCTCCCTTCTACCCTGCGTTCCTTGTCCTCTGGTGAAATACTCTTCAGGATATTTTAAATCTCTTTTCTTTTCTTTTTTTTTTTTTTTTTAAGTCTTCTCTGAAAGTGAATAGGGGGTAAACTCCTGATTTCAGCTAGAATAATTCACGCGCAAACTGATAACCAGTAGAAGTAAATCATGTTTGTATTTGATGAAGGCTTTAACACTGACAAGACTCTCAAAATTTTCTCATCCTTTCAAGTGTATCAGTGGTACAGCCTGCATCCCATGCACTGCTGTGAATGCAGGTAACAGGGACACAGCCAAAAGGCCATGGGAGAGGTTAGTCTGAAGTGATTGTCATCTGTGGGACTAGCTGGAGTTTCCATTACCTCTGTTACTGGTCATGCTGTGGTCCTTTCTTCCCTGAACTTTTCTTATCCTAGAGGAGTGGCTGTGAATGCCTATCCTTTTATCAGGAAGATGGCTTGTGGAATAAGAAGCTCTCTGATACGTGAAGAGTTGTTTGATAACAAGAGAGGTTTCCAGTTTTCTGGGATCTGCTTCTTCTTTTTTTTTTTTTTTTTTTTGTTAATGCAGTTTGCTCTGACATTTTATAACAGAGGATTTGTATATTTATTTTTTTTCAGAGACATAAAATTTTTGGGTTTTTCAGGGCTGTTATGACAATGTGCAAAGGATTACATGAAAGCATTTAAACAGAAATAAATACAGTATTCCAGACAAGAAAATGACTGCATATGCCACAGAAGCGGTGAAGTGTTTGGTTATGACTTTGTTTTGAAAAATGAATACGTATATATAAAAGAACTAGAGGTTGTTTTTTTCATGCACTGTCATGTTTTCAACCTTACAAAAAACCAGATAATTTTGTGAAGTAAAAGTTATGTTTTCGTTTTTGAAACAAAAAAAAAAAACAACAAGAAAAAGAAGAGTACTTTGAATGTACCTTATTAAAATCTCTAAAAAAGGTCTCTTGCACCACAGAGGGCCTTCTGTAGAGCACCTCAGTATCATTTAAGATTCCTTGTTCTAGGGAGAGAGAGCTGGGGTGTGTCTCTGTAAGACCCCAGTGGCTGCAGTGTTGTGCAGTCAGCAGTCTGGATGTGGAGATATTTGGAAAAGAGGTGGAGCATCCCTTCATGTTTTTTCTTCAGACATGAGGTTGTTAGTTAAGGAGTTGGGAGGAAGCCTCAGGGAAGCCAAGAACAGGGCAAGTACTTCATAGCAGAGCTACAATGTGTGTAAGAAGAGACACGGAACATTTTAGATTCTTCGGTTTTGCCACGTGGATGAAGTTGTGCTGAATTTTCCTCTGACCCCTCAGGAAGATTTCAAAGAAATTTACTTTGTCATCTCTTTAAAATTATTCTTCAGGAAAGAATGGTCCATACTGGGGCTATCAGCATCAAGCAATATAAATATACATTAAAAAAAAAAAATAAAAAAAAAATAATACTCCTCAGTTTGTCAGAATTCATTTGATGAACTTAGTGACATGCAGTAGTACTAATTCCAAGAGCCTCATCAGAAGGGCTGAATAAGTCCATGAAGCTGAGAAGAGTGTCCAAAGTTACTATAATAGATATTGTTAAAGCTCAGTATTTTTAGAGAGATGTAAACCATCGAGCTTTTGGATGTAAACCATCCACTTGGAATTAGAAGTTGGGAAGATACCCAGGGGATAATATGTCATATTGAACTTTTTGCAGCAGTAGTCAAAACAGAGAGAGATTGAAACATGGAGACTTTATGGGCTCATGGAAGCAGTATGATCATATAAACTGACATCAGCCTGTTTCTAAGTATTCTTATCTCTAAAATGAGTTAAATACATGCCTGTGGGATTTCATTTGCATTATCACTCCCCAGCCTGATGGAAATCGGAAAAACCTAAAAAATACAGTATTTTTTTTTTTCTTCAGTAAGACATTTGATATAGTGCTCTCTGTTTTCACTCCTTTGTTTTATTTTGTCATTTTTAATTAGGCAGTTATTATTTATCTTTGGTTTAAAATTTAAATAAAGGGTCTGAGATCTGTGATCAAGTAACTAACAGAAATGTCATAGCTGAGATTCATAAAGCTGTGCTGGCACTGTGCTATTAACTATACAAAGGCCTGATGCACAAACAGATAATTGCAGAAGTGTTTCCTCTTTATATATGTTTAATTATAAGAAATTGCTAATAGATCTCAAGATAAAATCAGATAAAAGTTCAGTTTGCTATTGGGACATAAGTATCTCCAGATGTGTATTATGAGCTGAATCAGTAAAAAAAGTCCTGATTTAAGAGCAGTCTTTAATGTCTTTCTCTCCATGCTTCTGTTTACCTGATTGTATACTTGCTGAGCGTAAAGTTATGAAACGTGCATGTCAGTGTGCTTTCTGCACTTCTATGTGTTCTGTGAATGTTGTCTTTTTTCAGAAGAAATATCAAAGAGCATTTAATGAGAATGAGCTGTTACAAATGAATAGTTTAATGTTACTTCAAGTCGTGTGATTCAGAGAAAATGCAAACAATATTAGGGACCTAACATGCTAGATACTGCATAAAATCACAGTAAAGAATTGTTTCTTGCCCTCTCTTTTCAAGATTACCAGCTCAGAGACAAGACAGAACTCCCATTTACAGATGAAGAACAGCAGCATGGACTGTAATACATCTATTTATTTGTAGAGTTTATGCTATACTCTTCTGGGGAAAAGTAAACAAAATCAACTCTGTTGTGTGGTCATCACGTACTTTGAATTATGAAGAAGCATTTTCTAGATTCCTATGATTTACATTTTGATGAATATACTTGTTTGAGAAAAAAGTACACCATCATCATGCAAATAAACCAGTTCAAGGAATTCATAAACAGGGACAAAAAAAAAAAAAAAAAAAAAAAAAAAAAAAAAAAAAAAAAAAAA
>JANVCC010000130.1:9340060-9432452 GCA_025345505.1 Todiramphus chloris collaris | reverse complement strand
AAAAAAAAAAAAAAAAAAAAAAAAAAAAAAAAAAAAAAAAGAGACAGTAACTGCTAATTCCACAGCATCTTTACATTGCAAGTCCCGGGATGTTTTTCTTGAGCAGAACTAGCGGCAATATAACTGATAGAAATTGCCACCAGGAGTGGCACCATTTAGAATTGCCTTGGAGCCAAAGAAAACAAAAATTTGACTCTTGACTTGAATATAAGACCTAGCAGAACCCCAGATTTTCTGGCAATGAAGAGTATTCTTAGTTCAGTTTCAGGTCACAGTTGAAAGACAGGAAGGAGGTTATTTTTCTTCTCTGTTCTGGAGAAAATTCTTCTGTGTTTGTTTAAAAATGGCCATCTTAATCTCCCTGCCTGCTTTTAACATTTTAGGACTCAGAAGTATTTCAGAATACAGGCTCTTGCACAGATACTGTAACATTGGTTTTGACTTAGTTTAACATTTTGGTTTAATGCTCTAGACTGTAAAATTACTCCTGCACTACAGTGAGTTTTACCCCCAGTAGTGTTTAACTGGGAGAAAAAAGCTTCCAGGAGGAAATAGAGAAATCAGCTGGATAATCTTTAGCAGTAAGACACTATTAAGTAAGGGATACTAGAGACAATGTTCAGATTTATTTTCTCCGTAGATGTGGAAGGCAACAGATAACAAAACGTACATAGGAAGATAGATAAGCCTGTAATTTCAGTTCTGGTAAATCTGCACTGTGGCAAACCCAAATTGTTTCAAGTTTTTGTACCTCAGTCTTCAGTTAAGAGCAGCTAGCCATTGCCCCCTCCTTGCTAAGAAATCTCAGTTCTGGTGAAGTGGTTTCTATGGTTACATAAAAATATACGTCTGATTTCTTCTCTCAGGTAAAATACCTGTGACTACACTTGATGATTATGTCTGTGAAAGAGGCGGTTGATTGAATGTTTGTCTTTAGGAAAATACTTGTATGGCCATGCACAATTTCTTCTCACTTCAGTCTTTGACTTTGGGTGAAAACATGTACCAGCACAAAAACATCAGGCTGCCTGATTGAAAGAGCTAGTTGCAGGGCTAGCTAGCAAATTTGGAGCAGAGAAACCAGCCACAGATAAAAGGTCCACTCATTTGGCTGTTATCAGAAAACTGTAAAATGGATTAATGATGAACATGACTACTATTGATAATTTTTGCATTTGAATTAGCGAGTTAGAACAGCAAAGAAGGACTTTAGGGAGGTGGGAGGGATTATCTGACAAGGTGGGCTCTGCCAGATTATGTGCTGCCCAGCCACCCACTAATCGCCCCAGGGTATTTGAGAAAGCTCTCAAGAGTGACCTTGCTCTGGCAGCAAAAGCAGCTCTTAGAATGACCAGGCAGCAGGGGCTTGTTTTGGTTGGACTGTCTTTAACAAGTGTTGTATCTTCTCCACAGGCATTTACATTCATTTATTCTGCTTGAATTAAGGGGGGGGGGGGACGGTCCAGTCCTCACATGTAAACATTAGATATCTACCTTTTATTCTTCTTGAAGGGGAAACAGTGCTATTTTTCTGTGACAATGTTACAAGTTTTCAGAAGAAAAGTGAGTGTTCTTGGGTAATGCAACGTAATTATTGGATTAAAAAGAATGTGGAAAAAAGTTTTAAAATCTAAATTCTGAAATGCTTTCCTCTAGCTACCTTTACACAGATTCTTGTTGCCCACAGGTGTCAACGAAGAGGATAAAAATAGAATAAAACTGAGATCAGATAAATGAAATGATTTGTCTGAGGATCTGCACTTAGGCAAATGATGCAAATAGAAAAAGAATCCCAGTCCTTGAAAGTATATGCTGTCCAAAAAAAGATTATACAACCACCTGATATTTCTCATTGTGTCATCCTCTTGCCTTGATTTAAGAGAAGAGAACTGTCCCTGACTGAATAATCATTGCCATTTTCCTGAAACATCCTCTAGAAATCTGTAATTGAAATTCTGACTTGACTTTTTTTTCACCTGCCTATCAAGTGATTCAGCCCAATAGGATCTGCTTTTATGGCAATCTTCAAAAGAAGCTACTAATTGCGTCAGTTGAGTAAATAGATGCACTGTGTCAAACGCTTAAACTAAAACTGCACACACAGCCCTGTATTCAGAACCCAGTTATGCAGTGCAACCTAATTTTAAAAATACCATAAAGTTCTCCCTGGAGACCAGGATAATATCTGTGAATTCTAGACTGTCTGGCAGGTAGACAATGTATGGGTGACTGGACACTGCATGGAACATACCTGTTTGGTAAAAATAAGGCTTTGAGATAGAAGTTATGATGTCTGCCTTGATGGCAAACCCTTTGGAGCAGAGATTTAAGAGAAGCCTGCAAAGTTGTGTCCTTTGAAAATGTGATTTTCAAAGTGAATCTGTCACCAGCTGTCACAAATGCATTGAAGACTGTGACAAAGTACCTTTTGCTGTATTGAATTTTTTTTATGCTCTAGGGCAGTGAACAACTAGTTTCTAAACCTGTCATCTGTTTGTCACCATTCTCTAATAAGAGGCTTTACTGGTAGGAGGAAGCAGAGGTTTTGATGAAGACCCCCTTCATCTCTTTGTCTCTCTACCATTCTCTGGAAAGGATGCTACCCTGATGGCTTTTGAGCTGAATAGAAGGAAGGCAAAGACTGATAACGAAATGAGTTTGTCCACATATCTTGAAGTGGCTTCATACAATATTTTGTTTTCAGAGCGATTTCTCATGCTAAGATCCTGCTGGCTGATTTTCTCATGATTAGAAGTTGTTCTGTCATCTAGAGATGCAATGTATGTGGTATATTCCCGTGGGGGATGCAAAAATACTTCATTACAAGGGGCTCCTCAAGCAAAGATGTACAAACTCCATCTTGAGCGATAGAACAGAGTCATAAGCTAACTGCTTAGAAGTACATTTTGTTTTTTCTTTACTGCCTACCTCTTCTCAGAAAAAAAGTAGCCTGCAGTTGTAAACATCCTTTTGTGGGGACCAGTTTTATCTTTTCTATTGGAAATACAATTCTTTTAACCAGCAGAAAAATTATTTATATCATGATTAAGGATCTTTAATTTCTATGCAGATCCTACTGAATGTAACCCTCTAATTCAACAAACACAGCCCAGAGTATTCTCTTGCAGAGAAAAACAAAGCAAAATCACACTCCCAACTAAATCCCTCATAAGAAATTGTTGCTCTATGAAGATACAATTTTGAAGAGAGTTCACTGCAGAATTCCTGCTGCTTTTTGCCTGGTTCCACTCACTGAGTCAATCTAGCAGTTGAACAGCAGGTATTTCTGTTAAACTGTAGAGGAAATGTTTTGTGTTTCTTTGGAGAGACAATGAAATATGGCACACACATTTATTCATGCTGCAGTCCTCAGATTGCCTTGTTCAGCTCTCTAATCAGGTAGCTCTGAGTGATTTCAGCCACTGATGATTTCTTCAACCCACTGTATCAAAAGAAAAAAACTGTTCCACAAATACATGATCTGAATAGAATGATTATTTACTTTCAGGTCATATTGATTTCAGTTTAGTCCCAAGATCTTGAGGGTTGCAGAGAGTTGAAGAAAATCTTTCCAAACATTGGTTTCATAAATCCTGGAAAACACTATTCTTCCACTAAGAATTAACACAAAAAGATGTTGATTTTGTTATTTTCTATTTATCGTCAATATTCAGATTTTAAAATAAATAAATATAGTCAGGAGCAGAAACATCAGCAGGTAACTGAACTGGCCAAACTCGTGCCATAGGTACAGAAAAAAAGTATAAACAGTGAACCTCCCATAAGCCAGCCAGAGATTGAATGCCTGTTTGTCCATGCTAAAATAATATGTTAAAAGTTAACCGAGAAAGGAAATCAAGATTAAAAGCTTGTAAACTAATATTGCACTGACTCCAGGAAGAACATAATTCATAAAGTTTCTGAATAGGCTTGCTTGATGATCCAGTCTAACCATTAGTGGGGATAGTGTACTGTTAATTGATTCATGACAATTAATTTGTTTTTAAAGCATGAATAGTGCTCTGGGTGCTTAACAAACAATCCAGGTGGCTATAAAGCTGCAGTACCTGCTGTGAGGAGGAGGCTTATGTTCTAATTATCTAACAGTGCCAAAAAAGTGCAACTTTATTGTGCTCCATTTTCATCTTTCTGTTTAGTGGCTCAAAAATGGTGAAAAGCTAACTTCTCTTTGACAGATAGGTATGGAAAAAAATCATAAAATTCTTTCTGCGTTCTTCATGTCATCAGTGTGGGAGTTACTGAAAGCTTTACTAGTCATCGTCTATAGTAATATTCAGTGTTTTAGAATGGAGGAGGAAGAGCAAACTTCCCTGTTGCTAGTGGAACATGGGTGTTCTTGATGGCATATGCATGAGATACAAGAAATGTCTCTGTGCTGATTGTGGTGATGTGAGTGAGATGAAAATGATCTCTTGTCATCGTCTCCTATGAAGTGGGGATCTGGAGGATTTCCTGTGAAATAAATATCTACAAAACCTGCATTTGAAAAACTAAACCAAAAAAAAAAAACCCTAAACCAAAACCAAACATGCATAGGTGTGTCCCTGAAGTTTGGATCATTGCAGTTTTAAATTCCATCTGGATGTTGTTGCACTGCCAGTGATTTCAGAGCATACGTCTACCAGTGGCTTGAGGATACATCTTCTCTTGGTTTTCTAACTTCAGCAGAAACATATCAAATAATTCAATTGGACAAGTAATGTCCACGCCTCTAGAGGGAAATTCAGACTGATCAGCTACCTCCATACCTCTTTATCTCCCTCCCTGGCACGTAGCATCATGAACCACTCTCGCTTTGTTCACTCGGTATCCATATCATCAGGTGATACATATAGGTCCTTATCAGGAGCAGATGGCCAGGTTTGGAGCCATTTTTACCCTTCATGTTACTGGTCAAGACAGCAACTCTTGATTCCACGAATGACCCCATCTTAGTATCCTGGCTGCCACGCTGTGCTAGCTAATGGTGGCTGGAATTCCACTGTGGCTCTTCTCCCTCTGCCACTGCTGAATGACAATGGAGGGAAGGGAACACTAGTATGATTGCGCTGTCCTCAAAACTTGCAGTGAATAAAAGTGGCTGCAAAGCTTGCAGGTTCAACAGGCCACTATCTACAAGGAAGCTTGTGTCTGCCCTGTAGCAACAGCACATGTTCTTCAGGATTCCGATCCCCCTTTCTATCCATCTCCTTCTAGTCAGCACAGATTTCCCAAGCATGTGGCTGATATATGGCCATATATTAAAAGTGCTAGGGGAAAAATGTGCCATCTGGGTAGATTAATCAAGAAGAGTATGTTTATTCATCTGGAAAGGACTGGTGAAGCACAGAGGAAGGTTTATCCCTGACATTCTGAGTTACAGTGAGTACATATGAAACACGTATATTTAGAAATTAGTTCACTATGCATTTCAAGCCAAGCCAAAAGAACCTTCCTTTAGTAACACCATCTATGCCTTGCAGTCCTAGGTCATCTCACATGACCATTTTTTCAGGTGCTGAACTATATAACCTGGCAGCAAAAGCATGTCTGCTTGGTTATGGGTTTCAAAAGGGCTTGCTCTGAGAGAGAGACTTAATGCTGTGTCAGTATTGTAGCACTCTGGTTTGCCAGCCACAGTCTTTGTGAAGAAGGACAGTCAGCTTTCCAAGTCCTCTTCATGGATCCCGGTAGAACAGCCTGGCTCTACCAAAGGGAGGATGACTCCATGAAACAACATGTTCAGACATCTTCCAGAAGCAAGATGCTTTCCAACATCTGGATTTACATGTCTGTATACATTTGGGTCTTATACCCTCCCTTAAATCCACCCTTTCTTCCCCCTAGTAAATAAAACTTCTCTTGCCTGTCTCCCTGAAATAGTAAAACAGTTCAATGCTGGTTCTATATGTCGTGTAAATATCTATCATCCAGCTGTCCTAAAGCTGACTTTTTTACAGGCATTCTCATTTTGAGTCATTAACTCAACTTCTGCTTCACAAGTTTTGAACTGCTCAAGCAGAAAAAGATCTACAATGTGTCTTCAGAATGGAACATTATTTATTGTTAGTGGGAGGCTGCAAATCCATTCATTTTGTTCTCAGCAAGAAGACCCAATGACAATGTGCATACCCTCGTCCTGAAGTGCTTGCAGTTTTGCACAGGAATCCACTCTGCTGATTGTCCACATTGCTTAGCTGCAGGTATACATATAAGCACTGTTTCCTGCTTCTCTGTTGTCCCTCTTGGGTGAAGAAGCTCAGCTGCAGGAGAAAATCTTGAAAACTCTTGGTTCCTATTCTTACAGACAATATAGGTACAATTGAACCTAGCTTGCTCACAGACCCCTGGAGTACCATGGTAAGAATTACACAATCCTCAATATTTTCCAGAATATCCTGTTCCTGAAATATCTGATATCCAGAGGCTGGACAACCCCTTTCAAAATATCCTTGCTTGCTTGTGACCATTCAGACAGAGGGAAATATCCATCCACAGTTCTGACCAGTTCTTGGCAAGTTCCTCAATCATAGCACAGTTCACTTACAAGGCAGGCTAAGAAATTGGGTTTAGTGTGGTCAGGAAATAGCTGTCACTCTATCAAGAGAGGAGAGACACATCACCATCTTCCAGGACAGGCCACAAGATGGAGGCTGTTTGTTTTCTCTTGTAGGGTACAGTGACAACACAGTAATGCGACAGTTTTCTAGATTAGGTTGGGGTACCTATTGCAGCAGCCTCTCTTGTGGTTTCCTAAGGATTTGGATTCCACTAGTCTTTAGCCAGCAAGAGGGATCTTGGACAAGATGATATAACTAAGCTCAGAGAGCAGCAACTGCACATGGTTTGGGATAGAGTGCAGGAAAACTATCATGCTCATCCTATCTCTGGAGGCTTAAGATATTGTCCTGCTCTCATCCCTGACTGGGGAGCAGCAGAGTGTGAAACAGCTGCATGTTACATGAAAAATGCAGCTGCCAGACTTTTCCACCTCCCAAGGAGTCATCTGAAGTAAATGGAGTTTTTTTATCAGTTTGCTCCTTAAGGTAGGCTACTAATAACTTCATTGCCTTTCAAAAAGCCAAAGACAGGCTTTCCTTCTTCTTTCTCTTCTCAGTGTTTTATAGTTCACCTCTCTTGTTTTATCAGCAGCAGCCTAGAGGTCTGTAAACATCAGAGGTCCTCAGAAGAGATGGTTTGCAAAGGAGTGGGTCTCATCTCCAGATAAAAGCTGAAAACTTTGATTGTGAAGTGCAGCTGACCCAGTAAAGTTAATTGTAGCCAGCACAACACATATTGCCTGTCCCATAATGCAGCAAGGGTTAAAATGACTGTCTTCCTGACCTCTGATGTCTCCTTAGTGGGAGATGTCAGCTTAGTGTCTGTCTCAAATATTTACTGCAGTATTTACCTGCAGTAAAAGGAAGCCCGTGATTGGCTGGAGATGACTTCACCAAGGAACTTTGTAGAATTCGAGGGCTCTCAGACCTGGTCATGATGTCCATGTCCAGAGGGATTTGAATGGTCAGGTAGATATAATGCAGAACTCAACCTTTGATTAGATAACTTTGATCTTCCTAGAGCAGGAGTATCAAACAAAAATGCATGCATAGCTCCCTGGAAGCAGGCCTGAACCTCTGCCCAGGCACTTCTGCTTTTTGTGAAATCAGTAGTCATGTGGCTGCATGACTCCTCTCCTACCTCTTCCACAGAGCTCCTCCTGAGAGAAGAAATATACTATTTTTCTTTGCAATCAGATCACAGATTCAACTTGCAGAACAGATGCACAGAAAGTTGTCAGCTGAGAAGAAAATACACAGCAGAGTGGTCCAGAAAGGATGGGGAAGCAGAAGCTGGAGTTTCTCTTCTGCTTCCCTGAAGTGAGAACATGTGAAATTACAGCCTCAAGTGCTTAGAGCTGTGGGAATGATGAACAAAGAGATTACCCCTTACCTGTAAATCATATCTGTAAATATCTGTGGTGATTTGCTGCATGTCTTCTCTGTTTTCGCTGAAGACATTTTACTGCATAGAGGAGTCTTGTTCCTACTGGAAATCTGATCTGGACTTTACGTCCCAATAAGCAACTTAATCCTGTTATACTAACATGCAGACAGAGCAAATCACAGAGCCTCAAGGGTTGTACATGGAGCAGTCCACATTGAAGCTACCGTTCAGCGTAGGAGTGTAACAGCCCAAGAGACATGACAAAATCCCCACTTTCCCGCCACCATTTGTTCTGTACTGGGCTAGGAGAGGGGTGAGAGAAACAGTGCAGGGTTCTTTCTGGATTTTGATAAGAAAGGCCCAAGAACAAATGGCTTAAAAAAGCAGCTGTTTTAATGTGATAGAATCAAAAAGAGGAATATAGATAGTGAACAAATTCAAGCCTTTTAAAATGCTGGGAGCTTTGCCCTTTTGACACCATCGGATGGACCCCAGAAGGATTTTCCAGCTGTGCACTGCACAGATCCTGTTCCTGGACAAGTTCCTCCTCTCTCCCATAGCATGACACCTTTTGTTTCATGTAACAAACAGAACCATGTGCCTTATTCTGATATGACATCCACCAGTGCATAGCACAGGCCAGCACGTAGCGCTCCCGCAGATTTTGTTAGAGTAGGTACTCTAATAGTGACATATTGACTTGACATTGACTATTGACTCTAATAGTGACTTGACATTGATATTTGTCAATTGTCTCTTGAGAAACAGGTGTCTCAGAGCCTAAGTGTGAGATCCAATAGAGCAGGCAGGGCTTGCTCAAGGTCACTAGCTCCTTGAATACGGTGTCTTCTGCAAGCTACCAATAGACTTTTGTAATGACATGGAAGTTGGTGCACCAGATTGAGGTAGTTGTCCATCTGCTCTGTTCATTTACTTCAGTAGAGACCAACAGCACATTTTCAGAGAGTAACACACACAAAAAAGGAGATTTAAAAACTTTCCCTACTGTGTTAGAGGAAATCAAAGCCTATTGCCTTGAGTCTGTGACCCAGGAGCTTAGAATGCATGGAGAAAAGAAGAAAGAGAAAGAAATTAGTGTGTTCCTTTTTACATTATGGAGCCTGTGTTGGCCTGTAGATGTCTGTTTAAATATCTGGTTGTAGGGCTTCACCTAATGTCTTTCCTGAGGATGAATGTGTTGAAGATACTCAAGTAATGAAGTCTGTATGACTTAGTTTCATAAGGGATATACATGTATTTTCTTTTAAAGTTAACTTGACACCAGATTTGGTGGGAAATACATTTGCATGCTTTGCTCTTCTTTTCCTCTTTCCAGAAATTTTAATTGGCTACAAAGTCTGTAACTTAGCATCTGCTATAATCGCATATATCCACATATTAAAAACCAAACAAAAACAAACAAACAGAAAAACCAAAATAAACCACTAAATCCACAGGTTATGAGACACTTCATCTTTACATTCCTTATAATAACAGCATGGGTATATTTTTAAAATTTTATTTTATATATCTGAATCTGTACCAATCTGTATTGGTACAGATGTATATGTATGTACATATAGAACTGTATAGCTAAAGAACTGCTACCATCACCTGGACTTTTCTGATGCCCCTTTTTGATTATGGGCATTGCTGAAGGTAGAGTGAGGTCTGACAGACACATTGTTTCTTTAGTTCTCAAGCACTTTTACTTTGATAAGGAATTTCCAATCAATGCCTTCCATTATCTGCCTCCAATGTTAATTGAAGATGTATTCACATCAAACACTTCTATCTTATCTAAAGAAGGTGTGTGGAACAGAGTTCCAGTACAATAGAAATAGTAATATTCTGAGACTGTAATTATATTCACACTTCATTCACTGCTAGAATTACTTGGAAGTTAAAACTATCAAATGCTGCAGTTGTGTCTCTGGATTAGTCGTAAAGAAACATTTAATATGAGCTAGTAGATGGGAACTTCCCAAACTCTCTGGTTTTACATTATTTAGCACTAAGATTCCTTTTCCTAAATATCAAGGCAAAAACAGGTTTTGGTCCCCCTTTCTACTTCAGAGGGAAAAGAAAGTCACAGATGAATTTTTACTCTAATGTTGCAGGTGGTCTTACTAAAGATCTTTAGAAAGTCATTTTGGTTGGTGCTTTAGGGTTCTTGCCTTGATGGCCACATTTCATGAACCTGTGCAAACTCTCTGCAGCCTTGCTCACACTTGTGGCTCTCCATCGGGGCAGAAGGGATATATAACCCAACCAGTGTCAGTGGCACACCAATGAGAAATGTCCTGACTTCTCATCTATGGGATGCTAGCCAGAATGTGGCAAGACTGCAAAGCACTTACACAGCAGCTTGAATGACACCACCTTCTGCAATAGTAAGTGATGGCCTGAGTTATTTCCTTTTTTGTTGGAATTGGACTGCCATTTTCTCTATGATGATCCTCATTTGCTGTCTCACTAGGATGAGGACACTGGACTGAGCTTCCTTGGTCAGAAAGGGAAGCAGGAAGATGCATCTTCATTCTGCTGCTTTCTCAGATACAGTCTAGGTGTGGCCATGCCTGGGACGCAACCAGAGACACAGTGCAACACTAGAAGCTAGGACTGAAAGTGATGTTGCTGTTGCAGTTGTGATGAATATTCTGACAACTTAGAAGTTGTCATTCCAGCTTGTCTTCTCTACAGATATCTGAGATCCTTCCAGGGTACATCTCTTTGGGCAGTGGGATAATGGGGAAGGGTCTATGGGAGATTCTGTCTGAGACAGAGCCTCTGCTTTCCAGGGGAGAAATGAAACAACACTGAAATCTGAAAACTAAACTGTCAGGGAACCATTTTAAGAGCTGCTCAAAAGCCAGCTGAGCAGAGTGTGGCTGGGGGACATACAGTAGGAAGAGCCACATCATTTCTATGTTTCCTTCCTCCATCAGCCATTGTGGTCTGTTTGTTATAGACTGGAGATTGATGTTGCATCTATCTCCCATGAAATATGAATTGTCATCCTACCTAGGAGCATATGAATTCCTTTATGACTTTAACTTTAGAAGTGTGACTGTGATATTTTGGAAAGAGAAAGATTAAAAGTAGCTATAGGTCTCTCTTTTTAAATTCACGTGATAAAATTACTAAGATGGGAAAAAGTCAGAGCTTTCAAGGCTTACTTAAAATGAATTAATGTTTTGTGTGCAAGGCAGAAAAATATGGGCTGACAGATACTACTGACATCAGGCAATTGAGGGAGCACTAATAGTGAGTAGTATTGTACTTAAAAGTGGTACTGAACTCATGGAGGTCAGAAATAGACCTCAGATTAACCTAAATGGGACAGAATGAAACACACTAGTGATTCCTGCTGTTCTGTAGGATATTTCAAGTGGCAGCTGTATCTCTTGATTGCTAATTACAAATTATGGACATATAAAATTGTAATTGAAATTGAAGTTGCCCATAGTGAAGTAGGGCTGCAATGATTAGCTGAGAACTGATGGTCTCCTCCTGCTGGGCAGGTACAACATAACTAGAAGCAATGCAAACTACAATGAAATGAGATAAGATTTTCCTTCTTTACTTACCTTTCTGTAAAAAGCTTCCTCTGCAGCTAAAGGATATCTTTTCGTAGTCTTACACTTCTGGAGAAGGATGCCCTAGATTTGGTTGCTGTTGAAGTCCATATTTATTGGTACACCCAT
The DNA here is from genome assembly GCA_025345505.1 of Todiramphus chloris collaris. NCBI lineage: Eukaryota > Metazoa > Chordata > Aves > Coraciiformes > Alcedinidae > Todiramphus > Todiramphus chloris. The sequence goes on along the minus strand of JANVCC010000130.1, from coordinate 9,420,798 downwards.
GATTTCTTATGAGCTGTTCTTTTTGTCTAAAGGGATGAGCTCAGTAATGTGTGGGTATCTACCTTGAGATTGTTTAGTTCCCAGCTTCTTTCCTAAGGATGCAAAAAGCTGAAAGATTATGTTGCTTATGTCCATATTTTTGTTGAGGATAAAGATAAACCGTCAACTAATTTGTCCTAATGGCCAAAGGGCACTCAGACACTTCTTACTTCTGGCAATCATTGACTTGAACAAGATATGAATCAGTGAAATGCCCTAAACACTCCTCTGTGCTTCTTGGACAGTTGTTTCATATTTATTTTTAATCTTTTGGAAACAAACTTTATCGGACAGGAAAACACACGTGCTTATGGGTTATATAACTCTCTGTTGAAATTGCTTAGCATTTTGAAATCAAAGAACCATGGACATGGAGTTTTGATGGGTGCATAAACACTTAAGCAATGGAGAGACTTTTATTTTTAGAAATCAGCTTCCCATTCTCTATCTGTAAAGCTGAGAATTTGTTTGAATTAATTTCTAAGGTTGAAGGACTGAAGTTGGAAATATAACTCTGGTGCTTTGATAAATAGAATTGCTTTCAAAGCCATACTCCCTGGTACAAGAATAGCAGGAGTATGTAGTATAGAGCCAAGAGGTCACTTCTTGGACAACTTGCCCTAAGGCCAACTGTGGAACAGAGTAGAGGATGAAGGAGTAACCTTCCACAGGTGATCTGTAGCTCACTTTGACATGGCTTTGCTCTAAGGGTGCTTATGGCGGTGTCACACGGTTACCTGGAAAGATAATGAAGTAATGAAACACAATATGCCTTGTTCCACAGCACTTGCTCTTCAACAGAAAGGAGTAACTTTGGAGAAAAAAGTCCTTCTTTTCCTTATTTTACTTGTGTTACTTTCATCTTTCTCTCCTGCAGAGGTGATATGAAGTAAAACAGGATTCTTCAAGGAGATACCCAAGATCCCAGGAAAAATAATACCTGTATATTTTAGTCTAGATTAGAACTCTAAGTTAATTGAAGTGTTAAAATACTACTAGGAGGAAACTGAGTGTCATTTTGCCATTTTACAAGTGGCCTAAATCATGCCTAATTTTTTACTGGCTTTCCTCTCATTTTGTTCTGAAATGTCAAGATGGAGGACTCAGTCAGCTTCACCTCAATCCCTTAGAGGGTGATAGACCATCCAATCCTAGAAATCATTTCCAGGCACTTGTAGAACAAGAAAATCATCGGGAGCAGTCAGCATGAGCTCCCGAATGGGAGGTCATGTTTGACCAACCTGATAATCTTTTTACAATGGAATGACTGCCTTGGTAGGTGAGGTGAAAGCAGTGGATATTATCTACCTTAGGTTCAGTAAGACTTTCAACACTGTCTCCTGTATGGTTCTTATAGAAAAGGTACTGAATAGATTGGATGAGCAGACAGTAAAACAGATTGAAAACTGACTGAATGGGTGGGTCTGGAGGGTGCTAACCAGCAGTACAAAATCTAGTTGGAGACCTGTAGCTAACAGTGTACCCTAGGTGTCAATCCTGGATCTAATCCTGATTAACATCTTCATTAGTGGTATGGATGCTGGGGCAGAAAGTACCCACAGCAAGTTTGTCAATGACACGAATCTGGGAGGAGTGGCTGGTACACCAGAGGGTTGTGCTGCCACCCAGAGGGACCTCAGTAGGCTGAAGAAACGAGCTGAAATGTAAAGTCCTTCACCTGGCATATGCTGAAAGCTGACCAACTGAAAAACAGCTTTGCAGAAATGGACCCACAGGTCCTGGTGGACACCCAGTTAACCATAAACCAGAAGCATGCCTTTATGGCAGAGAAGGCTAATGGTATTTTGGGCTGCATTAAGAAGAGTGGTGTTAGCAAGGAGTCAAGGGAGTGATCCTTCCCTTCTACTCAGCACTGGTAAGGCCATGCCTGGAGTACTGTATCTAAGACAGATATAGAGCTGCTGAAGGGAGTCCACTGAGTGGCCATGAAGGTGATTCAGGGATTGAAGCATCTCTTCTATGAGAAAAGGCTGAGAGGAAAGCTCAGGGGGGTCTTATATATAAATACCTAAAGGGAGGCTCTTGTCATTGTTAATTAGTGATGTGTCAAGATGCAGAGGGCACAAACTGAAGTGCAGGAGCTTTCCTCTAAACATCTGGAAACACTGTTTTACTGTGAGGGTGGACAATCACTGCCACAGATTCCCCAAGGAGGTGGTGGTGTCTCCGTTCTTGGAGACATTCAGAAGCAATCTGGCCATGGTCCTGGACAACTGCCTTTAGGTGTCTCCGCTTGAGCAGGGGGTGTGGACAAGATGACCTCTAGTGTTACTTCAAACCTCAACCATTCTGTGAATTCAAACTCAAAAGCAGGAAAAAAGAGACGTATCCTAGAGGAAGTTATTTGTTGCTGTCGCTTCGGTTGTTTACGTGTATAAACTTGATTTTATATATTTTAGACACAGAACTGTATCCTTATCCAGATAATAGCCAGAAATAAATAGGCATGACAAAATCACCTGCATGTGGTAAACACACTTGCAGTGTTTATTATTTTGCACGATTTTAAAGAAAATTGTTTTCCTCTTGTACTATAAAAATGTCACAGGGAAAGAGACAATTCTGATGCCCAATTTAAATACGTGGGTGATGTCTCCTTCCTTTAAAATCAGCATGGTACCCGAGTACCTTCTCCCTGTACCCACTATGCAAAATTAATAGCAACCTGAAGCACCAGTATTTCTAATACTCACGAAGATGAGACAGGCAATTCTTGTCTGACAACATCATTCAGAAATCTTATCAATGAGTTTCCATTTACAAATTTCAAATGCTTTTTAAAATTCTTTTCTACATGAAGATGTTTCCACCAAACATTTGCTCTGTATACGGAATGCAACATTTGAAAAGCAACACTTCTTATTGTGAGGTGGCTTTTCTAAATGCATCTTATTCAAGTGGGTGGAGAAAGCAATTAATTCTTTTTCAGCAAAGCAAGTATTAAAGTAGAGAGTAAAGTATTAGATTTCCCCAAAAGATTTTGATTGTCTTCCATCGCCTTATCTTTCAAAACCTGATACTTTTTAGAAATAACTCACAACATTATCAAAATAGGCACAATGGTTTCAGGCTCTTTCTCTGCACAGACAGAAATCTGAACTGCTGTGAATGATGATGGGGGTGGTGAGCATCTGCACAAGGAGGATCACACTTCCTAAGAGAATGTAGAGTAATATTCCCTAGGGAATGAACGTGTAACGTGGGTCTCTGCACATTGTAACAGATCTCCATATCTTTTTGTTTGCTTTGTTGCTCTCTACTAACAGAACTTGCTGTGTATCGTCAGCATGTTTTTGCTGCAACAAGATGTGGTGAATTACAGAAGCAAAAATTGTAAATGGATGGTCTAAAGCAGGGTGAAGCTCTTTCACCACTGTTTATCTAATCTAATTTAATCTAATCTAATCGTTTAAAGACTTCTGGCAAAAGAGATTTCCATAGCTTTTGCTGTCAGCCAGCTCTGATGCCATAGCAGTCAAAAAGCTCTTAACAATGTTTATTCTATTACAATTAGGAATAAATTATTGTTCTGAGTGCATCCTCCAAGAGCTGTGTTAGCGCCTTTGATCACCATTTATGATAACAATTTATGTAATTCATTATTATATTGACTCCATCTTCTTCCCATCTTTTTCCTATATAAACTTGTTCCTCCAAATATTTCACTGAAGTCATAGAGACCACTTATTCTTACAACTCTTCTCCAAAATCTTCAGTTTTTCCCCAGATATTGACAGTTCTTTCCTTTTCTTTTTCTATTGAGGAACATTTTTCAGGTTTTTCTTTGAAATCACAAGGCCTTAAATTTAGACTTTCTTTTTAAAAAAGGAGCAAAACTGACGCTGTCAGAAAACCAAACAACTCTGAGGGATTTGACTTCAAGAAAAATGCCAAATATCATGAAGCTGGTGATTAAAATTGCAAGAGCTGGCAGCATGACAATTGCAGGTGATGAATATGTATGCCAAGGCTTTCCAGACATAGTAATTAACAGATTGAGGTGCCTGAAAGCTGCATACAACAAATTTAGAAATGAGGGTAACTCTTTGGCTCGATGCTTTGTTCTGTACTGAACATCCCACTGCACCACAGAAAACACGCAGGAGTCACGGTTGAAAGCCACAGAAGATAAATGGTAGAGCAGACTCATTGGAGCAGGGCATCACCTTCAGCAGATGTGTAGAATATGAGCCATGTATAAAGAATGTGATTTTTCTGATTGAAAGCAAGGCATTTTAGATGTCATTGTGTATGCATAGGTTTCATCTCAGCACTGTCTTCTCACATTCAAAGCAGACTTGCAGTACCCACACCCAGCTGGCACTTGTATGTGAGTCTCTGCACATTGAAACTTGACAGCTGTGTTGCATACATGCATCATATGTGCAAGAGTCACAGCCTGGGCATCTCAGACTAGAAGCAGTTCACCTCCCATTACTAGACATCTGTTCCCTGGATTCACTCCCTGCATGGCCACTGCTTTTGTTTACGCTAGAGGTAGGATTATATCAGAAGTATCTTCTGTAATGAGAAGACAAGAAATTATCTGAATGGCCTGGGAAGTGATCCAGCTACACCAGTATGCTGCTACAGAGAGGAAGAAAAGGGGATGCAATTTTGGGAGAGCATGTGAACCTGCTCAGTTCCTTTCCCCTCGCATTTCAGCAGTATAAGCTGCTATGCTAGGGGTGTTAGAGCTGCTTTCCTGCCTGTTCATTTTTCCTCTCTGTGTATGGAGCCATGGTCCATGATTTTTTTGAGACCGTTTTTAGACTGTTGTGATTTGACCTTGGCTGGATACCATGTGCCCACTGAGCCACTCTATCACTTCCCTCCCCTGCTCTGAGCTGGACCAAGGGGAAGAAAAATAAGATGAAACTTGTTTAATGTCGAAGCAAAGCAAAGCCATGCACAGATGCAAAAGAAAACAAAGATTTAATCTCTACTTCCCATCAGCAGGCAATGTCTGTCTCTTTCCGGGAAGCAGGGCTCCAAACACGTAGCAGTTGCTCTGCAGGACAAGCAGATGCCCCCCCTCTCCTCCTTTTCCTAGCTTTTTCTAGTTCAGCTGATGCCATATGGTATGGAATATCCCTTTGGTCAGTTTGAGTCGTGTGGATGCTGAAAAGCTGCTAGCAGAGGGATTTTCTCAGGTTCTCACAACATTCGCTGAGAATCCTCTCTTTCTCACCAGTGTTATGAAAAACAGTAGGATGTTTTTTGTAAGCTAGGCCAACACCTGGTGTTTTGCTAAGTTCTGTTTCTGGTACATCGGAAAAATATTTTGCAATAGGTGTTGTAGGACCTTAGACAATCACCCTAGGAGCTGGGTGATCACTGACCAATCGCCCTATGGGGCAGGGTATATAAAACGGGGTTAGAAATTAATAAAGTGGCTTCTTTTGCCTTCTCTTGCTGAATTTATGTGTTGCTGCATCTCTCTGCTCCCGGTATAAACAGCGACAGGGTCAGCTGTCCCAGTCATGTCCCCTCCCAAGGTCTTGTCCACCCCATCCCACTGCAGGGAGAATGTTGAACAAGCAGCCTTGGTGCTGTGCGAGCCCTGCCCAGCAGCAGCCACAGCACGGGTGTGTTATCAGCACCTTTGCGGCTCTCAGTGCAAAGCACAGCCCTGGGAGGGCTGCAATGGAGAAAATTCACTCCAGCTCAGTCACACAAATACACAGACCTACTGTTGATATTTTCCTGCACTGGCAGGAAATTCATTACCCACTCTGCAAAAAAAAGTGTTTATTTTTTAATCTGCTTAAACTAACCTCCTGCTAGCTTCAGTGTGTTCCCCTTATTATAGCGGATGGTGAATAACAGATCTGCAGTCACTACTGCTTCTCTGAAGAAACAAAGATTTGTTATGCTGGTATAAAATACACATTTAGCTTGACACCGCGTCTGGAAACAGCTAAAGTGGAAGAAATGGGAGAAGAGGGATTTGGTGGAAATTCTACATTAATTGGTACAAGCCAGCGCAGTTTCAGTTCAAGCAGATAGGGAGTTATGAGAGATAGCAGAAAATACGTGGAGAGTTATTGAGGCTGCACAGGCACGGGGTAGAGATTCTATTGATGGTCAAGCACAGGGGATAGATGGACATTGGTTTCAACCAGAGACAATTTTCTGTGAATAACCTGACACCTGCTTTCCACTGACTGCTTCCAGGCTCTGCTATCAACAGGCACACTGAAGCACACATCAGGGAGACATTACGCTATCTCAGAGACATGCTGCACCCTGCACAAAGTGGCCCTTGAGCAGAAACTGAGAAAGGAACAATCAAGTTAATGGTCCTTTATGTTTGGGTTTGCCTTACAGTACTTTAGCTGGACCATGCTGTAGGTGACATGGAGTATCCTCAAACACATGATGATCCTGAATTGTTTTGGGGGATAGGATGTTCTTAACTTCAAAATCGTAAGAGTCTAGAGACCAGTTATTTTTGGCAGGTGAATGAGTTGTGTCTGTCAACTGTTGCATTCTCACAGATCTTGTTCTTTTGAAGACACATTAACATAAAGACAAGAAAACAGAAAAAAAACCCCAACCCCTATAGAGTCATATTTTAGTCAAGCAGAGTCACAGAGAAGATTCAAACAGCTTGGTGTGTTTGATTAAAAAAATGAAACATGTAGATGAAAGAAGATCCAGCAGCTTTTGATCCCTTTCATATGTTTTTGCTTGGGGGCTTGAGAATTGGGACATGGGATCATTTCACTGCATCTCTTTCTCTGCTTTAAGCAGAAATGATTTTCTATAGTAGGGACAACCAGCGGAAAATGCCATCTGACCTTTAGCAACAATATGGAAGCACACAGGATGTGTTAATATGCCAGGGAAATGCATGTTAGGTTTTCATCAGCTCTTCCATTTGAAACTGAGCACAAGATGTCACCTGCAAGGGTTGTCTGATGCTGTGGAGAAATCAAGAAACTCATACTGTTGTCTATGGACTAGGTAGTCAACTGAGGTGTGGATGAAAGGTGGTTCCTTTTTAAGATAGGAGTGAACAAAGTTCCCGCTGTCCAAGGTGGAAGAAGGAAAATCAAGTTCACCGGAACGGTCATGTAGAACTCCTGAGGGACTTAGATTTATTTTCTGTGGCACATGTGCTTTCCTATATTGGCTGGTAATTTGATAATGCCCATAATACATATATTGCATTCTACTGCACTTTTTCAGTAGATAAATCATATGTCAATATTATCTTACGCTTTAAAAATATTCCTATCTTTAATAACTGACTATTACTATTTGGCTAACACGTTGCACCTGTTGTGAAAGGAAGGGGGTTGCATGATCAAACAATAACTAGGCTTATGAGGTTTATCAGATCAAACACTCTCAAAAGAGGGAAATGCTACATTTGCTTTTGCTCATGTACTTCCATAAGGAAGCATCTCTCAATAGCTCTGAAAATGGAAGAGGTACTCTTGAGTGCTCTCTGTATCTGAACTGGGTGAGGAAAGCTGTCAGGGAAGCTTGCTTGGGTATATACTCCTTTATAATTTAGAGAAGGGTCTACTTTTGTGATTGTCATCCCCTTTTAAGCAGGTCTGTAATGTGCAAACCCACTCCGGGTCCCTTTTCTAAACTGTGTGGCATATTGCAGAATATGCTGAGCAGACGTTCATGGAATATTGCTATATTTTTAATGGAAAGATATGTCTTGTTTCTTGCTTCTCTTTTGTGAAGCAGTGGTATAAATCTGGCTATACTTACCTTTTCAGATCAAATAACAAGAGCTAATAAAAACTGTGTCACAGTTCAGGGTCAGGATGACCCCTTAGACCTATAACAGAGGCTCTCTGTTCTCTTCCCCAAAGGGGTAGAGAAAGGGAATAAGGGAGAGAGACTCAGCCGTTAGAAAAGGAAACTTGAACAGCTTTAATGGAAATGAAAATAATAATAATAAAAATGGAATACATACAAGTATATACAAAACCAGTATTGAACCCAACCCCCCTGATGGCAATTACATCACTGTCACCACTGATGCTGTGGAGCAGGCACCGGGAGAGTCCCAGACTGGGCCCCGCAGCAGCCGGGAGCTGTGTTCAGGAGCTGGATTCTGGTACCGGTTCAGGAACACGCAGACCGGATCTAAGTCAGAACGGACAGAGTCCTCCTTGGGTGCTCTGAGGAAGGAGCTGAAAGAGGACCCGAGCCAAGCCAAGCAAAGCTGGCAAAGCAGTCCACGAGGGGAGAAGAGCCACAGACTCTTCGGATCGCTCAGCCTTATACCGAATATGATGTATATGGGCTGGAGTACCTTGCTGGTCAGTTCAGGGTCACCTGTCCTGGCCGCTCCTCCGCACAGGTGCAGCCTTTCACTTTCTGCACCCCCCAATGTGGCACACAAGATCCAGCAGTGGCCTTGGTCTGCACCCCAATCCTTGGTACTGACTCTAACCATGGGGTGTTACCACTGCTAGGAGCAGACACTGCCTGTGAGAACAGGCTGCTGACTTCAGACAGTGCAGTTGGTTAGAAGAACTGACCTTAAAAGTAAAATCACTGAACAGAACCAGCTCTGTTCCCACTCAAACCAGGTTTAAACTCTTAAAGCATTAACTTGTTTTGATATTAGTGCTACTATCTTATAGGGTCTTCAGAGTAAGTCTTATGAGGAGTGACTGAGGGAACTGGGGTTGTTTAGTCTGAAGAAAAAGAGGCTGAAGAGAGACCTTATGGCTCTCTACAGCTGCTTGAAAGGAGGTTGTAGAGATGTGGGAGTTGGTCTCTTCTCACAAGTCACAACTGATAGGACAAGAGGAAATGGCATCAGGTTGCACCAGGGGAAGTTTAGGTTGGACATTAGGAAAAGCTTCGATACTGAAAGGGTTACCAAAGACTGGAACAGACTGCCCAGGGAAGTGGTTGCATCACCATCCCTGGATGCATTTAAAATCCATCTAGATATGGTGCTCAAGGATATGGAGTAGTAGTGGCCCTGGTAGAGTTAGACAATGATTGGACTTGATTATCTTAAAAGTCTTTTCCAACCACAGCAGTTCTGTGATTCTGTAATATTTTAATCTGCCCAAATAAAGTGTTCTTCACAATCTTGAAATATTTATATTTTAGGTTCGCTAAGTTGTTGCAATAAAAATTACCATAAGCCACAACCCTTAATTCTTTTCCTGAGAATTATTTAGCTAGTGAATGCCAATGATCCTGACTCATTTTTTCTTGAAATACCTTACTGAGGGGGGAAAAAAAAAAGCGGCAGAGACAAAGCATCATGTTTTCAGGCTATCCTTAGAGATATACTTAGAGATATCCTTAGAGATTCACAAATCTGGCAGCAGCTGTGGGTGTTCTTTGCATTAAATTGCGTGCAGTTGATGTAACAGGAACATGATTCTGTATCAGATGGAAAAGCAAACAAGCCTCAGCCTAGGAATCTCACCTCTGAGCTAATAATAACTCTCTCTCAGAAGCTCACTGAGGGAAGTTCCAGGGATTTTCCATGATTCGTGCATCTTTTTTTGAAAACCCACACTTCTAGGCCAGAAGATTTTAAAAAACCACATCCCTGGTGCTAATGGCATCCATCCCAGGAAATCCTCCCTGGCCCCTAGCCAGTGTGGTAGGTGGGCACTCCTGATACCCACCTTCCTAAGCATTCAAAGGGATCTACTTAACTAGGCTCTGTACTCCTTTGTGACATGCATGCTAACACAATGCATACATCATGTTGCCCATTGCACAGGGTGTGCACCCTCCCAGCTGCTTCCCAGAGATGCTGCTGTGCCCTGCTGCCAATGTCACTCCTCCTCTGGCTGTGGCCACAGGTTTGCTGCTTCTGTCTAAGCCATACCAGACTTCAGTACGTGTTGGAGGTAGCTTGGATGAAAATTCGTTAGAAGTTGAAGCAACGCAGGAGGTAGGAACAAAACGAGAATGAGATGGAATGGCATATTAAACAAAGAGTAGTGAGAGACATTATTTTGTGCCCTTCCAACTGTGTCCATCATTTAAGAACTTGCATCTTGCTGAAATGATTGACTGGATTGTGTTTTTCCTCCATCTGTCTGTTTACTCTAGCATTTTAGTTTGTGGAACATCCATAAAAAATCTCACGTCAAATCCAGTATGAAGGCCCATATGAGAAGTTACAATTTCTGAAGTTGGTGCTATTGCTAAATGGAAGGCTACACTTGCCTGCTGACACAGACATCAAAGTAATAAATAGAAACAGGCCAGTAAGAATTATGAGTAGGATAACAGGTTTTTCACACTGCATTACTAAAAATGAAGAGTAGATTGTCTGCTACACAGGACATTAAGTCTTTAGCTATAGACGAGGCAGCATGCAAACTTTCAACTGATTTGTCCCAGAAGTATCTGAGAAGAGCAGTCACTTTACAGGATATATTTTTTTTATTATTATTAAATGATGCACCTCATAGCACTCATTTCTTGATCTATTTCTCTACTTCCTTCCACTGCTTGTGTCACCGTATTATCCAGACTTCTGCTCTGATCTCTGTACTTTCATTCAACAAGGGGCCATTTGCATTGTGAGAATCACAGTATGTCAGTGCCTCTCTTGCCCTTCCTGGCTCCCATTGTGCCCCGGAAGTGGGAATCCCTTTGAAATGTTCTAAATCATGAGTACAGTTTGGACTGAGCATGGGCAACAGATCAAGTCAGTCTCATCTACAGAGTAATAGCTTCAGAATGTCTTTGAAGAAACATGCACCTGAGTCCAGTCTCTCCAGGGTGCTTCTATCCTGCTAACAAAGAATATCCTTGGTTTTTAATTCTGATTTCTTGCTTTGGCTCCCAATTACAGCTTCCCAGCAGGACAGCTTCTTGCCACCAGAGTGACAGGCAGTGTCACGTGCAGTTCTGTCTGCCACACAAATTCCAGATCAGCAGGCTTTGTGTTAAGGTCCTTGCATCGTGCTTCAACTCTTGGAGTCTTTTCCCACTTTTCCCCTGTGGTCTTTCACTAAACCTTCTTCCCTATGCCTCTTCAAATACCAGAAGTGGCATATTCTCACAACACTGGATGGCTGTTGTTGAAGCATTTCTGAGCACCACTTCTTGCCAGAGACCTCATCAGACAATCTTTCATTTATGCAATGGAATTTCCCCAGCGTCTCTAGTCCACTTCTCCATAACATATAGAGGGAGGAAATACATCCTCTTTCCCAATCTTCCTGTTATTAGGCTGCCCTAGTGGTAGCTTAGATGGAGTTCAGAGCTAGCATTACAATTTTGTTTCTGAAGAACATTTGCTATTGAGACTTTGAATGTCTCTGTTTTTCATATAAATCTGAAGATGTTTGTATTTCTCATACAGGTTGTTTAAAACTGAACAAGAAGCGAAGGTCTTAATTACAACATAGTGTAAATTTCCATTCCTTCATGGGCTTCTAAATGAAAGTTTCAACTCTGATGGTTGAGGCAGTGTGCATGTTGTGATCCAGCATTGTGAGTAGCTGGCATAAGCTGACTGTATCTTCCCTGGTTGCCTAAAGCAAGCTGTTCAGCTCTGTGGCCTAGGGTGCACTTTAATTATGGCTGCTCTGTGTGTAAGCATAAAACTATTGCTTGTTCTTTGTAGTTAATGTTGCAGCACACAGAGGCAGCCAAGATATTTTGGCTTGAACCTTCTATTTAAATTTTTAAAGAACGTTGATCTTCAGGGTTTCAGAGATGGCCGTGGGTGAAGTACTGAGCTGAGTGCTGGATGGGTTTGTGCAAGCAGAGCGAGCTGAGGTGAGCGGAACTCAGCGTGCAAGCTCGCCCTGTGCTGAGAAAGGAACACCCAGCGATCTCTTCCAGCTGAAACTATTTTATGATTCTGTGTGATTTCCTGCAAGAACAGAGACTTCACGCTGCCTAAAGTTTCATTTCAAAATGGAATCTGCTGCTGTGTGTGTCTGTGCATTTATATATATATACAAACACACTCTTGACAGTTTCATATCTGTATGTGTATGCCTTTCCACAGTGATAAAGGACTCAGACTGAACTGAAGATTTCTCTTTCCCAAAAGTTAAGACCTTTGGGAATTATATAGGGGATGGTCATTGTGCTTTGTTAGCTGCCTGTATACTTCCTGTAGCACACTGTTTTCACCCAAGTGCCTTCCCTCTCCTTCAAGTCACCAGTCTTCTTCCAGTCACCTTCATTTAAGATCACATGGGGTAGGGCAGTATCACGGAAACACAAGTCATTGCACTTGGAGGAACTGGAATGTACCAGGAGGATGCACTGGCCAGGGAATCAGGGAGGATGAGGGAGTTTTATGTTGGGGAAAGCTTGGCAAAATTTGGAATGAAATGGAAGTCTTCATCCCTGGACGCATGATGGAACAGTTCATTCTGGAGGTCATCTCTAAGCATGTGGAGGAAAAGATTATCAGGAGTAGTCAGCATGGATTCACCAAGTGGAAATTATGCTTGTCCAATCTGATAGCCTTCTATGATGGTGTGACTAGCTGGGTAGATGAAGGAAGAGCAGTGGATGTTGTCTACCTGGACTTCAGCAAAGCTTTTGACACTGTCTCTAATAACATCCTCATAGGTAAGCTTAGGAAGTGGGGGTTAGATGAGTGAGATGGATTGAGAACTGTCTGAACAGCATTGCTCAGAGGATTGTGATCAGTGGCACATAGTGGGAGGCTTGTCACTAGCAGTGTTCCCCAGGGGTAGTCAGTCTTGTTCAACATATTCACCAATGTCCTGGATGAAGGGATAGAGTGTAACCTCAGCAAGTTTGATGATGATAAAAAATTGGAAGGAATGGCTGACACACCAGAAGGCTGTGCTGCTATTCAGCAGGACCCAGACAGGCTGGAGAGTTGGGTGGAGGGGAACCTAATGAAGTTCAATGAGGGCAAATGTAGAGTCCTAGACCTGGGGAGGAATAACTCCATGTATTAGTACAGGTTAGAGGTTGTCCTGATGGAAAGCAGCTCTGTGGAGAAAGACCTGGGAGTTCTGGTGAACAGCAGGTTAACCATGAGCTAGCAATGTGCCCTTGTAGCCAAGAAGGCCAGTGGCATTCTGGGATGCAATAAGAAGAGTGTGACTGGGAGGTCAAGGAAGTTTCTCCTTCCTCTCTACTCTGCCCTACTGAGGTCACATCTGGAGTACTTTGTCCAGTTCTGGGCTCCCCGGTTCAAGAGAGACCAGGAACTACTGGAGAGGGTCCAATGGAGGGCTATGAAGATGACAAGGGGACTGGAGCATCTCTCTTACAAGGAGAGGCTGAGACACTGGGTCTGTTTACCCTGGAGAAGACTGAGATGGGATCTTATCAATGCTTATAAATTTCTAAAGACTGGGTGTCCAGAGGATGTGGCCAGACTCTTTTCAGTGTACCCAGTGATAGGGCAAGGGTCAATAGACACAAACTACAACATAGGAAGTTACACCTAAACATAAGGAGAAACTTCATTGTTGAGGGTGACAGAGCACTGGAACAGGCTGCCCAGAGAGGTTATGGATTCTTCTTCCCTGGGGACATCCAAAACTCACCTGGACGTGTTCTTCCGCAGCCTGCCCTAGGTGAACCTCCTTTGGCAGGGGGGTTGGGCTAGATGATCTCTAGAGGTCCCTTCCAACCCCTACCATTCTGTGATTCTATGATTCTTTAATTATCAGTTGTGATTGTGGATCAAAATTTAGTCTGTATGAAGAACAGATCTCTTCTCTCTCCAACCCCAGCATCTATGCAAATGTGCCTGGGCACAGACTAAGACCCAACAGGTCCTACAAAACTTTCCTTAGGAGCTACTTGCACAGCAGCCATGCTCTGAGTGGTTCATTCAAACTCAGAGAGTTCATTACAGTATGCCCTGTATAAATATCCTATCTCAGGTATCGTGCCATGAAGGATTTAGCAGAAGGAATCATTCAAGTAGTCAACTCAAATGGAGATGTAGTCTAGGGGCATGGTGAGAGCTTTGAAGAGCTAAACCAAACCCAAAAACCTTCCTTCTCTTCTGCTATGTCAAGTCAGCTCATTTTATCTTGGTTTACAGTCTTGATGTCAGGTGGGGAAATGAGTAGTAATGATGGGTGAACTATTTAGAATGGGGCAACTTCTACACAGATTTTCCTTTTCTGCACTGTGAGTCACAGAAAATGGACAATTCTATCTGGATTTTCTGTTTCCAGCTTTGGTGCTCATCAAAGCTTTCTGCATGACATCAGCAAATCATTGAGAAATACTGTCTTAACTGAACTTACCTCCCACAGGGCAATTCCTTTGTGGAAGGACCAATTAAGCAATGGAGAGGAGGCTGAGGTAGACTGGGGCTTGGTCCCACCAGTAGAGCTCCTTTTAGAAACTCCACAGCTGCAGGACAGCAAGGAAGGGTTAGCATACACATGAAGGCCTCTACACGACCATTGACAACGTGTATATGTGCTCCCAGAGGAGAGCTGGGCTCCATTTGATATTGGGGGGGGGGGGGGGGGGGGTAGGATTAGAGGTGTATGTAGAGCCCTTTGTTCATGAATAGTTTCTTATGACCATTAGGGAAATGGTTGTCCCTTGTCAGCCTAATGGGAATGTTTAGAGAGTGATGCCAGTGAAGAGTCTTAGCTTGTGTGTGCCCTCTGTCCTACAGGAAAGGAAACAGCTGTTTTCAAAAAATGTTGTAGGAACACAGTGAAAAGCAAGTTTAGAAAGACATTCAGTAACTTCCTGAAGTTGGGAGGGAGGAAGCAGGCAAAAGCATCAGTAATAAAAATGTGTAAGTCTCTTGACGGTGTTTATTTAGTGATTTTCAGTATTTTATAACAATGAATATTGATTAAGTAATGAATTAAATTTATTAAGGACCCATACTCGAGTTAATTAGATTTTATTATTTGAGTAAGAATTGGATATTAAAAATTCAAGTCTTCTGCCAGTAGCTGGCTTCACAGAGTTTCACAGGGAAACAGCCAGTGCCCTGTGAACTCGTGTTTTCATCACATCTCCAGTCCTAACATGTACAGAATGGAGGAGGGAGGGGAGTATAAATGTTCCATCTCTCCTGAAGATGATATACGAATTATAGTAGATGCCACTGTGGAGTTAGGAGGTAAGTAAGGCCATAGAAATGTAATAGTGAAAGAATCCTGATATTCACTACCTACCCAGAAGTGCTGATTACTGCCTAGAAAAGGCAAAAGGGTAATAAATTGACATTTTTGCTGTTAATAAAAAAATCTTGTAAAGAAAGAATATCATGAAACATAGCCATATAAATAAATTAGACTATGTGATAGTAATTTAAGCAATTTTCTAGCAGTCCTCCAGTATGATTTCCCAAAATGGTCCTTTCTCTTGCATACAGATCCTTCGCTCAGCTCTTGGCTGTGTACATACTCAAGTGTCCTGTAGAATGATGGACTGAGTGCCAGTTGCTCTGTCTACAATGTCTGCTGTGCATCTGTCACCACAGGAAGAGAAACCAGTGCTGTACCATGCTGTAGTACATAAAAGCCATCAGGACTTTCCTCTGTACCCCAGAGCTTTTCTTGATGTTGACATAGTCATTATGCAGTGTCACTGCAGTGCTTAAATGATAGCAAACTTTCCAAGTGAGGCTACTATTACAGTGGAAACAGCCAGGATTCCCACCTTGAACCTTTGAGAAAGGGGTAACGAAGCAATAGGGGTTCTAGATGCAGATGTCAGCAGAGTCACCTGAATGTATCTCCATCTTCACTGCCCACAGCCTGGGAAGCAGATATGGCGCTGAAAAGGTGCTCCTGGCTTTGGGTGCACAGCACTGACACAGAGTGAGCTGGGGAAGTGAACTGAACCTACACCTCCTCACAGAGACCCATCTCTTGGGCCAGCCAGGAGGTGGGGTGCATCTGAAGCAATGTTCCTGCCACAGGGCATGGGACCAGGTCCATACACTGTGTCTTGGTGCCCACTCAGAGGTCAATTCATATCTAGCCTGTGCCTTTAGGGGAAGCAAAGTTTTTTCTATAGGATCCTGAATCACTCATGTGTCTTAAGTCAACGTAGAACTAAGCCCCCATGCAGAGCATGGTGACACACTGCACCCCCTGGGTCTGAGAAACAGCTGAATCCACAAGAACTTGTGGTTTGCTACAGCCACATAGAAAAAGACTTACAGGAAAGAGAAGGGAAAGAATTAAGTTAAGGTAAGTTAAGAAAAAGTACAACATACTTCAAGCACAAGAAATTTTCCCCAGAGCCCTTTCTACTCTTGCTTTTCTGTACATAGATAGACGGTTAATTAAATAAATAATCTTTCTTTCCTCCTGCAAGTTGTGCTTGACAGCTTTGGGGGCTGGGGATTGGGTTTGAACTGATGCAGATGTGTGCATCTGGCATATTTCTGTTTCTATTTTCTTTGTGTTTAATGTCTCTGACACCTTCAAATGCAAACCCTTGAGGCAGATTGAGTTTTTCAATCTCCATTTTGGCATTTGTGTGCTGCCTATTATTATTCAATACTGACACCACAACAGTCTGTGAAAGCCATAAGTGCGACCCAGGCCCTACTGTGCTGAGCTCTACATCAATATATACCCATACCTCCACAGCAGCAAGGAATATTGTTAGCTCTCCTTTGCCAAAATTTGTTTAAATGCACATATGCAGGGAAAACATAAGTAATAGCAAACACAGGGCTTGACAGCCATGCAGATGGTCATGCAGCTTCAAGGGCCATCTATATGAAAGTCTTCAAGTGAAATTAGAGCCATGGCATACAACCCAGAGTGTGAAGAATTGAACACGTGCACGCATACTTTAAGTGAATACTTACCTACACTCCAGAATCTTAAGCTTCCCTCTCTTACCCTAGACAATCTGTGGAGACTCACACAGACCAAAGGACAGATCTGGATGTGCTGTTGCTGCAAGCGGTACACGCTGTTCATTATTTAGTCCTGCTCAATGCACTGCCTGATCACATTGTATGACCTAAAAGACTGTGATGTGCTCCCCTTGAGGGCATACTGTCTCCCACACAATGTTATCTGCTCCTATCAAAATGATTATATCATCCTGTCCCTGCCTAAGCACCTTCCTTCTCCATCTCCTGAAAAACCTTAATCCCAGGACCTGGAAAAAGTTTACAACATATCATCTGAAAGGACCACATCCAAATGACCTACCCCAGACTGATGTCTACATGGAGGTGGTTTGATCTATCCAGCACAAGAATGCTTTCTTTTGGGAATCCATGCTGGTAGAAATAGACTTTTCAGTGAAGAACAGTGTTTTTAAGTCTACAGCAGGCATGGCCATGATAGAGGCATGTGAAGCCATTGAGAGCATTAAAAAAACTCCCATTTTAACAACCCAGCAGGGTCATGCAGACCTTGGTCCAGCACAGCTCCCACTGCAAATTAAGCCAGGGCTGTAGATGGATCTTTGCCTTCCCACAGTGCTCCCTGTGAATATTCCGTCTTTCAGGTTTTGCAGGGTTTTTTTGGTCATTATTAATAACCAGGTTTCTTAGGGATGGATTAATAAGAAGGCTGATCATCCCAGGAATTATATTTATTAAATCCTAGCTCAGGATTTTTTTTTGTCTTTCTTTCTTTCTTTCTTTCTTTCTTTCTTTCTTTCTTTCTTTCTTTTTCTTTCTTTCTGTCTTTCTTTCTGTCTTTTCTGTGAGGGTGCAAGAGCTGCTTGGGGTATCATCAGCAGATCATGTCAAATTGTGGTGAGTTTACCCTGTCTGGGCGCCGTCTGGGCACCAGGTGCCTACCAAGCCCTTCTATCATTCCCCCCAACCTTCGTCAGCACAGGACACAGGGAGAGAATAAGATGAAAAGAAAAGAGTCATGGGTTATGATAGATAAAGTTGTTAATCTCTACTTCCCATCCGCAGGCGATGTTGGGCCAAGTCCAGGAAGCAGGGCTCCAGAACAAGTAGCAGTTGCTCGGAGGACAAGCTGAATGCCCCCCCATCCTCCTCCTGCCCTCTCCCATTATAGTTGAGCTGATGTCATATGGTATGGAATATCCCACTGGTCAGCTCAGGTCGGCTGTATCCCCTCCCCCATCTTGCCCCCCCAGCCTCTGGTGCCGTGTGAGCACTGGCAGTCATAACACGGGGGTGTTATCAACACCCTCCAGCTCCCAGTGCATGAGGGCTGGATGGGGAAAAGCAGCTCAGACAGACCCACTGCAATCTCCACCGCTTATTCCATACCATTTGCATCATGCTCAGGCCCAACATAATACATACTTAACCATTCCCATCATATTCAATTCACGTTACCAAAACCCCTTATTACAAACACTCCCATCTCAATCTACATACTTAAACCATCTTTATACCCAACCAGTACATTGTCATCAACTACTATCCCCTGTCCTTTAACAGATAGTCCCTCATTCCATGAGCTTCCTTCACTCGATGACTTGGATCTCATCTGTCAGGGTGGATGTTCTGGTCAGGAGAAGCAGTATGTCTGATTGTTGGGCACCAACACCGGCTAGATCTGGGTCCTCACTGTACTCATCTGGTCCTTTGCAAAATTCACTCTCTGTAATTCCAGCTCCTTCCTACAGCATCACTTCCTGCAACATACAACTCCCATTCCAGATTATTTTTCTGCCAAGGTCAAATCTTCTTGAGGTACACACTGGGTCTCACCATTCTCCCGCATTACCCACCAAGTATATCCAGTTCCTTGGAATAAAATGGCAGGATGGGCGTTGACACATCCCGATGGACGTGATCAATAAGATAACAGCAATGTCTCCACCAACCAACAAAAAGGAGACACAGGCTTTCCTGGGTGCTGTGGGTTTCTGGAAAATGCCTATTCCAGATTGCAGTCTCATTGTGAGCCCGCTCTACCATGTGACCTGGAAGAAGAATAACTGGGGCCCTGAACAGAAACAGGCCTTTGAACAAATTAAACAGGAGATTGTGCATGCTGTAGCCCTTGGGCCAGTCCGGACAGGACCAAATATCAAAAACATACTCTACAGCACAGCCGGGAAGAATGGTGCTACCTGGAGCCTCTGGCAGAGAGCACTCGGAGAGACACAAGGCTGACTCTGGGTTTTTGGAGTAGAGGATACAGGGGATCTGAAACCAACTATAAGTGAGCCAAATGCAACATAGTCTTGCTCCTGTCAGTCATCAAGAGAGAGACGTGCCTGGGGGAGACTTTTGGGTTTTTTGGGAGAATGGAGTCAGGGAATGAACAAATGGTTGCTTAGTGTTGGTGAATAGTTCAGTGTTCACGTGTGTGAATTAGCTGCTTTTTACTTGTCAGGGTAGACAGCCTGTGAAGATATGTTTAAGAGCTGATCAAGCATAAACATAATTTTCCTATGAGCTAATTTTGAGTGGGTTTATTCCTCGTTATTAACTTTTTGCCTTCTTCTGATATTTCTATGTCTTTTGAGAGGCTAAACACCTAGTAGAAATGTTGAGACCCTGAGCCTTTTATGAGAAGTCCAAATTTATGTTGTGATATGGTTCGGTCCCAGAAGGGGTGAAAGATTGTCCTCACCTAACACCTGCTGAACAGCCATATGGTACTGTCACACACCGGTCATAGACCTGAGCGAGGCTGTGATTGTATCCTCAGGAACAGAATTAAGACTCAAAACGGAGTCAAGTGCCAAGTGACTTTATTTGCCCGACAACAAGTTTGTGAAGCAAGGAGAGAGACAGAGAAAGGAAAGGAAAGAAGAATAGAGTCAGTTGCAATAGCTACCACCACAGATTTGTGGCGTCCCATCAGTTCAATTTATTTCCAAGTCCGGTGGGAGAATTTTCTGTCCGATGTTGGTGGTTCCTGCTCTTTTTTTGGGTTGTCCTGTTGAATATTCTTAACTGTTTTGCCTAACTGCACCCACCACATGGCAGTGACATGCATTCTCAATACCATCTCTGAGGGGTCTTAGGTGGTCTTCAGGGGTCTCCGGACTCCTTGGTCTTCCAAGCCCTGGGTCTGGGTGCATGCGTAGGGATGAGGTTGCAGTTTATGGAGTTACTTCTGTATTTGAAAGAGGAACTTCTAACTTGAGATCCAACCATTGTCCAATTTGTGGTTTGAAGTCTGTCCACACTGGTGCAGCAATGTTGAGACATACGTTACACAGTCTCTGTCACCATCTTTGATAGGTACGTACTTGTGCCAGTCCAATAAGAAGTTGTCCATCTAACTCAAAAACACTTAACCACATCTGGCAATGCTGGGAGTTGCCACCAGAAGCATTGAGGGATTCGGTGTGTGAAAACTGGATTATTTTATTAGCCCTAAGTAAGTTACATAAGTAAAAATGAGAAAATTATATTGCTGAAGAAAAATTCCTGTCTTGGTTTTTCATTGATTTTCATTACTTCACACATACTTGAGGAAAAGAGACCTTGATTAGATAGAATTGTTTTGCAAATGAAATTCTTCTCAAGTACTCTGCACTGAGTTCCTCTAAACAAACTAGGCATACTCAAAATGGGTGTTTCTCTACCTTTTAGACTAGGGTGGTGCTTAAAAAACTACCAAAAAAAAAAAAAAAAAACCAAAAAAAAAAAACACCTTAAGTAAATTGGAATTTACTCAAGGTTACTTTTTTTTCTTCAAACCTAGGTTGTGGGTTTGGGGTTTTTTCCTTTGTTTCAGGGTTTGCAGTAGGTTTTTTTTAATTACTTGTCATAAACCTTTTCTACTTTTTTTTTTCTGTAGAGTTCTGAAAGTCATGTACACATATTTCACTGTGTTGATTTCACAATCATAATCTTGTACTTGATTTATGTCAGTCAGATTTGATTTAAAAAATCGGTAATGTGGTGTTTGTTTTTGATTCCTAACTGAATCAAAATCAGTTCACCTAAAACAGCAATTTTCTGTTGGTTTCCACCCTGACTTTGCCCTGAATACACAGCATTTTTATGGATTTAAAGACATTCTTCTCTGAAACAAATCAGCTTCTTGTCTCTCATTCCCACTCTTGCCGCTTCATCTGGTCATATATATATATATATATAATATATATACTTATATATGTGGCTTTAGTAACAAAATAATTCCAGCTTGACTTAATTGCATTTGCTTTAGTTCTATGTGCTGCATGAGCGGATGAGGATGCTGACATCTGTATGTAAACTGTTCCATATAAAATAGAATTCAGGTATCAGATACAACCCAGGGAAGGTATTTCAGATCCCGGTTTCTCCTAGATGGCATTAATCTCAGGGGTCAAGAGATTTCTTCTCTTACCTGCAGTTTTGGGTTTGTTTTATGGGGTTTTTTTGGTTGGGGTTTTTTGTTTGTTTGGTTTTCTGTTTTGGTTTTTGGTTGTTGTTGTTTGTTTGTTTGTTTTGTTTTGGGTTTGTCTTTTTCTTGGGAGGAGGGTGGACAGGCAGGGGAAGGTATAGTAAAAATGGATTCTCTAACTTCTGCTAATCCATGAAATTCTGGTAGGTTACTCTGTTCCTTGAGCCTCATGAAAGGTTCATATCTATAGGTTAATCCTATTTGCAAGATGCTTGTACTGTGCATTTCTTTAACAGTAGCATGAATAATTTCAATCTTAATTTAAGATTAACTTCATCTTAAATTATAGTGTGGAGTTTGGAAAGAAAATCACTCATTATACAAATAATGGAAGCTAGATCTTCAGTAATACAGATGATAATACATATACCTATACTTGGAATTATCAAATCTGTTAGTATTTAAGACTTACCCATCATTAATTAAGAGATCTACTGGATCTCAGCTGGAAGCGTTATACAGTGGCATCTCAAAGGAGATTGTTGGAGAGCAGTGGGAGTGCGAGAGGCAGGGAGGGAAAGCAGGAGAACACCTAGTTACTAACCATTTAATTTGTGTGCTGTCTTCACTGAACAAGAAACGACTGCCTTTGGTCCAAAAGGAATCATTTAGCAGAGGAAAGAAAGTGAAGGGAAGAGAAAGAAAAATAGAAACAGAGGATGACCACTGACCAGTAGCAATAACGTTCACTGCTGTAGATATGTATGGGAAGAGAGAAGATGCTGCTGGTTCCCATGTTCTGCTCCAGAAAAATCTTTGAGCTGGAGCAGGGAGAAACTCTCGGAGACAGTGCCGGTTTGGGTTTGAGGCATTTCCTTTTGATTTTGCCTCTCTGCAATTAGATTGATGCTAGCACTTCCAGCCACTATACCATTATCTATTATTCACATTCAAGTATCAGGTATGTCAACTGAATCAGAACTCCTGTTGATTTAGCAAGGTACAAAACCAACATGTGCTGTAGTCTGTGACACAAGCTACATCAAGCTGAACAAAACGGGCAAAAAACAAAGGGAAATAGAGAGAAAGGATGTGGTGCAAATGCAGAGGCTTCAGTGTGATGGGTACCAAAAACTGCTTTGAGGAATCAAAGAGGGGCAGGAGGGAATTGAACGGAAGGAAGAAAGTATAGCAGAGGAACAGGGAGAGCAGTGTATATTGGGAAGAAATTTGAGATAGGAAACTAAGAATTTAGGAAAAATAATTCAGACTTCCAAATGTAATAATGAACATATTTTTTGATTTTCTTGACACAGAAGCTGAAAGGGGCGCTTGACCTAAATACAGGTATTTCCTGTCTGTAAACAGATGAACTTTATTCTGAAGGATCTTCTTACATTTAACACATCAAAGATGAACTCTTGTCTTATGGCCAGGTTGAGAAACCATGACCTTTCTGTGGGGTTTTTCTGTACTGTGGTTACTTCACACCTCGAACACCCTTTTTCTAGGATACTTATGTGGCTGTATCTTGTATATTCCAGTAATTTCAGTATTTCTTCCCACTCCTTTCTGGAGGGCATTGTCCCCATTTGAAAGCCTTCCACAGCTTCCAAAATTGTCTTTCCTTTCAGTGCAGTTTATTACAGCAGTGATTGTTTTGTGTTTGCTGGTGATAGCAGGATGGCTGAATCCATGTGGAACTCTACCAAACTTCTTAGATGTTTCTTCTATTTGTAATTACATGTATGTCCTCTGTGTGCTAGTCATATGCATATTTATACATAAACTTGAATAAATTTGTACCACTTTTGGGTCAGTGTATGGGAATGACTAGTTTTCTTCTCTGTACTGAGGCTCAAATGATAGGAGAGGTGTTTATTTTTTTACTAGCACCTCTTTTGAAAAAGACTATAAAATGTTTGTAGATTCTCTAGATCCTTGCTAAGCTACCTTTTGATGTATAATTTCAAATAGAATTTAGTAATGAAAGAGAGGCATGTGTGCCCCTCCACTAGGAGATCCTAGTGAAACACATTGCCTTTTATATCCTCAGGTTTCTTGTCTCTGCCTTGGTCTATCTCTACTGTTTTATTCCCTTTTAAGTTGTTGGCCAGTATGGAAAATACTGACATTCGTTACTACTTTTTGAGGAGGAATGATATAAAAAGAAAAAAGTTTAATAGCTCGATGGCAGCTAAGAGGTGAATACCACATGAAGTTCTGAGACATTTCTAAAACAGACCATTTGTTTACTTCATTTTTTTCAAATGAGATGTATTGTATTTTCAAGTGAGATGTATTTGTATTGTCATTAGATGTGGTGAATCTTGAAGTGGTTTTTGATGACTGAAAATTACATTTGCAAAACAAAAAATATCATACAAATAAATCAATATCACCTCATTGTAAAATGTATATTCTTCATTTAGTTGTATAAATCTAGAGCAAACGGTTTATTCTAATACTCATTCACATACTCATTTGCCTCTGTGAATTCAAGCTATCACACTAAAGCTGCTCCATCATTTTCCTATAACTGATTTCAAGATGAAAAATTTCCATGACTGTTCTGATGTGAAAAAATGTTTTATTCTTCAGAAAGCTTTAATAGACTAGTTTAAAGGTGTTAGGCAGCAGGAAAAAAAAAACCCTTTCTTTTATACATTTTCTGTTCCAAAGATAAACTCCCTTGGTGTTATTATAAAGACTAACCAGTGTAGCTTTTTCTTTGACATCAAAAAAGGTACAACCTGATTATTTTGAGACTTAAGAAATATATTTTTGAGGCAGAACATTTATTTTTCATTGAAAAATCTAAATTATAAAAAACCCCAAACCCTCTTCCATACTGCTCCCCTAAGATAATTTAGGCCTGTGATTGCAGGAATCTCAGTACCAAATTCTTCTTTGTCTTTGATGTTTTTACTAGAGATTTTTAATATTTTATTCCACATTTATTTTCCTCTCTTCTCAATAACAGTGAGAAAAAATATTGCTGTAGAATGAAACTTCAGAACTGTGCTTCTGAAAGTTGATACTGGTCAGTCTCAGATCACAGCTTAACACATACATAATACCCTTGAAAAGCTTTTAACATGACTATTGGAGAGAAGAATCTCTTTATACCTCTTTTCCTGTAATTCTCATTTAGCAATTGTTATATATTAATGTAAAAGTGGCATATGAATGTGATAAAACCTAGAGAGGGATAATCTCCCCTTCTCTCTAAAGCTGTCCCACAGAGCAAATGCATCGTTCAAATCCTTGTGTCTTGCTTCATGAATGGACAAAAGGCAGATAATAATAGTTCCCATGATCAGAAGACCCTTTCTTCACTTGCTGCTATCCTTGGGAAAGCCAGGTGGCCACAGTCCTCAGTGCCATAAGGAACCTGTCATACAGTTCTTGCAGGAAAGGACCCAGATTTAGAAGTAGTAGATGTGATAACCAAAGAATAAGCAAACAGCAAGCTGAAGACGGCAGCAACTTACCTTTGGAGTTTTATTGTCTTGGATTTTGCTCTGCAAAGATTAACGGAAATAACAAAACCAAATTTTTTTTTTATTGTTTCATCTTTCTGTTCATAAGGTAACCAACATCAACTGAGAGAATATGGCAGATGCACCTGCCTTGCCAAAGATCCAACAAAGGCCAGGACTTTCCAGCCCTCAAAACCTGATTACATTCTTTCAAGCCCTTACCTTCGGTCCTTCCCCTCAGCTAATTAGAATTCACCACAGGTCAGACTTGACTAGGGTATAAACAGTGCCCCACCAGAGAGCCAATTTGAGTTGGTCCTCCTGGAGCAGTGGGTCTGCCATCAGGGATTCTCCCCTTAGACTGGGATGCCACCCAAGGAAACCTCCCACGACTGTGTTACCCCTCTTTGGTGAGTGAGTACTTACGTGTATATCCTTAAGTGAGCCCTTGCCCCCTTTTGGGTGAGTGTTTCCCCTCTCTGGGTACCCTTGAGTGGGAAGCTTTTCCTTTTATGAGTGGGTGTGTGTGTGCATAGTTTGAATCATCTTTCTAAAATGGATCATTCATTAAACTTAGCAGTTAGTTGTGTAGTACTGTATTCCTGCCTGACATCCGAACTTGTAATTTACTTTGGTCTGTCGGAGTGCCAGGTAATTTTTGGTTGGAATAAATCTGCATTTTGGGTAGCTACTGTCTGTTTTTTGGGTGCCTCTACCACAAGCATGATAGATAGATAGATAGATAGATAGATAGATAGATAGATAGATATGGGGTTTTTTTGTTTTTTTGTTTTTTTTTTTTAATATATATATATCCATCCTAGAATGGTTTGAAGCCAGGAACCAAAAAGGAAAGAAAGATTTCTGAGCTGGCTTTAATACAAGCCATGCCTAAGCTAGCAATGCAGAGCTGTAAGATTTTGAGTACTGCCCGCTCCTATCCTAAGCTTTCTACAACTGGGTATTTTTTCACTTATTTGCTGTCCCTGCACAACAAAGAAGTTCCAGTCTGCCTGGAAGTTTAATATTTTGGGCAGTTGTTCACGGTACTGTTAGGATTTGCAAAACTCACTCATGTGTATGAAACAATATTTAACTGGTAATTTCTACTTCCCACAGTTTCAGTATAACTAGATCACTGTTGGTTTTTTATAAAATACAACTGGATTTCTAGGTGTTTTTTTTCAGGTAAACTCAAGGTGAGGATAAACATCCATTATCAGTATTGGAATTTTTTGAAAAACAAACGTTTACAGTATGAATAGAAAATACAATTACACTAACCAAGAAACACATATAGGGGGCTTCCAGTCCAAGCATAAGATGATTGGAAGTTGTACCAGATGTGCCCTCAATTCAGGAAGGAGCAATTAGTAGCTTCCTGAGAATTTGAGCTTCCTTTGAAACATTGGTCATTAACTGTCACTGGAGAAAGTAAACAAGCCTGGGTGCCATTGGACTGCTTCACTGGGGAAATCTATGGATTTCTTGTGCTTTGGTCAGTTCACATTATTCAAGGTTAATTGGCTATTCTGCCACTTAAAGCTATTTTTAAGCTTTCTGTTTTACTGGAAGCTACATAAATTTTGGATTTTCTGATTAATACATCAGTGACAGGGTAAAAAATTATTATTTTAATATTACTTTCAGATTGTACTTGAACTACTGCATGGTAGAGTCCCAATTATTAGTCCCCTCTAAGAGATGCTCCCCTTTTCGTAAGTTATTACTTCTAAAATTGGCTCATTTGTTCAGTCATCTTGTTAGGCAAATATATTTGGTACTGCCAGAGAGGGCTGGGTGGAAGGACTGCACTGCATCTGCTTATCTGTAACAGGGAACTGTCCCTGTAAGTCAGTTTGAGGCGTCTGTTACAAGGAAACGCTAAGGAAATATTTTAAGTTTCAACTGTAAGAGTTTTTGTCCAGTTGGACATCTACGTGACTTCTACCTGTCTGTGCCCAGAATGACTTCAGAACCAGACACAACAAATCTTGAAGCAAAATATGTAACAAACATTTTAATTTTACAAGCATTTCTTCGGGAGATTGATTTCCGGAAGGATCTTCCAAGGCACAAAAGTCTGTTAAGTCTCATTTCTTCCATCTCAGTTGCCCTCTTGTTCTCTTAGTTCTTCTGTTATGAAAGAAGAGGCAGCAAATAGTCTATTTTCTTTGCCAGAACTGGTTCTCTTTAACTGGAAGAGCAGTTGGTACTTTGTGTGCAAATCTTGTGGTGCAAAGTGATCTAGAGCTTGCTTTCTCTGATCTAGAAAGATGTGTGTAATGGCCTCCTTGCTATGAGTCTCTTCTCACTTACAGTGCACAGTACTCCATGCGTTTATTACTTGTGTGTAAATTCAAAGTGGGAGATCTCTGCCAATAATCAGGATATGTTATGTAGAGTGAAGGTAAGGTCAAGCAATCATAGAATTGTCAGGGTTGGAAGGGACCTTAAAGATCACCTAGTTCCAAAGCCCCTGCCAGTGACAGAGACACCTCCCACTAGAGCAGGTTGATGATAACTTAGCCTTGTTCTGTTTATCCATAGTTCGGTAAATCTACTCCCCAGAATCTTAGCATATGAATGGCAGAACAAGAAAACATCTTTACTCACAGAAACTAATGTAATTCTTACTAGGTCCTTGAACTAATGAAGAAATCACGTCCGGCGATGGGAGCAGCCTCAGCTGAAGAAGTTATGGCAGGGAGGACTGTGCCTTTGTGGTGAGTTTAGCAGAAGCAACACAGACTGTAATTCCTGAACACGTATCTGGGGGACCGACTCATCTGTCCTTCCTCAGTAAAATAGAATATCAGAATATGCTGATTTTCCTTTATTGCAATTCTTTAATACAGAAGGATGTAAAAAAACCCCAAACAAATACAGTGGTTTCTTTCTGTAAGTTTCTATCAATAAAATCTGGACTGCACGGTGGTTATAATGTTTGCCCCAGTTTAGGTGGTCAGGAATACATCATTACATGTCTTTATACATAGATCTGCCATTTCTGGGCCATGTACATAAGTATGGAATCAATTATATACACTCAATTAAGCTCTTCTTTCAGGCTGTATGTCAAGCTATATTTTATCCAATAGATGTTTTGGGAAGGTAAAATGTAATCAAAGTTCTGGATAATGGAATCTGCTGACAAAGTTGAGAGGCTTGAAAAGCCCTTCAGGATAGAAGACTGTATACTGAAGTCTCTGACAAAGCATGCTCAGGCAGGGAATTGTCAACCAGAAGTAAAATCCAGATGATTATAATGGGAAATGGTGAATTTGCCTGAACAAAATAAGTTTGAGAGGATGCTGAGATCTGAACGTTGTTTCCTAAAAAGGAAAATGGTGATTAATTAAGGGAACTCCACAAGGAGAGTAGCTAACTAATCTCAGAATCAAATCAGAGGATAGTAAAAGATGGACAACATAAGAGACTGAGGCTAGAGACCGGTTTTATTTCTTTTTTAAGGCCATAATCCTTAGGAAGTGTACTAGAGGATGCTCTGGAAGGGAAAATTTCTGAACCTTGGAGACACTGATCTGCAGAGCCTATTGACTAATGGAGGAAGTATTGCCCTTACAGACAACTCAGTAATAAGGAGTTGTATCAGCAGAAATTAAGTTTTTAAAAAGTGGAGCATGAGGAGAGAGATAATATTTTTCATCCTACTGGGAGAATTTGATCCCTCTCTGCATAAAAAAAATCAGTATTTCATACTTTTCAGGGGGTAGAACCTGTATGAATAATGAGTTTCTAAAGATGACAGAGGATGCATTATGTTTATGCTTGCACCAGGACATAACAAAAGGCAAGATGTTGTTTATTTCTGTCAGCATTATGAACTATAGCAGCAGAGGTTACATTATTAATACTACTTTTCTCAGTTCAATACCAGATATGAGCATGATATTAATTTCTGTGATACAGTAATTCCTGTAGAACACTGTCTGATCTTCAACTTAGAGTTTATGAAAAATCCTCCAGTACAGCTCTTTTTTCAGACTTACAGACTTGGAAAGAATAAAATTAGGACTCTAATTAAAATTATGTAAAGGTTGCACAATTTTCTGTTAACAAGATCATTTGTTGAGTGTTTTTCCCACATCTAGTGCAGTGTTCTTCAACTTTTTGGCCCTGCTTTTCCTCAGGGAAAGTACACCAATCTATCAGGAACAAACAGCTTGTGTTTAAAGAATACTGAAATGTTTATCGGTCATTTTACAAAGGACGTAATCAATATTTATTCTAGTCACAATTAATATTCTGCAAACACAGGGCACATCATGTCCTTCTGAACCCAAGTAGATTTTCTTTGTAGCAATTCAATTTTATAAACTGTTAGTTTTGCTGGCTAATTATAAAAGTAACAAATTAAGCTACACATATGAACCAATTTCCTGGTAAAACAAACCTTGACCTTAGCTAGGAGGAGACAGCAAGTACCACAAACATATTCTGCAATAATTAACCCACTAAATAAAAAACTGCTTTTCTCGAGTCAAAACACCCCAAATAAAACAAACCCAACACCTTTAGTGAAAGCATCTCTAAAAGTCCGAGTTTGGGTGTCAGTGAGAATAGAAAGTTTGTATTAAAAAACAATATAACAAAAAACTGTGTCTCCTTTGATAATAGAATGGTTTTCATTTGTATCTCACTGACCTCAGAGAATGAAATTCTATTCATGAAGGAGTTTACAGAACACATTTGAACCCCATCACTAATATTAAATTAATCACAAAATGAAATTATTTAGCCACAAAGCAGTTCTATCTTGGGTGAGGTAGATTCTGATTCTGATCTCATTTACAATGGTTTTACATCAGTGTAATTTAATTTCACTGAAGCTTATGCTGTATAAAAAAGAAGAGAACATGGCTCATATTTTCTGCATGGCCATAAATTGAAAAAAGAGGAATTTCTACTCTGGGAAGAAATCCATGCAAATGTATTTTGCTAAGAGTGGACAGCCTGTTTAGAGTGTGCTATTTATATTTTTTTTTATAAGCTTAACTCCACCATAAAGGATGCTAGATTTCCAGTGCAAGTGACTCCAAATCAGTCAGGCGATTCAGTTTTGTTAAGGATTCTTAGGAGAAAATGGACAAAAATAATCTAGAGAATTCCTGCATGAGGAACATCTTATTTAGATATTGTCACTTTGGGATAATTGTATTTGTACAGTCCAGTATTACTCAGGTATTGATCGGAAGTCAGAACAGAAAAGCAAGCTTGAAGAGGATTCCCAGGCTGTTGTAGAGCATCTTACTGGTTGGGATCAGTCAAAATCATGTTATTTGTATGAGACAGAGAAGAATGGTTATGCTGTCTGTGGTCCATTTCTCCTCAAGGTGTTGCCACATTTTAACCAGCTCTAGTTGTGTTTTAGCCATTTTTCTGCCTCTGTGTATCTTTCTTTTTCATTTTCTAAACAGAAGATATGTGAACTGTTTCCAAAAAAATCTGTATTGTTGCTCTCATAAAAAAAGCCTCCCAACTAGCAGAACGTAAGTGACTGCTTGGGTCCACTGCAGTGAAGGCTGTAAGTTGAAGGGTCCTACAGAGACAACTGAAAGAGTGCAGCCTTGTCTCCTCCTTTCTCCTCTACTGGAGAAGAGGGATTTCCTCTTGGGTGCTTGAGTTAGCAAACGTGTTTCTGCACATAACTCTGCATGATGCAACCAGAGGTCAGAGCTACCCTCTAATCTGTCATGCATATAGACATCCTACATACAGGGGGATCTGGGTTAAATCTTAGAAAAAAAAAAAAAAGACAAGAGAAAAGGGGAAAAAAAAGTACTTTAGACAGAAGGAAAGAAGTTCAGTATTTCTTGTGAATTGTTTTCCTATGTAAGGGAACAAGAGCTGCTAAACGTGGACACAGCTTGGCTCAGATTCTTGGGGAATGCTGCATAGGAAAGGGCTAACTCCCCTCTGCTCCACATCCCGTATCAACTCTCTAGTTCAGTGCCCGTCTGTTCAGCTACTGCAGGTGGCTCAGAGAAGAGCAAGCTTTCAGATTGCTACAGAGCTACAAGCACCTAGCCACAATCACCCTTTTTCAACGTCTCCTCTTGACTGCATTATGAATTCTACTCTTCACTCTCTTCCCTGCCTGTACACACATGCACCCATATACCTGGAGCATCAGCCTCTGTGATGCCTTTGGCCAGGCACATGGACACTTCTTACCCTGCCAGCAACTTGTTTGCCACTGTGAATTTTTGTCCAGGACTCAGCCTCAAATTCTCTTCTGGGTTTGGACAGCAATGTCCCATGATCAGCTTCGTGTCCCTAACATGGAGCAGAAGCCCCAGCAGGATAAATCCACCAGCATCCCCAAAGTGTTCAGACTACAGTGGTAGGGCACTGGCTAGTGGGTAAAGCACCTTGGTTGGTTGGTTGGTTGGTTGGTTGGTTGGTAGTCTGAGTGCACTTCTGATGAATTGTGCAAAGGGAGAGCTCCTGCTGTTGTCTTGTACACATAACTGTTTCTTGTGGTCACTGGCATGCCTGTCCAAATGACAAGTATTTCCTGAACTGGCAAACACATAACAATTGTAATACGAAGACACCAATACTAAGTGTGGAGTTTAGGGGAAGACATTTCTGTTTAAATTAGCTTTGATCTAGACTTAGAAACACTGCCTGTTCAATGAAAACATCCTTGCCTGACTCAGTCAACAATGTACAGAGCAGAAGAGAGTTTCCCTTTCTTCTAAGGAAGCAGAAATAAAAGAGCAAGCAAATGACTTTTCTGATGAAAAGCAGAAGGAATCCTTCAGCTTCTAAGTCACCTCCATTTTTGATACACTAGAATAATATTTTCAGGGCAAAAAGGGATTCTGCTAAGGGATTTAGGGCTCCAGCTTGACAACTTAATTAAGGTCATCATTAACATGATTTTAAAATAATCAAGTATAGTTGCTAGGGTTTTGTACTTATAGGTAATTTTTGTTGTATTATCTGCATTTTTTAGGAAGTAGATGGAATGTGTAAGAACTCTAAGAATACTGGAGAACTATGGATATTATTAAAATAGAAGTGAATATTAAAAAAAAAAAAATCTAAGTATCCTTAATGAAGCAAAACAGCTTATACAGTAAGATACTGCTCTACATGAATAAGGGAAATAAAATGAGAGACTTTTAAAAACGGAGAATGGAAAAAGATTTGTCTGAAGAGGAAAATAACTTCCAACAGCTATTCAGTTGGAGAAATAACCTACAAACTCATAGTGTAGAAAGAGACCTGGGGGATATCAGATAGCAAATTGTACCTGAGTCTGTAATGTGCTGTGACTACAAAACAGCACTAGCTTGCAGGCTTTTGCTTTGCAAATGCAGAGATGAGTGGTCAAAGAACAGAGAGGTAAATCATCCTCTGTTGTCACTCTGCCACAGGCATATGGAAACCTGACCCTGTTTCTTGGTGCTGTGTTTGCAGAAATGTGATGATGAATGGGAAGGAGAGAGTTCAGGAAAAGACATAGAAAATCTCGAAGCAAACAACTTACCGTAAAAAAATGAAAAGAAACTGAGAAATAAAATAATTTGGCGGTGAGATGCCTTGAGAGCAGGTGGTGGGCATAAAAGATGGTGGCCTACAAATATTTGCTAGTTAAATTGAAGGGTAAATACTCTCATTGTACTGCATATGTATTTCTGGGGAAGGGTAAACAACTCCATGGAATGACAAATATTCCAATTTATAAAGCAACATTTACCTTACCCTTATAATAGGGTAAATATTTTTGGACTGTAAATATTCCATGAAAAAATATTGTTCTGTTCTCTGCATAGAACAGTAGCTAGGACCAAATGAATTAGATAAAAAAAAATAATTATTTGTCAGGTAGAACAGCAGTATAACATTGCAGAAATCTCATTATAAACCCCAACATATTATGGAGAATTTTCTATACAGTCTACTCAAGAATATGCAGGCTGACATGAATTCAGTTTTGACAGAAAACCTAAGTAAAAAGTTGCAGCAACATATAAGGAAATAAAACCACACTGTTAATTAACAACCAACCCTCTACTTCTATGCAACAGACTTGGAGGCTGGCAAAAACTGAGAGCAACTGAATTTATTAGATACCGATGTTTCATTAAGGGATTACACCCCAACCCATAGAGTTAACCGAGTAACTCTAATATTGCCTCTTACTCTGTTCTAGTACCCACTAAAATTGTAAATCCCAATCATTAATGTGTCAAGACATCCCCCAAAAACCTAACACCGCATGACAGTAAATGCTGTTTTTACTTAATGACTGAGGGGCTACCGCTCTGGAGGTCTCTAGCCCAAAAGTTCTGCCCAGAGAATAATGAAGCAGAGCAGTTGCCACAGGCTGTGTCCACTCAGGTTTTGAGTATATCCAAGGATGGAGAGAACCTTATCTGCTTTCTTTAAGTGAAATAAAGTACCACTAACATCTCCATCATACCTTAATGATGGAAATGGATCCCTGTGCCCAAACCAGTGAATCACTGCTGGCAGTTCCACAATTGGGTCTTGAGTGGACATCAAGACTAAGCATCCATCTAATCTCTAACAACGAGTTTTCATAATTAATCCACAAGGTGGGAAATTAGCATCTACAATTTAGTAGTCTTATAGTTTGAAAACTAATTTTCTGGAACACTTGTATCAGATCATGCAGCAGTCTTTTGGCTGTTAAGAAAAGTAAAAGGGATTTGTATTGTCAAGATGTGCTTATTTCACACACAACTCTTCCAGTACTGAAAACCGATTTGAATACAAAAGGTTCACTGAAGCAAGAGTGACTGAAGCAAGAGATTACTGAAGTGTGTGACACTTCGTAAGATACCTTTACTACTGGCTTCTTCCAACTCCCATCCTTCTTTCTACCAGTTTTTACTTTAAGATTAGTCTAACATATGGCCTTGTGGCTTTTAAATATGTATGTGACATTTTTCTCTATAAGAAAAGTCTTGCTGGACCTTTTGGAAAGGAAAATATTGCATAGCTTATCATAATAATCAGTTTTTATCCCCTTTCTTCTTCACAACATGGAGGACGAGGTTTACCATATTCAAATGAGCTTCTTTCCTAAATTTTCTCTTGTACTTATATTAAAGGCAAGGAGTTACACGCTGTGTTATCCATGCTGCTTATTTTACTTTCTAGACTGCCTCCCCATTTCCAGATAGTCCATCCAGTTTACCCAGAGGCAAAACTTTCAGATTATTTCCTGAGCTTCTACTGTTTCAGCATCTCTCAAATTCTCAAAAGCATTCCTGCCTTATTAAGTATGCCTAATGCTAATTGAGTCCCTAAAAATGCAGCCACATTTCCTTCCACTGGTGTGTCACTACTAATGGATGCTGCATCTTGTTCAAGACCTCCAGCAACTCATACAGCTCTTCCTGCTGACTCCACAATCTGCTGTTTACAGGCTATAATGCAGGGGTTTGATAATCACTGCCAATGTCTTTGCCAGGGCAATCAAATCAGTGCCATCACGTGTGGTTTCCTCTCACACCCACCTTGTCATCTGTCAGCAGTCCTGCTTCAGGAGCCCACAGTTTTGTGTATGGGTTTGCGGTATCACTTTTTCTATGCAAGAAAATGCAGCTTAGTTCATCAAGGGCAGAGAGAGAGAGTAATCACATAGTGATAAAGTTTGGAAGGGATCTCTGGGGATTAACTGGTCCAACTGACCCGTCAAAGCAGGTTTTCTTAGATGAAGTTGCACAGGAATGTGTCCAGGTGGATATTGAAAGTGTCTAGAGAAGGAAACTCCACAACCTCTCTGTGCAGCCTGTTCCAGTGCTCTTTCATCCTCAGAAGTACAGAAGTTTCTCCTTATGTTTAAGTGAAACTTCCTGTGTTGTAGTTTGTGCCCACTGACCCTTGCCCTATCACTGGGCACCACTGAAAAGAGTCTGGCCACATCCTCTGGACACCCACGCTTTAGGTATTTATAAGCATTGATAAGATCCCCTCTCAGTCTTCTTCAGGCTAAACAGGCCCAGGTCTCTCAGCCTTTCCTCTTACGAGAGATATTCCAGTCCCCAAGTCATCTTTGTAGCCCTTCATTGGACTTTCTTCAGTAGTTCCAGGTCTCTCTTGAACTGAGGAGCCCAGAACTGGACATACTATTCCATATGTGGCCTCTGTAGGGCAGAGTAGAGAGGGAGAAGAACCTCCCTTGAACCTGCTGGTTACACTCTTCTTATTGAATCCCAGGATGCCATTGGCCTTCTTGGCTACAAGGGCACATTGCTGTCTCAGAGCTTTCCATCAGGACAACCCCTAACCAGTACTGGTGCATGGAGTTATTCCTCCTCAGATCTAGGACTCTACATTTGCCCTCATTGAACTTCATTAGGTTCCCCTCCACCCAACTCTCCAGCCTGTCTGGGTCCTGCTGAATGGCAGCACAGCCTTCTGGCGTGTCAGCCATTCCTTCTGATTTTTTATCATCATCAAACTTGCTGAGGGTACACTCTGTCCCTTCATCCAGGACATTGGTGAATATGTCAATTGTGAAGATGTTGAGCAAGACTGGACCCATTACTGACCCCTGCACTAGCCACAGGCCTCCCACTAGACTCTGTGCCACTGATCACAACCCTGGAAGTTTTGAGGTCTGCTAGGAGATCTCCCTAGCAGCAAAAACTGATCTCTGCAAAGTAGGAGGTGAATGCTTACCGTGACCTCTAAAGTTAGACTTAACAAAGAATTTGAAACTGTGTTTTAGCAGAAAGAAATCTAGGCTTGGCAAAGTAGAGGGGCTTGAGGAACTACTTAGGTGTTTTCCATCTCTAACATCTATGATTCTATTATACTATGACTAATCTCACCTTGCTTTAATATTCTCTCCTGTAACCTGTTCCATGTACTTATTGCCCTTTCAGTAATGCAATTATCTAAGAATCGATGGCCATCTTGTCCATACTAAACACTGCAGTAGGATAAACTACATTACTTCTGAATCATCTGCAGTAATGGATTGTGAATTCTAGAGCTGAATATCTCCAGTCTGCATGACTTCTGCCTCTTAATTCCATTTGCCTCATTTTCAATTAAATCACCAGTGTGTGAACAGGGGTGCCAGAGGATAGAAAGGGAAGAAAATGGAATAAAAGACAAAAATTAAAGGAATATAAAAGTGCTTTATGAACCAGGTGAACGTGGAATTAGAAGTTAAACAGGTAAGGGAGAGAAAATAACGGTGAAAAAAAAAAGACTCTTTAGCACAAGGAAACTATACTCACTGTATATTAGCAGTGGGATACCGAACTCTCATTGTGATATCTTTAAATCAAGCCATGATATGGATGTACTGACCAAAAGCCATTTAGGTTTTAATTGCTATAGACCGCATGAAATTGCTGATGACTTTCCAGTTTTTGCTGGACAGATGTTATATACACATCACAAACCCCACTATCATCATAATTGGTAGCCTTGTTGACAAGCTTCAAAGAGATGCCAAATCATGAATAGTTGTGGAGACTCAGCTGCCCAAAATGAAAATCCTTAATGCATTTTGTCATGTATAATTGTGCTAGAGAGGTGCCAGGGAAGTGCTATCAATATCAAATTAAATGCCAACAGAAGCTAAAGGACTGGAAAAAAGTCCAGATCAGACAGCCTTACAAATGCTGCAAAGGAGGTGGGATGGAGCCAAAAATACAGGGGGCTGGAGCAAGAGAGAAAGTACTTTGAAGGAAAATTCTTTACCAGAAATATATTCCTACTCTGTTTTAGCTTTCTCTGCAGATAAAAGATCCCATTGCGTTTCTTTGATGTATCACAGGATGAAAAACCCACCCATGGAATGCGATTCAGATGAGTTTGAGTAGGCAAAAGAAAAAAAAATAAAAGTCCCAGGAGGAGAAAAGAACACAATTCTCCACACACAAATGACGGCAAAGAACTGTACAATAGACGTGAACAATGTCAAGAAATGCTGATTAACATGGTACTGCTAAACACACTAAAAAGATTAAAAGGAGAGCAAGTTAAGGACAGAATAAATGGTGGCAGAAATAGAAGATAAGACAAGAGAGAGGAAAAAATACAGGTCAGTAGCATGAAAAGGAAAGCGGCAAAGAGGAAAAAACTAACCAAAGGAAACAAAAAAATTATTTAGATGCAGAGGTTCATATTTTTTTGGACTGTTGCTATGTACATTTCCTGAACAGACTGTGCAAACGTACTGCTTGCTGCTGCACCTCTTGTTCCTAAGCTAGTTCTTCTTCAATATGAAAATATCATAGAAATCTCACTTGCACTAGTTCACAAGGATTGTACATGCTATCACCTGTGCTGCCTAATTGCTAAACCCTCTCAGAATGTTAATGGGCGAGTAATGTGTATAGGAGAGCCCGTTTTGTAGATTAGATTTCTTAATGGACTTTCTGGAAGCATGAGAAGTAATTAATCTGCACAGTAACATACTGTCACCTGTTCTGTGGTTTTCAAAATGACTTTTACCAACACAGCACTTTTTGTTTGTACAATGTTGTGTCCATTTGCTTTCTGAATAGCGGAGACGTGGGGTTTTGAGATGTGTAACTTCCCATACTGTTGCTTCTGCTTCTGCAGGAAGAGAGATCCACACATAATATGGCTCCATAGATTCCACAAAGCTTTTATCCCATTCCTTTTATTTTTTCTGATCACTGATGAAAAAAATTCTTTTCTCTCCAGCATGTGACAGTCCAGTTTCTACAGCCATGTAATGCCTGAAGCTCTCACCAAAGAGAATCCAGAGATCCTTCATTTGGCCTCAAGATAAGAAAAAAACCTTTGTGATCACCTGGTGAATTCTGTGAGAATTTACAGTTATACAAAACTTTCAAAAACCAGCCCAGTAGTAGGCTTAGTACAAGATGTACATTGGAAAAATTTTGTGTTCCATAAATTCCTTGAAATACCTTCAGTAAGTTCGAAAATCATTCCATAATTCTTTCTAATATTTTTCTAACCTCTAACTTGTGAAACTGTAAAATTCCCTCAGTGCTAGTATAGGTGTACTGGTATAGGTGTAGCACTTGTGTAGTTGGAGGCATTTGGCAATGATCTGAATTGACTCCATGCCACATTAGTGTATTACAGAAGTTCTGTTCCTTTTAAACACTAATATTCTTTGGCATAACTGTCTTTTTAGATGGGAAAGAAGGAATACTGAGCATGATATAGGAATGATTAGGAATGATATAGAATGATTAGGTGATTAGGAATACTGATCCAATGCTGGATATTGTTCTGGGTTTTCTTGTCTTCTTTAAAAACCAAAAAAAAAGGAAAGCAAGATGAACTTCTAAAATGCATTTTTCCATTAGTGTCCAACTGAAGAAGACTTTTTTTTACTATTCAAAATGGAATAAACTGACAAATAGAGTTTGAAAAATAGAGAATTGAACTTCCCAAATAGAATAAAATACTGAGTTTTTCACATTTTTAAGTGTGTACTGACATGATAAATTAATGCTGAGAAATAAGCTGAGGCAGCAGTCCAAAATGAATGCATAGGATAACAGTCATATAGAAAAAAAACCCTCACTTGAATAGTTATCCTGTTTTCCTACAGAGACTAAGGCTTGTGTAATGAAACTGTCATATGTGCATCTGCCATCACACACTTTTGGACACCATCCCCAGCTAGCTTTTGGACCACTGGCAAATTGTACCTTTTGTTGTTAAAGGGTAGACACCTCAGTTATAGATCACTGAGCACTTAAGAACATCACAGTACTTAGAGCAGAGGAGAGACACCCATACATCTCATATCCAGGAGCAGCAGTGGCAGAAGTTCATGCTTTGACAGACAGAAGCAAATCTGCATATGAGCAAGGTCTGTGTCTACCCATGGGGAACCCTATAGATGTATCCTCAAGGCACACCAAAGTCAGTGGAACATGAAGCTCACCTCCACATGAAAAAGAGATCCTTTGTCCCACGGAAATGCTTGCTAAGATTCCAAGCTGGGTTCAGAATGGATTATAGGGTAAAAGCATCCTTTCTGTTTCATCCTACTGTTGGTTAGATCTGAGTGCAAAGTTTTGACTACTGCCATTTCAACGTTACTTGATATGCAATGAGTTAATTAATAAATGAGAGCCATTTGTAAAATTAGATTTCTTTTCGTAACAGCACTGGAGAGGCAAAGTATTTTTAAATGGGTTTATTTTTAGTTTTCGTCTTAATTTTGCCTATTTGGAAAAATGTGTGCTTGCAGTTATTAACAAGGGTAGAACCTCAGGCCTGCCGGCCTTAGTCCTTAATGGAGAGGACACAAAGATTCCTTGCAGCAGGGCTGCATTTAGAGACTTTTTTCTGGTTCAAGAAAAGGGAGATAGAGCCTGATTGTGTATGTTTTTGGTGAAAAAAAGTATAGATTAGCATCTATGGTAAATTATAGGGAGGGAATCTACCGCTTGGGGCCTGAATGTATTTCTGTCTAGTTTTCTCAGTTACTGCATAGAGATCTTGGCAATGGATAGCTCAGTCATTGACTGTGTGAGAGGTACTGCACAACGGATTCATGCTTGGGCAATTCTCTGCCCCTTGCAAATGAAGAGCAAAGATGAAGAACTAAGCCTAACCGGCAGAGCTGAGCAGTACAAAGTTTGGGATGAGTACCCAGGGGTTATTTAAGCTAGCAAAAAGAAATGCTTATATCACTGTGGATGTGGATTAATTTCACTGCCCTGAGAGTAAAAAACACATTGAGCATCTTGTGATATTTAATGCTGGAAACAAAGTCATTTCTCCCATCTTCTATCGGCTTCTATGTGGCTAAGTGTAATCCTGTACAGGGCACATCTCATCTCTGTGCTTTCATTTACTTGCCTACAGTAAGGATAATATCCCTTTTTATCATCAACATCCCTTACTAAACATCCCTTTTGGAGGCAATCTCCAGCCACTTTTCATAAATAATTTTACAGACAAAAAGCACTGTATAATTGCTAAGTAAGTACGTCTTCCCTGAGATTCTGAAACAAACACTCAGATGTGTAGTAAAATATTAACTTGTCCTCTATGTGGAGAATTACACTGTTCAGGGGAAGTAGCACGAGTCTTTTCAAACTAGCTGATCCACAATACAATCTGGTCATGGTGCTGATGATTTAGCCCTCAGACAATCAATGTGGAATGACCTGTCTCTGAGTGAGTGATGGGGAGCAAGACATTGAATGAAGCTGTTAAAACTCCCACCAGAGCTGAAATTCTTCTGTAACATGAAAAAGAAACGGGAAAGGCTAAAACAGTGTTTCACTCTCAGACTGTAAGTACTAACAGTCAAGAAGAAAAAAAAAGACAGAAAAGGCAGCTTTATTTTTGACGTGAGCTTCTTCTTAAGCAGCTTTCTGTTAACTTGGGCGGAGGTTGTTAAAGGTGAGATTATAATATTGACATCTGAGTATTACACTCTTTGTAAATATAAAATATGAGAGTGATGTGAATGCATGAAAACAAGCTGAAAGCAGCAGGTCACCCACAAGCTTTGCATATTTGACAGTTTTAACTAAGCTTCTGCTAAGAGACTAGATTTTGAGAGAGGAGTGAATATCTCAGAACATTTCTAGTCTTTAAAGAGTTAATTCTTCATCAGAAATCATCATTTGCGTAATGAAACGAGGTCCCCAGGCCAAAACAATTTTTATCGGAGGCTGATAATGAAAGCACTTTATGTCATTCTGCTCTGTATGCCTCACCGTGTACCTCAGTGGAGATAAAGATGCCAAATTTGTAGTTATGGTAGTTAATCACTATGGAAGGGAGCATGGAAACGTAGTGTTTGGGTGAATGAAAAAAAAAAGTAAATAGAAAAGCATTTGGATTAGAACAACAGATAATGAAGGAGACATGAAAAGCAACACTTTTTGAGGGATAAAATATGGTTTCATCAAAAAAAGTATCTTCTTAGAATTAAAACCATGGAACTGTTCAAGGAAAGAGAAGAGACCAAAAGATCCCAGCTCATCCTCAGCTCAGAATTTAGGATAGTTTCTGTTCATGACACTGAGACAAAAGCAAAAGCTGTACAGAAAATCGTTGTTCTGGGCATGCTAAAGGATGTCCAGCAAAGCTAGTAAGATCTATATTCTCTGTAGGGAAAAATACTGCATTTCTTCACCTTAGCAAGGAAACAAACCAATGAAATATGTATATAAAAGGAATCAGTTTCCATTTCCTATGAGGCAGAACTATTCTCGGAAAGTTAGCTTACATATTGAAAGTCATAAAGCAGGTGATATCAGAAGGCTTCTTCCTTGTTTTGCTATAGGAATGTTGTTTAGCATTTCAAATACATTATGGGAAAACAGCAAACCTTTATGATGGTATACAATGATGCTAAACTCTTTGCAGATAGCACTTTATCTGTGGAAAAGTATACCTGAGAGAAGAGTGGATATGGAGAAGTACACAAGTATTTGACTTAAAAAGCCTGTTCAGATCCTTTTAAAATGTGGGCTGTGATCACCAAAGCTACAAAATAAAATCCTGTAAAAAAGTAATTAAGAGATAGCACCGGGTGGCTGGCATAGCCTGTTCCTCACCCCTATAACCAAAGTGCTGCTAGATAGGCTGTTATTTAAAGGCCACAGGATGATGACTACTAAAATGTTTCAGAAAGCTTTATTTAGAGGATATCTGAAGGTTAGGGAAGTACTGAAAGATCTCAGAAAAGTGAAGGATATTTGATACTGTCACCTTATGAAGCATCATTAAGAACACAACTAAAAAGTCCATCACATATGCCAGAAGTCAAATAAGAATAAATAAAAGGATCAAGGTTAATGGGTATGGGTGAGAGAAAGCTGCCTGAAATGAAATAGACCTAGAGCTGTGGATGGATATAAAAATTCCACAGGGCTGAGCTAGACTGTTCCTTCATATTGACAGTTATGAGTAAATGTATATGATCTCAAAAATACTATATACTGTTACAATTACTTAAAACTGAGTTCCCATGGAAAGCTCCAAATGGTCAAATTGTAAGTCTCTAAAGAAGTAGTACCTTTCTTTCTCTCTTGTAAGATAATAATTAGAAACATCCTTTTGAGAATGTGTTTTCAAATGACAGGTAATCAAAGCTCTGTTGTGCAGAGATAGAGCCCTTTTTAAAAACAAAATTATTTATTTATTTTACAAGAAGAAATGAAAATAATTACTTTAAAGTACCCACTCATGAGAAACCTCTGCTCAGCAATGTAATTGCAGGCAGACACTGTCTTTCCATCACAATAAATTCACAATGGTTGATTAGCTTTTATAAGAGGATGAAATGGATCATCTCGTTAACATTGACATTGTTTTAAATGGTTGATTTCTCTATGTATGTGTTGGAATTTGAAGTATACCTGTACAACCAAATTCATTAATTAATAAAGGAAGATGATGACAGAGAGTGAAAACTGATACTTCCTGCAGATCCCAGATCTTGACTGAAAGCTCAGAGGTTGTTTAAACAAATACGGCTTTGAGTATGAATGTGTTGAATTATCAGCACTCACCTGAAGGACAAAAAATTGCTAAATTGCAGCAAATCAGTTATTTTCAGTCACAGAAGGGGATAATTTGATTTTGCGCTGCACGTGAAGAAAATGTGCATGTGAGAACAAAAATAGGGACACTGTGGTTTTAGTATTGTCATTATGATCACAAAAACATCCTTAAAGATACAGTGCTCTTCCAGCATTTATATTCTAGATGGAAATGTTCCAGCCCTAGGGTAACTGTTACCTAACAGGAGAGATGTAGTCATTATTTTGTTTTATCAGCTTTTCTTTCTCTTCTTTTTGCGAGGATTTAAACATACTGTCGTCTCACTGAATCTTTCAATCCATTTCCCTGTCTGAGGCTGGCAATATACTCTGTGGATCCGATGGAGGGATTTTATCACAGACCTGGCTCTGCATGCAAATTAGGGATGCTAACTAGGGAAGGACAAGGAGAGAGGAAAAGCTAGTGCAATATCTGAAAGAGAAATAAGCTCAGATTCCCTTCTATCTTACTTTATTTTCTAAAAGTAATTTTATTGACTTAACCAATTTAATTTTTGGTTTTTTTGTCGGCATCTCTGAGAAAGAAAAGTCAAGGTCATTGTTTCCACTTTATACCTTAAGACTCTAACTTTTGCCATAGATATGGGATGCTAGTTTATTATTTATTTTGGAGGATAATCCCTGATCATTGTAAACTCAAAATACAATATAGCTCACTTAGGAGCAAGTAAGGTTAGTTTGAGGATTAAGTTTTGCCTATTACATTGCTAAAGCTCAGATATTTGATTCTGTTCCTTAGCTCTATCACCTAGACTGATTGATATTTTCACATCAAGCAGGCAAAACTGCCACTCAGGTTTAAAATAAAGAAATAAAGAGATTTCTCTTTCTGGTCTTATCTCTCTGCAGCTCCCTTCTGACTTCTGGTCTGTTTTGATCCTATCTACTCCAAGGCAGCTCAACCAAAATTCACTTGGAAAATTTAGTTTCAGAATGCAATCCTAGCCTCTGTGGGAAGACTGGGTATTCTGCCATTGACACCAAGGTTGCCTCAATGTCAAGGAGTGTTCACATGTTCTGGGCTACTGCTGCCCGTGTGGCAACTGGCAAAGCCTCCTGGGTTCTATTGTGAGACTCCCTCAGCTGTTCCCACCTTATACCTTCTAGTGGGACATACACAACTCACACACTCAGGTAGTGATGCAGTGGCTTCTCTCCTGTGCTGTGATGTCAAATGCCAGGCATATCTGACTGCTTTCTGAGGCCCTGGAAAGCAGCTATCCAAAATGACCCAAGACCCTTACCCCACCCCAAAACTAAATGCTCTGTCATGTGGTCAATATGTTACTGTGCCCCATGTTGTACAACCTAAGACCCAGATGTTCTCCCTCTGACCAAGAGAAAGGTAGAAAGGTCTTTCTGAGAAAACATGTCTTTTCTTGGAGCATTAGAAGCCAAGTTCCACCAGTTTTACCTCTGGGCAGCATCTCTTTACTCAAGTGATGATCTTCTCTGTGATACCATATGACACAAGTGAAGGCACAGAACTTCAGCTATATGTGACAGCCCTCTGTAACGTTATCTATGACAAAAACACTGCTTGAAAGAATCCTATCAGCTTCACATACCTGCACACCTCCACAGAGCCAGGGCCTGCTCCAGCCACCGTATCAATGGTGTAACTTTCCTAAAATTCTGACAACACCTGTCCTGTTACTGCAGAACAGCCTGGTCTTTCAGGATAATCCGTTTCTCCTATCTCCCCTCTCATGCCAGAATACAAAAGCATTTGAGATGCCCACCCTGTGAAAATAGTAGAAAAGAGTAAAAGCCCATATCCCAATCTTAGATATATGGTCTTTACCACTCTCACAACTATTCCCATGTCTTTTTGCAATGGATGGTTGCAGGATTATACAAGCCAAAAGGGTATACTAGCCTTTTCCTGACAAAAACAGAATGAGACTTGTCCCTCTTAAGAATCTATTGCATTCAAGATTTCTGTGTGATTTTTTGTTTACCAGGGCTTGAAACCATGAATAAAGTTGATGTCCTTTTTGTCCAGACAGGGATGTCATATGCTAGCACTCAACTTGAATCTTCAAAAGACAGGGTCTTCTAAGGGGCAGTACATATCAGCATCTTTGCTGCTGGTCATGCCCTAGGGAGGGCATGGACAGCAGTAGCCCTGCTCTGCTTCTAGTCTAGAGCTGAGCCTGAACTCAAATCCAAGCTCTGCATGTAAAATGATCGTAAGGCCATGCTTAAGTTGGCATTTTGGGCAGGCTTCAGGCATGCCTTGAGGGATGAGTGTGTGAAAGGTTAGGTCTGTGCTTTCTC
Source organism: Todiramphus chloris collaris (assembly GCA_025345505.1). NCBI lineage: Eukaryota > Metazoa > Chordata > Aves > Coraciiformes > Alcedinidae > Todiramphus > Todiramphus chloris. Next base: position 9,376,212 of record JANVCC010000130.1, on the reverse strand, counting down.
ACAGGACCTCATGAAACCTCTGTGCTTGACCTCATGAAACACCTAACCCTCAGCTTGCCAGATGTACCTCCACCACAGGAACATCTGGGACTTGTGGGCAGCCTCTGTTAGTGATCTGCCTTTTGATACCATGTGTATGTAACATTGAGCTTTAGTCAGTGGCATGTGGGCATTAGTCTGTAAAATACACAGGATTTTGGCTTCTTTCTGTCCTTGTTTCCTAGGGTATAACACATATGCAATACAAAAAACCCTGCCTGATGTGCTTTATGATATGTGCATTCTCTTTCTCTCTACATAATACCTTGCTCCCAGCCCAAAACAGCTATTGAAATGACTCAGAAAAAGCTTTTGAGGCCCTCTAAAGCTTCTTCCATTGTATTTAATGACACCACCATTTAGTTCTGTGGAATTAATTAACACTGGTGCTCCCAACTTCTGTTACCTCAAACCTTTTTTTCTTCCTTTAGTAAAACTGCAATTCCTGTCCCTGCCATGAGTGTTAATATCACAAGTTATTAACTGCAACAAAGAAACAATACTGATTTGTTCACTTCACCTGCAATCCATGAATTATGGACCAGGGTGAATTCCAACACTCTGAAGAAATTCATAAAAATGTTGCAAGTGACTTCTGAAAATACCTGTTGTTTTCAATGTGATGGACTACCCTGCCTCACTCCAGCCACACAGCTACTCTACAGCCACTCACTTCACCCACCAGTGCACCTCTGTGTATTTGTGATTTTCCATCCTGTGCAATAGGATGGAAAGGAAAGGGCTCAGTTGTTGTTGTTGTTGTTGTTGTTGTTGCTGTTGTTGCTGTTGTTGCTGTCGTTGCAGTTGTTGTTGCTGACACACACATGAATTTTGGCCAAGGGAAGAGGAGGACTGGGTATGTTATGATGTGAACTCCGTGCCAAATGGTTAGTACAAGACGTTATCATGAAAAAAGTCATGCTCAGGACAGTCCATGGAGTAGCAGTTCAGATTCTAGCAGGGCCTTGGAGTTGTGGAGAAGCCCTAGGGAGATTCTGAGTTGTTACTCTCATGTCAAGCTCACTCCAAAGACATTGCCCTTGATCTCTGCTACCTTTAGACAGGAAAGTAAAAATCAGGCTCAAGGCATCAGCAGTGACTTGTCACTGGAGAAAGAGGCCACTGGCAGATATTCAGGGTTGTTCACATTAAACCTCCAGAGGGAATGGTCACCCAAAGCCTCCTTCACAGCTGGGGTTATTTTAGTAAGACTCTGCAGAGGAGAAAAGAAACATACAGTGATCATGTGTCCTTGAAGCTCCGTATGGATTTGAGAGACAGTCTTTGGGAAAAAATATTAATGATGGATGATACTGAAAAGAAACCAGAAGTATTAATCCCTAGCTCAGCTATTGCAACACCCTTTGTAAGACTTAATACAAAATCTAACTCTGGTGATGTACAAAACTGTCACTGAACTATGCCAAATACCAAATATTTAATGAGGTTGTTCTTGTGTTTTATGGCATGCAGAGCAGTAACCTACTTTCTGCTCTGATTAAGGGTAGGAAGTGACTACTTTTCAGTGTTGCGTCATTTATCAAAAATAATAAAAAAATATAAAAAATCCCGTAGAAGCTAGACATGGAAAATTAAAGAAGTTTTGATGAATAAACTTATCTCCAATTAACTTAAGCTGAGCAAATCCTTTAGATGAGACATGGAAATGTTTTTGAGACACTAAGTTAATTTGGTGAAGTCTAGTAACAGCATCAGATTTTTCTGAACAACCTGATTTTCATGTTACAGATGTGTCAGTGTAAGTATGGATGCACTAATCATTCTGGTATAATTAACTGCCTGGTGAAATGTCTCATTAGCGTAGGGAGTTACTGATGAATAATTTGTCATATTCTAATTATTCCCTTCTCACCCCCCCTTCCTTTAAAAATACATAATTATAAGCATTTAGGAAGTAAGTTGCATGGTGTTGAAAATCTACCTCATCATTCAGATCCTTCCAGCTTTTCTGAAGAGCAGTGTATGCTGAGAATTAAGGTAGCTATGGAAATAGATGTTCTATGATGCTGCAGCACTGCACAAGGTGCACGAGGGCCTGAAAATTATTTGGAAGGTTCCTGTTTGAGAAAAACCTCGATTGTGCTTTACTGACCCAAGGATGAAGGAAGTGAGATACAATGTTAGGCAGGACACAGGCTTCTGTGTCTGAAGCTTCAAGAGTTTGTTAAATTTTTTGCTGACCAATTGAAAGATCGCATGTGATATCAGCTCCCCTTCCTGACAAAGTTCTTTTAACTTAATGCATACACAGTTTAGAGTGGCAAAAGCTTGAAACAGGCTTCCTCCAACTAGAGAAAGGAAGAATTGACATGCCCCCAGAATCTGTAAAAAAAATGAGAATGAGGTAGTTTCTGTTGCAAGCATACATCCAGTAAGCATTCGAGTTACATGGTAGATGTGGTTTATAGTTAATCTTGAGATACGTTAATCAGAGCTGAAGCTGGAGAGTGAATGAATGATGCACACTCACTGTGCTATTTGGGAATACCAGCAAGGGCTCTAGCTTCAATTAGCATGTGTATCTTTGTAGCATGCAGCTCAGGAGTCAAAATGTAATGAACTTCACCCTCTTTGTATTGTAGCATGTCTGAGTGCATGATGTACACTATGGTTCTGCTCCAGGTAGATAGTATTAAGTTGCCCCAAGAAATTGCTTCTGTGCTTTCCTTTCCTCTTCAACATTTATTATTATTTAAACTGAAAAATTTGCTGAAGTGAGGGCAGGGAGTAAACAAAAATGTCTTTGTGTTATTGTGCTTGCTTATATACAAGACTTCCCACAGTGCAGCATTTGCACGGTACTAGAAATACAGCCTTATAACAGCTTCACTAGAATAGCGCTATTAACTAACTTTACATCTTTCAGGGCTCTTCAGAACTTCAGGGTTCTTCAGTACTATGTGAAGTGTTAGACACAAGGGCTTTACAACAGTTTTTTTCAGTAAAATTTGAACCAGAAGAAGAGAATAAAATTCAAGCAGTTGAACTAACTACTTGGACAGAGTAAGGAAGCAAGTAAGGCCAGGTGACTGTGCATGGAAAGCCAACTGGTTGCAGGTCATCTGACACTAGAGAAAGCTAGTGCTGGTCTCCTCTGTTGGTGAAACTGTGAATCTCAGCATCCTGGAGCAGGATCCCCTAAATGCAAATTTTCATCAGTCCATTTTCCAAACAAGTGGATGAGCTGAGGATTTGTTCCTTGTAGTCACATTGCAAATGAAGCTCAAACTACTTTCTTTCTCTTTATTCTGCTTTTTTTAAAAAAGAAGCAAATAAATAGCTCTTATGATTCAAAACAAAACTAATAACCCTTAGATTTATTGTCCAAGAGAAAAAGGAAAAAAAATTAAAAAAACTAGGTGTTGGGGTTCTTCTGTAAGTCTCTTGCCGTAGGAACAGTGAAAATTTCTTCAGAGTATGACATTCATCCATTTCTGTCATAATTTTCTCTGTTAAAGCTGTTCAACATACTTCTGCAACATCAAGTGATTCTCCTAAAGTCTCACAAATTCAGTTCTCATTATTATCTAAATGACCCTGGCCTTTTAATAGCCCAAAGAGAAAGATGAGGCCTTTTACTTCTGAACACCCCCTTTTTAACATTGCTGAGCACAAAATCCCAAGAAAAATATGGAGCATTGCCCTGTGGCTACTTTTCATTTTAGCTATGGTCCTAATTTTGTGTTCTGGCATTGACTGAGAGTTCTGGGATACTAATAATGCAAATCAAACTTATGAAGCAGAGACAATGCCTTCTGTGAGCTCTTCCAGTCTTTCAGTTGTTTCCTTTTTTTTTTTTTAAATCATCTTTTCATACTTTCAGGTGGTTCTGTGGTTTTTAGGACCTCCCACATTTTCATTGTCAATCTGTAAATGCAGTAAATGAAAATTCAGTGGTGTGGAAGAACATGTGGTGAAGAGTAGAAAAGTTAAAAGCCTCACTCACCTGTTTTTCTGCACGTATTTAATCTTTGTGAAGGAATTACGTATTGTGAGGCAAATGCATAGACCATGTGGGGAAATCCTTTTCAGCTCATATTCATTGGGCATTCCAATCCCTGGGCTCTGAATGATATGACTATAGATTCAGTTCCCTGGAATCACGCCTGCTTGCATTCAGGGTGTTGTGGCAGCCCATGCAGTGACAGAAGAAAGGCAATTTCTGTAATATATTCAGGGCTCTTTAGAAAGCAAGCACAGTCATGCTATTAAAAGTAAGAAGCAGGACCTAGGTGGGCTTCATTCTGAAGCTGAGCCATACTGTTGTAGTGTGACTTCAGTCTTTGTATTGTTCACTTTAACCCACTGTGTCTCATTTTCCCATCACAAAATTGGAATAATGGCATTACCCTACTTCATAGGGAGCTTTTGAGGCTTATTTTGTTTGTGAAGTTTATTGAAATGGACAGAATACACCATTATCCTCCATCCCTCCACATCCCTCATCAAAACCTGCTGCATCTCAGAAATCACCAGTGTTAATGGCTAGACTGGAATTCCAGGTTCGGGTTTTTTTACATTTCTCAGTGTTTTTATGAAGTTCTATGAAACTGCTTAACTGAAATAGCCAGAATAAACAAACAAGTGTTAATACAATGACCTTTATCCACATTTCTGTCCTTTACTCTTATCTTATATCAAAGCACTCTTTCTGTCAGGGGCTGTGTCTGTTTGCACAGCATCTAGCAACACAGTGAGTTTATAATACGAACAATGAACTGCTAGAAAAGTTTACACTGAACATTTTTCATCATGTGAAATATGTAAGGCTCCCAGTCAGGAAAATATTCCTCTCTAAGACAGAATTTAAATGAATGCTGTAGAAGGAAAACTTTAAATGTGGACTTGAGAATTTTCCCAAAGGGAGGCTTAGATGCTCTTTGAACCTTCTCCTTTTCCATTCTCCAAGAAGGAAAAATTCTGAAGTTCAGAAGTCATTGTCAGGTGTCATTGTTAGCATAGGTGGGTGCTGTTCCTGGCTGTCGCAGGCTCCGGCTGTATTTGGGGCAGTGAATTACTGTCAAACAGCAGATATGACCCTAGCAGTGAAACTTGCATTTAAATGCAAGCTGTCATACTTCCACGAATGATTGGCTGATGTGATATGAATTGTATTATGCGGAAGGCAGATGAGAAGATATCTGCATGTAACTTTTGGCCTTAAATAGTCAAGTAATCGATACTCCTAATCTTTGGGAATACTTAGGATGTTACTGTAATAAATAAATAGGCACTAAGTAATTTCATGAAGAACATCCTGAGTGAAGTATGAGGCTTTTCCAGTGTGCTTGAGAATAAATGATGTCCTGGATATTGCTACTGCAAGTAGTCTGTTTTCTCTGGAAATTCCATATCCTGGGGTGAACCATGGTAGTTTTATTTATCGCTTCAATATGAAAGTACCTCCTCAGGTGATAGGTTAACACTTAATAGTATAATAGCTGGGAAATAAGCAACTGAGACTTTGAAATCTGCCTTGTATCTGACAATTTGATGCATGCCTATATAGATGGAATTAAATTTATTTTTCATTCTCTTTTGTATTTTGATTTGTGGGTTGGAATTGTTTGTCACTCCTCCACTTAAGAAATCAAGACCATTAAAATGATTAGAGTTTGCTGACAGCCTTGGGGAAACTTTTAAAAAACATTTCATTTAGAAGCAATCCTGCCTCTGTAGTTTATATTATCTATAGTTATTTCCCAGTTGGTTGCTGTGGAAACAAATGTCATATCAAAAACAAAGGACTGCATTTCAGGTGCAACAGATATAACACATGTGATCCCTTGAGAAAGGCAACTAGCTGGGAGAGGGATTTGTCTGGCAGACGGCTGATGTCTGGACTCCATAGTTTGGCCCATTTGTGCCCAACACAGCACTAAAAACTGAGAACAAAGATGAATTTCAACCACTTTTATGTGGTGGGTTTTGTTTTTTTTTTTTTTTTTTTTGTGTGGCTAGGTATTGTTTAGGACAGCTTAAAGTGTCCTTCAGCTCATCCCTGTCTACTCATGACCCCTGGGAGCTGATCTGACAAAGAAGAGAGAAGTGGCTTTGGCATTAGCTCAGTCCTGCTCCCCAGGGAGATTTATCTGTGAAGAAAGGATGATCAAGGAGTCAGTTTGACTAGTTTCATCTTGCTGCTGGGGTGGTTCAAAGCAAACACAGAAAGAACTGGCTTTTGTTTTTCTGAGCTGAAAACCTGTTGTTTGGTTCTGCTGGGTACTGTTCAACTGGTGAGACAGTGATGTAGCAATTGCTTACCCCACAGAAATGTGTCAACAGAAATTATTAATTCAAATAGCATAACAAATTTATCAAGTAGCTTTAGGTAGAAAGAAAGCAACATGTGAAGAAAGGCAAGTATTTCCTTCTGTTAAAAGCTTAGAGTGAAATGTTCTGAATTTTCATTTCAAATTCATGGTTATTTCGAAGTACAGGTAAAAATGATAAAAAGGACATTCAACCAGAAAAAAATCCCATCGCCCTCCCCCTAAAAATCCCAATAAATATTTTGCTTGAAGTTGACAGATACATGTCAGGTTGACTTGAAATAATGTAATTTAATAGGTTTGTTTCTGCCAGTAGATGAAAAAAAAAAAGTCCGAAAGGAGAGTTTTAGTTCTTCTTAGTTCTTGCCTTTGCTATGTCCTGTTGGCATGGTGATATCTTAAAGATCTTTGTGACAAATGATTAAATCCTCCTAGCTGGCAATATTTTTTTTTTTTTACTGCCTCCATACCTTGCACTGAAACCCCTTCATTGCCTTGCAATCCTCAGATCCTACACTTTTAGGTAGAAGTAACATCACTTGTTGCTTTCACCTCTTTTTTTTTTTTTTTTTCTGTGGCAGGAACTCCCCAGAGCATGAAAAATACCTTACCACCTTCCAGACAATCCTGGTCCACCTAAGCAATGTGCAGCATGTTGGTCTTTTAATTTCTTGCACAGCCTTCGCTAGAGAGCTTGATTATTTTTTTTCAAAGACACTAGAAATTATATGGTTATAATTAGTTATGCAAATTTTATAACCACAGTACTTTACTTGGAGTATAAGCTCATTGAAATAATGTCATTCTTGTTTGCACAATGAGGTCTCGCACTATGAGGTGTTCATCAGTCATACAGGCTTTATATTAAATTTAGCATTTAATGGTAAGATGGCATAGAAGAAATATTCCTGTTTTCTATAGAACAAATGACCATTAATTACAAGGTATGCACATATAATGGGCTTTCAGAATTCTCCATGTATTGTTGTTGGGTTTTTCTCCAAAAAACAGAACTTAAAAGAAGTCTTTTTATGTATAGAAGGATTTGCATTTCCACTTGTCGTGCTTTAACCTCAAAAGGCAACTAAGCACCACACAGCACCTTGCTTACTCCCTGCAGTGGGATGGGCTAGAGAATCCTCATGGGCTGAGATAAAGACAGTTTAGTATGTAAAGCAAAAGCTGTGCGTGCAAGGAAAGCAAAGCAAGGAATGCATTCACTGCTTCCCATCAGCAGGCAGGTGATCAGCCATCTCAAGGAAAGCTGGCTTCCATCATGTGTAATTGTTACTTAGGAATATAAAGACCATAACTCTGAATATCTCCCCTTCCTCTGCTTCTCCCAGCTTTATATGCTGAGCATGATTTTTCACTGTGAGAGTGACAGAGCACTGGAACACAGGCTGCCCGGAGAGGTTGTGGAGTCTCCTGCTTTAGAGACTTTAAAGACCTGCCTGGATCTGTTCCTGTGTGTCCTGCCCTGGGTGTTCCTGCACTGGCAGGGGGGTTGGACTCAACGATCTCCAGAGGTCCCTTCCAACCCCTACCATTCTATAATTCTATGATTTTGTGTCATGTAGTATGGAATATCCCTTTGGTCAGTTGAGGTCAGCTGTTCCAGCTGTGTTCCCTCCTAACTCCTTGTGCACCCCCAGCCTCATCACTGGTGGTGTGATGTGAGAAGCAGAAAAGGCCTTGAACCTGTGTAAGAACTGCTCAGGAGTAACTAGAACATCCCTGGATTATCAACACTGTTTTCAGTACAAATCCAAAACATAACCCCATACCAGCTACTATAAAGAAAATTAACTCTATCCCAGCCAAAAGCTGCTGGCCGTGACAAAGAGATCAGCAGAGGTGGACCTCAGGAGTGAAACTGGATGTAATAACAAACCTTACTCACCAACCCTCTGAGATTCTGTTTACAGCAGCAGAATTTGGTATGTAACTCAGAGTAGGAGCGATTTTTTTAAGTGTGGAAAAGGATGCTCAGTGGAGTTTGGCTAGCTTTGCTGCCTGTAATTCCTTTACATGAAAGGCAATAGACTCTCAAATTCTGTCTCTCCGGATGAGCTGAGAAAAAGGATCAACTATGTCTTTTTATTTACTGCACGTCAAAATTCTTAAATGTGAACTATGGCTTTAAGTTTGTCTTTGTGTGTGAACACACTATGTTTCTGTGCCCCACAGGTAGATTAATAAATGGAGTAAATAATATTTGCTGTCTCAGAGAATGACATATCTCTGGTGTTTGCTTAATTGTCCCTTCTCCCAAATCACCTGTGTTTGCTATTCCAAATAGTTGTGCTATTCCTAATGGTTTTGTTTGGTATTCCAAACTGATCTTGCATCAAATTATGTGCTTGTTTGTGTGTTTGTTTGTTTTCCACAGGAGTTCTTTTGTAAATTAGCAACAGTTAATGGGGAGTTAAACCAGTCTCAGGATTGACTATCAAATTCACTCAGTAGAAAAAAAATGACCTTTAGAGAGAATTGACTGTTACAGAAATATACCCCAGGGATCACTGAGAATGACACATGAGGAGTAGTGGCCATTGGGGAAAGAACTTATTAAAAATATTTCATAAATAGTAAAGCCCAAATCAGAGCCTTTTCTCATCCTTTCAAAAATAATTTGCCTCCCTTCATTGCACAGGATCATGCTATTTGATTCATTATTGGCCTTTAGAAGTAAATATATCATCTTCTTTTTGGTCCATAATTCATTGTGATACCCCCAGTGGAACCACTGATGTTGGAAGTAGGGAGGAATGGTGAACTTACACGCAAGATATATGTCTGGCAACATATATCTTAATATTTGTTTGCTTGAATTACTGTCTACTGGATCAGGTACAGAATCAGCTGGAAAGGAAGGAACTATCTGAACTACTAAAGGAACTACTAAACTTCTCTAAGCCATTGTCCAAACCTGGTACTAATTATCTCAGTTTTCTAATATACACAGAAATTTGCCTTTTAATACTTTATTTTCTTTTGTGTTATTTGTCAGAGAGGCCAAAATATGATGAAATACTGTTCAGTCAGTGCTGCTAGGCCTATCCAGAACAGAAAAGCATTAGAAACCTCACCTTAAATACTCTTTAATCAAGAAATTCAGATACGCCTCCAGTTTAACATATAAATTATACGCTGGCTGTCGTGGAATATGAGCACTGATAGTGTCATGTAACATTTAAGCCTTATTTTGCAAATGACAGAGATCTAGAGAGATTTTTCATAATCATGCAAACTTCTCAGCCTTGAAGCAAATTGAAAATCTAGATCCATTTGAAGATTTATCTGCTGCTGAATTAAAATCCTACCTTAGAAACAATCACAGGTTTTTTTATTATGAACTAATGTTTTTTAACATGTATGCCATCTTAACTCAAATATCTTTCTCAGCTACTGTCAGCAAAATCAGATTGTGGAGAGAAAACTGTCCTCTTATTTTCCATTTATGAGTGAGCTGGGACATACAGATTCATCTTTCTCATACATGTAGTTTATAACAATTTAAGATACTCACTATATAAAGTAAATATCTAACATGTCCATAAGGTTTAGTGTTTCAAAACAGATTCTTGAGTCCTGGTTTTAAATTATTTTGTGGAGAGTTTATTAGGAATCTCATCACTAATTTGAGTTAAGAAAGATTAAAAGTTAGATAGGATCACACAAAATGCAGGATAGGTTACATCTCCAGATGTGACAGCTTATGAGTCACTGAAAAACTTTTCAAAGTAACGAATCAGACACATCTTAAACTTAACATCTTTTCCAATGTAGACTCTTCTATTATTCATTTGAAAAAGGTTAAGTATCAGAGATGTATTATACCAGCCTAAGTCATGGACAATATAATTATACTTTTATTAATGGAAGGTTTACAAAGCACAGCATAGCAACATGAGCAATCTCAAGAGCATTCACTAAGCAGTCCAGCAATTTTGCTTGGGGGGCTGGGGGGGGGGGGGGGTGGATCATAATTGGTAAAAATTAAGGGGTTTATAGTTCTGATAGAACCTCAAAATATTACAAAAATACATTGTGAGCAAAAGAAAAACAAGTTACATAGTTCAACCTGATATATTTTGTATTTTTATTTTAGTTTCATATGTTGGAATGTGGTAACTTATTCTTACCCTTTCCCTTTTTGTCTCCCTTTCCCTTTCCTTTTCCCTTTGCCTTTCATTTCATTTCCTTTCACAGAAGCACAGAAAGGTTGAGCTTAGAAGGGAACTCTGGAGCTCACCTTCTCCAGCTCCCCTGTGCAAGGAGGGGTCACCTAGAGCAAGATGCCAAGGGCCATAAGTAAAGAGGAAGGATCACCTCCCTTGGCCTTCTGGCAATACTCCTGCTAATGCAGCACAGAATACTGTTAGCATTTTTTGCTTCAATGGCATGTTGGTGGCTCATCTAAATGCTGGCTTATTCCTTTTTCAATTTTATTTCCCCCCCCCCCCCTTTTTTTTTCTTCCTTTCTCCAGACAGTGAACCAAAAAAATCCTGCCTTTACAGAGCTTTCAATTCCTTCTCTTAAAAGGCATTGACCTGATACTTAATTATTATCCGAGTAGATTGTTTTAGCTCTAAGGATACTCATAAATCTCAAATAGTGTATTAGCACGCTTCCAACAGGCAAGTGCTTCAGCTGTGTCTACATAATACTCTTTGAATGAAATGTGTGCTCTAGACTGTGACTGGTGACTAGATAAATCAAGTGGTCTTAACTCAGGTACTTGATGGATCTCATGAATCTTTCTCTCATAGGTCACCAGTTTCAATCTCAGACAGCATAGCTGACTTCATAAATGCAATTTACAAGTATCAGTTGCCTATCTAATGGCCTATGGAAAGTGATTGAGCTTATTTCAGTCAAGTTTTGAGCACTTACATCTCAGAAATGTGGGCACTGGAGAAAGTTCCAATTGTATTCTCTTCACCCTTGATGACTGGAGAACAATTAAATCTAGCTTCAATTCACTTAAAAAAACCAGCAGCAAATCTCACAGGACTGCAGTTTTTTACTGAGGCCTTTGTTCATTGGAAAAGGTCCTTTTTGCTCTTTTTTTAATGATTTGTTGGAGGATATATGATTTAACTTCTGTGCACATCTAAGGTGACATGCTATAATTTATAGAAATGCCAGTTCAGTGAAACAACCCAAACACAAATGAATTTACTGATAATTCCTATGTAATTACCTCAGAGCTGTCACTTTTCTATGTGTGCTCAGTGCATTAGTGCATAAAAAATGTGAAACACCCCAGTAATCAATACTCCTTGTCAAGCAGAACTATATTGCTATGGACTTATTACCATGTTATTCCTTCTGATTCTTCTTTTCTATTTATTTAATCTAAGTGTGTTGCATTACCATTCTCGACATATAACACCAGAGCTTAGGTTGGATCATTAGCAAATTCTGGGCAGGGTGACTCCATTATTTTGCAACCTCTCTTAAAAAGTCTCGGTGGCAAGCCATATCATTACAGCACACTGTGGGAATAGAATGCTTGTTGAGATTTTTGTTACCATGACATGGACACAGACTGTGCAGAATTGCTTTAGTTTTGTGTGGTTAATGTATACAAGAAGAAACGAACAATGGCTGGATTTACTGAGGTGCTGCACAATTTTGTGGTGAGCACTTTCATCAGTGTAAGGCAGTGTCTTATCAACCTGTCTTTCTCTGTCATAGCTGGCTGCTCTGTACAGTACATTTTCTCTGTGAATCTGGAAAATGTGATCATGTTTCATCAAGCTTTCAAATCTTTTCCATTCAGGAATAGATGTAGATTGGAGATCTACCACAGGTGTATAATCCATGTCATCCCCTCCAAATTGTCTCGCTTTTACCGGCTGGTTGGTCTTAATTTCTATGAGGGCACTGTGTCTACAGTGTTTTCTAGCTTAGATCCCCATTTCACATCCAGCTTCCCTCATCGTTCATATTTGCTACCTGTGTATTAGTCTGTTCCCAGAACCTTTTTTGGAGTGATCTGAGTTCTCTAAATCCAAGAGATTATTTCCTCCAGTACCTGCTCCCAAAACTCAGTGGGGATAAATCTACAGAATCACAGAATCATTTAGGTTGGAAAAGACCCTTGGGATCATCGTGTCCAACCATTAACCCTACTCTACAAGTTCACCCCTGGACCATATCCCTCAACACCACATTCAAGCAATGTTTAAACACATCCAGGGATGGTGACTCAACCACCTCCCTGGACAGCCCATTCCAATATCTCACTACTCTTTCCATGAAGAATTTTTTTCCTAGTGTCTAGTCTAAACCTACCTTGTTTCAGCTTTAGGCCATTCCCTACATAAAATCTAACTCTGTTTATCCTACCTAGTCCTCTGACACTATCCCAACAGTAGTTTCACTGTTAAGTACCCTTATGTAGCCTTTCTACCACGGCCACACTTACGGAGAATGCAGCCTTGGAGTTGTACTGTGAAGCACTGCTCTGGCAAGCTGCAGAATGACCCTGAAGTTACTTCAGGCAGTTTCGTCTGCAATAGTAACAAAAAATAATGATGTCATCTCAGTATTGCAAGACTTCCTCATAGGATGATGGCAAACCCAAGGCCAGGTACTGTGTTGAATAAATTTAGACAGTCAGGTTCAGAGAGAGCTATCTGTGCAAGTGTGGCTGTGGCCCACTCTCAGCAACAGAGCCTGGTTGGAGCTCTTACCTGCACAGCCAAACCTTTACTCTGGAAAGCCAAACAGTGGCAGTCCTTTCACAGATCTGGGAGGCTTCCTATGACAGCCATACCAATGTAGAGTTCCAAGTTCTGGATCTAAATCTTGCCCCTGGGATTGCACTAAGAAATCAAGAAAGAAGATGCAGATGCTCCAATATGCACAGGAGGTACTTCATGTAGCAGTCATCTAAATCCCAACTCGTTTGCTGCTGCAAGTCACTGACTTCCAATAGATCTTTTTATTATTACTACTACTATTATTATTAATATTATGTGAAAATAATATATTTTAAATTTCAGCTTGAATTACTTTTATATCAAGCGTGTAGAAGGGTATTGAATTAAAAATGTGCAAACATAAGAAACCCAAATTAACATATTTTCTAGTTCAGTCATCTGAAACAGCAGCTATATTCACTCAAAACTTTTCTTCAGAATGGGGGAGTTTCAAACAGACAGGCAACCTCAGAGAAATAAGTAAGTGAGAAATGAAGTTTGAATGGCTACAAAGGATAGAATTTAATGTTACTGAGAGATTCAGAATCATATCATAACCATCCTTTGACTTCACAGCATAATTTGTGAAATGGGCTATTTTTTCTGGTGCTTGCAGGTGAGTTAGCACTGCCTCCACCATGTTCAAATTTATTGTCACAGAAATGTTAAGAAAAATATGTAGACAACAAATACAGCCTATGGACTATTGAACAGAATGGCTGGAATTCAGTAAGCTAATGGTCCACTTTACTGTATGAAGTAAGCAATATAAACACTGCACCAGACTTTCAATAATCCATACCCTCAAAAGTATTTTGTCTAGAAGCAAAAGGCAAGAAGCATACAAAATGCAACAATTCCCCTACCAGATTCTTGTTTTTATCTCCCTTTGAAACTCATCCTTTGACTGCTGCACCTCAGTCCCATCTATCTCTTGCTTTTTTCTTTTTTTTTTAATTATTATTAGCCAGGCGATAGGTCTCTATTTAAAGGCTTTCAATCTGCAGTACAGGTTACAGCTCTATGCAGAGAGAGGTGTATGGTCAGATTACCATGGAGAAAGCAGCAGAAACAGTTCCGGTGCCTCCATCCAAGGAACATATGGGGCCAGCACAGACCTATTGGTTATCACACTGTAAGCAGTGATCTACCAGGCAAGAAGTAATGCATTCCTGTGATCATCCGAGTGAAAATGGACTAGAAGGAGGATTGCAAACATTTTCAAGATCTGGTGGACCTGAGCTGGGGAAAGTGGAAAGGAGCCATTTAGATACAGTAGGAACACCACAGGCTCATAAAGCACCACCAGAGAAATAAGTGAACACTGAACTCTGGAGAACTTCTGTTCCACAGATGGTGGTGAGCTCCAGCACCAGAATGAGCAATTATCACACAGAAGAAAACTCAGCAACTTGTGAAAAGGGGAGCGTGGTGCAAGTGCTGGTTGACTGTCTGCAGCCATGAATTGGTATATAGGCTGGATAAATTGTCTCCAAAGCCAGTGCTTAATGCAGGCTGATACTGCAGAGGGCTATGTTTTAGTTCTGCTCTCAGCTCTGAGTTAGCTTTCGATTGCTACCCTAGGTAGAATAATGATGGTGTTATTCTTCTGTATATGATTTGCTGTTCACTTTAAAGGTTGTATTCCTGAGATGGAGCATTTCTGAAGAGCTTAAGACATTTACAGAATCACAGAATCACAGAATGGTGGGGGTTGGAAGGGACCTCTAGAGATCATCTAATTCCAAACCCCTTGCCAAAGCAAGTTTGCTTAGAGCAGGTTGCACAGGAACATGTGCAGGTGGGTGTTGAAAGCTTCCAGAGAAGGAGATGCCACAACCTCTCTGGGCAACCTGTTCCAGTGCTCTATCACCCTCACAGTAAAGAGATTTCTTCTACCTTTATTTTATCATATTAAAATGTTTCTCCTGTTTCCCCTCTACAGAAGTTACTGAGTCTTTAAAAAATACTGTCAGTGCACTAAAGATGTAGATATTTCTATAGAGAAATTATTTTTGAAATATTTACTAAGGTACAATCAGGAAAACATCTTTGTTTGGCTATTTGAGCTTTCCATAAGTACTGAAATATGGTGTCAGTTTCACAGTATCTGCTTTATACTTTGAGCCTGTTTTTTCTGGGTTTAGGTTCCGTGTTTCCTGAAAAGTTTATAAGCATCACATTTCAGCCTTGAAACTGAGTTTTTAAGTTTCTACAGTTTTCTATACACAAAACCATGAACTAAAATGTTTTTGTAGAGGTAACTGATAATTTCTGTTTCTTTGTTGCATGCTTGTATAAGGATACTCTTTGTACATGTAAAGTCTTATTTCACTTTAACTTATTCAGTTAAAAAACTACAATCTCAATTAAACAAACTGGAAAACACCACACATTTTCCTGAAAAATGTCTGCCTCTACAGACAAGTAATTTTATTTCTCAAGCATAAGGGATGGTGAAAAGATAGTAACAGAATGGGGAAGAAGTTGATTATGACACTAGAGGCAAGGTATTTACTCGGAAAAAGGAAAATCCACCTTGCTTTCATTTGTTTCTGTTGTGAATTGCACAAAACCTTTACAGGAGATAGTCAAAAGATGAAATATGGTCTCATTTTATAGGAAACTGATGATCACTGCATACGTGTCAAGATAAATCTTCAAACTCCATTTCAACCATATTGCTGGGTTTTACTTTACCACTAGTTTTTGTGCTGTACTTGAAATGAAAATTTACAGAAGGGTCAGCACTAAGGGTACAGGATAATTTAAGTGCTATATACTTCAGCAGAAGCACTCTATAGCTGCAAGTTCACTTTTGTCAGAGAGCAAACTGAATGCAGCCAAGATCTGAACCAGAAAGCTGTGTGTGCAAGGGGTACATATGTGTACCCTGAGACCTGTGGAATCCCAGGTGAATACCCAAGTGTGTGTGAACAAGGCTGTCAGACCTAGGGTCAATTCACAGCTGTGTCTGGTGGAAAGCGATGGAGGATTCATCTAGCAGGACTTGGGTGTGATAAAAGAGATTACACAAGCTCTTTCTCCTATTGAGTAGCTTCATTAGCATGATCCTAAGACAGTAAGAGGCTGATAACATGCCTCTTAACATGCTAAGAGGCGGATAAAATAGGAAACCATCTTCTTCAGACTCCAAATACATAACTGATATACTTCACAGATAATAGCTACATAGAAATAAAAGCTACTGATTGCACCTAGGAATCTGGTGTTTACGCTAACCCTGAGTTACCCAAGTCTATGAAGGAGCTTTGTCAGAAAATCTCTGCGAAAAATCCCCATAGTTCTGTTAAGATGCTTGTGTTGATCAGTCGTGCACTTCAACCTGGGAGGGCTGAAACTGCAGCTCTATTCACATACTCTATTCACACTGTCACTTGTCTGCTGCTCCGAACTGCAGAGGCTGACGTGTCCTGCCTGCAGGAGATGAGAAGGCAGTCCAACAGCCCTGACACAGGGGGGTTTGGAGAGCCTGTAAAACACAAAATCAGCCTGGGTATCTTATGGCAAAGACAGCACCAAGACTCTTAACTCGAGTGGGTTCAAGGAGTGAAGTCTTCCTGAGTAGTCGGTGTCCAGCAGGCAGCTCTTGATCAGATCCTGTCACAGCCAGTGCCTGGGCCACTCTTCACTGTGCGGTGTGACGCTTCTTCTCCCATGAAAGCTTCACCAACACAAACTCATGTTTGGCATCTGAAAATATTATAACCCTACTTTTCCATGAATTTTGGGTGACATTCAAACCTTAAGACATGCAAATTGACGAGCTCTTAATTAAAGCTAGAACATTTTGCAGTGCTGCTATGTCATCATACAAAACACCTAGTACCTTGCTGTCTTGGTAAAGCTTGAAAACAGTTTGTTATTCTCCTTTATACTGATTATGTAAATGTTTTTTCTCATTATGTTAAAAAGGGATTTTTCCAACCCCCTTCTTAATAATTTTCTTAATCCCCACCAACATTACTGCCGAATAAAATGTGTGTTCAGTGTATTCAGGGACTTAATGCTAAAGGAGTCAGGAGTGACTTCAGGTGCCTCTGTTTCTGGGGCAAATAGCCTGAACTCACTTTAAAAATAGCTTGCAATTTTTCAGAAGGGGCTGACAATCAGCCTCCTCTAAAGTTTTTCATGCTAAGCATTCAGAATTACACTTCATCTTTTCAGGAAAACACTTGTGACACTAATGTATTTTGCTTCATATACAGGCACCTCTTTGCACAGGGCTGCATTAATCTGAGCTTGTGGGCTGTATCTGCATGAATGAAACATCCTTCTTGAACATTTGTTTGTGCAAAAATAGATCTGCACAAATATTTCAAGGAAAGTGAAAATTATACTTGAATTCT
Source organism: Todiramphus chloris collaris (assembly GCA_025345505.1). Lineage (NCBI taxonomy): Eukaryota > Metazoa > Chordata > Aves > Coraciiformes > Alcedinidae > Todiramphus > Todiramphus chloris. The sequence goes on along the minus strand of JANVCC010000130.1, from coordinate 9,358,793 downwards.
CTGTGTCCTAATAAGATTTTTGTTGTGCAGTCTGCTATAATAATTAACAGGCTTTTTTTTTAACCTTGACACAAATTGCTCCCATCTTCCTCAGTATCATCTGCCTTCAGATGATTGCTGTTTTTCACATTTCAGCTGCTGAAAAGCTCATGTGTGGTAAACAATTGTTCTTCTAGATAGTCACTGGTTATTAGAGTTTAGCTGGAGCTCCTTTACTGTCGCTGTTTATACCGGGAGCGGAGAGATGCAGCAACACATAAATTCAGCAAGAGCAGGCAAAAGAAGCAACTTTATTAATTTCTAACCCCGTTTTATATACCCTGCCCCATAGGACGATTGGTCAGTGATCACCCAGCTCCTAGGGTGATTGGCTAAAGTCCTACAACACCTATTGCAAAATATTTTTCCAATGTACCAGAAACAGAACTTAGCAAAACACCAGGTGTTGGTCTAGCTTACAAAAAACATCCTACTGTTTTTCATAACACTGGTGAGAAAGGCAGGATTCTCAGCGAATGTTGTGAGAACCTGAGAAAATCCCTCTGCTAGCAGCTTTTCAGCATCTGCACTTTATAGCCGGGATCTTGCTTTTACCATACCCCTACATTTCAGCAACCAACAAGATGTGCAAACTTGTCTTTTAAGAAAACACCAAGAACATTTCCGAAACATCGCTGTTCATGTGTGGAACATAAAAACACCCCTTCCTTTCTTAGGAGTGCTAGGTTAAAGAACAGGTGATTCAGCGTGACAGGGGTAGGACGTAGTTGAGGGATTGGTTATTTTTGCAGCAGCTCTTAAGTGTGCATAAATCCTGTAGTCCATGAAAAAGCTAGGTAAATATCATGGCAGATGTGAGCCAGTATCTGAACGCCTCTCACCTCCTGCAGCCACTTTAGCTGCTGCACTGTGGGAGGCAACACAAATGCAGCTTTCTGCTGAGCTGGCAGCCACGGCTTTGGGGAAACCCATTGTTATAATGTGCAGTAAGTGTTCACATTTGCTTGGTTTCCTTACTTTTGTCTGCAGTCTCCATCCCCATCTAACTGGAAGCTACATGAGGCAGTGAACCAGTGTGATTTCTGTGTGGTTAAAGCTATATGGATTTCAGCCTTGTGCCCTGTAACTTGCTCAGGGTGTCTATAATTGCCTGGCAATGCCTCCTCTGTCATCCCTCATTAGTTAAAAGGGATTATGAGCACAGTACTTCAAATGGACAGCAGAGGTAATGATGAGGAGTAACTGGCTGTGATCATGTCATGGACTGCAGTAACAGGGCTCGGGGTGTTGCCACTTGGTGTGTGCACAAGACTGTTGTGCAGTGGGAACAACTGGCTTTGCATGATGTCTTAACTGTTAAGTGACTGATGCTTCTAGGCAGAAGGATGCAGGAAAGCTGTGATCAGTGTTGCTCTGAATGTCATGTGCGATGCTTATTCTGTTGTGTCTCCTAGCAGGAACTGAGAAAGTCTATGTTAAGCTGTAGAATTTTGCAGTTGTATAGTACTTTACTTCGCAGATGTCTAAGATGATCATCATGACCTCATAGCCTCCACCATGTCCATGAGTGCCCTCCATGGTATGAACTGCAAGAGCCACAAATTAACAGAGAAAGAGGAATCCAGCAGCTGCCCTTTGATCTGTGTGCTTCTCAAGAATTCCAACAGTCTTTGTAGATGAGGTGATTTTACATGCAGAGATAACCACTCCTCTGTTGTTAACCTCTGCATTAAGCCTGTGCAGTGGCCTGTAAGTCCTTTATGAGACGGTTTTACTTTCGCATCGATCAACTGGATCAGCAAGTATAAACATCTCTTTTGGTAAAGGAAGTTTATTTGCCATGTTAGCGTTAAGCTGCAGGACACTGAGGTGGGATGGAGCATGGAAATGGCAGACCTTAGACAGACATGCCTCTCACTACAATAAGGACGTTGAAGCGCTGGAGCATGTCCAAAGAAGGGCAAAGAAGCTGGTGAAAGGTCTAGAGAACAAGTCTCAGGAGGAGTGGCTGAAGGCACTGGGGTTGTTTAGCTGAGAGAAAAGGAGGCACTCTACAACTACCTGAAAGGAGGTTGTAGCAAGGTGGGGGTCAGTCTCTTCTCCCATGTAGAAAGCGATAAGAGAAAACAGCCTTAAATTGTGCCAATGGGAAGTTTAGATCAGGTATTAGGAAAAAAATTGTTCACAGAAAGGGTTGTAAGGCCCAGGAACAGGCTGCCTGGGCAAGTGGTGGAGTCACCATCCCTGGATGTATTTAAAAGATGCAGTGCTTAGGAACATGGCTCAGTGGTGACCAGGCAGTGCTGGGTTAATGATTGGACATGATGATCTTGAAGGTTTCTTCCAAACAGAATAATTCTATGATTCTATATCCTGCCATCCTAAGTCTAAACAACAGCTCCAATGGAACACAAGTATGTGAAGAAGCAAAACATAGTAAAGCAAAGACGTAGTTGTGCCCATGGAACAAACAATGTGGTTAGACCTAGGGTAATGTCAGAAACCATTTCTGAATGGCTTTTGAACATTGTTGAGGGACAGAGTCAAGTGTGTGTTGTTAACTTTCCTGGAATGTAAATGACAGACAGCAGCCAGGCACAAGTGAGGACACAAGTTTGTAGGTAAGACAGGAAAACGCTGAGGCTGCAGCACAGACAACTATGCAGGAATTTTAGGATAGTTGATGCTGGACAAGAAACTTCTCCAGTTCATCCTACAAACCTCTAACCTGCTTCTCCATCAGTGAAGTGGCACTATTGCTCTTCCTCATGCTTTTTCAAAGTCTTAGTCTTTATTACAGTCACAGCAGTAGCCTGGTTTTCAGTGGGAAAAGACATCTTAGAAACATCAGTCTGGCCAGCGGAAGCATTATCATCATTCCAAGCTGTATTATAATAAGGTGTAATTGCAACAGAATCTTTCATTTCTTTAACAACATCCGAAGGAAAAAGCTGGAAATTCATTTCCTATGCTTGTTAATTCAAAAGCCTTTCTGACCCCCTTTACCTTTCTTCCTTTCCCTCCTCCGTGTCCCACAGCATATGGAAAACATTCACACAGGCAAGGAAAGAGGAGCAATTGAAAGTGTCTTCATTCATGTGAGTAATCTCAATGAACTGAGCACTGAACCTAGTAATGCACAGAGCTTTTTTGATGATGATCAATTGGAGCAACAGCAAATTGTGCACAAGTTTTACAGTGTTTCTCTCTGATGAAAGGAGTTTTGACATGAGGAGTCTCAAGGCATCCAAAACATCCCAGTGTTAAAGGGGTAACCATTAACTGCTTTCACTTCTACCACAAATGTTCTGCATGACTTTGCAATGTATAGGAACTTGCCCAGGACTCTGCAACAAAATTTTTAGAGGTTTTTTTAGGTCTTTCAGGGTCTCCTCTGACTCATACTTTGTGTCCTGTAAGAGTTGGTTCCTGTGCGGGCTTGCCTTGACACCTGGTTTATGTGGACAAGATTGTCACCAACTATGCCATCACTAAAACTTCCCACAGTACCTGAGTGGATGACAAAGGCCCTTTGGGAAGTTCTCACATCTGGCCTAGCTTACAAGACCTTACTTGTTGATAACACCAGAAGCCTGTCTGGAGTACTTTTCACAATCTATGTAATATGAAAGTTATATCCATGCTATGGGGAAATTACGCTGTGTTCTTAGAGCACTGAGTGGGCTTAACATAGGCCTAAAATAATGGGTCAAAATAATACATATAGAATAGTATATGTTATATAGAGGACACAAGGATGCTTTATCTAGTAAAACAATAAAAGGACAATGTAGGAGAAGTAATGTAGTCAAGTGAGAATTAACATCCAAAAGAGCAGTTGGGAGTTTGTTTTAATCAAAGTTCTTCAGACTTAGTCCACCCATCTGGACTATTTTTCTTTTTTTTTGTTACAGTACTTGTTTTCATGATGATGTTTACTCTCTCAAAAGACTTCTTCTTTAACATCTTTCTGGAATCAGCTGTAGTGTGAAAATCTTCCAGTACAAAACGTCCTGTCCAAAGAATCAGATTTAAACTTTGGCATTGCTTTTACAGGTCATCAAGCAGCCACATGACATCACAAATGAGCAAATCTTCAAGCTTTTAATCCATAAATTGAACAGTATTTGATGCATTACAAGGATGGTGGATTCCCATGGCCTGTACTGCAGAGGCACATTTAACACTTGCTTGTATTTCTTTTCAATTTTTTTGGTATTAGTGCATGGTAACGTGCAACAAATATGGTTATGGTTGTCAAAATGTTGAACAGAAACATGTCAGTGGAAATATACAGTTTTTCCAGACTCCTTGTGTGTCTTGTTGCTGGGAGTGATTTCTTTCACCAGACCAGATTCACAGCCACAGGTCTATGACATGGAGAAAAGGCTGTTTTATTTCAAAATGCAGTGTGTAATCAGAGTGGGTCTGGGAACTTGACAGGTTCTCTGCTGGTGCACGTGTGTCAGACTTTGATGTTTCCCTTGAGCTCCTTGCTCTCTTCCTACAACAGTTTTGTCTTATGAAGTGCCACTAAAACAATTAGTTTATTACCCCATTCTAATAAGGAAGCAGTCACAGATGGTGCATGGATGTACGTGAACTGAAGCCCTGCAGAATCTGCTCAGTTCAATTTATGCTGGAGTACAGGAGCCAAACTCTGCTTCCTTCTCTTTCATCCCTCAGTTGGATTTCAGGGGAATATCAATCCAAGATGCATAGAATTTCTAGTCCCTTACACTGGAGTATCTTATAATGGTAATGATAGTGATCTTAAAATATTAGTTATTAAGAAACACTCAATAGCAGAGGGAAATCACTGGTCAGAACAGTACTTGGAGTTAAAAAAAAATGTCCCTGGACTACAAAGAAGAATAAATATAAACAATTGGATGTATTCAAAGGTTTAATTGAATAACTTTTTTTGTTACTTTTGTAATATATGAAATAATTACTGTATTCAATGTTTGCAGATTTTACTACAGTCAGAACTTCTAATCATAATATCAGTTGTTGTGGAAATTATTTTAAATTTGAAGGAAGGACTGGTAATACTTTTGATCATTCCGAACCATTTATTTTCTGACTTCATGTTTATTTAGATGTCAAGAGATTTGCTCAAGGCATATATGCAGCAAGGCTACTTAATACAATTGTTGGTTATATTATAAATGAACAAACAATTTTTTTCCTTAAGGAAGATGAAGCAGAAAATAAACTATGTACCTCCGGAAGAGAATGAAAATATAGACAAAAGCTAATGAAACTTGAGAGAGCAGTGATGAATCATGTAACTCTAGGTCATGGAGGAGAACTGTGTAAATCATCGATTTTTGTTTCAGTTTACTGTCAATTCTGAAAAATGAGGAGAAAAGAATTTTTTCAAATTAACCTCAACTGTGTTGTTTATCTGGAGCCAAAAAAAAAGAAAAAAAAAGTTTTTTGAAGTTACAAATATGAACACAAAAACCTTGTGTTCATTCTGAACGTAGAGAGTTAATTTTGAATTTGAATAGTAGTGTTATATATCTTTCAGTTTTTTAAAAAGGATATAAATCTTAGAAAGAAACACTTATTTATAACTGAATTTACATTTTCTATACTTATGGATACAAATCTGTTTTCCACGGTCTGTCAGACGTAGTTTAGAGGAAATGACTGAGGTTAAGTTTTGCTATTTTTTGTTTATTTAAAGAAATACAACAGGATGATGGCCATAAACACCAATATAGTAGTCCTTTTGTAGATATATAGGCAACATTTAACTAGGCAGCATTAAACGCCACAGTTTTCAGGTATTTTGGGATGACCATTAAATGCTGACTACATTTTGAAAAGCTACTTTAACAGTTTCTAGTGCTGCTGCATCAATATGAGAATTTAACCTTGTAAAGAATGGGTAGATGAAGTGGGATTAATACCCTCTGGGGCAGTCACAGAACTAAGAAGAGGGTCTGTAGCTTCCCTGTCAGAGGGTGAGGTAGAATTTGGGCTACGCTGCCTCTCAGCCTTTAAAACTTTACTCCTTCAGCCAGCTGGATCGTGACCCAGTCAGTGCTTGACATATTAAATGGAAATATTTGCATAGACATTGGTGGTCTTGAGTCAAGTTCGGTGTCCATTCAAATAAACACTCCCTGAGCCCTGAAAACTGAGAGACAGAAAGTGCTGGTCCAGGGATTTGGCAGTTTGGGGTCTTCTTACCACCTTCTTGAGAGAATTTAATTTTTCTCAATATTAGATGTAAGTGAAATGAAAGTGAAATACATTTATATTCATTTTATACTACATATAACAGTCTACCTGTTAGATGTCTGTGAATTGCCATCATCTGGACGTTGTACAATTGGTGATAGGTATTTGCGTGCTAGAAGAGATTTTTGAATGAAGACAAGTAAACATGAGGGAAAAAAAATGAATGAAAGAAAGTTATTGTTAACTTTGAAAAGTTAAATCATCATTTTCTTCACATCAAAGTAATGGTTACAGTGGAAAGGTTATCATAGTGCTAGTAGAAAAAGCACTACCTAATTTGAAAAAATACACAAATGAAAGAACTCAGAAAAGCTGCCTGCCAGTGTTAGGCATCCCACCTATGCCTTTTCAAGGAGAATGTATGAAGTCTGAGGTTAGTTCTTAAAAACAGTAAGTTTTTTTTTGGACTGTTTGGGAAAGACATGCTTGTAAATCTGCTCTTTCCTGTTACATTTGTTTCCCTCAAATAATTTCAGGACTTCATGCTAATTGTACTTTCTTACTAGCATAGAGCTGGCTAACTGCACATCAAATTGGGATGCTATTTGAACTCACCCCCTGTCAGATCAAACACCTCATGCATCCAGAATCAGCTTCCAGAAACTGGAAGTGGAATCTTGGGGTCCAACACCTTGCAAAGGCTCCTTCTGTTAAACAGTATGACAAATTAACACTGTGGCATTCTCAGTGATACAATGGAAATCTATATCCCAGACTGTATCTGAAAAGACTCCTATGAGATATTGAATGAGGAATTCCCTTGCTGAAAGGCAACTAATTAACTGCCATTAGGCAGTGGCCTAACATTTGAGATGATTGAAATGTTTATGTATTATTTATGTTAATTGTATTTTGGCCTTTAGATAAAACTCTGTGTTGCCAAAGACAAAGTAGTCCTGTCCTGTGCTTTTGTTCTGTAATTGTGCACAATAGAGGTAACTAAAAATGGATGAAACTATTTGCTACATGCAAATTATATAATATCAGGTTCTGTTGTAGGTGTAATCATAGAATCATAGAGTGGTAGGGGTTGGAAGGGACCTCTGGAGATCATTGCGTCCAACCCCCCTACAGTGCAGGACCACTAAGGGCAGGCAGCACAGGAACAGATCCAGGCAGGTCTTGAAAATCTGTAGAGAAGACAACTCCACAACCTCCCTGGGCAGCCTGTTCCAGGCTCTGTCACTCTCACAGTGAAGTTTTTCCTCATGTTGTGGGGGAATTTCTTGTGTTCCAGTTTGTGACCATTGCCCCTCATCCTATCACAGGGCACCACTGAAAAGAGACTGGCAGCCCCTTCTACTCGACACCCACCCTTCAGGTATTTGTAAACATTCATAAGATCCCCTCTTAATCTTCTCTTCTCCAGACTAAGCAGCCTCAGAGCTCTTAGCCTTTCCTCATAAGAATGATGTTCCTGTCCCTTAATCATCCTCACAGCTCTCTGTTGGACTCTCTTTCCCTATCTCTCTTGAACTGGGCAGCCCAGAACCGGACACAATACTCCAGATGTGGTTTCACTAGTGCAGACTAGAGCGGAGGAGAACCTTCCCCTACCTGGTGGTCACACTTTTCTTTATACACCCCAGGATACTGTTGGTCCTCCTGGCTGAAAGGGCGCATTGCTGTCCCATGGATAATGTATTGTCCACCAGGACTCCACGGTCCTTCTCCATGGAGCTGCTTTCCAGCAGGTCAACCCCCCCTAACCTTTACTGGTACATGGGGTTATTCCTCCCCAGGTGTAGGACTCTACACTTATCCTTGCTGAACTTCATCATCGGGTTTGCCTTTGCCCAGCTCTCCAGTCTGTCCAGATCTCGCTGGATGGCAGGACAGCCTTCCGGTGTATCAGCCCCTCTTCTCAATTTCATATCATCACCAAACTTGCTGAGGGTACACTCTGACCCTTCATTGGTGAATATGTTGAATAAGACTGGACCCAGTACTGACCCCTGGTCAGTATATTTTTTTTTACTAAAAGGAATGTGGTTTTTCCAGGTCCTGTGTATCAGTGTGTAGCTTGCCATCTGTTTGGAGGACAGTCATTGAAATCTGCCACTTTCTGAGCCCATCCTTTTATTCTTGCGTGTACTTACCTATGTGTTTTGTTTCTGACATGTTTTCCTAGAGCTAGGTAGACAGTGCAAGAACAGTAGTTGACTCCTTTATCATTTTTCTTTCTATAAGTGTACAGAAGAGATACAGTTGCTGAAAATTGAATCACTTACTATTTCTTCTCAACTGGAACTTGGTATATATGCTAAAGGGTGAGGGTTGTATACTTCCTATATTTATCTAGCTCATATATCAATATAAAGGTCCATTGCCTTTTATAAACACTGTTAAGTTTATTCTGACAATTACTTTCTGTCAGTAGGCTCTGCACCTCAGCCATAAGCTATGTAAAAAGTATTTCTATTGATCAACTTCAGCTTGTTTTATTGAATTTCTTATAAACTTCTTGTTTAATTGAACTTCTTCTCCTTCTTCTTGAGATATGAGGACAGTAGGCGCTGGATATCTGATTTATATTCTCTTTATTTTCACTAGTTTTTTTCTAGGTTCCTGAAATGACCACTTTCAGTCATGTCTTCACTAAACTGAATCAACCCAATCTTTTAAATCTCTCCTTCTGTGGAAATCACTGTGTTTCCATTATGTATTATACATAATATTTTATCAATCCTCTCTCCACCCTTCACCTTCAGCAATGTCTTTTCTGAGATATGATGAAACTGCATGAAAAATGACAAGTGATATCTCACAAGCAATTTACACAGTGATGTTATGAACTTCCCAATATTCATTTTCTATTCAATCTTTATTTATTGTAACAATTTAATTTATGTATTTATTTGCTACTTTTGCTGTCCGCCAAGTAGTGGTTGCGCTAAGCTACCTGAAGTGTGACTGTATTTGTTTTCTGATTTGTGTGGATATTTTTTCCAGAATGGTTGCAGCTAATTTCAAATTTAAGAATGTGTTAGCAGTTCAAATTATTTCAATGTGCATTATCAAGCATTTGTCAACACTAAGTTTCATAGCTGGAGTCTTTTCTGTGAATAATTTATCTGTTGAAGTTAGTTCTTTCTATGACTTTACCCATTGAACTATTTTTTTATTGTTCAGTCAACAGTTTCAGTAAACACATTTCAACCCTTCAGTTGTTCACCTATTGTTTGACTAGTCATTATTCATTACTTATTATTCGCCCTTCCTGATAGGCTATTTAAGTCAAAAAGTATTGTTGCTATTTCCAGCTATGCTGATAACTGATTTTTAGGCAGGAACACAGTGCATAAAGAACATAATGAATAGTAGAAAAAAAAGAAAGTTCTTCTTCATCCATGGATACATGTACCTACATAACCACAAGGACATTCACCATATTCCATACAGTTAGGCAAATAAAAATTTATTTTCATGAGATTCGCTGATTGCAAAGGATGAAGCTAAAGCTGTGATCAGCATGAAAACAAATAGCTGAGAATGTGGTAACGTGCCAGGTGCTCTGATCTCTTTTGGGCAGATCAGTTACCTAAGTTTTCTCTAAAGAAAGTTACTGCCATGAATAGAGGACTCAGTGTCTTTTGTGATTGGAAACATTTGTATAATGAGAGAAGACATAAAAGCTGTCAAAGAGTGTTGTCAGGTGTGTCAGAAGCTGTTTGTAGATGCAGTGCTGGAGAAATCTGATATTGGAGAAGGAGAAGGCAGCACCAGTAAATTAACAGTGAATCTCAGAATCTGTATGGGAATATTTTAGGTTGACAAAGCTGGAGCACTGACCACAGATCAAAGAACTGCATAATCAATAATAGCAGTTAGTCAAAAAATGTGAATATTGCTCCAAAGAACTGGGTTTATTAAAAGATTTCCTGATGAAACTGTATTTCACACTAGGATTTAAACAGAGGACAACCCGATAGAAAGATTGATATTCAATGAGAACAAGACAGTGAGAAAGAAATTAAATTACATGAAAAATTGGGAAGTGATTGAACCAGTAGAGAGAGGAATGCTTTGATAAGTTTAAGCTTTAGTCTCTGTTTTAAATCCAATTTTTAAGTTTTCTATGTAGTCGAGCAACTTGCAAATGAAATAACAGTGTAGAGAGGAAGGTAATCGTTATTTAATTAACAAGTAGGTAAAGAAACTGATGCCAGCAAACACAGCCAAATTACTTCCTTAGCAACTTATGGCATGATATCTAATGAAGATTCAAGGCAAATCTCACTTGTGATGGATATCAGGGGCAAACAGCTCTTGCAATCTCTAACTCCAAAGTGTACCATGGAGTCTATGTACATCTTAGCTTCTGATGCTACCATATCCTGGTTGCCTAAACTTTTGCATTGGTCTTGAGTACAACTGTATAGGTCTTGAAGTTGCTGAGTACAACTGTGTAGGTCTTGAAGTCACCAACTACACAGGTACTGAAATGTAAAAATGTAGTGCAATTGGTTATTCTCTAGTGCTTCTAGCTTCTAGTGCTTTCTACTGATGCTTCAGGAGCTGAGGTGAGTCTATAAGCATAGTCACCACCTAAACATTTTAAGTCAGCTCTCCTGTCTTGATCTATGATCTGAGGAATGAGAAAGCAGTACTAAGAACTTTATTGGCACTCTTGAGAAAGTCATGTTGCAGTGGCCTGTGTCTCTTTAGAAGTGCTTTCCTTTCTCTGTCCCTGCCAGTTACTAACGTGACGCTCCTGAAGAAACAGCTGCCCTGACAAAAGCACACAGTGAACACAAAATATCTGGATATGAGCTTAAAAGTTATAACTGAGGCAGAAGAAAACATAGTGGAAAACAAAATTGGCATGAATAACTTCTTGAAGATTTCTTGAAGAAAGCAGGTCTCATTTCCTAAAGACCCACATCAATCCAGCACTTCCCTATCATAAAAATTAAATTACTTTTCAAGGGTGCTTCTTTCTGTAGCTGTTATTGGCAAAGTTTTCTGGAAGGATAAGGTCATACTGTGCTTCTTGTCTGATTTCCACTTTGCAGATAGTTAAACTATACTGCCTGACAATATAATATTAAAGTTAGAACAAATACCATGTCTTCAGAAGAGGGCTGTATCCTACGCAATTTTAGGTAGATATAGCAACGGATCTTTTAAGTTTAGAGAATTACAAGAAAACTTCTAAAACTTCAGAAGTAATAATCATAAACACAAATCTATCTGACAAGAAAACCCAGCTCTAGCGTAAGTAAAAAACCTCTGAAGTATATTGGGTTCCTTCCTGTTACCAGAAACAGTGGTATTAGAAGATCTTGTGGAATCATCTGAGTTACCTGGACAAAATATTTTCGTTTATACTCCAACACTGACAAATTCATGTTCATGGAGTGCCCATTAGAAAATTATCAGTGGAGATTCAAGGGCTTCAAAAGTGGGTTTTTTTCTCTCAGTGAAGCACAGTGACAGTTTGAAGAGCAATATGAATTCCTCCTGTAATTTGATAAAAACAACCAGACTTTGAATGAGTAAGAAGATGCTTGTTTAGCCTTTAGTCAGTGCCCCATTATGTCTCAATATCTCCAGAAACCTTTGTGTTAGAACTAGACTTGGAAAGAGTGCAAAAAACTGGAAAATCTATATTGCATTTGGGGTTGGGGAGGCAGAGAATAACTGCAAAAAAGTTATGTAAACATTTATTTTTAAATGTAATTTTTTTTTTTAATGAGCACTTTAGGTGACTATTTTGTAGTGCTGAATGTATATTCTTGGAATATTAATTGCTGATAATGTAGAGATATATATTTATGTATACTGCAGACATTGACCTGTGTGGCAGGATGGGTTAGTATAAAGATACTGACATAAACAATGAGAAAAAGCGTGTAGAAATCCTTAAAATTCATGAGAAAGTCTTTGAAAATAGTAATGGTAATAACCAAACATACAAGAAGTATTTACATTTTAATCACAGAAATACTGGCTCTAATACTTCCACAGTCATTAACTTCTCCATTTTGGTACAATTGCTCTTAGAGGCTGACTAAATTTTGAAATGCAGAATTGCAGATGTTCTTTCAGGGTAATATTTTCTTTCCAAGCACTATGAGCATTATGATTTTGTCTCAAATATGAGCTCTTCACCCAGCGTGCAAGACACCGCCATCCCTTCAGGTAGCAAGGTAGGGTTGGTCTGTTCTCCCTGGTGACAAGTGATAGAACAAGAGGAAATGGCCTGAAGTTGAAGCAGGGGAGGTTAAGGCTGGATATTAGGAAGCATTTCTTTACAGAAAGGGTTGTCAGGCATTGGAATGACCTGCCCAGGGAGGTGCTGGGGACACCATCCCTGAAATGTTCAAGAGCTGAGTAGATGTTGTGCTTAGGGACATGGTTTAGTGGTTTTTGATAGGGCTAGGAATAAGGTTGGACTTGATGATCTTGAAGGTCTCTTCCAGATGAAACTATTCTGATTCTATGATTCATCTTTATTAGATCTGCCTTAAAAGTTGGTAAAGATGGGGGAAAAAAAAAAGGGACATATTTCTATAGTCTTTCTATGGATATTTTCTGTGTGGGTTCTGTCAGTTTGAAAGATGAGAAGAAAATCGATCCAACATTACTCATTCTAATTTTGGCAAATCCTAAATTATAGTTAATAATTGTAGGAACTATCACTCAAAGCTAACATGGACATTTGATCATTTATTTTTCTTGCTGAGAACTTTTCAAGAGTATGGGAATGACAGGCTTGAGTATTACATCAGACTTAATCAGAATCCAAAGTTTCTCCAAATTACTGCAAGCAAGAACTTACTGCAAAGAATTGTGGGCAATAATATGTAAATTATTATTTAGAAAACAAGGTTAGTTTCTGGAGTAAGATTACAACTTTCCAATATTCACAGAATTGTATGACTCCTTAAAAATATAATATCCTCAAAAGCTGTTTTTATTTGTTACTTGTTTTAACTTGTTATGAAGCTACAAAGGTGATTAAGGGACTGGAACATCTCTCTTATGAGGAAAGGCTGAGAGCCCTGGGGCTGTTTAGCCTGGAAAAGAGAAGACTGAGAGGGGATCTTATGAATGGTTACAAATATCTGAAGGGTGGGTGTCAAGTAGAAGGGGCCAGTCTCTTTTCAGTTGTGCCCTGTGATAGGACAAGAGGTAATGGTAGCAAGGTGAAACACAGGAAGTTCCACCTCAACATGAGGAAAAACTTCTTCACTGTGAGAGTGACAGAGACTGGAACAGGCTGCCCAGAAAGGTTATAGAGTCTCCTTCTCTGGAGGGACTGCAAACCTACCTATCCTTCAGGTAGTTGTAGAGGGCAATAAGGTCTCCCCTCAGCCTTCTTTTCTCAAGGCCAAACAGTCCCAGATCCCTCAGCCTTTCCTCATAAGAGACATGCTCCAAACCCTTTACTAGCTTTGTATCCTGCCTCTGTACCCTCTCCAGCGCCTCAGCCTCCTTCTTGTAGAGAGGGGCCCAAAACTGGACACAGTATTTGAGGTGAGAAGATTAAAGATTACTTACTTCTCTGGAACTGTTTATAAAGAAAAAAGCAGAACTCCTGGTTTATGTGCAGCAGATTGGTACTAGGCAGTGAGATAAAGCATGTCTTTTGCAACTGCATTGAACACTAAAATCAGATTTCTCCTCCCTGGAGTGAAGATACCCAATTGAGACACCTAAATTAGGAGCCACAGCACCAGAATGGTGTGAAATTATGTGAAGAGCTGTGCATTTCCATTTTTTAAGTGGAGGACTCTACTCTGCAAATGAGAATAATGTGATAACTGGTACCTCACAGTGTGACTCTCCCGCTTCAGAATACATCCCTAAAACATAATCAGTACTACAGTCGATAATGTTTATTGATTTAGCAACAAGCTGCTAAGAAACTAAATAGTCAATAGCCTAATTAACTAATGGACACATCATTGTTACCAATTTACAATTACATCATTTTGCACATTATTATACACAAATGTGAAGCTGCTATTTATCACTCTTAAATATCATTAATTGCACACAGTTGCTATTAAAATAAAATTCTGTCACCCTTTCCTCCCCAGTCCATTTAGTATGAGAGTCCAAGGGGTGGTCCACTGGGGTTCTTGCTATTGTACTTGTGGGCTTGGTCTGCAGGTCCACAGCACTTCTGACTGTAGGTGTTTGCACCCCTACCATCAGAAAGTCCATCATTTGTTGTCTAATGATTTTAGACCTTATTCTCCACTTTCTCTGATATCCATGCACATCTTTTTGTTCCTCTTCTTCCCTTTTTCTGTATGGACTCCTTAGAAATAAGCAATATCCTAGTCAGTTTTTCCCTCCTGATTCTAATTTTGTTGCATCTGTAACTGAATTTGGCATTTTGGCTACCTTTGGCTGGGTAATCTGCAGTTTTTATGGTTAAAAGATTCCCCAACTCCCCTTCAACTATCCATTCTATACTACTTCCATGTGACTTACCTTATACATTTGACTGTAGCCTTAATTCCTCTACCTAATTCCTACTAAGTTTGAACACTTTCTCATCCTTTATGCAGACAGTCCATACATCAGAGCAACTGCTTATTTACAGATAGTTGGTCTTGATGTGCTCAACCAGACAATCTCCTACTTCCCTGCAGAGAACTGTATTGTTTATGGAGTCCAATATTCCAGTGGGATTTCTTGCTCACAGCAATAAAGTAAACCGAAACAATATAACATGCTCCCAACTTATTTATGTCTTATATACATGTTGTTTTCTTTGCTTTCAAAGTACATTATGGTTTTACTACATTTACTATAGACCTCCTTTCCTTTTCTTTAGCTGTATTTTTTTTTAATTCATTTGATTTAAAAAATATAGGCTTCAGGATCTCCTTCTCTCAGTTAGCGGCATGAATCAGACCTTAACAGCTGAAACATCTTCCTGATACCTCTGACATCACCACTGAGACTTCTCCACTATTGACAGCTGTCTAAGAAACAAGCAGTGAGAACTTGTTTCATGGATGCAAATAAAGCTTTAGCAACCTTGGTCTAATTTAAATGAAAAACAATTCTTCAAAATGGCAGCAATCCAAAGGAGGAATCTCAGCAGAGTATGGCCATTTTTGAGAGAAAGAAAGGTGGTGATTGTCTAAAGGGTGACAATCAGTCCTACTCAGCAGACCTTGTACTGCTGCAAATGTAGAGACCTGTCTCTACCCACTCTCTGCTACTGAGAGTACATCATTTGATAGAAAGAAGATGAAAGTATGGGACAGACTGGTCAATATGAATAAATGGAGCTGAGTATTTGTCTCTTGTAGACCCCAAAGATGAAGTCCTTGCTGCTGCTTAGCTGATTTGTTTCAACTTTTTTTGCTCTTTAGGAAGTTCTAGTGCAGGCATGCTGCTATCAATGCCGATGAAAAACGTGCAATAGTGTGCAGCCCCTACTAACTGCAGCCAAACCTGTACAGTATTGGGAGAAAGCAGTACAGGTGAAATGGAGCCACATTTCTTTGGAAATGGAGCCATTTTCTTCTGAAGCCACATTTCAATATTTTATGCCTCTGTGATCATGGAAGGCATTGAATAGCCTTATAGAGAATAGAGAATAGCCTTGTCCTCTACTAATGTCCTTTGTTACTGACTTTACATGTTAAAGAGGCTGTAAACATTTAATTAAGAAAAAGGGAACCTTACTCCAGATAAAAGAGCACACAGTTCCTTTGGTGTAGTTAATAGGGTTAGGTATTGCTATACCTCCTTGTTTTACTGCAGTTGACAAGAATGAAGAACAGAACAATGAAACAGTTTTTCTAAAGGAAAGGGGATTCCTTATGTTGTTCGGCACTTAGGATTGATTTTGTTTAATGTTTCCTGGAGTACGTAAAACACATGAGTAGCTTCTGAGTATAATTGACATAACACGTAGCTAACCCACTGTGAAAACTTTGTCTTTCTTGGTTCTGTATTTCTTTTGTTTTTTTCTCATTATTCATCAATGTGTCTCACTCTGGAGTATTATTCTGTTTTCTTTTTTAATCAAGTACTGTGTTGCTGTTAGGAACAGATGACTTCCTCTTTGTAATAATAAACATAGGCTTAATTTAAAATCTGAATCAAAGCACTAGAGTTCTTTGTCTCTTGAATGTTACTGAAGCCAAGTATTCTCCACAGAAAACTTCAAGGAAGTTCAAAAAAGGGAAAGATTGTACAACGGTTCCTCAGCATTTTTTTTTTTGTTTCCTTTTGTTCTTTTTCTTTCTTTTCTTTTTTTCTTTTTTTTTTTTTCCTGAGGAATTCAGACAAAATAAGCTAAGGGATGGCTTGGGAGTTTTGCTACAACAATGTGACATCAGAAACATAAACTTCACTCTTTTGCAGATTGCTAATACCTCGCTTTAAAAGATATTTAGGCACCTTTTGTCATTCTGAAAGGCTACCCAGGGAAATGGGTACTTGAATTCAAAGAGTTAAACATCATGAATACTTTGAAAAATATGTGAACATGTTGGAGATCTATTACTGAAATCCCACATTGCCTTTTTCTTCATATCAATCTTTCACATAGTTTCCAGTTTATTGTGTAGGGATATAACAGCAATTCCTTATCTTGGCGGTGAGGGACTAGGCATGAATTGCTGTACTCTGTGTATGACACCTCCTCAACACTGTGGTCTTATGTAACATTTTCAAGACATTGCAAAGGTCTTTCTGGATCTTAAATACACAACTCTTGTGCTAGACATAGCTAGTGACAGATATGACCTGTTGCCAAAGATGACAGCAATTTCTGAAGTCTTTGTGTTTGCTTTGAGGAGCATGTGCCTTTTTTACCAGTTTCATTCCTAACTTTACAGAATCTCATTTCTAACCAAAACCTGCTTTCTCTGTGTTAGTCATACACTCATTTTTGAAAGATGTAACAATTCCCAAGAAACTGGACTGCAGCTTGGAAATAACAGTAACAGGAAATAACAGATCATTATCTCAAGTGCATGTACCATAATTATGGGATCTCAAATGAGCCTACGAGGCTGAACTGTGGTTCCTTGTACCACTGCACATATGACATAATGCAATGAATATGCATAATTTGATATACATATGTTTCTTCACTTAGAGCACAGTATGAATGTTGCTGAGCTAGCTTATATATTTTATCTTCCTTACTCAAAGATTATTTAATGCTTACCATAAAGAACTCCAACTCTAGAACGAACACAGGCCTAAGGCTCAAAATTGATAAAGCGTGCATGACAGAATCATTATGTAAGGCATGGAAAACATGACTGATAAAAAATATTCCTGTACGGCAACATTACCAGTATCCTGCAGACTTGGAAACTTATAAGGAGGCCTCAGTATTGATACATATTTTCTAGTAGAAGATCTATAGCATATAAACAGATTATTTCACTATTATCAAGTAGTGCTATGACTTTAAAAGTGAGTAAGTTTTAATACATGATCTAAAGGGTTAATTATTTCTTCATATATATGCAGAAGATAGAATATTAGCAAAATGTGCCTGGGGTGCTGGGTAGAATTTACTCTATCTGCTTGCACTTGCATTATTTTTCTGAAGTCTTCCTTTTCTTGAAGACACTGCTTGCCAGCCAGCTAGCTGTGTGATAATCAGAGCTAGTCAGACTGCTAAATGGCTCTCATTTGCCCCATGCAAATTCTTCTTTTCATTTATCACCAGTGAAGAATTTTGTTGAGAAGCTTCTTTGTGCTGCTGCAGTGTGTGGTAGATGCTTAAGTCACCATGACGGAGAAAAGACAAACGTCTCTAGCAAAGAGTCGGTAACATGCATAAACTGTAATCCAGATCAAACTAACAAACTAATCCATGTGACAGAGCTATAAATAAGATTGCCTGGGTCTTTTTTTCCCCCAGGAAGAATTAAATTTTGAATGAAGCACTACAAAAAAAAAAAAAGAAAACCCAGTATGAAACTTGAAGCAAGTCTGTTTGCTTTCTGATGTGCGGAATCAACTTCTGCTCATATTAAGCTTCATGAAGGAAAACTTCTCTTTATGTACTTGTTGTATAATCTTCTTTTGCACAACAACTGATCTTGATTTCCCCTTGGTAGAATAAAACATGGGAATTATATGGAAGAATGAATTACTTTCCTTTACATGACATCCAATCTTGAACAGGTTTTGAATCAGAACAGAAGAGCATTTTATGACAGAAGCGTATGTTTGTCTTTCATTGTGACAGGTTAAATTAAGTAACAAGTTATGGTAGTGATTATAAAAATAACAAAACAAACAAACATGTGAGAGTCTGTTTTTGTAATCCATATTCTAATCCAAAACCACTTGAAATTACCAGAGAGCCTCCTTATGCATTTAGTAGTCTTTGACTCAGCCTGTGAGGTAAACCATCAATACTAATTTCCTCTCAGAATATCAACTGGAATGGAATGGAATGGAATGGAATGGAATGGAATGGAATAGAATAGAATAGAATAGAATAGAATAGAATAGAATAGAATAGAATAGAATA